>OX421449.1:26634633-26659633 GCA_949126865.1 Montipora capitata | reverse complement strand
TTGGGGTTTTAATTTCTGGTTCGCTCGCTTTTTTCTGGTTAATAAAGATCCAGAAACGTTTGCCCCATCCTAGTTTCAAGTCTTGTCTTTAGTTGATAGTATTAATTTGTTTGTTTTGACTTGTCAAAAGGTTTAATTAAGATTGTAGAATATCAGCTGTCAATTTGGTATCTGTTACCTGGCGTATGAATCAATCTTTGTCTATTGTACCTTTAAATTTTGTGAACTTTGTATTAAGCTATCATTCTGTAATCGAGTGAGCAGTCTTTCCCCTCCCCCCCATCCCACGGGGGGGTTTTAATTTCTGGTTCGCTCGCTTTTTTCTGGTTAATAAAGATCCAGAAACGTTTGCCCCATCCTAGTTTCAAGTCTTGTCTTTAGTTGATAGTATTAATTTCTCCATGTTTTGTCACTTTCAAGGCCTAGCTAGCAAGAAGCAATAATCAAGTCTTTAACCTAGGTGATCCCTACCAAACTGCTCTGCATTGCAAAAAGGTTCAAAACAGTTTGTTCCGTTATAGTTGAAATTAACTCATGCCTCTCATTAGCTTTGCAAATATCTCTCTGGTGTTGAGATTTATCCTAAACAAAAGAAAATATTTTGAGTTAAGTTGGGCTTAAGTTATGTAGAAGCTATTGAGTAATGGAGGCCAGGCAGAAATTTGCTGCTTTGCACTGCCCACCAGAGTAATCAAGGAGGGAAATCCTGTCTTCCACAGGCCAAAGGCCCTCTCAGTGGTGTTCTTCATTTTTGTATGGACCTTCTGGTACCTGTACCTGTTTGATTGCATACCCACAGTCTCCAAGGAGCCACCCATTCCCACCTCCTCTACCCTCCATACATGCTTGCAAGTAGCTGGCATTAAAAATAGTTGAATCATGTACAGAGCCATGCCATATGCAAACAAAATTTGTAGATGACAGGTGAGCATTGCACACTGTCATCACATTAATAGCATGAAAACCCTTGTGGTAAACAGAGAGATGTTCATCACTGTCTGGGCACCAGATAGGAATGAGAGAGCCATCAATAATTGCTCCAGTCACTCTGGGAAAGCCAGCTATAGGGTAAAATACGGTAACATTTGCTTGATCGATTTATAAACATGAATTTATTGTCACACTTGAACACCACCAAAACAAAACAGAGATAAAGCGGACCGCCGTGGGAACAACGTACGCAAAGAAGTTCGTGGTTTGATGAGCATTAATTGATGGGTTTTGTCGAGTTTGAGTCCATATAATAATTCCTTTTTTTCTCGAACACAAGCATGTTTTATTCTTACACAAGGAGACAATTTCCTCTTTGCTGTTTCAGACAAACATGCAGCATTTAGCTGGGTGTGTTTTGTTTTTGCTCAATATCACGTGATGGTCGATCGCTTCTCCTTTCCAAATTTTCCCTGCCAGTAGTTTTTGCATCCCATTTATTTATTTATTTGTATGTTTTTTTTTTAACAACATGTCATTTGTTTTTTGCTGGAAATGCCGCAGCGATTTGTTCCCTATTAAGACTCTGGGTGCTGCGAATTTATAGATGTGAAAAAAAGTAGACTCACGCCAAAACAAACCGCAGTCCGTCTTTAAGTCAAGGCATGCTTTATTGCCGATTCCATCGAAGTTTAATATATTAACATCTGTAGTTTTACGGCACCGAAAGTAGGTGGGTACGTCTTGACTATTAGCCTGTATTGGTTTACCTGAGTCTCCGCGAATTGCTGTCTCTGTAGATCGATCTGGATCATATTGGGTTCCTGAGCACCCGAGGCCGATCAAAACAAACAGAGTCCGAATACAGAACCCGGATCCTACAATAACTAACGGACTCCGTAATAGTAGCAAGGGTTAAGTGGACCCCGTTTCAAGTAGTACCCCGAAGGTGGATTTAAAAAGAGAAACATTCGGCGCCCGATATTCTCACTCGAGCCCCTTATTGGACGAAGGCTGGATCATATTGGGTTCCTGAGCACCCGAGGCCGATCAAAACAAACAGAGTCCGAATACAGAACCCGGATCCTACAATAACTAACGGACTCCGTAATAGTAGCAAGGGTTAAGTGGACCCCGTTTCAAGTAGTACCCCGAAGGTGGATTTAAAAAGAGAAACATTCGGCGCCCGATATTCTCACTCGAGCCCCTTATTGGACGAAGGCTTCCCCCCCTTCCCTTGTAAACAAACGGACTCCGAAACCAAACATCACAGCGGATGAAAGATCGGGCCCGAAATCGGCTGCGTTTAAACGTTTTCACTATCTCTGTTTTTTCTCCGTTTTATCGTTAGTCTTTTGTCTTTTTGTTTTTTAAAAGATATGCAACAAAGGAAGGTGAAATGTGAGACAAAATTATTTCTAAAATTTGGTTTTATCAACGGAGTTGATAATGAAAATTGGCCACCGTACAGAGATTCTAAAAGCTGAAGTTTCGAGCGTTCGGTGGCCAATTTATATTACCAACTCCGTTGATAAAACCAAATTTTTGTATAGTACTTCCCCACCGACGCTGCAACCACAGTTTCTTTGGAAACTACTCCCATTTTCGTTAGTCTTTTGTCTTTTCTTTTTCAAATTTTTCCGCGGCGTAAGAGACATTCGCTGAAAAGAAATCCAGCAAAAGAGGGTGAAACGCAAGAAATAAAATTATTTCTTTAACTGGTCGTTATTACCTTACACCTTTTCTTTTCTCTCACACCACAGGCAGCCCACGCTCAGTTTTTATGGGAAAATTAACTTTGAGTTTATAAATGCTAAAATAACTGAGAAGCTGAGCTGAAAATGTAGAAACTGAAACTTCACTTACGTCTACATACAGTTGTCCTCGTGTGTTCTGTGCAATCGGAGGGCAAACTTGTGTCTGTTTTAGACGGGTTTGTGGCATTCGAATTTTTACGATGCCGTTAGTTGTCATTCCCCCGGTTGTGGACAAAATACTGACCCCCAGTCCATGGTCTACCCTAAAATGGACTAACTCCTAAGAATACCATTTCGAATGAGTACTATTGAAAGAACAGAATTGATTATAAAAAACATCATACTTTCATTGCACATACCTTGTTTATTTTTGTGCGCATGGTGACATGCAGCTAAATCCAAGAACTGCGCCGGTTTCACTTCACTTACATGATGTAATCGGCTATCACAACAGTAACATTATCGAAAGCTAACCTTTTTAAAATGGCTGCTTAGACTTAAATACTGTTGATCAACACTGTTTAAAATGGGTGTTTAGGCTAAGGTAAGCACTGTTTTAGACGTGTCTTACATATAGACAAACAGTACTCTTTGAAATAGTATTTATAGGGTAGTCCATGGACTGGGGGGGTGGGTGTTTTGTCCAACACCCATTTCCACTCATAAAGAGAAGAAAGGCTGGTGACTCGCGGCGATCTCGTCCCACAAATTGCTCTCGCATCACAAATTAACGGTCCGAATCTCCATAAAAGAGATCATGGGTTCAAATCCCATTGCACTCCGAACATTTCTGCCTTTTCATTTGTTACTGTGATTATCCAAGTCACTTCAGGAACTATTATTAAATGATAATAATTTCCGCTTAACATTTTTTTCCAGAAAACAATATTTATTTTTTGAAAAATATAGCCATGTAGACTAGGGAAAATATCCGATTCCCAGATGGGATTTGAACCCACGACCCTCCGTGATCTAGTCGGATGCTCTAACCACTGAGCTACTGGAGACTCTGTGGTGAGCAAGGGTCAACTGGAACCGCATCGCGCGGCTACACAGCCAAGTATTGACTAGCATATTTGAAACTCACTAACAGCATGGGACTCGGATATTTTTCCGAGTCTACATTTCTCCTTACATTGAATATCATTGTTGTTGTTTCATCTTTAAAAAAATACAGCCAAATGTTCTTTCAATGGTAGAGACTAAAATGTAGTTTGAACTAGATCCTAAATGAAAACCACGGACTAGAAGCAAACAAAGAACTGTCAATGGCAGGAGTTGGAAAAGGGAAAAGGTTTCAGGATTTGAACCAAGGAATAAAATCACAGTGCACGTGAAAAGATCTTGACTCCTGTCCCTTACCCTCCCAAATATATAAAAGTAAATGTAAAGACCCACACATGTACTTCTATTGCAAGCCACTCCATTAAAGGAAGGAGTCAGGGTTCTTGTTGGACATTTTCATACACATACACACTTAAACAGTCAAGGTCGGCCAGCTCTGGGATAACCTATCCTCAATTTTCGTTTACTTTTGCGCTATTTTTTGCAAAACTAGGTTACAAAATGAGTTTAAAATTCGCATAGAAACTTATGCGACCTAGACCCGATGTTTCAGACGTTTCGATACTCCAGCCAATCCTTTTTCATTCATCAAAATAAATAAGGGGGGAATCAGTGAAACACTCAAGTGTTTCTAGAAATAAAATGTAGCCTTTATGGGACAGACAACCTGTAAAAAATGCGATCAAGCGCGCGTGTACTGAAAACTCTCGCGGGATCAGTCCCTCGCTCTCGCGTGTATTTCTTGCAACCTGTATTAAGCGGTTAGTTAGCCATTCCCCGAGTGTGACCGCCTAATACAGATTTGACTGTATAAGGCGTTTGATTTTTTGCTCTTAGCTTCCTCTTTCATTTAAGTTGTAACGAAATAGTTTCCCAAGTGAAAACTCAGCAAATAAAATTTTTCATTTTGAATTTGTTCTTTTTACTGCTATGTTAATTGCACAGTTTCGTGGCAACAATAGGGTAAGAATTAATTCAAGATTCTTAACTTTCTTCTAATACTTCATAATTTGTTTTATTTAAATTACTATTAATTGTCAGCTCCGCACAAAACAGGTAGATAAAAAACGAATTACGTGTTATTACTTCTAACGTTCCCCAGCTCAATTTGTAACTAATAGCAATTTAATCAGCCCTGGTTAATCGTTCACGGGCGCAATACATCTTATTCCAAAATGGCCACCATTTTGGCATTTTTTTGTTCGCTTGCAAATTAGCCCTTGTCGCCTCGTTCAATTCTTTTGAATTTTCAGCTTAAGAACGAGACAACAAGGGCTAATTTGCAAGCAAACAAAAAAATTCTAAAATTACAGCGATCTTGGAATAAGGCGTATTGCCCAAGATCATCTTGAAGATGCGACTAGATTGGACCTGGGGCAGAATAATTCAACCATATGTTGTAAGGAAAAAGGTAATAAAAACGAAAAATACAAGAAGGCTTAGCGTTACGGTACTGGAGTATCCACTGGAAAGTGCAGTTGTAAGGTCGCAAAAAAGTTACGCATGATGACATCCGGGCCACCTCCTCTCCATTGCCGCCACATTCTTTCGTCGAGATAGACCTGAAGGTCTTCCTTACGCAGGCCTTTCCTCCTCTTTTGTCCAAGTTTAAGATTACTCCAGCTTGATTCTATTTCTTGAGTGTGGACACCAGTGCGTGGATCCACGAAATGACGAGCATGAACGACCACCCGATGTGCAGCGACATTTGGTAGCATATTTAATCTCCTATATGCTGCCCAGTCGTCAGTGTGAACCTCTGTCCCCGGGAGAATGCATCTCTGAATTAAGGGAAGAAGAGTGCCCGCGTCCCTTCTTTCAACAACTTGAAAATACCCTCTTGATGGTGTGTACTCTGTTGTCACGATTCCGAACACCCACGAGTCCTGCCTAGCTCTCCTCCCTCTATTGTACTGAAAAGGAAGCGAAAACGAAATTTTTTGTTTGTTATCAGTACGCAGCAGCAGATACAAGTAGCACATCCTGTAAATGCTTATATATATATATATATATATATATTCATATCCATACCTTTGGCTTGTGGTTGAATTTACTTTCATCGCACTTTACCACAGCACCAGGGCCACCAAACGGTATGAATGGCCTATTCTGCACGTCTACGGAACATACATCTTGCAGCCGGCGACAGATCGCTGACACCACACTCTGGTTCAAGTTCAGAGCTTGTGCAATTCGTTTTTGGGGATCATCTTGCGTGAAGTAAAATATGACCTTCATTAATGATGACAGAGACACCTTCGGGAATTCCTGAAAGAAGCTATTGGCTCTCAGGCTTCTTCTTTTTCTGCAACCACTACATCTCCTTTGAGAAAACACAAAAAGAAGTTACAGCGTTTTTCCAATAGAATTCCGTACAAAACGAGATACGCCTTAATGTGTCCTTTGAGAACAAGAACCTTTAAAATCAACCTCTTCCTCTTTGGTGTTTGTTAATTTTCAAAAAGCCCGAATTAGTAAGCATTACATGGTTTCTTCATGGTTTTGATTCAAAGGTAACTGCAGAATACCTTGCCATTTTTAAGCTGCACCCCTGAAGAGGCTGGATACGCGGATACACAGTCCAAAAAACCACCCCTCCCCACTTATTAAAGTGGATACGCGGATGCGTATACGCGCATAGGCAGTCCAGAAGACCACCCGTTCCCTAGTAATCTTTTAAGTTTATTCTGATCTAGTGTAGTTAACAGAACCGTCAAATTAAAGCTAAGAGTTTAAAAGAGTGCTTAGGTCTAATGACTGAAACAAGCGCTTAGGTTTAATCAGTAAACGAGAGCTATATTCTTCACACGATCTCGTAAGAGTTAAAAAACTCTGAGTTAACCGAACCGTAAAATGAAAGGTAAAATTTTAAAAGAGTGCTTATGCCTAATCACTGAAACAAGCACTTAGGCTTAATGTCTAAACGAGTACTATGTTCTTCTCACGATCTCCTAAAAAGCGTAGTCAACCAAACCATAAAGCGCAAGCTAACATTTTCAAGAGTGCTTAGAACTAGTAATCAGTGAAACAAGCACTTAAGATTGACATTGGATGCAGATAAAAGTGCATCTTGCTACACACGGTAGAAAAAAGGAACATCACTCTTCTTACTTAGCAGAATTTATTTAGCGATATGTAAACCGTGGAAAACGGTTTGCGAGACGTTGCACGGATTTACAAATTAGAGTAACGTGCGCATTAGAGCGGTTTTCAATTGAGTGTCGAAAGTAATTAGATAATTACTTTGGTTTATGATTACTTCACTCAGTGATTGGTGCAAAGTTCTCGCGCCATTATTTAAACCAATCAAAAGTGAAACCAAAACCAATCGTGGCTCGCACATGCACATTTTCCCGCACTTTGTGTCGGCTACGTGTATTTACTTCGAGTTTTGATTGGTTTGCCAGATTGTCTCAGTCCTTTTTTTATTGGCCAGAGTAAAAACTTTGGTTTTGGTTTTACGACACTCTAGGGCGAGCCATTATCTAATCAAAGAAATGGGGCAGAAACCGTTTAGTTTTTCTGCACAAAAAAACATTCTAAGATCTCATCAGCACGAACAAGGTACGTTGAGTTTTGTTAAGCGATGGACATTCTTGTGAATGTTTATATATTGATTATAAATACAGACTTTCAACCATCAATAAAGTACTTTCCTATTGATAGCGTATGCTTTGGTTGATTTCCTTGACCACGCGCTATACAATTTTCTATTGTTTACCTTCACGATATAAATCGTCTAATGCAAGTCAGTGTACTAGACACAGACTACAAACAACACTGGCCAGTAGTAGTGCAACAAATGAACTAAATGAAGAGGTCATTTCCCCTGCGTGGTTTGGTAAGTTTAGCCATACCAATTTCACCTTTATAAAATTACTGCTTAATTGAATTTAACTGCAACATCTTCTAATATGCATGTTTCAATTTAATTTGGAGTCCAAATGCGAATCTCATGTAAGTTTTATGATGTTAACATTGGTGGAGTTGTTTAATCTACATATTCGTCAACACAAGATAACACAATACAATAAATTACTGTATGCTACAATTGCAAAAACACTGACTCGTAACTTATTATGATTATATCATCACAACTTTTCCTTGAGATGGCTCGCATGCCTTAGCATGGTATGCCTGGCAGACCATCATGTGTGCCTTGCACCATAAAAGTCCATGTATAAGCTGCCTCGTTTTCTCTCAAAATTCGCCTTGTATCTACGGAACCTTCTGAGGTTGGATTTTTATAGGGCCTAATTAATATTCATAAAAACTTCTCGAGTTGTCACTGGATAAACATGTAACAAAGTGAAAGCATGCTAGCTGTTGTTGATCATTGCCTTTTACATTAGCGATGTTTCCTAAAGTTTGAATTGTTCAATTGCGATCCTTGTTCTCCAAGAGTTCTTTCAAGTGAGTAATTTTCACTTTATTCAAACGACTGAACACCAATCTCCATTCCTCCATGATTTTGAGTGGATATAGATGTGGTTATGAACCCCGGAAGTGCCATTTACAGATTTTACTCTGGGGGTTCCCTTAGTGACTAATTTTTAATACATGTATTTCTTTGTTCATTCTTTTATCAAAAGGTCAAAGGAAAGTCCAAATGCTCAGTGTTGGACCAGATGTTGGTAACTAAGTTTTTTTTAAAATTTGTTTATTTTTACCAAAGAACAGGCTATGAAAACATCGTAAGATGCTAACACAGGGATTGGTGTATGTATACATGTAATAATTATTTTAGTAATTTGTAGTTTGAAAATGTGCTTACTCTCCCTGCTAGCAGAACCTTTTTTTTGCTTGCTGAATTTTGGCATTCTCTAGAAAAATTCTGCATGGATTGAGTAAGATCTTTATTGAGTATGAGCTGCACGATGCCAGGGTACAGTCTCAAACCCAAGCCTAATATGCCAGATGTTGTGGCCACCTTGGTTTTTCATGGTACAGCATGCTCAATAACATCCATCGGTTTTATCACTAAACGGATGCTCACACTGTTTAATGAGAGAAAACAAGACTGACTAGTCCAGGAGTTCGGGTAGCGGCCGCTTCAAAGAGTTGACATGATTCAGGCAGAGCCTTTTCTTCTCCACAGTAAAGAAAAAGACAAAACGAGCCTCTGCTCGCAGGGTGGGGCTTAATGTGTTTTTCTACGGATTGAAGTAACATCGCTAACACTAATCATAGCATAGTGAACACCAGAGGAGAAGTTAATTGATGAATAATGACATCTAACATAATGTTCTCCATCATTGTTTTTACTGTGATTTCACGGGAACCTGTGAGCCCAACTAATTGACCTGCTCTCAACGCTGGGCTTCATAACTCACTTGGTAAGGGCACTGCCCTGATCGTCGCAGAGGTTGCGAGTTCGAATCCCGTTGAAGTCAACTGAATTTCTCAGGTGCTAAAAAAAAAAAGAAAGGCATAAATTCTCCATCAGGTGCCAGGATCATTTCTTCAAAGCATCTCTTAACCCCACTTCTCAAACATTTTTTTCATTTACTGTTATTCTTTCCCAAGAGGCTGAATTGCCTCAACATAATGTCTTATTCTTTTATTCTTGATACCATAGTAGCTGGCGATGTGTCAGAAGTACTCGATTGTTTTGGATTAACTTCAAGTAAGTGAAAAGGAAAATACCGTCGTTTTAACCTAACCGTGGACACGTCACGAGGAAAATATGCTCTAACTGGTTGCAAACATGACAAGATTTGTCTTCAATCCTTCAAAGTTTGAGGGATGTTTATGCAAGTTTCCTAGAATGGCAGCAAGACTGGATAACCAAGACTGTTTCTAAGAAATTAACCATGATCTGATAGTATGCTTCAAATACATTCAGTCAAACTATCGCACGCAAAAGTTTGCTCATGTTGACGGCTGCCAAACTGAAACTTCGAAGAACGTTTTCCCGTCATGTGTCCACGCTTAGATGAAAATGACGGTAATTGTATGGGCTATCATGTATTTTTTTCTCTTTTTTTTGATGAACGAGTATTAAGCATTTATGAGTCAATGAATCAATACGTCAATGAGTCATGAGTCAATGAGTCAGTGAATTAGTGCAGTTACCCTAACCCATGAAATGAAGCTAAAATTTTAGAGAGTGCTTAGGCCTAATCACTGAAACGAGGGCTTAGGCTTAATCAATAAATTATTGCTATATTGACTGTGGGTCTCATTGACTCAAGCCTCATGACTCATTGACTCATTGATCATTTGACTCGTAATTCATGGGATCTCATGATGAACATGCAGAGATAACATTTTTGAGGTTGTCATTATGAAAAAAAAGACTACACAAGTTGAAAGAGTAATTTCAACTTAAAGATTATAATAAATCATTTAATTATTTATTCACTTATTGTTTTTTTTTGGTGAGATTGCACATTAAGTCATTTGAAAAAGAGAAAGGGCTTCCTCTTAATCATTTTTGATGAATCAAGTTGGGAAAAAACACTTGTGTATTTGATAATACTGTTCAGTTTGTGAAACTTGCAGTACTTGTAGATATTTTAAAATCATAAATAATGTTTCTTAGGGACTAAGAAGTTGAAAAGTTATGTGTGGGGAAGGACAGAGGAAGTGGCCTTGCTCGTTGACAAACTTGGAGAACTTGAAATAGATTTGCCTCCATGTTTAACGCACTCATTGGATGAGGTAAAAGCAAAATTCTAGATAGTCCTCTTCTTGACATTATGCTTTTAAGACTTGATGCCTCACACAGCTACAGTATACATTTGCTGGTATTTATATTTTGCACATCTGTGCCATTCCAGTTATTGTGTCAAGGCGTGGAGGATGTGGCTGTCTGTGTCCTTGCTTTGATTCAAAGTTTGGTGTCAGTGGAGGCTAAATCGTATGTTCGGGATATTTTTAGGTAAGTAAGCCTTTGCAGGTTGAAGCTGAGAGAGACAGGCCTTCTGATAGGGTGCGATTAAAAAATGCAAATTATGCGATTTTTTCAGGGCAGATTGTGCGATTAGAAAGGCCAATTATGCGATAAATAATGTAAATTACCGGTATGCAATTTTTTTTCTCAGCAATTTTAAGCTTGTTTTATAAGGTTTCAGGTTAAGAAAAACACTTTTTTGCTGCCCTTAAGACATTTTGAACACAAAGGAACAGTAATTACGTATCTCGATCGACATTATTTGGGATAAATAACAAAAATGAGGTCTTCCGCAAGTACCGGTGCACCACGTTAAAAGTTGAAAGGACACAGCTAGCTAACATGCCAAATGAATGATCAAGGTGCTTGTCAACCACGAACTTCCGAAGATGGTGAATCACAATAGGGCCATACCCCCATTTATACGAGAGAAAACAAGCCGCGGCTTTCTCTGGTCGTGGCTTACACAAGACTCGAATGTTCACCCCGGATAAATGGTACAAAATCTACGTTCACGTCTTTTTCAAGCCGCGGCTTATATTGACCTGGGAATATATATTCGTATAAATAGTTCCTTTTGCGTATTTTGTACACTGTGGCCAGAGTAAGCCGCGGCTTATTTTCTCTCGTATAAAAGGCCCTAATATTGCACGATCAGAAAAACATCAGTCCATCGTCCACGTGGAGCATACCTGTGAGGTACTTTCTTGCTCGATCGTGAGCTGTCAGATTGGGCGGAAGGTGGGAACTTCCTTCTTCGTCGAAGAAAAAGCAAGCGTTTTCACAACAAATCTATCCATGAGTAAGTTTTTATCAGTTTTCAACGAAAGAAACTACATTTTGCCGAAAAACTTACAACTTCGCTTATTTTTCGCAAATCTCTTCTCTAAGAGAAGGCATGCATGCAACTGCCATTTCAGTGGTGTGTATATAAGGGCGTGTTTACAAGTGTTGCACCAATAGAAGGAGACTCATACCAGGTCCCTGACATGAAAAATAAAGCCTTGAACTTCGAGCGTTTACGAAATCGAAGGTGACAAAGGTTTTTTAGCCTTTTTCCAAGATAAATCATCTTAAAAATGGCGTATTTATGCAGGAATTTCTAAGAAACATGTTGATTTATGTTTCATTTTCTGAATTTTGTGCGTCCTTTTGTGAATTATGCGATTTTTCGTGAATTGTGCGATCGGATGCTTTTTGAGGTCGATTGTACGAAATCGCACCATCGCGTAATATCAGAAGGCCTGGAGAGAGAGAGTGACCAAGTCATGTTTTCTTGTTCTTCTATGACATGGTAACCATTGCCACTATAGGTGCAACAAACAGTATTGTTTTATTATGGTTATGTTGTACATTTTAAGTAGATGTATTTTAATTTCATTTCATTTCATTTCCTGGAACAGGGTTTTGGTTCTTGCAATTTAAGTCTGTCTTACTGACCAGGAAAAACCTGAAATTGTTATGATCGTTTAGCATGGCTTTGTAAAATTTGCCATTTTGGTTACAAATATACCTCTCATATTCATTGTTGACCTACCACTAATGGCAACATTTTGATTACATATAGGGGCCTTCATCAAAACTACCAAGACAGAATGGCATTTCTGTTTTGGCTTGCAGATAGCCAGTCAGTGGAGGGTGTCAAAGGTGGGAATAAAAAGGCATAGGCAAGAGTGAACTTGTAACTTAAGGCAATTGAACTGAATGATGAGTAAAAGATCACTTGTAAATCAAGACAATCAATGGGAACATGCCACCATGTTTATCAACTATATTGGCAGCTAAGAAAAAAAAATTGTTTTGAAGACAACTCAAAAAGAGGGAATTAATGCATGCACTAATTTTGAGTAGTTATTGTTATTCCTTCTGTCAATATCTACCAGTTAGCAACCATTCACCTTTTGTTTAAAATTTTGTCTGGACATTAATAATATAGTTGGTGCCTTTTTCAATTTTACCTCATAGTTCAATCAAGATTTGGAGTGCCTGCAGAAAATACAGTGCTGATAGTGGTTCCCGGTCACATGCCACAATGTGTAGAGATTTTTAATGGTAAAAAAGTGGATATGAATAACAATATAATAGTTCATTGTATTATCATACTGGGCAACCTGTTTATAGAAACCAGCCAGAAAATACATTACATGTGAACCTTTTATTATTAAATTGGTTAGGTTTTGGGGTACAAATCAAATATGGCAACACTGTGGACCTGTAACATGCAACATACTTTTGTATCTTACGCCTCTTTTTGTTCTTCACAGCGGCCAACTACGATCGAAGGCAGTTAATGACTGCATTTCAAAGTGCAGCTGAATTATGCCAACAGTTGAAAAGGAAAAGGTAAGTTAAAATCTTATAAAACCCACAAACATACAAACACAACTGAAAGCAGAGATGTTTCCAGCTTTTCAAAATTTAGGGGCCCTCTGGACCCCTTCTTGAAAAATTTTTGGGGTCCAGCTAATTAATATTCAAGAATATTTAATGTTTCATCTTAAGTGTGCTGCAGTACCCTTTCAGATTTCTAAATTGCACAAAAATGAAGTCTTATCCCTCCCCCCAAATATGTACTTAAAATGAAATGATCACTTTCTTTGAAACTGTTATGCCCGTTCACTCATCGATCAAAATTAAGATGCATGGGCTGTCAAGCTCTAATCCGCATGCTGTGGGAACTGTTGGCTCAAGTTGAAAAATGATCTAGATCTCCACTGCCAAAAAAAAAAAAGAACTGAATCTCAATTTTACATAAAAGAGCATTATTTGTTTCAACAACACTTGTGGTGTAATTTAGGAATAAAAGAGTAAATAAATATAAGCAATACACCTTTCATCGTCGGCCCTTGACTTTGCCATGGCCATTGTTAATAATGAAGTGATTGAAAACTTTCAAGTTTCTTGTAAACATAAATTGAAGCAAAAAAAAAGGGGGAAAAGAGGCACCTGACCCCAACCCCGGCCCCACGTTTTTGCTATTACCAAAAAAATCAGTCGACTACAATCGACTGAAAATAACAATACCTTGGAATTTGAGAAACTCAGTCATTTCTCTGCAGTTAGAAATAAGAATGAACATTCAATTTCTCTGTGAAATATACCATTCGCTTGTTTTTTCCAGACATCTGTAATTTGCATAAACATTTGTTTTTTTATCTCCACCCAATTGGACCCTTTGTTCTATATTGTGTGTGTCCAAAGGAAAACAAGTGCGTCACAGGACGCAAGCTAACTTTTGATACCTTGCTAAGCATTAATAATAGTGAAAGAAATATTAAAATGGAAAAAAAACTACTTAGTTTGGACATCTTGCTGAATAGAGTTTTCCTTCCGAATTAAAAAATTATTATGATCATTAATTCATAGGGATTCATTGAATGAGAGGCGCCTTCTCATAAAAGAACAGGACAAAGAGTTTTTTAAAAAGGTATGGTGGAGACTTTCAGTTTCAATTCCGACCACATTGCAAGAAAGTAAATTTGAAAGTTGGTTACTGATTTCAAGTTGAGTAAGCTTAAAGGGGCCGTGTTTTTGTATTTTTGCCTTATTCAGAGTTAAAAAAGAGTCTTTGTATAAATGGTGAACCAACAATACTACTTTGCTTTCAGTACCAATAACCATAAGTATCTCCGCTTTGAATGGATTTTTTGGCCACCTGCAGTTAAGGATGGCAAGGATGAAAATGGATTGTCTGATAAATTGCAAGCAATACTTGAATGTTATTTACAATTTTTGTTCTGAAACAAACAAGACTACACTACATTAATCACTGAAAGTTTATGAACAAACACTTAAGCAAGAACGCAAGTCACCTACAACCTGAAGTGAGAGAAGGTGCTGTTACTGTCTTTCATTTGCACCTGTGCAGTGTGATGAGTGTTATTGAAAATGGATGAAGCGGTGTAGGACAAAACACTGACCCCCGGTCCATGGACTACCCAAATGGACTACCCTGTAAATACTATTTCAAACGAGTACAGTTTGTCTATATGTTAGCCGCGTCTCAAACAGTGCTTACCTAAACCTAAACATCATTTTTAAACAGTGTTGATCAACAGTATTTAAGTCTCAGCAGCCATTTAAAAAAGGTTTCCTTTCGATGATGTTATTGTTATGGTGGCCTATTACATCATGTAAGTGAAGTGAAACCGGTGCAGTTCTTGTATTTAGCTGCATGTCACCATGCGCACGAAAATAAACAAGGTATATGCAACGAAAGTATAATTTTTTTTTTATAATCAATTCAGTTCTTTCAATAGTACTCATTCAAAATGGTATTCTTAGGAGTTAGTCTATTTTAGGGTAGTCCATGGACTGGGGGTCAGTGTTTTGTCCACCACCATGAGAAGCATCTATTCAATGTGGTGAAGGGGGTAGTTTCGAAAGAAACTGTGGTGCTGCGTCGGTGGGGAAGTAGTATACAAGAATTTGGTTTTATCATTTAACTAATATAATTATTCCTATTTTTCACGTTGCCACGTTACCACCAATAGCGTAGCTCCTATTTTACTGTAAAAACTACACATAACCCATAATTCCTCGATTCACTCTGACGAAGCGCTAACGCTTTGTACGGTGGCCAATTTACATTATCAACTCCGTTGACAAAACCAAATTTTTGTATTCCATGTGGCGTTTGTTGTTCTTTGTTATATTTTACTTTCTTGGCGAATAGGACTGTAATGGAATGCAATGACACTCAAATACCTACTTAGATGCATACGCTCATTCGCTCCTCCAAACCAACTAATGGCAATTTAATGATATTTTTGATTTTAAAGGAGGCCACACCTTTGCCCGAAGAAGAATGCGACCCTGAGGTGAGTGCAATTAGAGTCGTGTACTATGATATGATGTGAACCTTATTGTGAGATTTGATCTAAATATCTTTCTGGATTTGGACTGGACTTGGCTGAACCAGATTAGTCTGGAAGAGCTGGATCGGATCGAACTGGACTGGCTTGACCGGAGCGGACTGGACTTGGCCTGACTGGATCGGACTGGACTTGGCTGGACCGGATCGGACTGGACTTTGTTGTACCAGACCAGTCTGGAAAAGCTGGATCCGATCGAACTGGACTGGCTTAACCAGATCGGACTGGACTTGGCTGGACCGGATCGGACTGGATTTGGCTGTACCAGATCAGTCTGGAATAGCTGGATTGGATCGAACTGGACTGGCGTAACCGGGTCGGACTGGACTTGGCTGTACCAGATCAGTCTGGAATAGCTGGACCGGATCGAACTGGACTGGCTTAACCGGATCAGACTGGACTTGGCTGTACCAGATCAGTCTGGAATAGCTGGACCGGATCGAACTGGAATAGCTGGATCGGATCGAACTGGACTGGCTTAACCGGGTTGGACTGGACTTGGCTGTACCAGATCAGTCTGGAATAGCTGGACCGGATCGAACTGGAATAGCTGGACCGGATCGAACTGGACTGGCTTAACCGGATCAGACTGGACTTGGCTGTACCAGATCAGTCTGGAATAGCTGGACCGGATTGAACTGGAATAGCTGGATCGGATCGAACTGGACTGGCTTAACCGGGACGGACTGGACTTGGCTGTACCAGATCAGTGTGGAATAGCTGGACCGGATCGAACTGGAATAGCTGGATCGGATCGAACTGGACTGGCTTAACCGGGTCGGACTGGACTTGGCTGTACCAGATCAGTGTGGAATAGCTGGACCGGATCGAACTGGAATAGCTGGATCGGATCGAACTGGACTGGCTTAACCGGGTCGGACTGGACTTGGCTGTACCAGATCAGTGTGGAATAGCTGGACCGGATCGAACTGGAATAGCTGGATCGGATCGAACTGGACTGGCTTAACCGGGTCGGACTGGACTTGGCTGTACCAGATCAGTCTGGAATAGCTGGACCGGATCGAACTGGAATACCTGGACCGGATCGAACTGGACTGGCTTAACCGGATCAGACTGGACTTGGCTGTACCAGATCAGTCTGGAATAGCTGGACCGGATCGAACTGGAATAGCTGGATCGGATTGAACTGGACTGGCTTAACCGGGACGGACTGGACTTGGCTGTACCAGATCAGTGTGGAATAGCTGGACCAGATCGAACTGGAATAGCTGGATCGGATCGAACTGGACTGGCTTAACCGGGTCGGACTGGACTTGGCTGTACCAGATCAGTGTGGAATAGCTGGACCGGATCGAACTGGAATAGCTGGATCAGATCGAACTGGACTAGCTTAACCGGGTCGGACTGGACTTGGCTGTACCAGATCAGTCTGGAATAGCTGGACCGGATCGAACTGGTATAGCTGGAAAGGATCGAACTGGTGTGGCTGAACCGGATCAAACTGGACTTGCCAGGACCGGATCAATCTGAATTTGGCTGGACCAGATTGGTCCGAAATGGCTGGACTGGTTGGCTTGGTCAATATTCCCAAAAGAGCTTTTTTTCCTGGAATAGGTGCACTTCATGTAAGACAGCATATGGAAAGTGGGAGTTTGACAAGAAGTGACAAACACCATTGGTGTTTTTTGCTTGTCATACTTCCACTCTGCTTCTTTTTTTTTTCCACAGGTGACATTTGGTCCAGGAGCAATGACAGATTGTATGTCATTAGAAAACACGATAGAAGACCAAGTAGATGAAGGTAAAGACCTATATACTCAATTCAATTTGTACAAGGTAGTCCAGCTATCGTAATCCAACACTCACTTCCTCCTTGTTGGTCCTCTTCCCTTAAAACAGGAATTTGTAAGAAAAAAAAGAACAAACGGAAGAAGAAAAAAAACAAGAAAGCCAAGAAAAACCAGGAAGCTGAACCTCAAGAGAAACGTCTGAAATTGGAGAACAACGAATGAGCCGATGGAAATAATCACTTTGAAAACAACAGTGAATTAAATGAATAAAGTCCCACTGAGTATATAAATAGCATTTCTTCAGTACTCGGATGAGTGGCCTAGCGCCATTTGCAACAGACTGGTCACATGACTGATAGTTGGTGAGCTTGAAGCTTTATAAATTCCAGGGCCCGGTTGTTCGAAAGCTGATTGGCTTAATCCAGGATTAGCGTAAACTTTTGTTTCATGTTTTCAACGCTCTGGTGAAAGTTTCCTTTGCTTATTTTTGTTTTTCAAGATTGACTTCTTCTAATGTAAAGTTGTACCGAATATCAGCCTTAAACAGCATTTGGGAGTAGAGAATAAAACTCCTTTGTTAATTTTTAACCTGAGATTAACGTTAACCGGCTTTTGAACAACTGGCCCCAGAAATGTAGAGGTCATGTTTGACCTACTCAGAATACAAATTTTGAGAGAGAAACCATCTTTAAGGTAAAGATTTCATGATCAGTAAAATACTTGAAAATTCCATACTATCGTTTATGAACGAAAAGCTTTTGTTCTCCAGTTGAATTTTCCATAATTAAGCGTCAAAAACGGAGCTCAGATTCTTAATCTTACCAAGGGTGAAATAAGTGAGAGCAAATGTTGAAATTTTCAGACTTCAAATCTCGAAGGAAAGCTTTAATAGCATTTTGAAAGGTTAAAAAAAAGAACCAGGATTGGTATGAAATCAGCAGACTCATGTAAGACTATGTAAAAGAGGTCATGTGACCAACTGTTGCAAAAGGTCCATAGGCCATTTCAGAAACGTGAGAGGACTGGGACGAGTTTGGTTGTTTTCCATTTGTTTAAAAAACTAAGACATTCAAATGAAAGATCAACCAAGTTTGAGAGTCTTTACCAAGAATAGATGTATTTAGAGGAGGAAAATGGTGAAATAATATATCTTCAAATATCACCTAAAATAGAGAGTTTGTATGGAATGGGTAGAGGGGCCACAAAATTATAAGGGTTTGTATGGGATTTTGCAAGTCTCCCATTTGGCCAATTTTCCGTAGAAAACTCTCAAACTTGGCTGGATAGCTTTTCATTTGGTAACATTTCAGTTGAAGAGTTTAGATTTTCAATCCAAGCAAGTATGAGAAACTCGTCCCAGTCCTCTATTGGCCTATTCTATACTTCGTTGTCTGTCAGTGGTAAATGTGACGAGAGAAAAAATAAACAATATAGGAGAAGACTAAGAGAGATTAAGCAAGACGTTTAAGCTTCTTTAGTGTCTGTTAACTAGATATATTGAGTGAGGCAAGTCGAAGAGTGAATTTGCATGCTTTTCTGACACACAACTGTCTACTGTTTGCCGAAAATGTCCTGCTTAAACTCTCTATAGATGCGAATTGGTTTTTTTAAAAGCTGTTTATGACGGGAAACTAGAAAGTTCCTTACTGTGTACTTCCCGCAATGACACGGTTTTACAACAGATGGACCTTAGAAAACAAAACAGTTAATAGACCCTTTTACAGTGGTATAATCGGTAACCTGGCTATTACATGGCAGTGAAGTTGGAGTGAAGCTTGCTATGATACGGACCTCACTTTTATACACATGATTACAAGGCTTAGGGGAATAGACCAATTCGGCTAACTCAATGTTGTACCCAATTAAAATCTTTTGGGAATAAAACGTTTTGTTCCAAGTATTTCCACATCATTTAAATGTGAATGCTTCATTGTCATGCAAATTCAACACACAAAGAATCTTAACCCCGAGAGATTTGAATTGGGTACAACATTGAGTTAGCCGAATTGGTCTATCAATGCATGGATTTGTATGAGTTAATTTATTCCCTGGAGCCTCACAGTGATGCCTTTTGTTTCAATGAGACTGAATTTTCATATATCGAAAGTGGGTTACTGCGTTGCCGCTATGCAAACTAATCTGAGATCTACATAAGAAATGCAGAAACTCCAGCCTCACTTTCATATGATGGCCAGGATCTGAAGTGCATAACTTTTCTTAAATGAGTCAAAAAATTAAAAGAGGAATTATTGAACAACTGAGTGTGAGCAATAAAATTGTATTAAAGTTAATGATGACATACTTTTTATAGTTCAACAATAATTTTAATAAAAGATGTTTGTTGGTACACTTTTTGTACACTTTCAGTTTGCTAGATTTGTTTGTTAATGAATCGTGAAGGAACACTAAATATAGGCTGCCCTGGCGTGCAAGTAGTTTCTTAGGCGTCATAGCAAGCATTTATAAAAGCGCACAAAAAGAGGCGAAATGTGACCCTGCAAGTGATAAAGGCCAATGCAAATCGGCAGAAAATCTTTTTTAAGTCTTTCCAACGCGAAAATTTGGATCAGTTAAGTTTCACGAGTAATTTAAGAAATTATTCGAGAAGATATGAATAACAAAAAAGCATTAAGTAATATCAAAACGAGGATAGTAATTCTTGAAGATATGACTAGCAAAAAAGCACCGAACGCTCGAAACTTCAGCTTTTAGAATCTCTGTACGGTGGCCAATTTACATTATCAACTCCGTTGATAAAACCAAATTTTAGAAATAATTTTGTCTTACATTTCACCCTCCTTTGTTGGATATCTTTCAAAAAAACAAAAAGACAAAAGACTAACTATAAAAAGGAGAAAAAACAGAGATAGTGAAAACGTTTAAACGCAGCCGATTTCGGGCCCGATCTTTCATCCGCTGTGATGTTTGGTTTCGGAGTCCGTTTGTTTACGAGGGTAGGGGGGGAAGCCTTCGTCCAATAAGGGGCTCGAGTGAGAATACCGGGCGCCGAGTGTTTCTCTTTTTAAATCCACCTTCGGGGTACTACTTGAAACGGGGTCCACTTAACCCTTGCTACTATTACGGAGTCCGTTAGTTATTGTAGGATCCGGGTTCTGTATTCGGACTCTGTTTGTTTTGATCGGCCTCGGGTGCTCAGGAACCCAATATGATCCCGATCTTCTTTACAATACACCGTTCAATCAGCCAATTTAATCTTCCTGTTGACAACCTATGCCTCTCAACGACTTCTGTATCGGTCATATGATTCAGTACAGGCCTCCATTGGTATGTCCTTGGCCGACAAACTGCGTAACAAAAGTCCGTCTTCGGCAGCCATTTTGTTTTGATCCAGCAAAATGATGTTACCCGTAAGTTACCGGGCAAGTTATCGGGAAAAATAACGGGATCGAAATTAACGGGAGATTCGAGAAACACCCGAAAACTTATCGGGTAATTACCGGGTGACTTACCGGGCACGGTAAGTTACCGGGACTTTCGAGAAACGGCCCCCTGGTCCGCAAACAAACTCATGAGGCATGGTATATTTAATTAAGTTAACACAACAGAAAGACGCTACCCTCATTTTGACACGAAAATGCTTTACTGTTGCCATAAAAATTATCCAGTTAAGCTCGCATATTACACAATATGATGAATTGATAAAGGCCACCTTTTCCAGCGAAACAGTTTTTGAGACAAACAACATATTTGCTATTAGAGGCAAAAACCCCTTCTTATTTCGTTACGTGCGTGAAGACAAGAAACTCAATCGTGTCAAATTACCATACGCAATTGCAACAAAATAAATTTCAGGAGCAAACCCTTTTCATGAAGAATCTTTTCCTTGAATAATGAAGCAAAAAATAGACAAGCTTTCTTTGAAATAATTCTTTGCTGTCACATTTCCAATTATCTTTTTTACCTGAAGACTGTGCAGAGTTCATGAGTACAAATAATACAAATAACCAGACAACAGAGATCACCGACCCACTTAAGGTGTTCGATTCCTTCTCTGTCTTTGTTGAACCCATAAGTTACCAGAGAATTTCCATTTGGTTTCAGTGTTCTACATAACAGCACACTTGGTAAAATATTAGAAATACAGCTCAAATTGATTTCGGCTCGACGGGCGATAGTTGTTGTCGAAGTCCATTACTCGTCGCTTTTAGGATTCCAGATAAATATTTTTCACCGCCTGTCTTGTTTATCCAATTGACGTTCCATTCTTGAGCTCCATAAGGGTATATTTTGTTTAAAGATGCACTAAAACGCCATGCGCGTTACAATGACTTTCGACGCCATTGCAGGTTAATTAAATGTTCTCCTGTGTGCACGGGTACCAGAGAAATATACGCATTACCCCAGCCCACTCAAACCTAACAATATACGCAAAGAAGACTCTATGCACAAAGACACCACTAAGCAGGGGGGTGACAGGCAAGACTTTTACCGACACGGAAAAAAAAGAAGGAAAATAAAAAATAAAAAAATAAAAACACTGGAGAAATATTACCCATCTTCCGACTGGGATTGCCATACTAGCAACCCAATAATTATCTGTACTCCTTTGGACATAAAGAAAAAGTTGATTTGTTTGTTTGTTTTACTCTAAAATGCGAGGGAACAAGTGCTTTTTAAATCCGTTTGCCTTACTAGTTTTCGCTGTGCCTCGACAGTGACAACAAAAATTTGGAACTTATGTTATAAACGCGTAACCGCAATGAGTTCTCGTAAAATTAGGGGGAAAACTCAAGAAAATTTCATTGCTAAACTGGTGAATGCCAAAGTAAATTTCACTCGAAAAACCGATATCGTACTCATCGCTTTGTGATTCATGCGATATCGGATTTTAGTATATACTAAAACAGTGGATAGCGTTGAACTCGCGCGCTGATTGGCTACTCAAACTCCGGATATCATCTTTTTGTACTATATTATCTCACTGTTTGTACGCGGCTCGGTAAATATCCACCACTAGCCACCTCCACTTCTGTGAATAGTTGCTAATTAACGTAAAATTTACCGTGGAATTCACTAGTTAGGCAATGAATTTTTCTTTAGAAGAAGGCAAAGAAAATGATTTAATTATTAAAGCAGCCACCGGAAATATCAAAACGCGGACAATTCGAAACCTTTTATTTTCAGCAACCCTACAGGCAGTAAGAATAAATAACCAGGGAGCTCCGTTTTTAGGCTTGGCTAAATCTATATACTATTTCTTCATTTGTTGTCTTCGATATTCCCTGTGGTTAGTTTGGGAAGTCTCAGTTTCTGTCCTATTTGAGATGGTCCTTTCCATTCTAACGAGCTTTCAATAATTTCTGCCGAACAAAACTTGGAAATGGCTTTCCTTGCACGGTGAAGGCACTCATTTTAAAACAACAACCGAGAGCAATGGTGAAATTACTTCGCCAAATTCTCACGAAGTTCGGCGCGAAATTCCCAAGTTCGTTTCAAAGTTTGCCATTTAATTTGATTGACAGTTACGTAATGAAATTCTCAAGTTCGAAGCGAACTTATGAAATTTACAACGAACTTCGCAAATAGCCTGTCAAAAGTTTTGTGAAATGCACTGTAATAACCCTTTCACTTAACCGCTAGACTACCACATCGGTAACTGCCAGAATATTATTTTTTTTAATATGTGAATATTTTTTTCTTCCGAACGCGAATGCATAAACGTCTAAGGGACAAGTTTAAACAGGAGAAAATGTCGGTTACCAAACCTAAAGAGAAAGCTAACATTTTAAAATCAAGAACTAGACTTAACCACTATTTAGCAATGATTTTATATGTACTAATTTGTGTTGGTAAATAATCGGTACAATTGTCAGCCACTTGACCTTTAGTGGTTGAGTGGCTACAAACAGTTCTTTTAAAGTAGGTGCTCCCATAGGCAGCCCAAGCTCGCGTCACTACAGACAGCCGTTGAGAATTCAAACGCGTTATAAGACTTTGTATGGGAAATCAAATACCGTCGATTATAAAGCCTAAAAAATGCTCAATTTAACTTTCATTCAATAAAGTGAATAAAAATGACTCACCTCTGGTGTATTCTTGTGCCTTTTGGAGCTTATTACACCGTTTTGGGAATTCTGTGTTTTCAGTGTTTTTAATGTTCTAAGACGAAGTCAAGGCTGCACACTCACACACTTCACGCAAAGTTAAAGCCACATCATTTGCGAACCTCCGAGAATGTTTCGAAGTCAAAAATCCCCAAGCACTTGGCTGGAAATGAGCATTTTCTCCTTCGATTCCACGATAGGTGATGAATTTAACAGCAACTGATGACCCGTGAAGACACGGAGCTTGGGTCCGAGGTCAAATTAACTCCACCCGATGGGGTACAGTCATTTCATTTACAACACTTACCCCATCCCCACAGCGGCTTCTCGAACAGCTCCATGGTTACGAGTGACGCTGTGGGGATAGGGTACTGTAAGTGTTCTGTACCTCATCGGGTGGAGTTAATTTGACCTCGGACCCAAGCTCCGTGTCTTCACGGGTCATCAGTTGCTGTTAAATTCATCAGCTATCGTGGAATCGAAGGAGAAAATGCTCATTTCCAGCCAAGTGCTTGGGGATTTTTGACTTCGAAACATTCTCGGAGGTTCGCAAATGATGTGGCTTTAGCTTTGCGTGAAAAAAATCTTGGATGGGATGGATTTTCGAGTCGCAAACTGCCTCTGACTGACAACGGTCGAAATCTTAGTGTGCAGCCTTGACTTCGTCTTAGAACATTGAAAACACTGAAAACACAGAATTCCCGAAACGGTGTAATAAGCTCCAAAAGGCACAAGAATACACCAGAGGTGAGTCATTTTTATTCATTTTATTGAGTGAAAGTTAAATTGAGCATTTTTTAGGCTTTATAATCGCCGGTATTTGATTTCCCGTACAAAGTCTTATAACGCGTTTAAATTCTCAACGGCTGTCTGTAGTGACGCGAGCTTGGGCTGCCTATGGTGCTCCGGGTTCAAATCCTGTCCAAGAATGCAACTTTTACTTTTTTTTCTTTTCATCTGCAATCGCAAGTACTGGGACAAAGTAATCTAAATTGATGATAACAGTCAATCCAGAGAAAATTAAGAATTGTCGATAATCGTCATTTCGGAGGTAAAGGACTTGTTGAGTATATTAACAGCCCAGGCCCCACACGGTCACGAATAGTGTTAATTAATAGGTCGTGTTAATTAATAGGCTTGAAAGCGTGGTTTAGAGGACAAAGACAAAGGAACATGGATATGTAAATATCTTTCACATTCATTTCAAAAATGGCCTATTCAGTTTAGTGCAACTTGAAGAGTAAATTAAATTCTGATCCACACCCAAGCACTAAATCGAACCGGCGACCATCGTCGCTCAAACGTTAACCACTACGCCACACATGCAGTTGGTACATTCGTTTGAATGCACACGTAACGCAAAGAGCAGTATCTTAATTGGATCTTGTCGACTGGACACATGGTACCAAATATTCAAACTTGATCTCATTGCGGAGGGCGAGATAACTGTAAACGCATTAACTCAGATGGGAATAGGATTATTTGTAATGATCAAATGAAGATGTTAGATCTCACCATATAAAGTTTGACTGTGTGAAATCAACATTGAAGGCGGGGGTAAACGGGAATTGAGGTCCAACAAATGTCACGAGTATTGTAGATCTTTGCAATACTGCGCAAGAGGGTTAAGGTTAGGGGCCGTTAGAAAAGAAATCAGTCCATG
>OX421449.1:26609633-26627133 GCA_949126865.1 Montipora capitata | reverse complement strand
GAAACTCGCAAGATGATTTCACCCTCAACTCTGATTGGTCCATTTGAATTTGACCGCACGCTAGCAACGCGACCCTTCAATCAGAGTTGAGGGTGAAATCATCTTGCGAGTTTCCGTTGTTGACTGCCCGGTCACAAGCCTCTGAGGAAAGCCGAAGAGGTAAATTTTAAGGCAAAGTTTTCGTTCGTCACGAGTCTTTCGGCCGCCGAAACACACGTATTTGGAGTGAAATTTATTGGGCTTTATGGAACTGTTGTTTTCATTGCGATTCGGGACTTTTCCTGTTGAGAAGAAAACGATTTGTGGAGTGAGGTCTGGCCAGCGATGGATGGAGTTACCGGCCTTCCTATTATTTCAGTAACGGCCTTCCGGATCACTTCACTAAACGGCGTCAGAATGGCTCGAAACTCGGCAAAAGAGGCAAGTTGGTCACACATTTGAGGTAGGAAAACTTTATTTCAAATGAGATAGTTATTTACACAATTTTTTTACGATCGGTGATTTTCCCATACAATTCTCTATATACACAAACTGTCGCATACACCACGTATTTTCAGCTTGGGGAGCCTGTGATTTGCCTTTATTTTAAAATTCATTTCTCTATCCAATCTTTAATTCAAAAGTCTGAGGATACTAGTAAAGCCCCATTTACACGAGCAATTTTTCCTTGACAAGTTTTCCTTGACAAGGAAAAATTGCTCGTGTAGATGGGGAATAGTGGACAAATTTTCCTTGTCAAGGAAAATCTGGCGTGCTAGCTTTTCCTTGACAAGGAAAAATTGTCAAGTCAGAAATTTGCTCGTGTAGACGGACAACAAGGAAAATGTGACAAGGAAAACTTGTCATATTTTTCATTTACACTACCAAGGAAAACTTGCTAGTGTGTACAGTCGGCAAGTTTTCCTTGACAAGTGGACTTGTCAACGAAAAATTGCTCGTGTAAATGGGGCTTAAGATTACAGAATGGTAATGTTGCTAGAGTGAAATGACGGTTCTTTGGAAGATTATGCAAATCAGTAAACCTGTGAAATTCCCACGCCGGCCTAGCACCGGAAGCCAGCAATATTTATTATATTTCACAGGTTTACTGATTTGCATAATCTTCCAAAGAACCGTCATTTCACTCTAGCAACATTACCATTCTGTAATCTTACTAGTATCCTCAGACTTGAGAAACTATGTTTTTGAATTAAAGACTGGATAGAGAAATGAATTTTAAAATAAAGGCAAATCACGCTTGTTAAGACCTTGGCAGATTATGCAAAATTGGTACACCTGTCAAATTCTCACGCCGGCCTGGCACCGGAAGCGAGCAATAATCCAATCAAAATTCCAGTTTTGACCTGAGGCTTGATGTGAATTTTGGCATCATTCATCCGACAACCAGATTGTTGAGATGATTCCATAGGGAGCCCACATAAACCACAGGGATCTCACACAATCGGATGTGTAGCCGATTGCTATTTTATAGTAAATGTACTGGATTTACCGTTTGCTTCACCTATAGCGATATATCGTTAACTATGTATGTAAATCAATGATAAATAAACGTTGAATTACCTTACCTGTGGTTTATAGTCGTCCTTTTACCTCAAAAGCGGTTTTTTGAGCGATGTTGAATGAATTTGAGTTCGCCGTTGACTGTTCCATATATAAGAAGGACAAGGGAGGAATCCTTGTTTTGAAAGGGTTCCAGCGGCGGAGCGATTTTTCCCCCCAAAATCGCATGGCTCCGCTTTCAAACTTCGCAGCATAAAGGTCAAAAGATTCACGATTCTTCTCGTACCTTCCAATCGAAAATCCATCCAAACGGCCCGGAGCAATTCCTCGAAGAAAATCAAAATCCCACAGTATTCGAGCGACCGAAATGCGTAGCAAGATCCATACGTGCCAACCACAAACCGTCCCGCTGATTGCCCCTTTCTGATTGGACGACGTTAGACAATGTTTGTGGTTAGCACGTATGGATCTTGCTACGCATTTCGGTCGCTCGAATACTGTGGGATTTTGATTTTCTTCGAGGAATTGCTCCGGGCCGTTTGGATGGATTTTCGATTGGAAGGTACGAGAAGAATCGTGAATCTTTTGACCTTTATGCTGCGAAGTT
Organism: Montipora capitata; assembly: GCA_949126865.1. NCBI lineage: Eukaryota > Metazoa > Cnidaria > Anthozoa > Scleractinia > Acroporidae > Montipora > Montipora capitata. Next base: position 26,625,026 of record OX421449.1, on the reverse strand, counting down.
TGAAAGCGGAGCCATGCGATTTTGGGGGGAAAAATCGCTCCGCCGCTGGAACCCTTTCAAAACAAGGATTCCTCCCTTGTCCTTCTTATATATGGAACAGTCAACGGCGAACTCAAATTCATTCAACATCGCTCAAAAAACCGCTTTTGAGGTAAAAGGACGACTATAAACCACAGGTAAGGTAATTCAACGTTTATTTATCATTGATTTACGTACATAGTTAACGATATATCGCTATAGGTGAAGCAAACGGTAAATCCAGTACATTTACTATAAAATAACAATCGGCTACACATCCGATTGTGTGGGCCCCCTGTGCATAAACAGTGTGTCTGTTTGTATGTTCGAAATATAAAGAAATGTATGGGAAATATTGAAGAGTCCTAATATAGTAAACTTACATCGAGAAATGACTATGTTAAAGCTCAAAATAACCTCAGTTGTTGTGTATTGTCATTTCTGCGGCTGAAAATGGTGAATTTGAGCGATTTGGTGGGTTTTCCGTTGACTGTTACTACACGTCCTTAGAAGGAGACAAGGGAGCTCATTTTCGACCGCTCCAGCGTCAAGCCGATTTTCACCCAGAAATTAGAATCGCCCGTCTTTCAAATCAAACACCAGATAAACTGAAAGGTTGACGCTTCTTCTCGTGCCATTCAATCGAGGATCCATTCAAAATGCAAGCGCTAACCGCCAAATAATTTTCGAGAAATGCAGCTTTCGAAGCGACCAGCATCTGCGGCCGGGATTTCGCGTGCCAAGGAGCAACCGTCACGCTGTTTGCTCCACACTGATTGGATGCACTGTTTAGCAACGGAGGAACGCTTGAGCTGCTTTGACTGTAACAATAATACAATAATAGAAATTGCACACTTTGTATCTCCAACAACAATGTAAATGTCAACGTGTTTTGCAAAAATATGGAAAGTATTGCTGTAATTTTTGAACGGCCGTAATTTTAACAGGAATATACAATAATGAAGTTAATTAAAATCAGTGCCATGTAAAAAAATCGCCAAAGCGTTTTCAGACTTTTCAGTGTGGAACATGTAACGAGGAATCAAACTCTCTCACACATGAATGTTATTTCACTTGTTTTTATTTTGCAAGTACAAGTCAAATCTGGTAAGTTTAACTGTGTACTTTGCAGACAACATATTTTCTTTGAAAATTAAATTAAATTGTTCACGAGTCAATGGTTACAAAACGAAAAACAAACGGCTTTATTCGTGGGATAAATTCCGAATTGACAACAGCGGCCGATAAGAATACGTACGCCGGTTTAGTTTTCAGCTCGTTCACGCAATACACTCAAAGCAACTGTACACAACACAATGGTCAGGGAAATGGGAAAAAATGTGTTTTCACTCACCTCCGAACACAAGATCATCAACATAGTCGCGGACATCATGCAAGTTTGTCTAATGACATCACACATCAAAACACGTGCTTTCATTAGGTGCGGGTACACTAGACCTCTTGCCCACGGGGAACCTTGGGGTTACGGTTTGGGTTGGGTTTACCCTGGGTTATGATCGACTCCCCATTTGCGGTTACACACTTGTAAATTACCCAAGGGGAAGGTAAGCGTTGGCCTGTTTTGGTGGGAAACTTACCTTTAAGATAAGACAAGATGAGATTTATTAGTTTTTCCACTAAATGGTTTTTGAAAAACTAATTACAATACAAAATACATTAAAATTAAGGATCTAAAAAAAAAGTAAACATCGAAGATCTACATCTGAACGACAAACTTTTCTTTGGCTTATTTTCGGTAATTGTCATGATCGGCGCTTCTCTTAAACTGTCCACCTCAATTAAGTTCAGCGATTCATCGCTTCATTTTAAGAAGACAACAAAGACGTCGACTTCAGTTACGCTTTCTCTAGTCCTTGCAACTCTCCAATTTATAATTTAGACGTCGACTTGCTGCTGGCCAGAACAGGCGTGCTTGGGTATTTCCACGTCCGCAGTTGTTTACACAGTTCATCACAGCATGTATTTTCCTCGCGTTCGGCAATCTTGTGATTGGTTGAGCCGCTTTGGGGTTTTGTTAACCATAAGACTTACATCTGGAACTGTCATGGGCAATTCTTTTGTTCTTTTTGACGCATCCATGGAAATTTCCCACAGGAAATTTTCCTTTGGGTAGATCGGTTACACATAAAAAATTGCTTCCCCGTGGGAAAAAGCCACTTACCCAAGGGCAAAATGGCTAGTGTAACCGCAGCTATTGGTCCCTACTATAATCCCCAAGGGACCTTACATTACACTACGTAGCCTTACTTTACACTTTTCAGTCAACGATCGAGAATTTTTCTGCCTGCTCCACTACTTCGCGCGGCTTTATTCTGGCCGCCTCGCAAGCCTCGCGTCTTCGCTCGGCTTGCTCGTTGGCAATTATCGGCAAAAAACGCTCATTGATTCCCGCGAGAATATTTTCCAAATGGGAATGGCAGGTAGGATGACGAGAGCTGTCAATCTGTCACTGGGGTTCCAAAACGCAATATGAAACTATTGCAGTCTCTCTTTTCGCTCGAACAAACGCCCGCGGTATTTGCGACCCGAAGTTTCAGCCATTTTGAAGTGACATGTCACCGCAAAAGAGAGACTGTTCGCAGTCTATGTCGTCATTGTCAAAATGACTTTTAATCTTAAATAGGAAAGAATCTATCTTCAATTTTTTTCAATTTAAGGGAAAAGTAGCCGACGTCTCGGAGGGAAGTAGACGACGCTTTTCGTTGGTTCTCAGTACCTAATAGGGACCTTGAGATCTACGACCGCGACGTAGACTAAAACGTCACTTCAAAATATAACATTGCACTATTTTATTAGATCTCGTTCACCTCGTGCAACTGGTACCAGCGATTTAAAAAGTAAGAACAGATAATAAACGTCTTTGTTTTGCAGAGTGCCGTAAAAATATGAGCTAAAATGCGTGCTGCACGTGCAGCTCGATTATTTTCTCACTAATAACCAATCAAATAATTACTGATTTGTAGCGTTTCGTCACCGTTGCCGTCGTAGATCTTATATTAGGCGCCCGCAAGCGAGGAATTGTTTCGGAATCAAATGTTTCCCCGTTTGCGGCCCCAGGAAACATTTGTTGCGGAAGCAAAATTTGCTTCCTCCGCAAATGGTTCCTCGTTTGCGCGCCGAGAAAACATTTCGGGAATCAATGTTTCCGCAACAATGTTTCGTCGTTGGCGGGCGCCTTTAAGGTCCCTATTGGAACCACAAAGACTGTGGGTTTATTTCACCCACTGTTTTTGAAAACACATTAAGACAAACCAATGAAAGTGGCCATGGTTTTTGTTAACCAAACACATATACAACCTAGCTTTAGGAGGCTTCTTTTTTACCTTTTCGACTTCCATCTTTACACAGATACTCGTACAGTTTGGGGTCTGCATCGTTATCTTTCAGAGTTGTGTGCTTGATGAATGCCACATCACCTTTACCAGCATTCATACACTTGAAAGCACCGCTATAACCAGAGTAGGTCCCGTTTGTGGTACTGCATTCGTCTGGACAGAGACCGCAGAGGTTCACCGAGGCCTTGGAATACGTGTTATAGATATCTGGGTTTTTACGTCAAAAACAAAGGAATGAAAGAAATATGAAAGTGCCACTGGATGAACCAATATATAAAATCAAATAAAGAAAACAAAAGAGAATTCACATGGAAAAAAAAAAGCACAGAATAGAGAAACTGGACAGCAAATGCGGGAACAACCAAATCTTGAATGCAGCAGCATGGGATTTATTGTTCTGGTGCTTTCGCAGTTTCCTTATTTAATTCTAAATTATACTTTTGTAAGCAATTACGTTTTATTTTAGGTATCAGGTAAAGAAAAACTGTGTTGCTGAGGAGTACTGAAATTATTTATATTTTTACTGTATGTGTAAGTGCTGAGAGTTTCTGTCAAGAAAAGCAATGCTATGTCCACAAGGAGATGTCAAGCTGTTAAGCAAAAGATCAAAGGCAAAAAGTTCCCAATACTGTTGGACAACGAGAAAGTAAAAGTTAGTTTGTCTAACTTACTTGGTACGCAGCTTTTCTCGAAAAACTTGCCAGCAGACGAATAAGCATTGCAACTCTCGTCCTGCCGCATAATTTCCAATCGCAGCAAGGTACCAACTGGGACGTTCCATCCAGCCGTTTTGTTAGCACCTGTGTGACAAGACTTCTTTCCCTTCAATGTCTTGAATGTTATATCTTTGTTGCTCTTCTTTACAACTGCCACAGCTTTATAGCTAGCACCCTCAAGACCAGGCAGATCATAGTAGTCCTCACCAACCACAGGAACCAAGTCATAATACTTACCTGGGTGCAAAGATAAAATGCTGATAATACTGAAACAAGAAGCTACGGGTAGCCGTCACTATGGCCGGCTAGTTAGTTAGGTGTGGGGAGTATTACAGGATAAGAAGATTGTTTTATTTCATTGGGGTGGTATGGATTCGGGCCGTGAGTTTGGCTAAAATACTTGTAAGTTTTTTTAAACAAACTCAGTTGACTGTTCCAATAGCTGGAAAGCCTTGACGGCTCTTGGTCAAGTCAAAAGAAGTTTCAGCTTTGTTAAGTAACTGCTGCAGTTTTCTCTATAAATACAGAAAGTGATATCACTAGTAAAACCAAAAACCGTCATTGTACAAAATGGGCTGAATATCGTAACTTTCTTTTCAAACAAAGAACAAAGTCAATATGCAATTAACAGAAAACAGCGAGATCAACTCGAAAAAATGCGAGTTTACTTTTAAATTAAAACGTACAGGGTAGTGTTGACAAGTGCTACAAGTTGACACTCTTCCTTTACTTTGAAATTGCTTCAGCCAAATATACTGGGTATTGGTTGAATAAAAAACAGAACTGCCTAAGTGAAAGAAGTGCAATAAACAATTCTATATAGTTTCACTTTTTCCTTTTCTTAGACGTAGGCTAATTTATCTGAAATAAGGAAAGAAAAACTCACACCCTTTCAGGTGCAAAGAGATTGCAAGCGAGATTTGAACCTGGTGTACACCGTATTGCTAGAAACTTGTGGAGAACAGCAACTTCATTACCCGAGGTAAAGGGAATGTTGATACAGACAAGGAACCTCGAGAATTAAATGATGATATAGAGCGGACTTTCATGGAGACAATTTTTATCACATTGCCAAGCTCTATGGAAAGTCATCAATAAATTATTGACCTCTTGGTGGCCCGTTACGTGGCATCCAAACCAGACCTCGAGACACAATTCGTGGATGCTCTCTCCAGCTCCTGGTCTCACAAAGATTTCACACTTTTCCACCTTTTAGCATGGGACTTTGTATAATTACGCTTACAGAAGATCAAAATGGACAAGGCATTCTCAGTGTTCCAGATTGGCTGACGCAACCTTGGTACCTCAAGGTGATGTGGCTGTTGGTTGACACACAGAGGCTCTTACCAGTAAAATCGGAGACACTGTATCTTCCCAGCAAGCCCAGTCAACCACACTGGCTGGGAAACAAACTGAAATTAATTGCATGCAAGTTATTGGGGAATCCAGCACGAAGCAAAAATTTCTGCAGATGTTGCCATCATGATGTGGGTTCGACCAGAGACAAAACAATACCTAAACGATATCGCTAATGATGTTCATTCTAACAGCAAAATGTTTTGGTCTTTCTTTTCTTTTAGGAATAAGAGGAAGCCTATCCCTGATAAACTTTACTATGGATCTGACGTTCTAACTGACGATCGTGCACGCGCTAAGGCGTGAAGTAGGTATTTCCAGTCTATCTACAGTGATCACGATTCCTGTATTGGTGCTGAGGATGATCTCTTTACCTCTTTATCTTCGGAGACCCTGGACTTAATACAAAGGGAAAGAAAGTAAAAGGAAAGTGGAAGTTACTTTATTTAAGTGTGTAGTTGTTCTAGCGAATGAAGGGGTAGTTTCTAAAGAAACTGTGGTGCTGCGTCGGTGGGGAAGTAGTATACAAAAATTTGGTTTTATCAACGGAGTTGATAATGTAAATTGGCCACCGTACAGAGATTCTAAAAGCTGACGTTTCGAGCGTTAGCCCTTCGTCAGAGCGAATCGAGGGATTATGGGTTACGTGTAGTTTTTATAGTAGAGTAGGAGCTACGCTATTGGTGGTAACATGGCAACGTGAAAATAGGAATATATTAGTTAAATGAAAAGCGTTCGTTAATACCGTGAGGATTAAGGGTGCCGATTTGAAAGATGAATTTTTGTTCCAGATTCTTGCGGCTTTCCGTCGTACCTAGATGTAGGGAAAGGCCGCAGACTGCCATGTGTTTTTTGGAGTGGTTAGGCAGATTAAAATGGCGAGCGACTGGCTTAGATGCATCCTTGTCATTCTTCTCAACATCGCGAAGGTGTTCGCGGAATCGGTCACCTAGTCGTCTACCTGTCTCACCAATGTATAATTTATTGCATAACGTACAGGTTATGCAATAAATGACATTTGCGGAGGTACATGTGAAACGATCGGTGATCTTAACAGATCGCTTAGGTCCCGATATCTTGCTAGTGTTAACAATGAAACGACAAGTATTGCATCGTGAGCGCGCGCATTTGAAAGTGCCGGGTTGCTCGTTAGTTTTGAGCGCGCTTCTAACTAAAAAGTTGCCTACGTTTTTGTCGCGCTTGAATGAAATAAGTGGAGGTTGCGAAAAGATTCTACCAGTCTCGGGATCATTTTGGAGTAATTTAAAATTGCTAAGAATGATGCTTTTGACTGCGTGATTATGAGGATGGAAAGTGAGGGTGAATGGAATTCTGTCATTCTTATCTTTTTGTGACGTTTGTAGTGATGACTGTCGATCAAATTGTTGAGCGCGATGATGGCCCGCTTTGACCACAGAGACAGGATAGCCACGTTTTTCGAAGAACTGGCACATCTCCTCTGATTTGCTGGAAAAATCGGAGTCATCACTACATAGACGTCGAAGTCTAAGAAATTGAGAATAAGGAATGGAGTTCTTGACATGTGATGGATGTGACGATGAATACAACAAATAACTGTGTGAATCAGTAGGTTTGTAGTGCACACTAGTACATAGCGCGTTGCCTCTAATAGAAACTTTGATATCTAGGAAAGCCAATGAAGTTTCCGAAATTTACATCTACATTGCATAGTCATAATACCGTAATTACAATTCCAGAAAATCTTCCGCTTACTGACTCAGAGAAATCTGTTCTCAGTAAGGGCCTAAATTTTGTCCCTATTACCAAACGCACCAACGAATTTTCTATTAAGCAAGATGTTGAAAAATTCCTTCGCCGCGTTCAATTGAAAGCCTTTTTTCACGACAAAGAGGACGATTCGGACACTTCTAATAAAGATATTTTTGAAACACTTCTAGTTCGCAAATCCAAATGGACTCCCCCAGAGGGACAATTTGCCTCTTTAGATTTTTTCACCAAAAAATGCCGTCACGACATTCACAAACTTAAATTCAATCGCAACACTAAATTTTCCAACCTTTCCTCGGAAGAGTGGGCGGCTCTTAAAAATCTTAGTAAACGCAACGACATAGTTGTCAAATCGGCCGACAAAGGCGGCGCGGTAGTTGTTTGGCGGTCCGACCTTTACCAAAAAGAAGCTTTGCGGCAACTTTCGGATACCTCGTTTTATGCCAAAATCCCTAAAGATCTCACTTCCAAAAATCAAAAACTTGTCAAAGACACCATTCAAAATCTTATAGTTAATCAAGAATTACCGGACACTGCCACTAATCTCATCATCAACACCCCTCGAACTTCGTGCATTTACTTCTTGCCTAAAATTCACAAACCCAACAACCCAGGTCGCCCTATCGTTTCTGCCTGTAGTTGCCCCACCGAACTCATTTCTAGCTACTTAGACAGGATTATGACGCCTATCGTCAAATCTTTGCCATCATACATTAGACAGTACACACGCACTACAAATTTTCCGCGATTTCAATTTCTCCGGCCAAGACAAACTTATTTTCACCATGGACATTACATCTCTATATACAGTCATTCCTAATAGCGAAGGTCTTCAAGCACTCAAACACTTTTTCGATCAACGCACTGTCAAAGAACCTAACTCGGAAACGCTCCTCCGCCTTGCCGAACTAGTTTTAACGCTTAACTGTTTTTCATTCGCCGGCAACTATTACAAACAAATTAATGGTGTAGCGATGGGCACAAGAATGGGACCTAGCTATGCCAATCTTTTTGTAGGATATGTTGAACACCAATTTTTTAATCAGTACGACGGCCCCAAACCTGAACTCTACGGCCGCTACATCGACGACTGCATCGGCGCTATTTCATCCAGCAGAGAAGAACTCGATCAATTTATAACCTCCGTCAACTCTTTTCATCCGGCTCTTAAATATACCTGGGAAATTTCGGAAACTTCATTGGCTTTCCTAGATATCAAAGTTTCTATTAGAGGCAACGCGCTATGTACTAGTGTGCACTACAAACCTACTGATTCACACAGTTATTTGTTGTATTCATCGTCACATCCATCACATGTCAAGAACTCCATTCCTTATTCTCAATTTCTTAGACTTCGACGTCTATGTAGTGATGACTCCGATTTTTCCAACAAATCAGAGGAGATGTGCCAGTTCTTCGAAAAACGTGGCTATCCTGTCTCTGTGGTCAAAGCGGGCCATCATCGCGCTCAACAATTTGATCGACAGTCATCACTACAAACGTCACAAAAAGATAAGAATGACAGAATTCCATTCACCCTCACTTTCCATCCTCATAATCACGCAGTCAAAAGCATCATTCTTAGCAATTTTAAATTACTCCAAAATGATCCCGAGACTGGTAGAATCTTTTCGCAACCTCCACTTATTTCATTCAAGCGCGACAAAAACGTAGGCAACTTTTTAGTTAGAAGCGCGCTCAAAACTAACGAGCAACCTGGCACTTTCAAATGCGCGCGCTCACGATGCAATACTTGTCGTTTCATTGTTAACACTAACAAGATATCGGGACCTAAGCGATCTGTTAAGATCAACGATCGTTTCACATGTACCACCGCAAATGTCATTTATTGCATAACCTGTACGTTATGCAATAAATTATACATTGGTGAGACAGGTAGACGACTAGGTGACCGATTCCGCGAACACCTTCGCGATGTTGAGAAGAATGACAAGGATGCATCTAAGCCAGTCGCTCGCCATTTTAATCTGCCTAACCACTCCAAAAAACACATGGCAGTCTGCGGCCTTTCCCTACATCTAGGTACGACGGAAAGCCGCAAGAATCTGGAACAAAAATTCATCTTTCAAATCGGCACCCTTAATCCTCACGGTATTAACGAACGCTTTTCATTTAACTAATATATTCCTATTTTCACGTTGCCATGTTACCACCAATAGCGTAGCTCCTACTCTACTATAAAAACTACACGTAACCCATAATCCCTCGATTCGCTCTGACGAAGGGCTAACGCTCGAAACGTCAGCTTTTAGAATCTCTGTACGGTGGCCAATTTACATTATCAACTCCGTTGATAAAACCAAATTTTTGTATAGTTGTTCTAGCGCTTGAGCACTAATTGGGGACATTAACAATGAACGCAAATCAAGTCAAATGTTGGTTTTTGAGGAGAAGGGAAACCGGAGTACCCGGAGAAAACCTCTCGGAGCAAAGAAGACAACCAACAAACTCAACCCACATACGACGCCGAGTCTGGGAATCGAGCCCGGGCCACATCGGTGGGAGGCGAGTGCTCTCACCACTGCGCCACTTGAAGTATTGATATTCCTGTGTAAAATACCAGTTGCCTTGCGTTTCTACTGCCAGTTTTCTTGTGGGAAACACAAGGTTATTACTGTTCAATAAATATTTAACTTTGTTACTGCCTTAGTTTCGATAACGTATTATTGATACGCTGGGAAAAATATGCAATGCAATTAATTTCAAATTCTATTATCTGATTATTATATGTTAAACAACGCTGTGGTAAATTTCATTAAATAAATTTCTGGTATTCAACCTTTTCCCTTTCATCTCTTATCTAATAGAACGACTTTATTTCATTGGTAAGAGATACGATGTTTTCCAGGCCAAGTATACTAGGCCTGCTTCTTGCATGAAAAATATGTTCGCACCTTGAAAACACTACCTTTATTTTAATAGGCGTCTGTCAGCTTTATATGGAGGGGGGCCTTTCGGATCGTCAATCGAACACAAAATCTTGATTTTGCCGGGGATTTTGTTCTTTGAATCCTTTCTACTGACATATAAGGAAATCCGTCTTGAGATCCGGATTTTAAGATCTGACTCAATTGGCAACGGTTCAAATTTCATTTGGCACCAGTTGATCTTTTGCCGCCCGCGAGAAAGAATTTCTTATCACGTGATCGGCATTTTTCAAACCGCAGAACGAGCTCAACGGTCCGTGAAGCGGAGTGAAAAAAAAGTCATTTGAAAGGACGTCTGAGATCAATAGTAGAAGATTTCTTGAGAGTATTTGAATATCACCCTGTCGTCATTAATAATAATAATAACAATAATAATAATAATGGTTATCTGCAGTATCTCCGTCAATACAAAATGGCTCTTCACCTGTAAAACATCAATTAAATAAAACTACAATAATAACGATGTCCTTAATTCCCAAAAATGCTGAGAGTGACAAGTCCCTCAGACAACGTCATCACAAACAAACCCAATTTGGTCACCGACCTCAGTGGTAACCTCAACGCCCAAGAAATCAATCTTCTATCTAAAGGCCCCAAAAGTTCAGCCTCTTCCCTGGCATAAGCGAACACACGATCACGGGGATCAATATAGCATTTTATCGACTAGCCAACCAAATACGATGGAAACACTTTCGAGAGTCAAACTTTCAACCGTCAGACTTCCTCACCTATCCACAGTCCTGACACATCTACAAACCCGAATCAAAGACGAACTTGAAAGAAAACTCCAGAGGATCCACCACAAACTCCAAGTGGCCCTTAAAGAACTACAAACCCAAAGGAAGTGGTCGAACTTCAGCCACGCAGACAAGAAAGTAATCAAAGAACTCAAAGAGAAGAACTACATCTGCCTCCCCAGCGATAAAGGCACAGAATTCTGCGTAATACAGCAAGACGCGTACAAACAAGTAGCCCTAGCTCACCTCAGCTGCTCCAACACCTACCAAAAGGTACCCTGCATGTCGGCCAAAACAGTCGAGAACAAAATCAACTCAACTAGGAAAAAAATCAGCCTACAGAACGGGTTCCTCCCTTTTGTCCGGAAGAGCTTCATCGCCGCAAACACCGATCTCCCCAGGTTCTACCACCTTACCAAGACCCACAAGACTGGTCCAGTTATTAAAATACAACCCATTGTATCTAACTCCAATGGACAAACCCAGTGCAACGCCCTTAAACCAATGCTGAAAGACGTTCCAGCACATCTAGAAAACAGCCTCGAACTCATAAGTGCATCCAAGCCAGCGATTTCACCACCAACAAAAACGCTACCATATCCATGCAGCCTCGATGTAGTATCCTTGTACACTTCAATACCCATACAAGAAGCCATTACCAACGCCACTGACAGAATTCACATGCCAATACTCCACCTCGCCAAACAAGACATAATAGACCTTCTGAAAGTCACACTAAACAACATGTACTTCTCCTTCAATGGTCAAGTTTTCAGCCAAAAAGAAGGCCTACCTATGGGTGCTAACATCGCAGGCATTCTGGCCATCCTATTCGTGGACAGACTAGAAACCATTGGCCTCTCTTCACACTTATCTATACGCTCTTATAGGAGATATGTTGACGACATTTATCTCCAGACAACTGGTGAGGAATGGCAGACCAATTCCACTATACAATGAACAATCTGCACCCTAAATTGAAGTTTGAAATCGAAAAACCAGAAATAACACCCAATGGCCTCTCACTATCACTACTTGCTTTCAAAGTCACCATCTCCAAAGATGACGAAAGAAAACAGCAAAGAAACCACTATTCGTTCACCACCAATCAGAACTCAACCTGAAAAGTCGAAGATCAACTTCATTCGTAATGAGCGGAAACGTATCGAAGTTAAATGCTCTACAAAAACGACAGCCGCAAAGCATCAAAACATGTTTGACAACGTCCTCCGTCTTAACGGGTATCCTGAAGGTACTATAGACCAAACGATGCACTCCCAGAACCTCTCAACCCGCGACCTCTCAACACAGAATGGTCGTACCTGAAGATGCCATATATCTCCGAACGTCTCAACTACAGAACCACTAACATTTTCGGAAAAGAGAGGGTATACCAGCACGGGTCGCGCACAAGTCACACACTCTCAGACGAGCTCTCTCTCACAACAACACAGAACGGACATGCACGAGGGCCAACTGCCCTATCTCCAGCACCAAATTGTGCTTATTACGCAACGCTGTTTACCAAATCAAGTGTAACAATTGCAAGCAACACTACATCGGGAGCACTACACGCTTTATCCACGATCGTGTAAGAGAACACCTGAACAATGACAAGTCCTCCGTAAACATGGGCGTAGCCAGGATTTTTCAAAGGGGGGGGGGGGGGGGTCACACTGTGTCAAACAGAGGGTACTCGCGTTTTCGCAACCTGAATATTGTAGGTTGTTTGAGTAAAAAACGGGGGGGGGAGGGTCACGGGCACCGCAGGACCCCCCCCCCCCCCCTAGCTACGCCCTTGGTGAAGAAACACATCTCAAAGTACCAAAACAAAGTCTACAAAGGCATCGAAATCAAAACCATTGTACTAGAAAACGACCCCGCAAATCTACGACTGTTCGAAGCGTTTTACATACGAAACTACAAACCTACCCTAAACTCCCGAGAGGAATGCAGCGAATTCGCGGACCTTTTATTCTGACAACTATTTTAACATATCTATAGACTCTTTGTACTTTGACACTCACCCATTACATCATACCTTACGTTTTATTGATATTTGTTCCTTATTATTTATCTCATGCATTTTACCCCCCACATTCTTTCGCTTTTCACACGTTTTTACTCTACATCTGTATATAAGCCTTACGCGGAATATTTTTCTTATCCCTGATGATGCCGTAGATTGGCGAAAGCTTGGATTTTTAAACGATTTTAATATCAATTTTACAGTAGTGTAAGGCCTCAATTGAACTTTTACCACTTCTTAGGTGTTTTCTTACACTTTGGCAAAACGTGTTATAGTCAGTGATGTTCCTCATGGCAGCTGGTAGTTTGTTACAGATGTAAATACTGCAGCTGCCATATGCTGAAAAGTTCCGATTCTCGAGGAAGAGTGAGTACGGGTGCAGAAGAAGATCTTGAATTATATGCGTCGACACTGTGCAATGAAAGTGTTAAGAACTGTGGGAACAAGCTATTGTTTAATGCCTTGTGTGAAAGTTCTAATTTTTAAATCCATTCTTTGACTAATCGGTTGCCCGTTCAGGCTAGCCATGTAGATCCTCTTGTCTGGAAACCTCCTCAGAACAAAGCCTGCGCATGTATTCTGAAAACGTTGCTGGTGTAACGGCAACAAATGGAATACTGAGCTAGAATAGTCAATCTTCGATAGCACTAACCTTTCTATGTGTACAAAAAGTCATAGCTTTATACTACAGTGCGGTATGACAAAATGCAAACCAAGTTCTTGGGTGGTGCTTTAAAGGGACAGGAGAGATGTTAGCCAAAAAATCCGGAAAGGCAATTTTCCGGAAAATCTTTTCGGAAATTGTGGACAACCTCCAGCGGTACTCCTCTTTTTCCGTTCGGAACGGAATTCGCGAAATGCTCTTACCATTTGTGAGAATCCTTCCGTTTCCAGGCCCTTTCTCACAAAATCGAGTAAAATATGCGGGATGGAATGCTGTGTAGTAAATGGTAAGCACCATTCTCATCCGGTTGGTCATTAAATTCGGAAAATAGCTTATCTTTATGCAACGATCATTCCATCCCGATTATTTGGCTAAATGGTAAGCACCCTTAGTCTCACATAATCCCTCTGTGTATGGTGACAAATGGAATTCCAGTCAAACTTCAATTTCCAGTACAGTGTACATGTAGGTCTCGTTCAACTTTTGAATTATTTTAAAAACAGCTGTAAAAGCCCTGAAAACCAGATTAAAATTTGCACACATGCCTTTACAGATTGGGTGGGTTTGGGGAAGGCTGGGCTGTCTCTTCAACTCTTCTATGGAGCTGTGCTTTATGTACACGTAGCGAACTGTTACCTGCAGTTTTAATGTGTCCACCATCAAGAGTAATCAAGTCTGCAGAGCCAGACTTGATTTTGTCCATGCAGTCGTCCAGGCTTGAGCCTATCACACATGAAAATTGAACCTCCCAATTCATTTTAGAAGCCGAAGTGGCAACTGCAGTTTCATTAAATTCCAGGCATTTTGTATGTTCCTTCTCTGATATCACACACCATCTCATCTGGGAAACATGCATATGTCCATTGCCTGTGAATGACAAAATCAAAGGGAAACCATTCTTTAACATCCTGCTAACAGTATGCTCTGAAAACCCCAATACAAATCAATTGAGGTTGACGAATTATTTAACAGAAGAACTGACTTTAAATACGAACTTCTGCTCAGCTAATTTACATTTATTAACTATTGATACAGCAATCTCTATTATTTTCAATTTATTGTTTTGTTTCACCAGTGCGATAAAAATTTGCCCGATCTGTATGGGCATATAAAATGGCTCATCCCACTCATTATATATTTTATTTACTACTTAAGGTACAAGTAACTGCAAAACATTCCTGCATGGATGCAGGTGTTCCCACTAGTTTCCCAAAATACTGTGTACATGAACAGTATTTTTTTTAATTTCTACTTTCCAGTGTGAAATTCAAAAGGCAATGAGCAAAAACTGCTTCCATAAAAGAAATTGTGAGGCCAACTCACATTTTAAAACAAGTGTGATTGAATTAAAAATTGCCTTAATACATTTCATTACTCTGAACTGTTTCAATTTAAAAAAAAGACAACTAGAACTGGAATTTCTCAAAATTGCAATCAACGTGACAATTAGTTTCCACATACACTGTAAAGACAGAAGTACATGAGATCATTGCCAAGATCGAGTGAGCCAATCAAAATGGAATAAAATTATGCAACATCAGCAAATGAAAATTAAAAATTAACAATAATAAAATCAAGTGAAGGAATGCTCCTTGCAGTTATGAATGCAAATTTAGCAATTGCATGGATTAAAATCATTATTATACTGTTATTATTCTGTTGAAATGAATTACATGAGCACGCATTAGATAATCATGATAATATGGTAAGCATAATAGGTAAATGTTATAAATGGTACATCCGATCTGGCTCCAGTCCACCTTGGAATCATGTGCAAAATCAGTGGTCGATTGGGGTGGATAAACACTATGTGCAATTTC
>OX421449.1:26594633-26602133 GCA_949126865.1 Montipora capitata | reverse complement strand
TGGTATTGAACTGCAGCATTCCAGTTAATTTTCTCAAGTGGGGGGTCATAAGACCATTTGAGGGGTCACCGAGACGTCGTGCCAGCAGAGGCCCTTTGGCTCACATCCTTAATTATTTTTTAATGTCCTGAGTCTCCCATTTTAAGGTCTTTTAGTTTTTTAAGCTTTGGTCACAAATTACACTCTTTACTAAAACTCACTCGTTTCTTCCTTAAATAGTCCGCAAAAAAAAAAACTAACTGCAAATTGCTCTGACGGACGTTCCCTGCATGTCATGCTTTTATTGCGCACACTAAGGATGGACTGAAGATGTTGTTTCCGCTTCATAATTCCTCTTCTTTTAATCTGATGCCAGGTCAAAACATTTTTTGGCTTTACGTTTGCACCAAACAGTAAAAGGCAAGCCACAATACTGTGGCAAGTCACAATACTGACAAGCACAAAAGCAAAGGAAATGGTTAATAAATATATGAAATTCTTTACTAACTGTATTTGGGTTAAATTAAAGCGATAATTATATTGTTGAAAAATTGTAGTGTTGAAGGAGCTATGTCACGCAAAATGATGTAATGTCATGACACTCAAAATTCCCAAAAGCATGAGTAATGTATTCAAGTCGTAGCAATAATTTGGAGTAACCAGGAAGTTAAAGATATATCGTTGGCTTCCCAAATAAACTTCATTTTACACTATAATGACAAAACATATCTTTTTCTGAGGTTAAAAACTTGGCTACCAGCCTATTAATCATTTGTCAGAAAAATCCTCGCATATGACACATTTCAACCCACGTATGCAAATTTGCTAAGCTCAAATATTACACAACATGATGAATTCATGATGAATGAAAGGCTAGAAATCTCATAAAAACCTTTTCCAGCAAAACATTTATTGAAACAAATAACATAATTAATTAATTTTTGTTATTAGGCAAAAAAGCCTTCCTATTTCATTGCATGCGTGAGAATAAACAAAATAAAATTTCAGGATCAAACCCGTTCCTGAAGAACCTTTTCCTTATTCATGGCTTCTGATAGGATGCGGAAAAAAATTAAAGATTATGCGGAAATTTTTGGCCATATTATGCGGAAACATGCGTTGATTATGCGGAAATTACACCGGATTATGCGGAAACTTAAACAAGTTATAAAACTAATAATTAGGCCCGTCCAATGTATTTACATGCTTACGGTAAATTCGTAATCGAAATTGCAACCAATACAATCGCATTTGTGACTGAATTTTTGCCCTTTGTGATTAAATTACATGGAGGAGTCATCAATTTGCGACCAGCTTTCACCGTTGAAATAAAAGGGTTAGCAGTTGGGATTTTCCCGCAACTTTTGGTAAAATAAATAAAGCGATAAAAAATTATTTTGTTTCTCATCATGAATTTTGTTTCAATTTGGAGATAATGGAGCAAAATTGTAATACCTTTGGAGCGCGAGCCATTCCCTCCATCATTGACTTAAAGTGCGTTTGATTCACCGTATTCCGGAATAAGAATACGTGAAGTGATGAATTCAAAACGGTATGTCTGGCGTTTTGAAGCAACAAGGATGATAAAGATATGTTTAAAATAGCATTTTAGCAGGTGTTCGACATTTTTAATGTGAATCTCCGTAAAGACGAAGGATTTCTAACTTGTATTCCATGTAATCCTATTCCGGAATACGGTCAATCGAACGCGCCCTTAGTTTCTTATCAGTTACGTTATTTGCTGAAGTGTAACTGTTTCTCGTCCAATGGAAAGCATTGTAGGAACAAAAACTACTGTCCAGGCTCATTGGCGAAAAAATGCGCGGAAACTGCTTACGATCTTTCGTACGAACTTTCATCCTCCGAACGAAATGGTGTGTTTTCTTCAATGTTCAGGAAACTAAGCGTTTCAAAACAGTCAATTTCTTCGGCTTTTATGTTTTTGAGGATGTTAAGGAGCTGCTTTATCACTAATATCAGATATTGCTTCTGTTTTTTGCGGAAAATATCGGAATTATGCGGAAAATATCGGAATTATGCGGAAGATGCGGATTTCAGTGAATTATGCGGATCCGCATCGCTGCATCCTGTCAGATGCCATGCTTATTCGAATAATGAAGCACAAAATAGACAACAAGCTTTTTTTCAAATAATTCTTGGCTGTCACATTTCCAATTATTTTTTTACCTGAAGAGTGTGCAGAGTTGAGCACAAAATAAATGTAAGAACAATTAGTGAAATATCCAATTGTTACCAGAAGACTGCGCAGAGTTGAGTACAAATAAATATAAATGGCCAGACAATCCACTTTAAGTTAGAATTTCAACCTTTCCAACTTCCCCTCCCCTCTCCCCCTTTCAATGTTGACTGTTTAAGTTTGCTTCAATTTTTTCTCTTGCTAGCAACACTGATAAGGGGGGAGGGGGGCTGCAGTGTGGGAGATAATAAGTAAATTAATAACGCCCCAAGAAAGTGAAGTGTCTCCACTATTTTTGCAACTTCTTGTAGCTATATATTGTAGGAGGACCAAAGGAAACTATTTAATATTGGAACTGTGCCACAAGCTGGCGCCCGAGATTACAATCATTCCAAATAACATTTACTAGGTAAATTTTACAAAATTGATATTTCATTATTTAACTTACACCAGTGTATGTTATAATTATAACATGGCATCTGACAGGATGCGGCGATGCGGATCCGCATAATTCACTCAAATCCGCATCTTCCGCATAATTCCGATATTTTCCGCAAAAAACAGAAGAAATACCTGATATTAGTGATAAAGCAGCTCCTTAACATCCTCAAAAACATAAAAGCCGAAGAAATTGACTGTTTTGAAATGCTTATTTTCCTGAACATAAAACACACCATTTCGTTCGCAAGATGAAAGTTCGTAAGAAAGATCGTAAGCAGTTTCCGCGCATTTTTTCGCCAATGAGCCTGGACACTAGTTTTTGTTCCTACAATGCTTTCCATTGGACGAGAAACAGTTACTTCAGCAAATGACGTGACTGATAAGAAACTAAGTCAATGATCGCGAGAATGGATTGCGCTCCAAAGGTATTACAATTTTGCTCCATTATCTCCAAATTGAAACAAAATTCATGACGAGAAACAAAATAATTTTTTATCGCTTTATTTATTTTACCAAAAGTTGCGGCAAAATTCCAACTGCTAACCCTTTTATTTCAACGGTGAAAGCTGGTCGCAAATTGGTGACTCCTCCATGTATTTTAATCACAAAGGGCAAAAATTCAGTCACAAATGCGATTGTCTTGCTTGCAATTTCGATTTACGGATTTACCGTAAGCATGTAAATACATTGGACAGGCCTAATTATTAGTTTTATAACTTGTTTAAATTTCCGCATAATCCGGTGTAATTTCCGCATAATCGACGCATGTTTCCGCATAATATGGCCAAAAATTTCCGCGTAATCTTTAATTTTTTTCCGCATCCTATCAGAAGCCATGTTATAAACAAGTGAAAAAAATTACAAGCTCAATTTGACGCAAGAGGAGCAAAAATATCAAAGATTCTCAATAGTTGTTGGAAAAAAATTCTTTAACTGCTATTTCGAACAAAGTTGTTGACTCAGTTGGGATTAGTTTGCTATTACATCTCATCGTTAAGAGAATAATAAAATTTAGGTCCTTGCATTGACAGAAAACAAAAAATAATAATTGTCTGATGTTAGTCCGACAGAAAGGCAAATGAAATGCACAACAGCTTCTCATATAATAAGTCTGAATTTGCCTGTTTGGAGTAAATTAATGCGAGCTAACTTTGGAGGAAGGGTTTCAGTTTGATATGGATACATTACTTACAAGAAACATACACTAACACAGCAATGACAGATAAAAAATTATCATGGGTATTGAACAATAATATCTTTGATAGGGTGCAACGCTATTCGACTGGAAACCAACAAATAATTTGACTTGATTTATGAACTTCAAGTAGCTTCCAATTTTGTGTTGAGACAAAGTGTTCGCTGACCGGTTGCCACTGAACTTGTTGGTTCAATGGGTGAACTCATTGCTTTGATTGGCAAACTCATTGGTTGGAGTGGTGAAGGTTCCCAGTGGGAAGCACACGGTATAAAAGTATTCACAGAATCATGGTTCAGTAATCCATAAACGGGGCAAATAAATCAAACAATTATTCAATCTCTGTTCCCTATTTGACAAGTGAACAAACTGGTTTGATTATAGTGAACTCATAGCTTCAATCTCTGTTCAATATTATTTTTACCATAAAGCTGTCATGCATGACCAGTTGTTTTGAAATTCAAACTGAGACTTCAAATATGCATGCCAGTTTTGACCTTTGCTCTTGAGATTCTAAATATTCCCGTAGATATTTCCTTGACATATCAAAAATAGTCAAGCCAGTTACACACACGCAACTTTTCCTCAACAAGTTTTATTTGCTGGCGTGTAAAGAAGAACTTGTCAAGTTTTTCCTTGACAAGTGCACTTGTTCAAAAGCTATGTACAACAGGTTGCAAAATTGGCAAGACACTCCCATACTACTAATCTTTTGATTATATATTGACTTTTTGCCAATGCAGATAAAATTGTTGTTCCAATTAAAGTGTCTGATTCACTATATTTTTTGTCTGTTACCCATCACCCCTTCGCAATTTTTGCGGCTTTCTGTGTTCCTGTGGTGCAAATTGTCATGTTGTGGTGGGAGTGATTAGGAAGATTAAAATGGCATGCAACTGCTTTTCTGGAATCTTCTCCCTGTTTCGCCTATGTAGATCTTACATAACGTGCAGGTTATCCATTAGATAGCCTGTGTACTGACCGCCCCTCCCCTCAAAAAAAAATCGGAGAGGAACGGTCTGTGATTTACCGTTGATAATCGTGTTCCATAGCACGTGATTTTTCCTGGAATGTGTGGAAAATGATTTGATTGGTTACTACCCATCGATCATTACATCATTGAAACAACGAGTTTTGATTGGCTTTTATTTTTATTTCTCCACATCAACACCGTGAGAACCACCGTGAGAGATTTTACGATGAGTTCGTTCGTGTGTACTTTGAGCACGGTACAAAATACGAATAAAAATCTTTTTGATTGTCAAAGAGGTTTTTCTATTAAAGTACGAGCGGAATTGTTATCTATGGAGTGTAAAGTGGAAATCGATTCGACGTACATTTGTAGGAATTGTCAGCGCAAAAGAAACGAAAGCGCTCTTCACGAGGTGAATATAGCACTATTCAAAAGATTGTCCACTCGAAAACGTCTCCCGCTATTCCTTACCAGTCAATGTAATCCCAACCAGCCTAGCCATTCTCAAGTACAATCTACAAAGCGTGATGCCATGGAAGATTTGAGAATGTACACACCGAGGAAAATAACAGCTCATCGGCAACGATCTGTGCTGTTTTGAAGATCAGAGCCGTACCTGGTTGGAAGACTTGCAAATACATCCTCTCCTTTAAAGAGTGCTTCTATGCTATAAAGCCAAGGTATCTTAAAACTATCGGAAACACTCTTCGATGCACGTTTGAAATATACCTCATTGACCACCATTTTGAGAATTTAGATCCAAACGAAATATGAGCCACGCAAATTTTGGTCAGCGTAGATTACTAAATAATGTATGCAAAATTATTCCGGAACACGATTACTAACGGTAAATCACAGACCGTTCCTCTCCGATTTTTTTTTTGAGGGGAGGGGTGGTCTCTACACAGGCTATCCATTAGATGACATTTATTTTTTAACAGAAGGAATGGATGTTTGCCATGAGAATGACCATGCACTTATAATTTTTATTTATACACCTTTCTGCATAGTCACCAAATGGGCTGGCACCAATTTGTGAATTGAGGCCAATCTATTGACAATTGCCGGTTTTCACTGTCACACCATCATCAAAACTATTCAACAAATAAAGTCAAGAATCAAAGAGATAAAAGAAGATGAATATTCAAACAGTCTCACAAAGGTTCAGGTATGTGCGATGTTTCGTGCGGGAGATATTTGAAGAAATGTTTTACTCAAATTTATAAGGCTTTGTGTAGAGACGCCATGTTTCTGTCCCTCTCAGGGGCACAAATATGGCGGCCGGAAGCTGACAAAAACATACGTCATCGAGTTTTGCTATAAAAAGCCAGTAGTCGTCTTCTGAGGGCTCATAAATATCTACATGTATGTGAGTGCTTATTCTCATACAAGGACTGTTCAGATTGCAAAATCTCAGCAATTTTAATATCGCGTCACGCAAAAGCTTAGAAATTCAACCTTGCTTTATCACAAGACGAAAACCCCGTCAAACTGAAAATTTGTGAAAAGACAAGTCTTCAGCTGTTCTAATAACTAACTAAAATAAAATCTCAAAAGGATTGATAGTGCCTTATTTTTTAGTTTTGATGACGTAACGTGAAAACCAAGAATACAATATTCAACCCAACCCAGACGGGAGGTTTTCACGTGAAGTCATCACCATGCTTTTGTTAGCTTCTATTGTTCGTCCACCAGAAGCCATACATTTCTCTATTGTTATTGATGTCTAGACTCATTTATATAGGGCTAAATGACGCTTGATTATGCTTCTAAGTTTAAAAGGAACGTCGTTTGGTGCAGCTCATTTGACCACACTTAAATGAGCAATATCCCCTGAGTAACTTTTTAAAGCTTGTGGTCGGGACATTCTTTTTCGCCACTGAGGCTGCATGAAATAAAAATTCCATCGTCTCTGGTCCACGCATAAATCAAGACATGGATGAAGACCTTTCTTGAAAAAATCCGAACTCAATTACCGAACAGACCTCAAATTTATCTAAATAAATTCAAATAGGTATCGATCGTGGGTTGGATTCTATAAAATTACAATACAGTTTTATCACCCTGATATATCACATATCGGTATATCATATCGGCATATCAAATGCGCTGCATGTGAAATAACAGGAAATAGTATCAATCCTATTTTTGTTAACTCTGCCTCGACTGATGTTCTTGCTATTGTGCGGGTCGACAATTTCTATAATTCGTTGTGTTTATTGAGATAAATAATGCTGTTAGAAAGATAATTAAAAACGGTAAGCTTTAAGTTATTTTAAAATTGTTCATACAGGTAAGCTTACGTAAGTATATCAGGGGCACCCAACGAGAACATAGTTCAAAACCACTTAAACGGAGCATTTTTACACGAATTTAGTATTTAAAAGGTAGATATAGGCAAATTTTTATCTCCTAAAAATTTTTCATCTGTTCGCATTTCCTAGCTGAAAGTCTAGTGATTCGAAAATTATACGGTTCAAAACTTACCTTTTCGAAATTTTCAGCCAGAAAAAGGGCTCCCGAAAATTCTAGGTGACCTTTTTAGGGAAAAAATCCGTTAAAAATGGGCAATTATACCATTTTTCAGATGTTCGAAAATCATAGGAGAGGCAGGCAAGCAGGAAATTTTAGAGCAAATGTTCCGAAATTCTAGATCTCAAATCGTCTTCCGAACAGATATTTTCCGAAAATTGACGTTGGGTGCCCCTGAGTATA
>OX421449.1:26582133-26589633 GCA_949126865.1 Montipora capitata | reverse complement strand
TCCCCGAGTCCCCGAGTCCCCGAGTCTCCACGTCCCCACGTCCCCACGTCCCCGAGTCCCCACGTCCCCGCGTCCCCGCGTCCCCGCGTCCCCGCGTCCCCGAGTCCCCGAGTCCCCGAGTCCCCGCGTCCCCACGTCCCCACGTCCCCGAGTCCCCACGTCCCCGAGTCCCCACGTCCCCACGTCCCCGAGTCCCCACGTCCCAAGTCCCACGTCCCCGTCCCACTTTTAGTCACAGCCAATACATACCCCGCCGCCCCTCTTATCTTTTCGGTCGACTCTGAGGACATTACAGGTATTTCGATTTCCAAGTCTGAGACGGAACAGTTTAACCAGGTTTCGGAGATTGTGAACACATCAAAATCGTTTCTTTGTACAGTGTCTTTGACCTGAATAAAGTCATCCCTTTGTTTAAGGGATCTTACATTGAGGTGGGCAATTTTCAAGTTGTTCATCTTGCTAGTTTTTGTTCCTTGGGTTGTGGTCGAGCCAGGGCCAGGATTTACCTCAATATCGTGCTGTAGTTTGATTATAGGGTAAATAATTACGACAGAATTGCTGTATAAGGCAGTTGGACGAGGTGATCTTTTGACCTTGGCGAGGGCCTTGATGGTCGTGTTTGTTATGCAAATTTCTCTTCCATGTTGAAGGATGAAAGCCGGTTCAACTTTTGAAGAGTCAATTTCTCCGGGTTGTAAAGACTTCCGCGCCTGAGAACCTCTCTGTGGCTAGGTCTTGGCTTTAGGGAGCAGAATGTATAGGTATTTGGAAGGTTAATTTCCAAGAACAGCCATAAGCAGACGTAAATTGCAGAGCTCAAGCAAAGGCGTGTTTGCTTCATGCTTGAGAGATTACGACATAATTACGACATAATTAAATTATGAGTTTACTGAAGCGAGCGCTTAGTATAGGCTTCATCAGTAAACGAGTGCTTAAGCTTTCTTCTTTACACGATCTCGTGAAAAGTGTAGTTAACCGGAACGTAAAATGAAAGCTAAAATTTTACGAGAGTGCCGTAAGCCTAACCATAGCCTGCAAGCAGGCTCTTCCGTTAAAAAATGGCGCGCGGTCGAAATATCGATAAGGGCTTGGTAACTATTGTAGGCGGGAGAGGAACAGTATGTCCGGTAATCGAGGAAGGTTTTCAAAGATCCCTGGGTGTTCGATTTCCAGTGCTGTCAATCCAAACGATCTGGCCTCTTCAATTTGATCGGATATGATACTCTTGAGAGGACAAACTACAAGGACACTGCCATTTGATGAAGTTGATTCGACAGAGAGTAATTTCGTGGCCGGTATGGACAAACCACCAACATATAAATTTCAAAAAACGCGCAAACTTAATAAAATGTACGTAAACACAACAAAATATACGTAAACTTAAAAAATTGCATGCTAAATTTATGAAACGCTTGCAAACTTAAAAAACTTGGTCTTAACTTTAAAAATGCAGAAGTTACAAACTTAACCAAATTCACGCAAAGTTAAAAAAAAGTGCATGCAAACTTAACAAATTGCGTGCAAACTTTATGAAACGCACGCAAACGTAATTCAACGCAAGCGCAAAGTTCATGGAAACTATGTTTACTTTCTGACAAATGTTTCGTTAAGTTCCAGTTTTACTATGGTCCTTTTGACTGTCACAAGTCATTCTTTAGTCATGGCTTGGATTATAGTGAAAACGTGACAAATTATTGCATCCTGCCTTTGAGCAGATACTGATCTTTATGATGAACATTTCCTTTTGTTAGAAGTGGAATAATAAACTCTAGTAGTTCCTTTTTACTGGGTTGCCTATGGCAAACCCAGTCGACGTCTGCGTTTTGTTTGTTTGTTTTCTTTTTTTTCTTTTTTTTTCTTTTTTTTTAGTTTTTTTTTTCCGTGTCGGTAAAAGTCTTGCCTGTCACTCCCCTGGTAAGTGGTGTCTTTGTGCATAGAGCCTTCTACGCGTATTTTCTTAGGATCGAGAGGGTAGTGGAACTGCGTAGATTTCTCTGGTGGACACAGTAGAATCATTAACGTAGCCTGCAATGGCGTCGAAAGTCATGTAAAGCGAATGGCGTTTTAGTGGATCCTTAAACAAAATATACCCTTATGGAGCTCAATAATGGAAAGTCAGTTGGATAAACTAGACAGGAATCTCAAAAGCGACCAGTACTGGACTTCGACAACAATCTATCGCCCTTCGAGACGAAATCAAGTGAGCTGTATTTACCTGAAGTACATGGTAATTTGACACGATTGAGTTTCTTGTCTTCACGCACGCAATGAAATAGGAAGAGGTTTTCGCCTCTAAAAGCAAATATGTTGTTTGTTTCAATCAATTTTTCGCTGGAAAAGGATTCTGTGGTATTTTCTGCCTTTGTGAATTATAATATCATGTTGTGTATTGAATTTTCGAGCTTAAGGTTGAAATGTGATATGGGAGAAGTTTTTTAGTATTGCTCTGTAAGCTGGAAAGGTTCACAGGCCTGTTGGAAGCGTGCTTGAGTTTCAACAAAATGAGCCCCAAAATCAGTGACGAATTGTGACGCAGTTGAATAATAAAGTAGCTGCTATTTCCAAAATGATGGAATTACCTGGTGATAAATAACGTCGTACGCGTCTTGGAGAGTAAATTTTGACTTTGCATAAACAAGACTTGGGCGATTGTGATCTTTGTTTTGACTTCGCTCATTTCATTGTCAAACTTTATAACACTTGACAGAAAAAGAAACTTACCAAAACGCGGTATCTTGCCATCATTTGACACGGATACTTCACTGTTTGGCGAGTAAACCTACCGTGGTAACTTCATCACGGCGCCCGCTGAATTCCGGCGATGTCACTTTCGATTTTGCGATTTACTTGTGCAGCCAAAACGTACAATAACAAAATTGAACGTTGCAAAAATCCCCCAAAATGTTTGTCGCTGATCGTAACTGTTTATATTCTATATTCACGGTTCAAAATTAATGTTGTTTTCATGTCGTAAATATGTTATTCTCGAGCGATCGTCCTGGAAACTTCCTTCTGCTCTTTCTAAAAACTGTGTATCAATATTTATTTACTTTTGCATCAATATTTGTTTTTGCATAAAGCAAGCTAACAAAATCTGTACCTTGCTGAGTTCGCATTTGTTAGCGTTAATAGTATTTTCGGTCCGATGCTTCTGTTTTATGAGGGGTATATTATTTTGGTCTCCCATCCAAACACTAACCCCGCCCAACAGAGCTTAACTTCAGTTAGCCTGCGTAGCAAGCGTTTCGGTGCTGTTTCGGAGCAAAGAAAGACCGAGGAACGAGATTCTCGGTTTTGGCCGCGCGAGAAATGAAATGCCTTTGCTCCGAAACAGCACGGAAACGCTTGCTACGCAGGCTAAACTTCAGTGAACTTCGGTATTACAAAGCTGTCAGATCCTCAGAGGTCACGCTTAAACTTGTGGTCAAAAGAAGTTTATCAACATGTCAGCCCAGAAGCCAGTGTTTCTCACTTCCCATTTATTTTCTTCAATCTTTCTGGGTTCAGTACTTTGCTAGTAACCACATGTCTTCTCAGGCTATTTACCCAAGACTTCTACCATGGCACTACAATGATAGACAATACCAAAACAATATCGTGCACTGTTAGAGCTACATATTACGCAAGGACAGGTCTGTTTCGTCGTACGAACGTGTGAGGACCTGTGAGTTAAAGGGCCTCGTCTGGTATGACTTCTTAATGACCCCCCAACTTGAAAAAAATTGTCTGGAACGGTGCACGTACCACAGGCAACCCAGTGTACCCTCACGGAGGGTCTAGTTCTATTTTTATTGGCATATATGTTTTAAGTATCACTACGCCCCATGGACAAAAAACGCAACGGTGGTATATCTTTTCACAGATTGGGCGATCTTTCGAACATGAAAATGTCATTTCCTCAGTCAGGGAAATCCGAAACTTAACGGTCACCAAAACCAACACAACCAAGCATCAATTTTCTTGACGGACACGAATCAGAACAAGTGAGCATATCAAACGTTTTTATGTTATTTAGCCTTTCATCCTCTTTTATTCCACTTTTATCCCTGAAACTGTATGTGTATCTGTTGCGTTTAATGGCTGATTAATTTTCAGTCTTTTTTAGTATCTCGTTGCTAAACTGTTTGTTTGATATGCAGTCGTAAGGTGGATAAATACTATGAGGAACATCTTGTGTTAATAAATTGTTTTAACTGATGTTTAAGTGTCTGTTTGCCTTCCTTTATTGTCTCCTTCCTTCCCTCCCTTTGTCCTTCTGTCTCTTTAAATAATCCCCTTCCCTTCTCTACTTTTACTACAAAGTGAAACGTCCACCAACGAAATAGTTTATTTTAATCAAGTGGACATAAAAAACCAGAACCGAAGTACTTACTTGACTAATCTCAACAGACGAAAAAATTCAAATAAAACAATCAGATTTCGTAGCAGTTATATGTAGCTGGCGCTCAGCGCGGGAAACGCGTGCGTGCAAACCAGAACAATTCCTTTTTGTTTTTGCTTCTGATTGGTTGAGAAAGTGGCGCTAGATTTTAGTCAATGATCATGCAAAACCTAAGCAATCACAATTACTATCGATACGCATGCAACTGTTTACCGTTTGTTATGTGTTAATTACATACATACATACGTTTATTGTAACTCCCAATTTGGGCTTTTCGGTTACAATGTCTAAAAATATATATAAATTAAAAAGAGAAAAAGGAATAATATAATAAACGTTACATTTAAAAGCTAGAATCAGTTACAAAAGACCTCTGAATATAATTTACAAGTTAACTGAACACAAATGTCCTCCACTTAATAGCTTCTGCGCTAAACGGCGCCTGAAGCATTTTACACTGTCCGCAGCTTTCAAATCATTACAAATACTGTTCCAAAGTTTACATCCACGATATGTAAACGAACGTTGTCCATATGACAGACGACATAAGGGGATGTGTAAAAGATTACATGATCGCGTAGCCCTAGTATGAATTTGAGAGCGAGATACAAATATATTAGCCAGATATTTCGGGACTAAATTATTAAGACATTTATATACCATTACAGCATCGTTGAGAAGGAGTCTGTCCTTAACAGTGAGCCAGTTGAGGGATCTTATGCCGTCTGAGATGTGGTCATATTTCCTGAGACCTAACACGATACGCGCAGCAAAATTCTGTACTAATTGGAGTTTCTTCACATTACTTTGAGATGTGTTAGCCCATACAGTTGAGCAATAAAAGAGTTTACTAAAAACAAAAGCGTTCATCACTAATAAAAGAGAATTTCTGTCCAGAAGGTGTTTAATTCTACTGATCTGTTATAACTTAAATAGACAATTAGAGGTAGTTTTAGCAACATGATCGTTGTAAGTTAAGGACTGGTCGATGAGAACACCGAGGTCCTTAGCCACAGAAACTGGTGTTATTTCCTTCCCTAAAAGTGAGATCGACACTGGAGGCAATTTACGCAGTAATTGAGGCACTCCCACGAGTAAGACTTTGGTTTTCTCCGGATTAATTAGTAAGGAATTTTGGCAGCACCATCTACAAATTTCTCTTAGGTCTTCATTCAAACAGCGGAATGCATAGCTTATGTCAGTTGAGCGGAAAGAAAGGTAAAGTTTACTGTCATCAACGTAACACACAGACTTACAATGGCCTGGAACAGCCAGGAGATCGTTTACATAGATGGTAAATAGTACAGGTCCCAATATAGAACCTTGTGGAACTCCATATTTTAGGGGAAGAGAGGCTGAAACAGCATCCACAATCCGTACGCTTTGGCTACGACCAGACAGGTAACTGTGAAACCACTCCAGGCTAGATGACGTAATACCTATTTGTTGTAGTTTCTGAAGGAGAATATCGTGTCGGACACTGTCAAATGCCTTATGCATATCTAACAGAACAACAGCAGAGACTTCACTCTTATCGATAGACATAAGAAAATCATCTGTTACATGTAAAAGAGCAGTTTCTGTAGAATGAAATTTACGATTGCCACTCTGGTGCTCAGACAACTTCTTATTGGTGGTTATGTAGTCAACAAACTGACGGTGAGCTAGCTTCTCAGACACCTTGGATAATATAGGCAGTAATGAAATAGGTCGGTTGTTACATGGATCTTCGAAACAGCCCGACTTTAACACGGGAACAACCTCGGCCATTTTCCATGCCTTCGGAAATGTAGAGGTACTAAATGAATTATTCATAATGCTTGTAATAACTGATAATATGGCCGGCAAACTGTCCTTAAGGACACGGGCAGTAATTTTATCATGGCCAGGTGCTTTGTTTAAAGACAAGCCCTTGATAACCTTTCCAACCTCCTGTTCTGTAACAGCATGAAACTGAAAATCATCAGGGCATTCATCATGTTTCCGTGTTGCTGGTGGTGATATTGTTGTGGCAGAGTTAAAATCATATTCCATAGCAAGGTCGTAGGCTTTCTGTGCCGTTAAACTTCCTACGCTAGTGAAATATTCATTAAATTTATCAGCAAGATTGGTTGGATTGTCATTGATGTTTGGTAAGATCTTACTTTTCCTGGGCAAGCAGCGATTGATGATTTTCCAAATCGCGTTTGTATTTCCTTTGCTGCCAATAATTTCGGACTGAACATGAGCTTTTTCAGCAAGCCGAAGTTCTCTTTTAACTTCCTGTCTAAAAAATTTGAATGCATTCCAGCAGAGGCGGTCGTTGGTTTTGATGGCTTTTTTATGCCACTTATCACGAGTTTTCATTAGCTGACGGATTTCAGGAGTGACATAAGGATTTGGTTTTGACTTGATTTTAATCCTTCTTATTGGTGCATGAGCTTCCAAAATGTCGGCAAACAGGATATTAAACGTATCCACTTGGTCTTCAAAATCATCAAAGACAGACATGACATGAAATGGAACTAGTGCTAAGTCCTTACAAAACTGTTCTGCATCATAATTGGCGAAGCTCCTTGTAGTAACATAAGAAGGCTTGACTCTGGGTGTCCTTAGTGTTAATATCACATAAACCAGATTATGATCACTGATAGAGCAGGTAAGTACGTCGCTAGAACTGACGATGGAATTGTCTGTAATCATGATCACATCAATGAGAGACGAGGATGCATCCGTAATTCTTGTTGGTTTTGTAACCAGCTGTGTCAAAGTAAAGGTAGTAATAAAATCTAGAAGTTGGTTTGCCTCAGGGCAGGAGTGCAGAAGATTGCAGTTGAGGTCGCCAAGTATGACAATAGCGAAGTTCATTAGCATAGAATCCACAAAACTTCTAGCTAGATAGTCAAAGCTGGTTATAGGTTATAATTAACTTACACCTATTGACAGAAAACGATGATGCAACGAAAAGAAGTTATTAGAAAGGAATAACTTATCAAACACTAAAACTAAACTGTAATTGGATGTTGAGTGATTGTACAAGAAGATGTACTAAAATCTTTCCCAGTCATTTCTGCAGTGGAATCTGGTTTCACTCATTGCCCTATGATAACTGGTAGTTTTATAGCAAAATATTGAAATAC
>OX421449.1:26572133-26577133 GCA_949126865.1 Montipora capitata | reverse complement strand
TGTCTAGACTCTCATCGACAACGGCAAATTAGCCAATCAGATTGCGAGCTTACAAGCAGTTGTGGTTTCGTGAAGGTTAATACTCGCAAGTGGCAAGTCCGAGGCAACTAATTTTTACTGGGTTGCCGTATGGCAATCCCAGTCGGAAAATTGGTAGATTTCTCCGTTTTATTTACTTTTATTTTTTTTTCCGTGTCGGTAAAAGTCTTGCCTGTCACTCCCCTGCTAAGTGGTATCTTTGTGCATAGAGCCTTCTCCTCGCATTCTCTTAGGATAGAGAGGGTAGTGGAAATGCGTAGATTTCTCTGGTGGACACAGTAGAATGATAAACTTGACGTAAACCGGCAATGGCGTCGAAAGTCATGTAACGCGAATGGCGTTTTAGTGGATCTTTGAACAAAATATACCCTTATGAAGCTCAATACTGGCAAGTCGATTGGACACTGAACAAGACAGGCGGTGGAATCTTAAAAGCGACGAGTAATGGACTTCGACAACAATCTGTCGCCCGTCGAGCCGAAATCAAAGTGAGCTGCATTTCTAATAGTTTACCAAGTGTGCTGTGATGTAGAACACTGAAACCAAATGGAAATTTTTCTGGTAACTTATGGGTTCAACAAAGACAGAGAACGAATCGAACACCTTACGTGGATCTGTGATCAACTCTGCACAGTCTTCAGGTAAAGAAAATAATTGGAAATGTGACAGCCAAGAATTATTTGAAAGAAAGCTGTCGTGTATTTTGTGCTTCATTAATCAAGAAAAAGGTTCTTCATGGAAACGGTTTGATCCTGAAATTTAGTTTGTTGCAATGTTGCGCATATTTGACGCGATTGAGTTTCTTCTCTTCACGCACGTAATGAAATAGAAGGGGTTTTTTGCCTCTAATAGCAAATATGTTGTTTGCTTCAAAAAATTGTTCGCTGGAAAAGGTGGCCTTTATGAAATCATCATGTTTTATGATATGCGAGATAGTTTTTATGTTATTCAAGGAAAAGGTTCTTCAGGAAACCTGAAGTACATGGTAATTTGACACGATTGAGTTTCACGCACGCAATGAAATAGGAAGAGGTTTTCGCGTCTAAGAGCAAATATGTTGTTTGTTTCAATAAATTTTTCGCTGGAAAAGGATTCTGTGGTATTTTCTGCCTTTGTGAATTATAATATCATGTTGTGTATTGAATTTTCGAGCTTAAGGTTGAAATGTGATATGGGAGAAGTTTTTTAGTATTGCTCTGTAAGCAAGAAGGGTTCACAGGCCTGTTGGAAGCGTGCTTGAGTTTCCGACAAAATGAGCCCCAAAATCAGTGAAAAATTGTGACGCAGTTGAATAATAAAGTAGCTGCTATTTCCAAAATGATGGAATTACCTGGTGATAAATAACGTCGTATGCATCTTGGAGAGTAAATGTTGACTTTGCATAAACAAATGGTCATTACCTCAAGAGTTGGGCGATTGTGATCTTTGTTTTGACTTCGCTCATTTTATTGTCAAACTTTGTAACACTTGACAGAAAAGCAAACTTACAAAAACCCGGTATCTTGCCATCATTTGACACAGTTGCTTCACTGTTTGGCGAGTTAACATGCCGCGGTAACTTAATCACGGCGCCCGCTGAATTCCGGCCATGTCACTTTCGATTTTGCGATTTATTTGAACGTAGAAAAAATCTCCCAAAATGTTTGTCGCTGATCGTAACTTTTTATATTCTATATTCACGGTTCAAAATTAATGTTGTTTTCAAGTCGTAAATATTTTATTCTCGATCGACCGTCCCGGAAACTTCCTTCTGCTCTCTTTTATTTGTTATTCTTCAGAGACTGGAATGCTGTAGTTCAATACCACACAATTCAGTGCCTTCTGATTTTCTGTAACACGTACCACAGGCAACCCAGTGTATGCTTCACGGAAGCATCTCGTTTTTACAAAAGATGTTGTGCGCCAAGTCTAAGACCAGTTGGCTTTTCTGTGGCTTTAGCGATAAATTAATCAATTTAGTAATTATCTGTTTGTAATTTAGTGGAGTGAATCTGTAATAAATAAATAAATAAATAAATAAATGAGTGAACAATTAATGCGAGCCGAACAAGCGACATGTCAACACGAAGTTAGTGTGAAATTATGCGACTAACCTCTGTCTCTTCATGCAATTGCAAATTACACTTCGAATCCAACCATAGTTAATGGAGGGGACTGGTTTGGAAGCTCAGCAAACATCAAAGGAGAAAACAAAGATGCCAAGATTTACTTTAGGTTTGCCAATCTTTTAACAAAGCACTTAAAACCATGTGGGTCATTAAATATCTTGATGA
Organism: Montipora capitata; assembly: GCA_949126865.1. Lineage (NCBI taxonomy): Eukaryota > Metazoa > Cnidaria > Anthozoa > Scleractinia > Acroporidae > Montipora > Montipora capitata. The sequence goes on along the minus strand of OX421449.1, from coordinate 26,574,821 downwards.
GTCAAACTTAGGTAAACGGAAACGTTTTTTTGACGAGTTAAAAAATTACGGAGGTACTGCTGTTTTCAAAGGCAATCTTAAAAAAGAAGATTTACCCAAAATTAAAGGATTATCGGATGTCTTTTTAAAAGAAATTTTGCAAATTTGGTCTAAGACCAGTTATGAAGATAACCTAAATTCTATTGAACACTTCCTCTCAATGAGCTTGTGGCATAGTTCTCTAATAAGAATTGAAAACTGGCCAGTGTACTATAAAGAATGGTTTATTAAAGGTATGTCAAAGGTTTCACATCTAATGAAGGATGCAAACACTTTCCTTTCTTTTTATGAGTTCACTGAAAGATACAGCATTAAAACAAACTTTCTCAGTTTCAATGGTTTGATTTCTTCTTTAAAATCTCTCAGGGAGAGATGTAAAGTTAGTGTGCATATCAGTGCCAGCAATCATCAAAGCTTCGTTGAAACTTTATTAAAGGCCAAAAAGCCTAATAGAATAGTATACAAAAAACTGACTACTGTGAAACAACAACGCCCAGCTCAAAGGTGCTAGACTGCCATTTGAAAGCCCCATTCAAATACATTAAAGTAACCTAATTAATCACCCTTCAGTTTAACTTTTTCATCGAAGGTTAGCTACAAATGATTTTCTTAAGAAAATAGGACTTAAGCAAAGCGATAGTTGTACCTTTTGTGAACTTGAAATAGAGAGTATAATTCATTTATTTTGGTCCTGCAGAGTAACCTCCTGTATTTGGAGAGATTTTAAAGGCTGGATTACAGACAACCTTGACAATACAACGATTTTAGAGAATATTAACCTTAACGCAGCAATAGCCCATTTCCGAGTTGCTTCATGCCTCAGTTTCAAAGCGAGTCCTGGTGCACAATCATTCAAATGGAAATTAGTTGCGTATTCTCATGCAAATTAAACTCATTTCCCTTACAATAGTTGAGCACCAATACTCACTTCGAAACCGAGACAAACAGCAACTCGGAAATGACCCATTGCCTTAGACTTCAGGCCGAATCTTTTTCACAAACAAATATACCTCTACTTCCTACTTGCCAAATAATTTATATGGATCTGTAAGACACAAGGTAAAGCTCCCAAGCTTGAAAATTTCCTTTGCTTTTCGACACTCTTCATTTAGTTTGGCCCTCCTTCTTATTTCCTTTTTTTTTCGTATTGGTATGTCTGGCCTGTCTCTCTGTTTTTATATATGTACATTTTCATGTATTGTTTTTATTTATTTATTTATTTATTTATTTAACGATTTGTACAAACAGTACTGGTGCAAAAACAATAGGACATAAGTGCCCTCCTTTTCTTTTTTTCTTTCCTCTAAATGTATTTAATTAAAGATGTTTTCGTTGTACAAGTAGCGTTAGTGCTGTAAGACCCATGGCTGTATTAATTAACTTTATTGTAAGAAAAGTTTCTACTGTAATGTCTACATATAATGTCATATTGTAAAAAAGGTTTGTGTATTAATAAAAATAAAAAATAAAAAATACTAATAATAATTTTAAAAGAAATTTAGGTTGGAAAGTCCACGATCGTGCACAATCTTTTGTTTTGCGCTCATAAACTATGCATGAATTATGTAGGCAACACGTTTCTTAGTCCCTCAGTACGGAGTATACAACTATTGTATTTTGTGCACGGTCAAGGCCAAAAAAGAGAACAAAAACCTACAACAAAGAAAGTTGTTGGGTTTCATAACCATTCCCGTCTATTAACTATGATCCAACCAGTCTGAAAACTCCTAATTGCGAAAAGCTTGGCAAGATTTCCGCGCAGGTCCCTCCTACATTGTGCATATGTGCATACTCTCCTTTGTTTCAAGAAAACAATAGCGATAACAAAAGTACTTCTTTTGGGACTTTTATAAGTCCACGTGGACTTAAAAAAAACCGGCCGAACTTCTGACTGAAATACGGAAATCCAACATTTTTCCATGCAATTTTGGCACTTTCCCTGCAATTTTGGTTATTTTTCAATTTTAGAATCGAATAAGAGAATGAGGTGGAGTTTTCAAGCAATCATTGTACTGTAATAGGGTTCAGATTCTCATACATAAACAGACCAAATAAAAGTACTGTTACCAAAAATTCAATGGCTATCTGCTGTTTTTTTTTTTGTGAAGTTGTTCTTTCTTTCTGTTTGCGAATTCGCCGAAGCACTGGAAACTGTATGTTTTCTTTCTTTCAAGGCACGGCCATTTCAGGATCACGAATCGAACGGTGCATTTAGTGCGCTTTTAGTTTTATCTCTTTTTGTAGAGATCGGCGCAATATGCTCAATGATGCTTCCAAGTATATAACTTTGGCAGGGATCCATGGATGTTCCTGTACGAGGCATACATCCTTTCACTCCCCACCATGTCTTTTCAATGCCCTGCTGTGGGCTCGTTTGTCTTGGCCGACGAAGTTTAGGCGATGGTTAACCATGAGATGATATTAGCCCTCGTCTTGTAGGCAATCCGAAAAGCTTTCAATCTGAAAGCTTTCAATCCGAAAGCTTTCCGGCCACAGGTCGCTAGGGCTAATATTTTTTCAAGGGAAGCTTACTGCCAGAAAATAATGAGTTCCGGCGCATTGAATGTTGTCCATTGCAGTCTTTTCTTGAACATCGCGAAACAAATCCATCTGTTGGGTGCAATTAAAAATACCTTGTAGGGGCGGCAG
>OX421449.1:26549633-26564633 GCA_949126865.1 Montipora capitata | reverse complement strand
ATGGCTACCACCTTTACATTCTTTTGTATTTATGTCTATTAGACCTACTGCCCCCATTTTGAAGCAAATATTCTTTTGAAATTTGTTCGTCGTAGCGCGGCTAAAAGGGCTTATTGGCGTTAAAACAAAAGAATATTTTATTTGGCCGTCACCATGAAAGAGGTCTATATCGACTTTCTTGGAAGAAGAGAACTTAAAGACGGCTGGTTTGGACGAGGATTCGAAGCAGATACTTCCAGGTGATCTGGTGACGTAATTTGGAGGACTGGGAAGAAAAATTTTAACGCCGTATCCCACAACCGCACGCGGCCTTGGGTGTTGTTTCCAAACTCCCTGTGGTATTTCCATCGCCAAAACTCAACGGATCATTCCGTGTCAACCACATTTCCCGTTACTGAATGAACATTCAAGTAGACCCGACGAGATCTAACCTCGCCTCTGCCATGTTGAATTCGAAAATGAGGCCGCGCGCGGTGGGATTGAATTCTTCTAATGTAAAGTTTTGCTAATTATCAGCGTTGAACAGCATTTTGGAGTAGAGAAATAAACTCCTTAGTTAATTTTTAATATGGGATTAGCGTTAATCGGCTTTTGAACAACCGGGCCCTGGTTTAGACGAGATATTAAATTCAAGGATTCGCTAATTTATTTTGGGAAACATGGCTTAGCTAATGCAAAGCACTAATTTACAAACCATCGTTACGATTAAGTTAAGGGTCACAGTTCTAAGCGTTTCTGTCTCTTTTCAAGTGAAGAAATTCGTTGCTTTGAGGATTTTGGTAATTTTAGATCCACTGTGAACCTATTTTTATTTCAGTTTAATTTTTTTTGCAGGAAGCTTGAACTTGATAAGTTTTGTGGTTTTCGTAAGTTTGGTTAGACAAACGACCATATCAACCCGCTTGTAATTTTCAGTTCGAACCCGTGACCTCTGCAATGCTGATACAATGCTGTGCCAACTGAGACGAGATATTTGAATTCATTTACACCAAAGCAAGACTCTAAAACTTCAACAATTAATAGGTCCGCAAATTACCGACGACACTACATTGCATAGCCATAATACCGTAATTACAATTCCAGAAAATCTTCCGCTTACTGACTCAGAGAAATCTGTTCTCAGTAAGGGCCTAAATGTTGTCCCTATTACCAAACGCACCAACGAATTTTCTATTAAGCAAGATGTTGAAAAATTCCTTCGCCGCGTTCAGTTAAAAGCCTTTTTTCACGACAAAGAGGATGATTCGGACACTTCTAATAAAGATATTTTTGAAACACTTCTAGTTCGCAAATCCAAATGGACTCCCCCAGAGGGACAATTTGCCTCTTTAGATTTTTTCACCAAAAAATGCCGTCACGACATTCACAAACTTAAATTCAATCGCAACACTAAATTTTCCAACCTTTCCTTGGAAGAGTGGGCGGCGCTTAAAAATCTTAGTAAACGCAACGACATAGTTGTCAAATCGGCCGACAAAGGCGGCGCGGTAGTTGTTTGGCGGTCCGACCTTTACCAAAAAGAAGCTTTGCGGCAACTTTCGGATACCTCGTTTTATGCCAAAATCCCTAAAGATCTCACTTCCAAAAATCAAAAACTTGTCAAAGACACCATTCAGAATCTTATAGTTAATCAAGAATTACCGGATACTGCCACTAATCTCATCATCAACACCCCTAGAACTTCGTGCATTTACTTCTTGCCTAAAATTCACAAACCCAACAACCCAGGTAGCCCTATCGTTTCTGCCTGTAGTTGCCCCACCGAACTCATTTCTAGCTACTTAGACAGGATTATGACGACGCCTATCGTCAAATCTTTGCCATCATACATTAAAGACAGTACACACGCACTACAAATTTTCCGCGATTTTTCACCATGGACATTAAATCTCTATACACAGTCATTCCTAATAGCGAAGGTCTTCAAGCACTTTAACACTTTTTCGATCAACGCACTGTCAAAGAACCTAGCTCGGAAACGCTCCTCCGCCTTGCCGAACTAGTTTTAACGCTTAACTGTTTTTCATTCGCCGGCAACTATTACAAACAAATTAATGGTGTAGCGATGGGCACAAGAATGGGACCTAGCTATGCCAATCTTTTTGTAGGATATGTTGAACACCAATTTTTTAATCAGTACAACGGCCCCAAACCTGAGCTCTACGGCCGCTACATCGACGACTGCATCGGCGCTATTTCATCCAGCAGAGAAGAACTCGATCAATTTATAACCTCTGTCAACTCTTTTCATCCGGCTCTTAAATATACCTGGGAAATTTCGGAAACTTCATTGGCTTTCCTAGATATCAAAGTTTCTATTAGCGGCAACGTGCTATGTACTAGTATGCACTACAAACCTACAGATTCACACACTTATTTGTTGTATTCATCGTCACATCCATCACATGTCAAGAACTCCATTCCTTATTCTCAATTTCTTAGACTTCGACGTCTATGTAGTGATGACTCCGATTTTTCCAGCAAATCAGAGGAGATGTGCCAGTTCTTCAAAAAACGTGGCTATCTTGTCTCTGTGGTCAAAGCGGGCCATCATCGCGCCCAACAATTTGATCGACAGTCATCACTACAAACGTCACAAAAAGATAAGAATGACAGAATTCCATTCACCCTCACTTTCCATCCTCATAATCACGCAGTCAAAAGTATCATTCTAAGTAATTTTAAATTACTCCAAAATGATCCCGAGACTGGTAGAATCTTTTCGCAACCTCCACTTATTTCATTCAAACGCGACAAAAACGTAGGCAACTTTTTAGTTAGAAGCGCGCTCAAAACTAACGAGCAACCCGGCACTTTCAAATGCGCGCGCTCACGATGCAAAACTTGTCTTTTCATTGTTAACACTAGCAAGATATCGGGACCTAAGCGATCTGTTAAGATCACCGATCGTTTCACATGTACCTCCGCAAATGTCATTTATTGCATAACCTGTACGTTATGCAATAAATTATACATTGGCGAGACAGGTAGACGACTGGGTGACCGATTCCGCGAACACCTTCGCGATGTTGAGAAGAATGACAAGGATGCATCTAAGCCAGTCGCTCGCCATTTCAATCTGCCTAACCACTCCAAAAAACACACGGCTATCTGCTGCCTTTCCCTACATCTAGGTACGACGGAAAGCCGCAAGAATCTGGAACAAAAATTCATCTTTCAAATCGGCACCCTTAATCCTCACGGTATTAACGAACGCTTTTCATTTAACTAATATATTCCTATTTTTTACGTTGCCATGTTACCACCAATAGCGTAGCTCCTACTCTACTATAAAAACTACACGTAACCCATAATCCCTCGATTCGCTCTGACGAAGGGCTAACGCTCGAAACGTCAGCTTTTAGAATCTCTGTACGGTGGCCAATTTACATTATCAACTCCGTTGATAAAACCAAATTTTTGTATTAAGCCACTCAGTTGGGAGAGGTCATGGGTTCGAATCTCTTCTCAGAGATAAATCAGCCTATTGCTTGAATTGTCCAGTTAAGTGAGAGGATCACTTCTCTCTTTCGTCTATAACCCGCACTTCAAATATACATTCTTTTCAAGATTGTCATAGTAGTTGTAACATTAACACGGACTAACACACTTAGGATGTTCTTCTTCCCCTTCAAAGAGCTTAAATACCGTCGAGTATCCCATGATACTGCACTACCCTCTTCCTGCGACGGCAACGTTCGATTTCTTTTATAAATGCGTTTGGGTGTTACTAAAATATTTATGATGATAGTTGGTTCACTTTGAAAAAAAAAAAAAAAAAGAAGGCTCATTTATAGGAAAAATGTTTTCGAACTAACCTGCAGAGTAATACCACTTTAGCTGTCTAAAGTAAACAAGAGCAGCAAAGATTCCAAGACAAAGAGTGTTGTTCATGGTTCCAGCACCATAGAGCTGATGATGAAAACAACAATCAAAATACTCGGTAAAATTTTCGGGTTTATTCTACTCTCACTATAGTAGATCGGAGATATTTCCTTTCGCTTTTACCATCGCGCCTTGAAAGGTGGTGCAATGAAAAGTGCATGTAAATGAGAAATTTGTTGCAGCTATCAAGCATGCACGAAAAATACAGTCATAAGCAAAGAAAAGTTTCATGATCTTTCAGGGATAACGAGCGGTTGCCTGCCGTTTCCGGCAAAGAGGAATTTAATTTTCGCGATTGTACTGAAAGACGTTATATTTTAATCCAACCCAGGTGAATGTAGTGCAGAGATTTCTTATCATTTCGATGATGACTCGGAGATACTCGGAAAAATCCGAGAAGTCCTCGTGCAGCAGTCGAACCTACGATTCTGCTGAAATTTAGTTACCTCATACCCTGGTCCCAGAGGGTTTTTTTTTCCTTTTTCTTATTTTCGGATGAACTTTAGCCGTGAAGAAGCGACAACGAACGAGAAGAAAGAAAAGAAAAGGAAAGGAACTTTATTTAAGTGTCTAGTCGTTCTAGCGCTAGAGCACTAATGGACCTCTTTAGCTTGTACGTTTTGTTTTCTTATTTCAGACCACGTGATGTTACTCTAGGGAACACTTTCTCTCAAATGTCGTCTTCTGCACGTGCATATGCATGCATAACTTATGTAAAAGCAAAAAGAAAGTTCCCTTGGGAACATCACGTGGCCTGAAATGGGAAAACAAAAGGTACAAGCTAAAGAGGTCCATTGGGGACACTGTAAACTGAAATTAACAATAAACACAAATGTAACAAAACGTTGGTTGGTTGGTGCAGAGTATAGAACCAACCAACTTAACCCACATATGACGCCGAGCCTGGAAATTGAACCCGGGCCACATTGGTGGAAGGCGAGTGCTCTCACCACTGCGCCAGCCCTGCACCCCAAAACCCAAAACCTCTGGTTTCGGTCCCTACGAATCACCTAACTTCCATGTAATGTTTACAGTCGAGTTTACGATTCTCGATTCTGATTTGTAGATATAACATCCACGCAATTCAAAATTAGATTGGTTGACATGATTAAAACAACCGAGGAGAACGTGAGGATAGCGTGATTGTTATTGGGTGTTTTTCAATTATGATTTTGAAGCGTTTGACAGCGTCTGCATGGAAATGAGATTCGCAGTGACCGAAATCAGAGGTTTTTCGACGTTAATTCGTTGTCGCCGTTTTGCGACGGCTAAAGAAGAAAAACAACCTCTGGAGCCAGGGTTATCTCAACAACTGACGGAAAATACTTTGATGTACTAAATAAGCTGGGGTTTCAATAGAAGCCGGTTACCGGCGGTATACCGCCGCCTGCTTTGCCTCACACCGCCGGCTAGTTTGCCTTGATTTTCATTAAAAATGCTATCATAAACTTGTCAAACTGCCGCCTTCAATGGGCTATCATGGACGGCTATTTCAGAACTTATTGAAACCCCTGAATAAGGTAACCGTTAATTAAATGAAGGATATTTAGTATGCCAGTTTTAGCGAGCAGAGGATGAAGAATACGGCCACAGGAACTTGAAATAAAATGTTAGCTTACTTGCGCGAATGTCATGGAAATGTTCTCCTTCTTTTTCTTTGCGGCAAAAATTAAGGAAGACACAAGCTCGGAGGCATTGGAGCAAAGTGGGGTCACCACAAATGACACGTAGAATGCTATAACATAAACATATAAACATTAACTGCGTGAGCAACAATACAAAACTAATGTTTTAAATATGGCAGCAGGCTTGCGCCTTGTGACGTAGCCTTTGAATGAAAGCATGCTTTAAAAAAATTGCTTGTGACGTTAGCAAAGTACGGTTAAATGGGAAAAGCAGTGAGGTTACGATGTCATTGATCAACAAGGCTACGATCAGGTAAGACGGAAAAACTGAACCACACCCGAAATTTCCTTACGTTTTACACAATGTATATTCCCAACCCTGACGGGATATAGGTCAAAAAAGGAAAATCCTGGGATCAAATACAGAAATGAGAAGACTGGCATTCACTTCAGAAAGAAGATATGTTTAATTATGTTTCCACAGTATGTCTGAGTCTAAGCACTGATTTGAGAACGGTTACCCTTTCAATGCTGCGTTTGGGAACTTTAGAAGTTTTCTTCGTTAGCCTGCGGTAGAGTATCGTTTAAATTGTCGCTAAATCAGTTACCCTTATCACCGGACTACACTCACTTGGACGATCGAAACTGATTATGTTTTTCTGTTCTCCTTTTCAGTGTGGGGTATTGATTGCACGACTACTACAGATTTCCTACCTGAAATGGGAATGTGTGATTTGTTCTTTGGGTTCGTCAGGGAATCCAGAACATCGCACATTGGATCGGCGAAAATGGTTACCTACAAAAAAAACAAAACAAAACAAAGGCCCCTGATCTTCAGTGCTTGGCCATAGTACGTAGAATTGATGTTAAAACTTTGCTCATAATACTCAGACTTCAGTGGTTAGGGTTAGGGTCACTCAAGTGGTTGCCTTGAAAAGCATCTAAATGTCTGGTTTTCGTATGGCCGATGCTATAAGATATTACATATTTAGCATCACAATTGCGGCAAAATGGCAACGGGTAAGCTGAGATTTGAGCTTTGTCAAAATTACAGAAACTTATCATCATCATCATCATCATCATCATCATTATTATTATTATCTTTCAAATAGAAACACACAATTTTAAATTTACAAAACATGTTTCGTAAATTTAAAATTTTGTGTTTCTATTTGAAAGCTATTTCTTGTCTGCTATTAGTTCGAAAGTTTGGAAATATTATTATTATCATTATTACTATTATTTTAATATTTCTAGAGAGCTTCAATTCTAAAAAAATATTCTAAAGCGCTTTAGTCTATCCACAAATACATACACATTTCAAGCCGAAAACTAGCAGTTCTAGATCTAAAAGTGTAAAACGATATATTGTATGATTAAAATTATCAATATTTTTTGTTACATGCTGTAAGCACCCCTGAAGATAAATTTCTTCAGGAAACTCTCAAACAAGTCAATTGAGCCACTCTCCCGGACTGCAAGTTTGGGGCGATTAGTTCAGAGGACAGAACGTTGGAGTACCAAAAGACTACTCACCAAACCCATTCCAATGACAAGAAGAGCAACGCATTTAATGGCCAAATGGGTAAAGCTTTCCTCCTCTTCCTCTTCTTCCTGTCAATATTATACCAAGGAAATAAATGACTAAAATCTCAAAAGAGCATCCTTTTCAGCCTTCCCGATTTCCGCCAGAGTTCAGGGGAGGAGCGCGGGCTCAGTTTTATCAAAGTTACAGCATTAGGCTATGTTGAACAGCTTTTTGACAGTTATTGTTTAACGCAAGCACCTACAATTAAAGTGTGCCAAACGTAAGAGTGAAGAATGGTTAATTTGTTTTAAATTAGGCGAGCTGTTAAGGCTTGGCAGTAGTTAGAATAAGCGTATGACTGATTTAGCAAACACAACGCGACGTAATAGCAAGCGAAATAGTCTGGACCCAACTTTCGGTGTTCAGTTTCACGACGCGACGTCAGGCCCAATTTTTCAGGCCCAAAAGTTGGCCCAAATTGGTGTCAAGGCCCCAACGGAAAAGCGGTCGATTTGAAATGCTCATGAAAACTAACACTTCCGCTGACTTTTCACGAGAGAAAAGGTAAGATTCTCATTTAATTAATTAAATCGTCGAGACCGCAATTCTGCAGGGTCACTTTTGATTTGTCACTAAGGCATTAAGGTATATAATATGACAGAACTTAGCAATGGAGGGTTTGAATAACCTTCCAATGACCTGCCTTATTAAACACTTTCACAGAGAATTCATTTAGGTTTTCACAATTAAATACTAGAAGCTGGTTATTAGCCCCAAGAAACTGTGTGATACCTTTAGCGCAGGCAAACTTTAATTGTATTTTGAATCTAGCACCTCAAATTTAAGACTTTGCAACCATGATAGTTTGATTCCTTCATTGAGCAAATTACATTTTACGAGGAAGTGTTGTGCAGATCTTTACTGAGAAAAAAAAATGAACTTTTCAAACTTTTACTGCAATTTTTCTTGACTTGGGATCACCAAGAAAGATGATTACATCACTGTTAAGACAAGTTATTCCTGTTAAATAGTATTTTGCTTGTAAACTAATTAAGGAGTTGCTAAGCCTTTATTTCATTTAAAAATCCTTCCTGACAAATAAAGATATTTAAAAAAAGTCTTGTTGGCAAATGTTCTAGGTCATATGGGACAACTGACAAGTACCAATGTCTTCTAGAGCATCAATACTAGGCTCGGATTCTGCACGACACTTACCTCTTCTACCTTAAAAGAATCACGTCGGATAAGTCCCTGTTTGTTGGCAAGTAAAAAAGAAACAGCTTTGAGTGACTCTAAATTTATGGTGCAAAAATCTTATGACATAAAAATATACAACGACTGTCTATAGAAATGCAATTAGCAAGCAAAAACTATGATAGTGTCTGCTATTATCTGGCTAAGCACGAGAAACCAATGAGGCAGCATGCAAATAAAGCAGCAACAGATAAATTTAGGTGCTATACAATAATATTATCTTATTAACAACTACATCACTAAGTGGAGGTTGGGTTCTTGAGAGAGCTAAGAGTTTCCACTGTTAGTTGCTAGCTCCTAATTTCCGTGGCTGCAAAATCATGATGACCCTAGAGGTAAGCGAGGAGCACACAGACAGCTGGGGAGACAGGGACTGGGGGTGTGAGAGCAAAAATGTCACGCTATACATGTACATATACAGTAAGGGTGCTTCTGGAGTCAGTGCTAATGAATGCTACAATGGCACATTACGCTGCGAGTACGTCATGACCCACAAGCACGAGAAATCCTGAAGCACATTTAAGGAGCCTATAACCAGAAGCCCACAATGCCAGTACTAGGTCTACTGTATGCATTGTCAGGCAAGTTCTTAAAAAAGATCTGGCTTGCACGAGTCACCATTCTCAATCCCATGGGTTTTAATGTCTCATGCAAGACTTGCAATTAGCTGGAAAGGTCTGGTTTTGCAGGAAAATTAATCTAAAAATAACTGTCTCTAAAAATGCTGTTCTACAAATGCAATGAAGCTGTACACTCCTTGTCATAGGGTCTTGCACGTATGTACGCAGGTACAAAAAAACCCCATGACCACCACATGCACTGCACTGCAGTTCTCAAGTCCATCAATTTATGCTTACCCCGCATTGACTTGTTTAGTCAGTTAAACAACTTTAATCTGATCTCACCTCTTTTTCACCATGAACCTCCTTGGGAACAATAGGATCTGTCTCAGATGGTTCTTTTTTGTCCATGGCTGCTCCCAGACGCCAGGCTCTAAAGTACTTCTTTTGAACATGAGCTGTAAACAACATACATGTTAATTATCACCAATGACTGAATTCTTCCACTCTGTGCAAAATTAATTTCACCAATAATAATCCACCCATTAATTTTCGGGCGATTTTTTTGGCTAATTTACGGACAGTCATCAAGCAATAACCACCATTTGCATGGATATTTGCCCAGCGAAATGCTGTAGCTTTCGTTTCCGTTGCAAAGAAACAAAGCCATCAAGCTATGACGGCCGTAGCCACACATCTAGCTGAACATATGGGAAGATTATAGAAAGCCCAACATTATTTAGAATTTATCTGCCAAAAATCGTTGTGTGCTTCCGGAGTGGAGTTGATGTGATAGAAAATTTATCTCGGCTTAAGGCTGTCGGACCCTTGCTTTGCGATGCAAGAGCAATTTGTGGGACGAGATCACTGCGAGTCACCAGCCTTTCTTCTCTTTATGAGAGGAAATGACAACTAACGACATCGTAAAAATTCAAAAGCCACAAACACGTCTAAAACGGACACAGTTTGCCCTTGGATTGCACGGCAAAGACGAGGACAACTGTATGTAGAAGTAAGTGAAGTTTATTTCTACATTTACAGCTTATTTTAGCATGCATTTATAAGCTCAAAGTTAATTTTCCCATACAAAGTCTGTAAATCGTATACCGAGCTTGGGCTGCCTGTGGTTGACTTTTTAAAAAAAATGTGGTACATTCCTTTCAATTTTCAAGCAAATGAAACTTGGCAGTTATTAGAGCAACTTTAAGAAGTTGGAAGAGTGTGAAAACAGCTTCCAAATGGTTTCAAATTGATAGATTAACCAGAGCAGTGTGCAGAGTAAATATCATGGGTTTGAGTTCCATTGCACTATTACAGCTGTAACCTATTGACTCTCGGGAGTGAGACTTTACAGATTTTATTCTGTCTAATGACAAGCAATTTTACTTGTCAACTGGGAGCAACCTGAAGACTGAATGGGTTAATTGCAGTGATCTTTCACTTAGAAGATTGTTTCATGCAGTCGGCAGTTGCAACATGTGAATTTTATAATACGTTTTATGTTTGACTCAGTATAGGCTACATGCAGAGCTCTTTAATTAAGAAGAAGAACTGTAAAAATACTACAACAAAATTTAGTGTATTACCTTCCTGGGTTGCTTTATCTTCAGCTGAATCAGCTTGATCACCAATTCGTGATGGCATCTGTCTCTTTGCCATCATAACAAAGCGGTGCAATACCTTTCGCTGCATCCTGGGGGAAAAAACAGTAGTAAGGCTACAACTGAAAGGTTGCCCTACAACGCTGTAATTAGTATTTCATATCTAAAAATGTTATTGCAGGAGCCGAACTGGTCATTGATTTCATGATTAATTGTACCAAACAAGATTTTATATGTTGACCCCAATGAACGAAAAGGAGATTTACATGTACACTGTATCTATTGATGCTGACTTGTGCACAGAAGTGCTCCTTTTGAGAAGTCTAACCTACAACCTACTAATTACTTGGCCATTAACCCATTGACTCCACCCCCTATTGATACGTAAAATTGTCAGGGCAATTAGACACAGTAAAAGCTCTTACAGTAACTGTAAGCTAAGTCTTACTCCTAGGAATCAATGGGTTGAACTAGGTTCATGTCTGGATTCTTCACCATAAACTAGGCTCAGCATCCAAAATAGCAATAATATTAAAAGTTCGTAGGTTTGACACCTGCAAAGAAGCACTCAGTATCCAGGAGTCACCATTGATAAATACATTGTATATGCCTTCAGGTCCTTGAATTATTGTTGTTGAGTACATGTAAGATAAACCCACTGGACCAGGGACATCATTCTCCATTTAACCACCACCATATTGCAACATACGGTAGTTACATATGTTGCCAACAATTCCCACAATATTAATGCCAAACTGGTTTCGCTCTGTATACTACAATCATAGACAAAACTGTTGGGAAGGTTAGCACTTTTGAAGTCTTCATTGCTTCTCTCCCCTTCCCCCCTCCTTCAATGTTGTGCAAAACTGAATGGTTTCAGTGAAAAATTGTTGACTTACCTTCCAACATTGAATAGGGGGGAGGGGGGCTATGTAAGAGAAAGTGAAACTATTTCTTTTGAGCTTTAACAGAAGCAGGTTGAAATACAGCTCTGGTGTGGTTCATTTACATAACCTTTCCCACTACTTTTGTCTATGATTGTCTGAAAATTCTGTGCGTGGTCTTAAATTGGAAAGACGACTTTTTTCTTAGCGTTTACAGTGCCTTTGAAAAACAAACACAATTAGCGCTTGCTTTAACATTTAACTGCTTTTTGCCATGTTATCATGAATTTTAGGCGTTTATCTGGTTAAAAATAAGGCAAGTTTTCAACTTTCATACATGTGTTAGGACGTCATATTGCATTAGTGTCTCAATGGTATTAAATTGTAGAGCAAATAACATGATGAAAATTCCTTTGTAAATGAACAGAAAGGGGAGGAGACTAAATGATAGTTAATTAAAGCCAAAAAGCTGGTCTTGAAAGGTCAAACGAGTTCACGGACTAAACTCTTACAATGGCGGACGTCAGTTGCACTTTGCCAAGTTGAAAGCAGCGCCTTTTAAAAACGTCATGTGCATTTCAAACAGTCACATTAAATAAGTAAATTAACAGTGATTACTTTTTTTGCACCAATAGCGTGAGTAGGATGGCCTGTCAATCATTGACCTATTTTGGGAACAGTAAACATGTATGTGAACATTACTCCATGACATTACTCCATAAGAAAATGCGAAATATATGCCCAATGAATGTGATATTTTGCAACAAAAACGTAGTTATATGTAAAGCATACTGGGATACGTACACTGTATTTCTGATTATGGACAAAAGTTATTGTATCTACTTATTTTCAACATTACTCCATTGAAACCATGTATACACAAAGGTTAATTATATGCGTGATTTCAATTTAAGCTCTCTTTATGGAGTAATGTTGCAGTTTACCTAAAATAAAGCTGAAATGACCATGCAAAGTCCTACTACTATTTCCTTCGAAGCGCTTTACACTCCAGTTTCAATAATTTATCTGTACAGTGCTGTAAAGGCATTATTTTAGGCTTTGAAAATGGAGTAATGTTGGGAGTGATGTCGGGAGTAATGTAAGTGCTCTCGCACTGCTCGCACCATTTCTTGCTAAATCGATCGAAATAAAACAGTTTTTGGCATTTTTCCAACGTCCTCCAAAAAAGAAAGCTATCTTTTAACGAATATGAAACATCAAACAACAAAAATGTATTTTTTATGGCATTCTTAGTAAACACTTCCCCAACAGAACGGATTTTGCAGTAACGTTGTGAAGCGTCACGCAACTCTGAAATCCAAATCATAAAACGATGATTTTAACCAAATTTCAGTATTGTGAGATTTTATTTATGCATTGGAAAGTACATTATAAGAACATGCCCAGAATAAGAAATGGAAGCCACATGTCAAATACTACGAGAGTTATAAGCGTTCAAAGCAGATTTCCTACTCTCATACAATCCTAGACAAAACTGTTGGGAAGGTTAGCACTTTTGAAGTCTTCATTGCTTCTCTCCCCTCCCCCCTCCTTCAATGTTGTGCAAAACTGAATGGTTTCAGTGAAAAATTGTTGACTTACCTTCCAACATTGAATAGGGGGGAGGGGGGCTATGTAAGAGAAAGTGAAACTATTTCTTTTGAGCTTTAACAGAAGCAGGTTGAAATACAGCTCTGGTGTGGTTCATTTACATAACCTTCCCAACTACTTTTGTCTATGATTGTAGGTATAGTGGCCACAAAAAAAATCTTACACCAGCAGCTACGTATAAGTTGACTTTTGATAACCACCTCACGATTGATGCAGTTGACTTAAGGTCCAGACAGACCTTCCATTGCAAATACAACTAACTTCTTTTTATTATCATTTACTTACATTTCTTGCCGATGCTTGTCAGCTCTCATTTGGGCTGATTTGCTGTCAACAAACTATGTGGGAACAAAAAAAGTTAAACAAATAAATTTGTCTCTGTGCGGGATCACATTTAAGATTTGAGCTGAGGAAGGGTTAGGAAAGTTTAATTTAAATTGGGAATCAGTTGGTATAAAATACACCAGCCCAAACTAGAAAAAAATATTGCGACGTACTTCACATAGGAACTGACAAAATGTAAATATTTATTTCTGAGTGAAATGTTCTTAAACACTTTTAATAACTTTAATATAATTATGCAGTATTTCACTTACAGCATAAATTTATTTATAAAAATTATACTAAAACATGATTAGAAAAGATACCATAGCAAAAATAAAAACAAAAGAGAGAAATAATAATTTATAGTGCAAGATTGACATCAGTGGTGGAAGACTTAATATCTTTAATACTCAGCAGTCAGTAAGAAGAAGATTACAACTGCTTCTCCAAAAAGGCATACACTAACTTTAAACAAGAAAACAACCCACCACAATTACAATAGCAACAACAATAATAGTAATAATTGTTATAACACAAACAATAAATAATGGAACAATAAATATTACCAGAAATATCAGGTAGGCTATAAATCCAATGAAACAGATTATCATGGTTGCCAAGGCAGCCTTGCGTACATATTCTGGCTGTGGGCCAAAGTTGTGAGGGCCAAAGTGCCAATCAGCCCCTTGTACAATACTGCAACACAACAAGAGTCATTACAGTGTACATACATACAGTGACAGTTATTATAACAAAAGAATTATTATGGTGAACTTGGATATTCCTCATCAGTGCTTCTGACAGGGGGCACGGGTGCACCGAGGGCAGTGAAGGAATTTCACAACGATACAAAATGTAAAAAGGTACGAAACAATATTATTGATGTGTGAGATGACCACAAACAAATAAACATTCACACCATAACAATTGGCATGGGTATTCCTTAAGAAGCCTATCTTTATCAACAAGGGGTTTTTTTTTTAGACAACTTGAAAAAAAAAATTCGTATTAAAGAAAAGGAATGATGTTTCGACTGCACATTGGTCAAGCCTGTTTTGATTAATACAGAAACACTGCAAAAGTTCACACAATTCACCACACAATTTATGTTTGTTCCTGCAAAATTTGCCTCCAAAATTCCACGCATTTTTAGGGTAATTCCACAGTAATTTGCAAATCACAGAAGACAACAGTCATTACTATGCACCCTCCCCTCCCTCAGGTAGGGGAAGCTTTCTTAAAAGGAAACTGCTTTTTCAATTGGTGTGCTATTCTCATTGTGTATTGCTGTATTACTTGTGAAACAAAATCACTGTGCTTTTTTCAAGCATTTAATAGCAAGATAAATATCTACCGGTAACCCTCATCAACACCCGTACAGTTTGATGCGAGAATACATCCGGGTATCAGATTCACTCTATCGCATGATGAGTTCACCATTTATTTGTAGTCGATGCCATTGTGTTACCGGAATATGCGAGGTGATATCATCCTTACTACATTTGTAGGCTGTGAAACGAGGAGAGAAATCAAAACGGAAAGTTCTCCATGGATAAAAAGTATGAAAAAGACCGGGTCTAACAAAAAAGAAAGATTCCATTGAGGAAACAAAGAAAACTCAGCTCGCTGCTAGCAACAAGGGTACAATAAGTCTGCAATCAGGTATAAATAACCTATGGCTAAATGATGCAGCGTTGAATGCCTTTTTAGGGGGCCTTATTAACCGCA
>OX421449.1:26514633-26542133 GCA_949126865.1 Montipora capitata | reverse complement strand
TTTTGTATAATCTTTAACCTAGCATACAAAATTGAATTTAGCTTTAAAAAGTTGTTTAACATGGGAAAATGACACGAAATGGACCTTAAAAAGAAATGAGCCGCATCTTGCCTATCTATTTAAGCTTACTGTAAGTTCTGCTTGATGATAAACCTTTTACTGGTGTTCATTTCAAATATCGAAGGATGGTTGAAGATGATGAACCTTTCCACCGAAAAGACCCAAAAGAAATAATTCAAAACTAAAGCTTGACAAGAACTTATCTTACAGTGGATGAACACGGATACACGCCATTTCTATCCTCCTCGCACGGAGGACCTTCTTCTCCAGTGCCATTGGGCTCGCTAGCATTATTCTTTTCAGAATACTCCGTCGCCTTCAAGATAAAAAAGAAAATGACGATTTTAAATCAGCACTGGTACTCTACAGCAAACAAACTGAGCTCAATCTGGTGATTTTCACGAAACGTTGGCATTTTGAAACGCAGTGTCACTAGTAAATAAGCTTAAGTAAAATATTTATACAAACTTACTGACCCGTCTGAACAAACTTCGAGAGTCGGATGGAACAAAGAACTGACATGAAATCCAGGTGCAGAGTAAGATGAAAAAGTACAACTTTGGCGACAGAACAGCCATGTTGACTCTACAGAAAACGAAGCGCAAGTGCCCAAGAACGCGTAAAGCTTCTAGAATATATGTATAAATATTCTGGCGGGTCACAAAGGGCTGCTCCCATTGAAACGGCTAAATGACATGCAAAGTGCATCAGAAGTAACGCAATCGTTTCTTGCATTCCGTTCCGGTTGCAAAGAACTTAATTGACCAACCGTGTACCATGGGAAAAGAAATCCCACATAATAGAGCCAAGGCTCTAGTGATAATTCCACATTCTCTTTTGCACAGTTGTAATCCAACATATTAAACAGTGTCAAATCACGATCTTCGATCTTCTGCATATTGGTGAGTACGGTAGCTTCATTTTCATCACCTTTAATAGCACCAATTTGAATTAGGACGATACTACTTCTCTCTTCATAGAATCCATTCCGATGCACTCGTTGTTGCTCCCTATACGCGCTTGGTTCACATTCAAATTTATCTTCCATCCGGGTTGTCGCCTGTACTGTTTATTTACATAAACCCGCAGGGAAGTAATTCTTCAGAGAAAACTGGGGAGAGTACAAAAAACACTATGTACAAGACGCCCAGAGGCGTTCACGCGGGATGATTTGGTCGATGTAAAAATAACATTAAAAAAACTTGAATGGGTACCGATAATCACAGTCTGTTTAATCTAACAAACTTTCCTTAGAGTGATAGCGAGGGAAGGTTGTGAATTAGAAAGGCGGAGTAGCAAGTGGTTTGTGGGAGGACACGAGGAATTTTCGCACCTGAAGTCCAAAGGATGATCCGTGTGGGGATATATAATTTAATTGCAGAAAATGGCAATCAAATGTTCAACCTTTGGAGTTGTAAATTTTAGTTCAGCACCTAACACCTTTATTTAAGTGTCAATGGATTTAGCACAAGAGCACTAATTTTATTGGGGACACTAACGAAATTAACTCGAATCAAATCAATTGAAATTAGACTGCGAGAAGTTCCTTTATAAATCAGTCAGAATCACCCAACGAGAATATAGTTCAAAACCACTTAAACATAGAATTGTTAAACGTATTTTAGTATGTTAACGGTAGGTACAGGCATATTTTTATCCCCTTAAAATTTTTCATCTGTTCAGATTTCCTAGCTGAAAGTCTAGTGATCCGAAAATTATAGGGATCAAACTTACCTTTTCGAAGATTTCAGCCAGAAAAAAGGTTCCCGGAAATTCTAGGTGACCTTTTTAGGGTAAAAAACCCTTTAAAAATGGGCAATTATACCATGTTTTAGATGTTCGAAAATCCTAGGACAGGCAGGCAAGCAAAGAATTTTACAACAAATGTTCCGAACATTCTAGATCTCAAATCGTCTTCCGAACAGATATTTTCCGAAAATTGACGTTGGGTGCCCCTGATCAGTCGAGCGGCCCGCTTTTCTGTGCCCCTGTGACCAAAAATCAAATTTTTTTTCTTAGGATTTCAAACCTATGTTAACTTAACGTAAGCGAACAAAGTTTTAAGCCTTGATTAATAAAAGACACCTGTTTATTTTATCTGGATTTTTTCTATTTATTGGTCGGACATTACAAACTTTAAGACCTTGACAGAGCTGAATCGACGAGAAGATGACGTCAAAGACTCACAAGTCGCAGAATTAATATGCAGCACGGGAGTTTTGGGCTTTGAGACTTTTAAACTCGCATTTGCATCTATAATAACCTGCATTCACACGCTGAAATTTCAAGCCAGTAAGCCTTTACGTCATTTTTTCCTGGATCCAACCCACTGAGGTAATCGGTCAGTTTTGAACGTGAGTAATGGCGAACCCTGAAATCCAAAACTTAAACTCAAAGTAAACGGTATGGCTCAAATTATACTGAAAAGTGCAAGCGACACTTAAATTTGAAAACACAGCAAAAATACAGTATTTTCAGATACTTTATCGGCAATTTAAGTTGTTAATTTCTGCAGAATCAATTTGGTATTAACTGAGTCAGAAGACAGGGTCTCACTTTTTTATTTATTTACTTTTTTCAAATTTTAATGTGATATGCATATCTCTAGTACATCTGAATCATGCGATCTATTTAGCTAACAGGCTAGTTAAGAGAAAACTCTCTGCAAGTTCTGAGCCATCTTAAAATTATCCAAGCGTGAAATGTATTTCATTGAGGGAAAATAAAAGCCATTCAACTTGAAAACACTCGCGTGATTGTTCAGACTTGCTTCTCAATGCCCCCCAAAGTGATAATTATAATAATACAGTTTATGTTCTTGGGCATAAATATGTTTTGGACTCTTCTCAGAGTTCATTTCAACCTTCGCCTAATGCATGGCTCGCGGGCTAAAATGAGTCTGAGTCGGGCCCAAAACAATTTATGCCTGCAAACATAAACTCTATTGTTTTAATCGGCCAAAGCGGTTTTTTCAAAACGGCCGCAAGCCGTTTAGTGGAGGCGCGACAGACGAAGAAATTAATTATTTTAAAGAAAATGCATATGTTTTAATAATCACCTCGACTTCGGCGAATAATAAGCACTTAAGGCTGGTTTTCATTAGCGACGGAGTCGGATTCGTAGTCGTAAGAACGCTTATACCTTGTGAAAATCAAAGATCCAAAGATCGGAGTCGTAAGCGGAATCATAGGCTCGCCGGAATCGGAGTCGAAAGAATCAGAGTGTTCCCATTTTGACCCATTTTCTTCCGACTCCGCCTATGACTCCGTCGCTTATGATCCAGTGAAAACTAGATTGTTGGAGTCGGAAGCAGAAGAGGAAAACTCAACCAATCACAATGCTCGGAATCGAGCATTGAGATTGATTCATTTTTTCGCTTCTTCTTCCGTCTCCGACAGTTTGATTTCATTACATCGTATCGCTCTGCGCTTCTGATTACAACTCCGAGTCCGATTCCCTCGCTCGTGAAAACCAGCCTTAATGACTGGTCGCAAGGGGAGTTTTGTTTCCCCGAGACCCTCAAACATCGAGGGTCGTCCTTGAAAGCGTTACTCAGATTTCCGGATTTCTTTGAAAATCGCGGTGAACACACTCACAAATTTGCCGCACTTTCAAGACGCATGTCCTGATCACGTGCGAGTCCAAGGTTCAAGCTGTTGTTGCCCTAGGGAGTTAGTGAGCTTTGTTTGCCCTCGGGAATTCGGTTAGTTTAACAGTTTTGAGGGGCGACACGTTTTCGTCCAATAGAAAACTGCATTTCAGTTGTGAGGTATAACAATTGTTAATTATTATTATTGTTAGCTCGAAGATACTTGCCACTCAAACAAAAAATTCATATCTTTTCGCCTCCGTGTAATATCCTCTATATATGTATTGGATTCAACTGTTTGACCCCTGTCGATTAGAAACGCTTCTCGGGCTTTGCGTTTGGAGTCACGAGATGTGCAGATGAGTTCTATGTGGTGAGGCGTGTGGTTATTTCTGGTGAAATGTTCAGAAACAGTTGTTTGTCTTGAAGAAGAAGTGGGTCTGTCAACGGGACGTCGGTGTTCGTTGAAACGGTCTTTAGTCTCCGTTTTGTCTCGTTTTTGTCTCTCCTGTCTCTCCTCACTACATTGACTGTAACTCAAAAAATCTTATTTAGGTGCATGCAGGTACACTGTAGACGCTGCAACAAACAATACATAGGAGAGACAAAACGGAGACCTAAAGATCGTTTTAACGAACGCCGACGTTCCGTTGGCAGACCCACTTCTTCAGGACAAAAAAACTGTTTCTGAACATTTCACCAGTAATAACCGCACAGTTTACGACATTGGAACTCATCCGCAATTCCTTGCGCTTCAAAGAATATGTTCTCCCGATTAGAGAGCTGACTCGTTCGTTCGCTTCACGCTCAATCACTGCGGCAGCAAATATCGTGGGTGACAACTACTCTTTGATTTTGGCAAGAAATTTCAGCGTTGATTGACAATTTAACATGTGTAATTACATCATACAAGAAAAAGGATAAAGAACTCGACTGGTAAATTACACATTTCAAATAAATACATAAATAATGGTAAAGAGCTCCAGATAAATGATTTGATAACACGCCCCATGGAAAAGAATTGAAACATTTTATTTCCTAATTTTTCTGTTACACGGAGTTAACTCTTGACACTTTTGTCCCACTAAATATTAAGCCGCCAAATAAATGCCCAAAAATTTTCACTTAATTATGAAGGCCTTCAATGAAAAAAGAAAATTAACAACCTGATTTGTGTTCGATGATTCGTAATTCCTTTTATACTATTGTTAGAAGTTTTAACAGCTCGACTTTTCAATAACTTCCCGCGCTAATTTTTAGATTGGTTAGGGATATTAGTCCTAATTTTCATTAATTTTCCCCGCTGTAATATATGTCTAAGCCACGTGATCACTAGAAGGCGAAGTTTAAAAAAAACCGAAAGGAAAAGAAAACAAAGAGTGCAACTATAGATTGATTAGAATTGAATTGCCATTGGAAGAAGGGAAACAAATCGGACTATTTCAGCTCAAATATCAAATGCAATTTTCCTTAACATTGAAATTGACGCGAACGCTTCAGCCTAAAATGAGCAAGGCTGAAAGAAGGTAACCTTTCACAGGACGTCATCAAAGCAGTACGCGACATTTTGAGACGTGGACGGCAACCGGAAGAGAACATTCCACATGCCAGGACAGTAGTGTTTCCCAGATTTTAAAACTAATCAGCTCTACTGGAGAAAAGATACTTAGCAATGTAAATGAAGGTTGTGTGAAGACAAGTTAAAAGCGAAAACATGTCACTTCCGGTTGCCGTGCTTTAGCTCCAAGGTCGGGTGCGTAATGCAGTGTGCAACTTGTGCTGGAATTTTTAACCCTCTTGGGTGACTGAAAATAAACTATAAGGAGAAAACGTTCCTTCTAAAGGAGACCACACGACAAGAAAGAGTTGGTTCATCTATGGCAAAGGTTTTCAAGAATTCAAAACATCTGGCCCCATTGTTCAAAGTCACTATCAAACAGTTTCAGTGTGTGCAACGATTTCAGTATTTTCTCCCGTAACCATGAATATGCACTGTCTAGGCATATGTGAGTAAGGGTGTGTACGAAACTTGACCTTGGACAACTTTTAACGTGAAGTATATTTTACATTGTGGATAGCGACTTATCCACTGGATACAGTTATACAGCCTTTGAACAATAGGGGCCTGGGTGACTCTAAAAAACTTTCATTAATATTAGGGGCCTTTAGTTCGGAGGACGAGGACGACTACGAATACGAGATTTCCGTTCTGAGCATGCGCACTTCGAAAAATGTCGGCCCCCAAACCTTGGGCGCATGCTCAGTACGGAAAACTTGTACTCGCACTTATCCTCGTCCTCCGACCTAAAGGTCTCCAATACAAGTTAAAGAACGATGACGGCTACGACAACGGAAACGCCACGAAGCAATAATATAAATATTACACGCATTTAAGCCATTTCTTTGCCGTGATCTGCCAAATAAATGAAGAAACAGCGCCCATACTGCACAACACCGCAAACGAGATAATATGGTTTCTTATAGAGGCTTTTCTCAGTTTAAAATGACATTTTCGTTGCCGTACCGTCCTTGTTGCTTAAACTCCATCAAATTGTTGCTTTTTTCAGTTAGGTTCTGGTCATATTTTTTGAGGGCAAAGGCACGAAATGCTTGGCAAGTAATCCATTTTTACTTCAGTAAATCTAACGTATGCCAAGCTGGCTCTTCAGGCTTGATATCTGCGAAAAGCAACACAGACAATAAACAAACAATCAAGACGTTACTGTAAGCGGGATAACTTATTAAGACTTAAGAGGCACTGCTGTATTTAAGAATGGGGGCGTGTGCGTGTGCGTGTAAAAACGCTGGGGTTTCAACTATTCGCAACCTGCTCCCATCTTACGTTGATTGATCGCACGTCTGGGTTTCTCTGTGCGAATGCACGCCTGAGTGTCCTGTGGAGATGGTCAATTTATCAGCGTGAGAAGAAAGCCCAAATAGAAACAGACAGAGGCTGGCCCTAGTTATTCAAAAGCGGGATAACGTTATTCTGTGGACACGTCCAATCCAGAAATTTGAATCTGTGCAAATATTTCAGTATTTGCTCCCGTGACAGTTGCTTATGCACACTCTAAGCACATTTGAAGGTTCACCCTCGTCCAAAAGTCATTGCGCACCGTGACTGAATTTTGTGTAACACGAAATTACCCAAATAGCTGACACGTTGTTTCCCGCGTGATTCGCCTGAATGCATTCAGCAAATCAGATCACACAGCTGGACAAGGCGTCATTTGAAAACAAAAACAAACGACCGCAACGACTTTTGGGAGAATGTGGACATTTAAGTAACGGAGTGAACGAAGAACGTTTACCGCAAAGTGTATTGTATATTCTGGATAGTGCCTTATCCTCTGGATAAAGTTGTCTCTCCTTTTGAACAACTGGGGTACTACCGAGCGAGAAGTTTTTGAGCAAGGGACGGCAACCCAAAGAGAGTTCTTTTCCTTTTCAAATTGTGGTCATACTATCACATTTGTATTTCTAAAAACATGTTTTCTCTCTTAGAGACGATTAGTTTTTTTAAACAGGACGAGACAACTGTCCTGGCAGGCGAAATGTTCCTTTAATACCGGTTTCCGTCTGTGGCTCAAAAACAATTTGTTTTTGCCACAATTGCTTGTAATCTCGCAATCTGATTGGCTAATTTTCCGTTGCCGATAAGAGTCCTAGACAACGCTGTACGCGTCATGCTCGCGTCAATTTGTCACGCAATGTAATCAGGAATGCCCATTTTGCGAGAAAGTTATAGACAACGCTTGTTCTTTCTTCGTGTCATGATTTTGGTCACGCTCTGAAATAAAACTTTCTTTGGCGTTGAAAATTGTGGTAAAAAATAAATCGAAAGTGGTTCAGCGTTGTCTGTACTCTTATCGACAACGATATTCGTCATCAGAGTGGTCAAAATTTGTTGTGGACTCACTCGGCTCCGCCTCGTGAGTCAGAACCCTACTAGTAATTTATTCGGTGGACGGAGCTTTCTACTTTCGTAACAACCAAGACAATCGGGGGGGGGGGGGGGGGGGTTGGGGCCCTCTGGAAAGACCCAGATTTTTACATAAAGTTACGGCGGCTGTCTTAGCATCCCTGAGCACAGAATACGGTCCCAAATTCATCACTCGTGGTCAGGGAATACGTATAGATTGATTAGAATTGAACTGTCATTGCAAGAAGGGAAACAAAACGCACTTCACATTCCTTAACATTGATGTTAACGTCAAAAGGTGTCCCATGAAGTCCAATGATAAACAGCTACATTTAGTCTCAACAAGAAAACAATGTTAGCCCCGCACACTTATCTCAAGTTATTGTTGGAACAGCTAAGTGCTTAGACTAAACGGCACACTTCATGAGCTAGATATCAACATCATTAACAAGTTAACAAACATGGCCGATGATGACCTAGTTGACAACAAGAGTTTTGGGTGCCAGTGTTAAGTGCATTTTTTCAAAGGAAACTCACTTTTGCAGGCGTTTAAACAACTAGTTGGTTTTGTTTTCCAGAAGACTAGTTTAAAACTAAGCTCTTTTATAAGTAGCGAGATGATTAATTCCAAATATATTCTCGAAACGTTTACGCGTCTCTAGAAAAATGGGAATCTGGTCTTACATGAATGCGATGCGGATAAAAAATTTACCTCATTTTCCATCAACTTCCTTTTTGTTAAGCAAAGCTGGGCTTCGCTTTTATTGCCAGCTCTCAATGCCTGCTGTGCTTTCGCATGCTCTTGAGGGACTCTCTCTTGAAGTTGTCGGATATAATCTGTTAGGTACGCAAAAATACACTTCACTTATGATCTAAGTTTTAAACAAAAGTGCTAGTTGGTTGTGTGGACAAATGAACAACTGAGAAAAAGGTGAACCCGCGGCATCAGAACGCAAATAAGCGCCCTGAAAACTGGGCATGACCTTGGACAATTACATACGTTGCTCAATTTAGCAAAACGGACAACGCTAACGTGAGGTGTCAAATCCAAAGGCTAATCCTTTTGCCTGCGTTTTGGGAGCTAGGTGGTTGCACGATACCGGTTATATTCCTTTGCAATACACCAGTAAATCGTTTCATACTGTTACGAGAATTTCCAACCGGAACAATTACCCGAATGAACACATACCCGTATGACTTGTACTATGTGAGATTTTGACGTCCCCGAAAAAAAATTTCGATGTTACCAGACAATATGTAAATATTTACGTCAGCAAAGATTATTCTATAGGCCCCTGTCTCCAAAAAGGCAAATTTGCCTTGAACGCCAAGTAAAAAGTTCAGAGCTTTTTGACTCTTCAAAACATCTGTTCGTTTTCACATTACTTCGAAACTGGTCTTCATACTCACTGGTTAGCAAGTTTCTGTCGCCACTCGCTAGCATTCTTTCCACCTCGGCTATCTTCTGCTGGCATTGTTTACACCGCTGTATTATTGCTGCAGAAGGCACCTCACCCCTAGATTTTTGAGCAACCAACTAAGGAGAAGAACAAAGTGGAAAAAAACAGACATTGAAAAAAAAAAATTCCTCCACATTTGAAATAAACAAAATACTGGAAAAATTAGAGAAACCTTGAAAACATCGCCCAATGATCACACTCGTCATGGCCGATTGCTGGATATCAAAATATAAGGCTGGTATTGATCGTTTGATGTAACCCTGATGTTTACAACATCTTCGACATGTCACACAACAGCTGCATCGATTTTTTGATATTTTCCGATATGTTTGAGATCCGAAACAGAATTTTGATATTATCATTACGTTGATAATTATGTTTCAGCATCTTTTATATGGTATATAATATTTATATTTTGATATTTAACAACTATTCACAAAAGTGGAGGTGGCTAGTGGTGGATATTTAGTGAGATAATATAGCACAAAAAGATTGATTTTAACTTATTTATTCCTGCAAAGATTACAACATTTTCGGGCGCAAATTCCGCGCGAATTGCTCGGAGGTGAATAGGTGAATAGATAACAATTATCCTACGAAATTCCGCAAGATTGAGCAGGATAATTGTTTATTATTCAACACATTGACGACAAAGCACAATTTTCTACGTTTATTGGAAAAAACCCTGGAAAAACTAACATTTTTCTCCTTGACACACAAAATTACGTATATCGCAGGATATCTGTTGAGTACGCACAACGAATATTGAGCGCGCTATGACCATATTTGGACATTGTCACCAAGCGTTGAATAATAATTAACAACTATCCACGGAAGTGAAGGTGGCTAGTGGTGGATATTTACCGAGCCGCGAAGCGGCGAGGTAAACATCCAACGCTAGCCACCGACACTGAGGTGAATAGTTGTTTTAGTATATACTAAAACAGCGAGATAATATACAGCACAAAAAATTAATTTGGAAGTTTTCTTCACTTGTCACGGATGCAAATCGGGACGCCATTTTTTCTCGAGTTGCTCTGAGGTAAATAGCACAGGATATTCGGAATTTGACGAGCGAATCAGCACCCGCGTTGAACGCTATCCACTGTTTTAGTATATACCAAACAGAGGATAATACACGGTGGCGAGAAGATATGAATTTAAAGTTTGAGTGGCAAGAACAATATCTCACTCGTTCGATATTGTTCTTACCATTCAAACATAAGATTCATCATCTCGGAGTTAACGTGTAATTTTCTTTTTATTATATGGACGATGGATATGAATGATAGAGATTAAAAAGCAGGCTTTAATGCAAATACTGGGTATTCATACAAACAAAGAAGGCGGGAATCGTGACGTCGTTCGTCGTTGCTCAATATGACCACTCGAGTTACATACGAAAAATATGCTATTCGGTTCCCGGATGTAGCGGTTGTATTGATTGTACGCGTTCTTAGCTCCCAGTAAAAAACTCCCTTCAATATAATAACCAGACATTCCACTTGAATAAAAGATACTTGGATCTCGTTCTTTGACCAGCTAATGCGCCTGTATACATAGCCTGTCTTTATGCTTGTGGCGATTGCAAAAAACAGCCTTCAATGATTTTCTTGGTAACCCAAAAACATTTTTGAAAAGAAACTTTTTGGTAAAAATACTATCTAAAAGGATGTATTCAGACATTACTAGTAGATAACTATGATTCAAACAAGGATGAAAATATGCGGACTGAAACATAGCAGTTATTCACTTTAATAGATCGATGCAATAATGGAATCGAACATAAAACCTCGTACCTGTTTCTCAGCCATTTGTTTCTCAAGCTTTACGACCTCCAAGCTAACGAAGTGGGTTTGTGTATTTCTACCAAAGGAAAATTTAAATGTCAACATAGACCTACATAGGATTCTTTAAGTTTAAATGGTTGACTTGTGCCATGGTCTTAAAATAACTGAGGAGAATGCGATTCCCTTGTAATTAATCTGCAAATGGATTGACTTTCATGTCTTCTCGGATAAGGATGAAAACATGAGCCACAGGGCCAGTCTCGCAACCGTTCATAAATTCCGTGGGACATAGAGCGGTTTTCAAATGAGTATCGTAGAACAAATACCAAAGTAATAACTTCGACCAATCACAGCAGGTGAAAACGGCGCAATGAACCAATCCAAATTCGTAGCAATTCCATGTAACTTGCTCAAGGCGCGGGAAAAACCGCGCGTGCAAGTAAGTCGGGACTGCTTTTGGTTTTACTTTTCACTGGTTGATCAAATGGCGCGAGATTTTTAAACCAATAACTAAGCGTAGCAATGGCAATCGCGTAATTACTTTCGACATTCATTTGAAAACTGCTCTAAAAGGGGATGTGTCACGAAATTAAGTCAAATTCTGGGACAGCTGGCAACCAACTCAAGGTTTCAATGAAACAGCAAATACAAAGGGAGGCAGGGATGGGTAAAATTGGAGAAGATTAAAATGGATTAAACTTAAACTTGTCACGAAAATTTGAGCTGTGTTGTTTCAAAGTAATTTCTGGGAAAAACAACAACAACAACTGGCCTACTGTGACGCTTTTTCGTTTTGCTGTATTTCATTTATGTTGTTCAACCGTTTTAAGAGGCTATTGCAATGTTTCATTCTACTTTTGGGCATTTTGGGTGTCATGAAATTATATCGCCCCTGTAATAAGAGTTACGTCAGGGGGACGCTTCGTGAAGTTTACATGCACGGCTTGCTTTTCAGGAATTAATGGCATTTTCTCGAAATCCCTGAAACTGCGTAAATAAGGAGACTCTCCGATTTGACGCGGCTGTCTTTTTTTTCCGTGTTTGAAAACACACATTTGTGTGGACCGCTTCAACGAATTCGACGGAGAAAAATTTGCATCGTTGTCTTCAAATGTCCAGTTTTTGTCATAAGTAAGGAAAAAAAAAAAGGACAGAAATGCCCCCATAACTTTGTTTCCTCCATTGTAAGGCAGCTAGGATTAGACTATTTTCATTTTAAGGGTTTTTGCGTGTCAGGCGAACAAAACTTTACGATTGAGTCTCATGAGTTTACTTGAACGGGCAGTCGGAACAGCGGATTAATTTAATTGACTCTTTTCACACAGCGGCCATGTTGAGTCCCGATGGAGTAGAAACTTTTGTGATGAACTCGAGGCTCGACCTGCGAAATCTGTTGCCTCTGGCCAACACAGGCCCCGCGTGATAAGGATCCATGGTACATTGACGATGAGCACACTCAGACTGGATTACTGACGCACATTCCATAACCACTGAATGCCTCATGTCTCGCGTTTGTGCGCCGTTGGAATGTCAACATTTTGTAACCAAGTTGAGCTTCCTCTTCTTACCGTAACGATGAAAAAAGAAGACAAATCTATACTTTGTAATCTATACCCTTCTCTCTTTTTCCCAGAAAAAGAAAAGGAGAAAGGCAAGGCAAGAAACCACAATATCAAATTACTTTTCATATTTACTTGCTCCCTGATCTTAAATAAACACAATATAGTGGTACATAACACTCAAGACACTATTGTATATATTCAATTCATTAAAATTCTCTCATTAATCCAAAATAGCTTTATCTCAATATAAAAGGTGTATTGTACAATACTACAGGGAGCAATTATTTGAAATAAGAGTTCAGCTGTGCTCAACAAAACCGCGTTTCGGTTCACTCATTTTCATTTTGGCCAATCCCGTGGTACATATAGAGACTGTTTTCAGCGTCAATGAAGATAAAGTGAAGTTTCGAAAACAGCATCAATGAGGATAAAATGAAGTAGAAAAGTATTTATCTACCTAAGGAACTCACTTCTAAATATTTCTGACGGTAAAATGAACGACTGTTGAAAATACTGTTCTGAGTTAGACATCTTTTAGATAACCGGCCCAATACGTTACCGTTTCAAATGATAATGTCCTCAGATACTGTCAGAACTACGCTCTTTTCCTCGTATGAATAAAAATCTTAGTGGTTTTCAGTCACCAATGTGTAACAAACCTTCCAGAGTTTAACGTGTGTATCTTTCTTTTTAAAGCTCCGTTTTTGTTTAGATCGACAAACGATTAACAAGCCCTCCCCACCCAATTTCAATCTGAACGAAAAAAAAAAAAACAACAAAACAAAACAAAACAAAAGGCGTGCATCACGGGATTCATCATTTGTGGAGGGAAGATGTCAATTCCTTCGTTTTGTTTAGCACAGATTGTAGCTAAACAGAGCAAAAGCTCTTACTTTTGAAATGACTGACAACTGAGATTTTGCATTTGGAGTTTTAAAGAGAGGGTTAAGAGATAGAACTCAATGGGCAGAAACGAAAAAATTTACGTTTGGATTAGTTTGCGAGGACAACATGATCGCTGTTTGTTTTTGGGCACCATCTTGGACGTCAAGAAAACAAGCACATGCTCTTATAGCAACACTTGGCTAGAACAATTAAAAAAACTATATTAATATCTCACAACTATGTACATAAGTTTTAGTAGTTTTCTGCACGAAACCAGCTTAAGTCTACTGTTATTACCCTGATCGTGTTATTTTGCGCTACTTATTTGCACAAAGTCCACAACAACTGATAGTACGAAAGCGAAATTCCCAAGCATATGTCCCTTATTAGCGCTGAAAATATTGAGCCTAAGCCAGGTGTCTTGAAACAAGAATGCAAATGCGAACTACAAATTCAACGATCTTCAATCTTCAAGAAATGATAGTGGGTTTGAAACATGACCATTTACCATCACTTCCAAAAAACTGCGAGAATGCGACCTTTTGACTTGACATTTCTACTGTAGCAGTGTGCAGGACGAAAATGTCAGCTAACCTTATGACCCCAGCTCTAAGGTTTTTCGTATAGCCCAGTGATAAAGCATACGAACTACAGTAATAGGGCGTTTTCAACCATTCTCTAGAGACACCAATAACAATACAGAATTGCACGACTCCTGGTTGACGAACGAAAGAAGTTAATGAGGGATCTTTTGTTTTCGTCCACCAACATTGCGGCGATGACGTCACGTGAAACCCTCCCATAATCGGAAGGTGAAATGTTCGACTTCTGTCATGAGCACTTGGTTTCTCCCAAGGATGCACGGGTAATTTCTGATAAATCTCTTGTAATAATAAAATTTACACTTTGTTCTTCTATAGTATTTAAAAAGACTCGAAGAAATAACTGCGATATTAATCCACTTCTCGGCAAGGGTTATCTTCAATCCTTCATCCTATTGGACAAGACCTGGTCACGCAACAGAGCAAACGGCTGATTTGGCGCTAGGAATGGAATAGAATAAGAACAAGAATGAATCGCTTGAAAACTAAAGAAACAAAGGAAATGAAAGGAAAAGGAGAAGAGAGAATTTAACCAAACACTATTTTTCGTTAGTAAAAAGACGTTTCGCTAATTTTAAACTACAGTTAAAAGCACGCCAGGTAAACTGCCTTTAGGAGAAGGATTGAAAAATATACAATATACGTTAACTTGAAAGCAAAAACATCAACCCAGCGGTCTGGCTAAATTGAATACCTCATACATGCGCACGGCCATATCACTACCATATCAACGCAAATCTAGCAAAAGGTTGTCATTGTCCTTTTCATCGTATGAATTTAATTACGCGAACACTTTAAAAATTGCCCTTCAAAATCTACGCGGCGCGTTCAAATTGACATAAAGAGACGCAATGGGCGAGAAATGTGCAATTCTCGGTTTTCACATGACGTCACGACGGCCATGTTGGAGCCCCTAAACAAAGAAACGGCGGCCATGTTGGAGCCCCCACAAAATCCTCTGGGAATTTAACTCTATTATGATGCAAACGTCTTCTTTTGATTTCCTTGAAAAACACGGCTGTTGATCACATGAGTGAACACCAACAATTTGTTACTTTATTTCGCGCATTTTCCCCTAGCACCACTGCGGGAACATTTCGTGCCTGACTCAAATTGGACGAAGCTCGAGTGTGAGAAAAATCGAGTAGGTAAGCACACTATGCAATGAAAAGGGCGGCCGCAATGTCTCGAATGGTGTCAACTAAATATGTCAACAACAGCGGACGCCACAAATTATAGTTCGCGATTCTCTCTGAGCTAAAATGAATTAGGACGCAGTACGGATTTCAGAAAGCTACGAACATTGCTTTGTCAGCAAAAAGTTAGGAACTATTTCGGGTTATGGTCAACACAGTAACTGAAGCAGGGGCCATTCGCAACATTTCCACTTTTATTTGATCAGATTTTATTTGATTTACAGTCGTTCCAATAAGCAGAACACTTAGATGACGACGAGTGTCGTTGTTTCTGTTAATATGATTATAACTATAATCATAATTGTAATTAGTATATACCACACAATAGGCCATTTCCGAGTTCATGTCTGCCTTCTCTTCAAAGCGAGTCCAAGTGCGAAGTTTTTGTGATGGTAATTAGTTCTACTTTACATATGAATGAAAACTAATTTTCATGACAAAAACTTCGCACTTAGACTTGCCTTGAAGAGAAGGCGGACATGAACTCGGAAATAGCCAATTGAATAGTACTCCCCGTGCGCACTGATTGGCTAACTCGGAGGTGATTATCCAAGCACTATTCACCTCCGAGTAGCCCGCGCGCGTGATTTGAAATTTCCGACCACATTTTACAAAAAAAGTTAAGTAGTCTTTTGGTTCGCTTTTTATCCAACTTCTGCGGTATACACTAAAAAATTATTCACCTCAGTATCAGTGAACGTGGTGGATATTTACCTCCACTTCGGTGCAACTTGCGCGGGATTTGCGCCCGAAAATAGTGTAATTGTTGCAGGAATAAATGAGTTAAAATCATCTTTTTGTGCTATATTATCTCACTGTTTTAGTAGCTCGGTAAATATCCACGACTAGCCACCTCCACTTCGGTGAATATAGTTGTTAATTATTACAATTATAATTCCAACTATCATAGTTATAATTATTTATGTTTACTTCACTTTTATTATATAGAATGCAGTGGCCTAAGACACAGGATATTTCTCGTCACATGCAATTGTATTGTTTCACTATTCAAGAAGCCTTGACAATGCTTTGTTCTGCTTTAGGGCAAGCAAGGAAACGACGTGAGCACGAAAGAGGTAGTACGAAGCACGAAGCGCATGCGATTGCTTCTAACAGCTTCTTGAATGCTCAAAGTAATTGACGTAAACTAACGCCAGTTGTGCCAGTCACGGGTTCAGTGTTTGACCCGCTGAAAGGCATGCGGTTTAGGTCAATCACAGCGCTTGTTAATAGAAAACAGTAATGATCAATTACTTACTCTGGTCCTCTTGCAGTTTTTCCAGCTTTTGGTGCAACTCTCACGGGTTCCTAATATTTTAAAGAAACGATAGTTAATGTTGCTTGTAGTGGTTACGTCGGTAATTTAGATGACACGGTGAAGGCTTAGCAGTGTTTACAAAGGGTTTTCAAGCCAAATTTCGTATTGAATTGGATTATATTCCATTTTAATGCATGCAATGTATTCTATAGAAATTACGCATTGCCTTTACAATACAGTTCTTTCTGTTGTCTTTCTAATGCCGGGATCTCTGTGGCCTACTTACTGGGAAGACTTACAGAGTTTGTTGTCAGACGGGGCCCACGCTTTACCAATCGGAATCCGAGAACACAAGGAAGTCTAGCCATTCGAAGATTTCATTACGTTTCACCTAACGTCTCACTTAAGACCTAAGTGTTGGTCCGACTGAATTGGAACACACAATCTCTCCCACACGGTAGCTCTAGCATTAAACAACTAAACAAACAGATCGTTGGTTTAAACAAAGTAGCAGACGAGGGTTTAAATGCGATCTATTCGCGTTTCTTAGTTGAATTCCGGTTTGCCAGGTATACAAGTACAAGGAGGGATTACGTTTTTTCAAACGTTGGCCGTGTAGCACTTATATTTGAAGAGACTTAACTGATTAGAGTGTAATGTGAAGTGCTAAGTATCTACCCCATATGAAACATGTGAGCGTTAGTCCTACTGATGGAAATGGGCCCACACAAGGACAGAGAAAAACTCTGACCAGGGTGGGAAGTGCCAGTTATATAGCATGGCTTTTTGTGGATGGCCGCCAGTGGCGCAAAATGTGTCTTCTAAAAGCACACCACGGTCGTTCTGTAGGAAATAATTTCTTACATTTTTGCGCCAACAAAACATCTTTAAAGATGATCATCATCGTGAAGTTTTTCTTCGACTAACTAGAAAGTATTGAAAAAGATAGATAGATACATACCCTGGGTAATGCTGCTCCCTGTCAGGAAAAAAGATATACAGATGAGCAAAGAAAGGATGTTAATCACACCGAAACGTTGGCTGCCGCGGTTTGACCACGAATCTCGCAAACTATAGCTGAAACCTCCAAAGGGAGTCGTCACGACTACTTGGATGTTATTTAAGGCTTGTATAAAGAAGACTTCCACGCAAACGTTCTTAGGGCCTCGCCACTAATCTCTCCCCTGGGAATGGAAAGGCCTCTAGGAAGAGGAAGAGAGCCTATGGGGGAAAGGGAGGGGGGCACCTGGCGTCGGCGTTGCATGTCATTGCTTACCGTCGCTATTGGGAGAACAGCTAACTACAATCCAGGGTCGGGTGGTTCGAAGGTCGGTTAGCACTACCCATTGGTTTAGTAATATCAAAAGCATACGGGTGGCCATGGTAGCTAATGCTGGTTAGATCAAATCAAACGTTAAACGACCCCGAATCTTGCAAACTATGATCTAGCGTGTAATCTAAGGAAATACTGACCTTTTTTGACGTGAGGTGAAGGTCAATCACCAACCACTTCCATTTCTCAACTTTGACATCTTTGTCGACGAGCGGCTCACGGATTCTCAAATGAACTTCAATTTTGCCTCCAACAGCTTTGCGTCCTCGATCCGTGTCCATCAGCTGGTTACAGAAGAGATGTCAAATGATTACATTCATTGATACTTCACACGGCTGACAACCGTGAGAAAACCAGTGTTCAGGTCACATTAATACTAACACAAATTCCAATATACTTCCAACGTTACCCCACATGCAAATGGTATTCTGTATCTAAATCACACAATGACCACGCTGAAACCACAGGCCACCACCCTCTGTTGGTACGTTACGGCGGTTGCGATTTGTTCGGCAATAAAGTTTGAAAGCAAATAATTCCATGAATGTGCTGCAACAGTATTAGCTGAATGAATTACCCAGTAACCATTTCTGAGGAAGGAATTCGGATGGATGAGGAAAGCCTTGAGTAACTTTCAATTTTTTGTTGTCCAATTTTGTTGGTTGACGTAGAAGAATATATAATTTCTCTTTTAAAAATATGTAGTCGTTTTGAGTCCCAACATTAGCAGTAAGCGTGATAAGTGTGCACGCGTGTGCCACGGGAGTGGCGAAGCTTCGAGAGAACTTGGCGAGCTGCATAATCATCACTCTCTTGGGCGGTTAAGGAGTACCTACTCTCCAATAAAAAAATAGGCACGCATTGCGCAAGTGTGTTAGTGCAGTAACTTAAAACAGTGCTTTATTCCTTAACTGTCAACTGAGCCGCGTTTTGCTTTCCAAGAGATTCAAGTTGCCTTTGCGTAATATGCAGCTTTAATGGTAAATAATATTGTTTTGGTATCGTAAATCATTATCGTGCTATGGTAGATGTCTTAGGTAGATAGCCCCCGAGAAGACATGTAGTTACAAGTAAAATACTAAACCCAGAAGAAAGAATGAAGAAAATAGAAGGGAATCGAGAAATGTTGGCTTCAAGTACTCTGCACGTCTGGCAGCTTTCCACGACAAAAGTTCACTGACGTTAAGCCATGTCCGGCGGGGTTAGCATGTAGATGGGAGACCTCAAAATGTACGACTTGCTATCAGAAACATGACACTGAAAATTATCTTTTAACGCTCAAAAATGCGAACCAAGCAAGGTACACATTTTGTACATATTTTGTTAGCCTGCTGTATGAAAAACAAATGTTGGTGCAAACGTAAAAAAATATTGATACACAATTTTTAGGAAGAGCAGAAGAAAGGTTTTAGGAAGTGTCGATCGAGATGAAAAAAATTGCCATCCGCAACAAAATTTACGACATAAAAACAACAAAAATTTCGTGTCCCAAATATAAAAGGTTACCCTTAGCGAAAAACATTTTGGGAGGCTTTTGCTGCGTTCAATTGTTCCATTGTACTTTTGGCTGCACAATAAATCGCAAAATCGAAAGTGACATCGATTTCGGCG
This sequence comes from Montipora capitata, assembly GCA_949126865.1. NCBI lineage: Eukaryota > Metazoa > Cnidaria > Anthozoa > Scleractinia > Acroporidae > Montipora > Montipora capitata. The sequence continues at coordinate 26,522,865 of OX421449.1, read as the reverse complement.
GCCACCTGTGACCAAGTTACCTTGCGTCTTACTACCAACTCAAGAAACAAAGGATACATCTGTGACAAAATGACGGAAAGACACCGAGTTTTTGTTTTTGTTAGTTTGTTTTTTCTTTTTCTTTCAAGTGTTATAAAGTTCGACAAGAAATGCGCGAATTCAACACAAAGATCACAATCACGCAACTCTTGAGTTTGACCATTGTTTCTGCAAAGTTATAAATTCACTCTCCTATACGAGGTTATTTATCACCAGGTAATTCCATCGTTTTGGAATAGAAGCTGCTTTGTTATTCATCAGCGTCACAAATTCTTGCCGATTTTGGGGCTCATTTGTTAAAACTCAAGCACGCTTCCAACAAACCTGATTGCTTTAGTGATTTATGCACGCGCTGCGAGCCGATTTGCCACCACGGACTTTAATACTCACTCTTACAACCCGAGACATAATACAGGCTTTCACTCTATAGGCTATCTAAACTAGGCGCAACTAATTCAACTCTAGCTTTCCTCTTGAAACATTGAATAGATGGAGAATTTCTTGTCTGGCCAGAAAGGCTATTCCATGATGCTGCTCTGTAGAAAAACGAGCGCTGAGAAAAAGCTGCTGACGTTTTGACAACCTGAGCGGATGTTATCCTGTTGAGCGATTGGTGTTGTTGTCAGTGAAAACACATTTGGTTACAAACATTACTTCCTCTGGTTCAACGATTTTTATTTTGTTAGAGCGGAGGATCCTTTCCAATTCCGCACACAGGATCTTACATTGGCGATCTTCTTCAAACATCATACTCACATCAAAACAATCATGGATTTCACACTTGCTGTCGAATGAACTCAGTTTAACTTGCACTTGTCCCAAGGCCTTATCCCCTTTGAGAAAGCCCCTAAAGTAAGAAAGAGCAATTATAACACAACACGTCGCGAATTTAATAATAAACTTGGCATAAGAATGACACTCTTGTCCAGTAAGCTATGATGATTAGACACCGCGCGAAAAACGTCGGTTTTTCTCTCGAGTAGCAGCCACAAATGAAAACGAAGTGAACAGTCACCTGGGAAGGCGCTCTGGGACGCACCCCTCATAGGCGACCTTTTCCCTCCGTCATAGGCATCTTCTATACATGCGGGGGTATATGCGAGGGGGCGGGAGAGGGGGGGGGGGAAGAGGGAATTAGTGACAAGCCCCCAAGGACAATGCATGATGCATGAAAGGCTAACAGGATCTTCGTTTTCAAACAAGATTGTATTAGAACTAAAGTTGGTGCCTTTGGAGGTTTCAACCATAGTTTGCCGGATTTGTGGTCTAAACCGTGGCATGAAAAAAGGGCAGAGGAATAAGCATAGCCAATACGCTAGTACCTTAATAAAGAATCATTGAGTACAATGGGGTTGACCTGCTTTTACTTCCGTTCGTACAGCACACACATGACGTAAACAAAAGGGAAAAATCACTACCAAGCCAAAATACAATGCCTCACAAAACTACCTACTCTAGGGAAATTATTTGTCAGGCTTCAGCTGTATGCTTTTGCACTTCATGGTCGCGGTTCCGAAGTCCACAAGCATTTTGTTACCCCTTAAGTTAAGAGTAAAGAAGATAATCCTCACCTCTCATATTTCACTTCCAATTTTAACGGTTGTCTCTTGAAAATGCGTCCTAACGATCGATTCTTCCTATCTATGTTAACTTTGAAAACTTCATTATATTCTGTGGGAGAAGCAAGCAGAAATAATATAAAAATACATGTAAAAGTAATTTCCACGCCTGCTTTAACAATCAAAAAACCTCGCAACAAATAATTCTCAGCCAATGAGACGAAAAAGAAGTTGCATGCGTTCCCCACGCTTTGCACTGACAGCATACATTTGATTTGCGCTGTGATTGATGCATTTGATGGTCTGTGTCTGTTGTTAATGGCTGAAGTCGTTTGAATAACTCACCTGGATTAATTGAATGCTTCACCGTTTGCGTTCGGCCAGTCTGAGGCTCATCAGCCTATACATGAAGATAAACACCACGATTAATTTTGTGTATTAATGTAGCCTTTTCTTCTTTTGAAACCTCTTCCAATAACAGAGCCCATGCACTACATGTAAGAAATGTTCCTTGTCGTATAAATTATTCATGAAAACAAAATTACGGTTATTCTTCGGAAAAAGGAAAGGAGCACTAATTGGGGACACTGTAAACTGAAATTAAATGAATTAACGCAAATCAAGTCAAATCAAATGTTGGTTTTTAAGCAGAGGGGAAAACCGGAGTACCCAGGGAAAAACCTCTCGGTGCAGAGTAGAGAACCAGCAAACTGAACCCACATATGACGCCGAGTTTGGGAATCGAACCCGGGCCACATTGGTGGGAGGCGAGTGCTCTCACCACTGCGCCATCCCTGCACCCCGAGATGAAGAGATGAAAATTGCATTGTTCTTAAATAACGATTCTTCAGAAGCAAACGATGTTGATAAAGTTCATTCCTCCTCAGCGCAAGTAACAAAGCCCGCCAATGGGTGTCATGCACGTAAACAGAAGAAAACTGGCGAAAATCATTTTTCATCCAAATCAAACAAGTTGCGAACAGAATTCATGAAAACTCTCTCCTACGTAACCATTGTGCAAAAATCCTTCAAGCGCTTTGCATAGTACTTACACTGGGATATGGAAATTCATAAGATACATAGGTGTCCATGTCCTTTGGTTGGTAACCTGTTTAAAGGAAGATAATATTACTTACTTACTTTCTTATTTTTAAGGAAGGTTATGATGGATGATTTGGGTTTGGCCAGTTTTCAGTCGTTTTCATTGAAGCGAGTGGTTCAAAATGAACGGACAAACTTCAGTCTTATAACCGTCCGCATTCAACGTGAACACATGCTCGCTCTCAGAGAGTTTGGGTTCGAGGTTCTCCATGTATCCACGAAGCAGAGTGGCCACTCTTTTCAGAATCACTTTTGGAGTGGCGGAGTGTATTCTTACACAGCGATTTTAAAATCTAGCTTAAGACTTGATAACTGGTTTAGATTTATTTCCAACCTTTTTGGTTGCATTGTATTTTATAATCTGTAACTAATTTTGTATAGCGCCACTACTTTGTTAGTAGTTGTTTTGTATAACCTCTCAACTTTTCTTTCGGTTGCCCTGGAACAAGCAGAGAATAATGAAACTTTCAATGAGAGATTTTCTTCCTGTCTATTAGCTTGTCTTCGCCACAATTTTGCTTTATAACGCTACCAAAAAAATTAACGGACCTTTTGGGTGGTTTGCAACCAATCTCTACAGACACAAATAACAATGCTGCAATGTACAATTGCTGGTGGACGAACAAATGAGAGATCTTTTGTTTTCGTCCACCAACATGGCGACGATGACGTCACGTGAAAACCACCTATAAGGTGTAAAACTCACCCGAGGGAAGGGGAACGTTGAGACCTCTTATGATATTGATTTCTACTTCTGAATCACTGAGATCTGGGAATGAGCTGTTAACAGAAAGAAGCAGAGAAAATATATTGGCCATTAATCAATTAAATAATGCCAGACGCAACTCTATCCCAGACACTCTCGTTTTCTCAAGAGGGGAAAAGAGCCTGGGCTCAGGATTGCAACTAGTTTGTCATAGGTTGTCAAGAGGGACGTTCTTCGTGCTCAAACAAGAAGACACACGTCAAAAAGAAAGACTGATGCTCCATTGGCAATCAATGGTCATAACAAAGCAGAGAGACTTTTCCGTGGCGACACTAAAGTGATTTAACAGGTAATGAAACAAGAAAATCAGTGTTGTAAAATATAATGGGAACTTTGTTCTTGAGGTGTTGTTTATTGCATAAATCTTAACAGAGTTGTGTGAGCAACCGTGATTGATTAATACATGATCTGCATGTGCAGCGCCTTCTATAGCTCGTCTTCGTTTTAAATGTCTGCAGTGACTTACTCTACAATAGTAAAGGATCTATCTTCGTAATGGAATCTTGGTGGTGGATCCTGGTGTTTGCGAGCGCTCTGAACTGCATCAAGATCCTGGCGTAAATTCTTGGACATTTTCTCAAAACTTAAAAACAAATAAACAAGAACTTAAAAACAAACACCACATTGTTCATTACACCCAGAACTGTTACCGAACTAGAACGAGTACCCTATGTCATTTTCTGTGGATAAAATCAAAATCCAAATGTCATAAAATACTCTCTCATTCTCTTTTTCTTTGGTAATACTCAATGACAATTTGTTTTTGTCTACCAACTGGCTTTTGTTTTTGTTTTTGCAATGAACGTTGCCTGCCAGAAGGCTCTCCGCTTCGTCACACTGGAGCGGAACGGGAAGACAATCCCTGCCCTCTTGGCATGAACACATCACGCAAAAGGCGAAAAGTTCGAAAATCCGAGTAACAACACTCGTAATGGACATTCAGCCACAGGCAATGTGCGGGAATTGGCTTATTCAAAATCATTTTCGAGAAGAGAATTTCTTGACACCTCTAAAAATATTAAAATATTGACAAAATACCAAGAAGCCCGCTTTAACTTCAAAGACCTTTTTCCGAAGGTACCGTACAATTGTACGGGTAAACGCCGTTTGTCAATACGCATATCATAGAGTTCGGGGTTGGGGGAGACGTTCTAGGCAGAGCAGAGACTTGCTTAGGACTACACTTGGTCGGACGATCAAATTTCATCAATGTACGTCATTACAGGGTTCAAACCATTTTAAATTAAGTCCATGATACTTCTAACTGAACCTAAATGTAGGCTTGATTTCAGTTGCTCTTTCGAGTATCAATCGGGGGCTCATATCCCACGGATAATGTAGCAGCTCTCGTAACCTGCTATTGTTTGGTATTGTAAGCAGCTTTTATTGTTTTAAAGTCTAAGTCACTGTTTTAATTGTTTCGTATTTTGTTTTTGGTTTAGGTATGGAGACAATCAGATTATAGGTTTCGAGACCTGCTACATTTACTGATCCCAAGCAGCAGCTGATAATCGAACATAGAAAGGAATGCGGAAAGGAAGTAGTAACTTACTTTTTTGTATTTATTATGTCTCCAAGTTTTTGGTAATGTTGAGCATTTCTTGCACACATCTGTGGATAAAAAGAAAGAGTAAACAGGTATCCTTTAGGAAATTCCAATTTCAAACCTGTTGCATCCGCAAACTCTAACCTCTTACTCCCTGCTTCTATATTGTGTCAAAGAAAGATTTAATAACAAGAAACAGTTAAGGACCCTCCAGTCCCACAAGAGAATATTTTTTCTTTCCAATCAGAATTATTTTTTTCAAAAAAAGTGTTTGTATCAATTTCAAAAAAATGAGCGATTCAGCTGGAAAGCATTCATTTCTGATTCAAACGCGTTTTAAATAAAATATGCAAAAAATAATTGATTGTAAACATTATCTTCAGTCTTTTAAAGTTACTTTTTTGTTGGAATGCAGGGCCTCTTTGACAGCAAAATTGCTCAGCGCACACGAAGTGAATTTGAAAGGAGTTTCTGAGTAAAGGATCAGCAGCCGGCAAATAGCCGGTGATGTGCAATGTGTGTACCATGACAATACACTCAGTTGCTTAGTTGAACGGGTGACTCATGGGTGGTCCACACCGAACTAGAAATTTATTCTTTAATTTTCAAACAACACATGATTTAACCCAAGGTTTGGGCGAATGTGACCGTTGGCAGGATCCCTCGCAAGTTTCTTCGCTATCTACACCTAACGTAAAAGAAGCCGGGAGGCTGATTTTGTCCCTTTTTTCTGTCACAGAGCCCAGTTGATAAGAATGGCTGTACATGTTTCTATACCAGAGACACATTGCCTCTGCACGACTTCAAGCGTCTTTGAAGACGCACTAACAATTTATTTCGACCAGACGATGCATCTCTCATACGTATTTACACAAGACAAATTGAACGAGGAACCAAAAGACGCATTAAAATACATTGCGGCTAGATTGCCAAAAGTCCTCCAGACGCATTATGGGTCTCTAGTATAAAGATGGCGCTCTTAAGGAAACATTGTTGTGGAAGCAAACGTTTCGACGTTTACGGCCCCAGGAAACATTTGTTGCAGAAGCAAAAATGTTTCTGAATTTGTGCAGAAACATTTTGCTTCCTCAGCAAATGTGTCCTCGTTTGCGCGCCGAGGAAACATTTCAGGAAACAATGTTTCCGCATCAATGTTTGCTCTTTTGCGGGTGCCTTTACAACCTTGATGATAATAATAATAATAATAATAATAATAATAATAATAATAATAATAATAATAATAATAATAATAATAATAATAACTTTATTTAAGTCTCAAGTTATTTAGCCGAGCACGAGTGCTCTACTAATTGGGAGGACTACAAATCAAATCAAATGTTGGTTTTTGAGTTGGTTTTTGAGGAGCGGGGAAAACCGGAGCACCTGGTGAAAAACATCTCGTTGCAGAGTAGAGAACCAACAAACTCAAGCCACATATGAAAATTTGGTTTTATCAACGGAGTTGATAACGTTAATTGGCCACCGTGCAGAGATTCTAAAAGCTGATGAAGGGCTAACGCTGGAAACGTCAGCTTTTAGAATTTCCGTACAGTGGTTAATTTAAATTATCAACTCCGTTGATAAAACCAAATTTTTGTATACTACTTCCCCACCGACGCAGCACCAGTTTCTTTAGAAACTGCCCCCTTAATCCAAGCCACGTAGGGCGTTGAATCCGGGAATCTATCCCAGGCCACAATGGTGGCAGGCGAGTGCTCTCAAAAGTTTGTGATCTTTCACGAAGCCCGAAAAGATTGCTGGGCTTTCAAGAAAGGGTTTCGTGAGTTTCAAATCTTAAGTTACTCAACCTCAATTTGTTTAATTAGTGCATCTTCCAGTCTTGAAAACAGTTCGGAAATTTCTTCTGGTGTGCGAGGATTGGGATCACAGTCTTCGGCTTGTACCATTTCAAAGCTCATTTCAGTGGTAGGAGCGGGGCTAGCAGCTGCAAACGGTGATGGCGGCACCTTCACAATCGCAAGAACAACACAACATCAAGCAATTGTCCAGAGAGAAGGTAAGAGAGAGAAGGAAAGTTCGTAATATGGCGTGGACTAAGCCTCTTGTGAATTTCACAAAAGCGATTTTTGGACGAAAATCACAGCGTCATATGGCCTTATCAGAGGACAAAAAGCATGGCTCTGTTTGTGTAATGAGACCACATGTATAATTGCACATTTGGGAAACGTTCTTTTCGGCTTTTTGACCTAATTATAACTGCTGGAGTTAACACTTGGCCAATCTCTCTCTGTGTAACCTTTCTTTTCTCTTGGCACATATTCACAAATATTCTTACATAAAAGAAGTCTCCAACGTACACATCCCTTAGGCTTGTTACGCACTCTTCCTGTTCAACTATGGTGTGACTAGATTGCGTGCGCACAAGGATAACGTGGAAGCAAAGGAGACGGATGGGCCACATTAGTCACTGTGATATAACAAGGAAGGGTTACGCTTTTTTTTTTTACAAACGTTGGCCGTGTAGCACTTATATTTCAACAGACTTAACTGATTAGAGTGTAATGTGAAGTGCTAGCTTTTTGTACCTCATATGAACCATGTGAGCGTTAGCCCTACTAATGAAAATGGACCCACACCAGGACAGAGAAAAACATCTCTTGTTCTGTGGGCCCATTTCCATTAGGAGGGCTAACGCTCACATGGTTCACATGGGGTACAAAAAAGTAGCACTTCACATTACACTCTAATCAGTTAAGTCTGTTGACTTACTGCATGTAAGTCGTGGATCATGGATCGGATTCCACTTAGTGCCAAATTGCGAAGCTCATTTTAGTGGTTGATTGTTGGAACATTTTGTTAATCATAATTAAACATCTCTTGTTCTGCTGGTCCTCTGGCTGGTTTGTATTCTCTCAAAGAACCAAAATACATCATTCTCACTAGCAGACTGGAACAAAAATAATTGTATCTACAGGCTTCCATTTGATGCTCGATCCAGTTTGACCCGGGTTTAAGGGATTATCAAAAAGGTCCAAACGAAAGAACAAGGCCTCATTCTTCTTACCGTTCCTAAGTCCACTCTTAACCCATTCTGCGCTGAGAGGATCATCCTGTCAAGACCCTGAAGAAATAAATACTCAAGTTGGTTTTTGCCAATATTTGGCGAACGCCTGCGCCTAGAGTACTTTGTTTATTGAATACCCGTTCTTTTCAATAGTGTATATTCCTATGCCAATTTCTTATGTTGGATGCAAGAGGAC
>OX421449.1:26499633-26509633 GCA_949126865.1 Montipora capitata | reverse complement strand
ATGAATTCTTGTTCCAGCCTTCTCTTTTCAAGCAATTTCACACAATACACAAAACTACAATTGAATAAAATTATGGTACTCAACTGGCTTTAAAATTAATGCATTACATGTACCTCACCAGATTCTTCTAGTAATCTTAATAAGCGAGTGAGAACTGACAAGTTTTTTTTAATCACCTGTTGATGTCGAAGAGAGTGATGGAACAGGTGGTAACTGGGAAATATCAACTGCCTCATTGTTTTGTAGACGCTCAATGGCTGAATCTATTTGCTGTATGGAAAAAGAGCCAAAACTAAAACGTATTCCGGAAAAGCAGGCATTATTTACTTGGGAAACTCTAATGATCAAGGTTGGTTGCGATGCAAATAAAGTACTGTTTTTAATCGAGACGGAAATGGATGACAAAACAAATTGTTAAAAATATTGTTATTCTAACATTTTGGTAGAAAAATCAGGGATAAAAAATTCGAATTCTGGATGAAAATTATTGACAATTTTATGACAATAAGACAACTATATAATTTATGTAATTCATTATGAATAAAAAGGGTATGAAGTAGAAACTATGTACAGTAAAAAATACAATGAAAGGTATTTTTGAAAGCTACCAGAGGTAAGAGTTGAACTGTCTGTTCAGTTCTGGTTTGAGGGCATGAAGGAAGAATTAGACCACAAAATGTCACATACATGTAACCTTTCTAAGTAATACTACATGTCTTTCTTTTAACTCTTAGCTCTTCTTGTTGAAGCCATCATTTCCTAGATACATGTATAAGTTGATAAAATATGCTGTGGTTGAATGTGGATCATTACGTACAAGTTTAATGTTGTAATTCAAATTTTTTTAAGCCTCTTCAATTTTGATATTCCTTTGTTTCAGGTCATGATAAAGAATAACAGATCAAAATTAACCTGGCTTGAAAATATTTTAAAACAAGAAAAATTTTGAACCATAAAAACAATTCATGTTCATGTATGTCCTTCATGTACAGTACAGTTTAATCCCTCACCTTGGAAATTGCAAAAAACTGTTTGGCTTGTTGGATTTCTCCATGTTTCTTGCAAGTTAAGGCAGCTACTCTATATTCATTCCGTCTTGCTGTGAAAAGTTCCATATTTTTAGTTTTATCAGATGAAGAGATCTATGGTAAAAAATCAGACAAAGAATCCATTCAATTTCAAGTGTATCAATAAGGCTGAATATTTTTCATAATTTCATATTCTTTCAAAAAAGGTTGAAAACTCACAGTGTATGTACAGTAATTAAAAAAATGTGAAATGCCTTGAGCTAATTAAATCCATCAAGCATATAATAGGCCTAGCTTATCATAGTTTTGACCGCCATTTTGATGGGTAGGCAAAGTGTAAAGAATTAAGTGTTTATATAGGGATCCGATGTCAAATAATTTTCGTAAAATGCTAGTTCTGAAAAAATTATGCATCGCGAACTGAATTAAGGTACTGGGTAAAGGATTATACAGGCCAATTTTTATGGCCTAGCCTTCGTTAAAAGCTGCGTGGTAGCATTTTCGATTTTTCCAAACATTTGTTTGTAAACGTTACTGAAAATTTGTGGAAAAAAATTACAGACAAATATATGGAAAATTTGAAAACGCTGCCGGGCAACTTCTGCAAAAGTTTATAGTGCCTAAAATTTGGTCTGAATAATCTTTTGCCTTAATGTAGCTTCAGTTCTCGATTCGTAAATTTTTCGGAACTAGCATTTAACAAAAATTATTTGACATCGGATCCCCATATAAACACTACAAATTCTTTATGCCTTGCCTACGCGTCAAAATGGCGGTCAAAACCGTGATAAGGCCTATTGGATTAAAAAAAAAAATCTTATAAATAAAATGCAAATAATGCATACATGTAGAGTGCTGCAATGGATTTAAACATTGTTAACAACCTCTACATCCACTCACGAACTGTGTCCCCTTAAACCAATTGACTCCTATGGGAGTGAGGCTTGATAGATTTTACTCTGTCTAATGCCAGACGATGTTACTCGTCAATGTTGGGAGGTTCAGGAGTCATATGGGTTATTAAGGATAATTTTTGGGTATACCTTTGATTCAGTCAATTGCTGATTGGCTGTTGAAAAGAAAAAAACAAGAAAAAAAAAGTGAAAAAAAGCACATTACTGGTGATCAGAAAAAAAAAGGTGTCCTCCATCGTTTCACACCAACTATTTTCCATTCTTGAAAAAGTACATGATTGTATAAACTTTAAGGTAAAAGTAAATTTAGGTTCACGTTGCAACCAGGTTAACCATAAGATGCAGTTTGATGCTATTATGGTTTGAAGATAAACAATGATACAATAATTATTTTGAATGAGCAAAATTGCTCTACTTATTGCGGAGGCACTTTATCCAATCAAATCACATGATAATTATTAAATAAATTGAGGCAAACAATTTACATACATGTATAAAACAGAGACAAAGCTAATTTAACTTTTAAGTGTTGTACCACCTTGGGATAGAAATGGTGTGGCACCCTGGTCAGGTTTTGTGGCCTTGTTGTCACTTGTAGAAGTGTGATCCCTGACTTCTGGACCAGACTGAGTAGATACTGGGAGAGAAGGTGCTGGAGCTGAAGGCTGGGTTGCTTTGATAGCAACTGGAGGTGGAACAACATCCATATCTACTTTTTTACCAGCTTTGACCTGCTTTATCATTTGCTCAATTTCCTGCAATGTGAAGAACCAAAAAAACGCCATCCAGAAAGGTACTGTATACTGATTAAACAAAGACTAGTAACCTTGATTACGACAATGCCTTGGTTACGAAAATGCCAGTTCAAGTGCAGTGTATGAAGAAATAATGAAACATATTGTCAGCAAGTTAATGAAAGGTACAAAGTGTCTCCAAAACAAATCCAACAGCCAAATATTTTGGTCTTTGCCTATTGTCTTTAAAGAAATCTTCTTAGTTATTTTTACATTTTTTTACTGAATGCTGTTTGTTTATCGAAAGGATTGCGGAAAATTCTTCTGATCCAATTTGAATCAATGCATCACGGTTTGAGACACGAAGATAAGCCTACAATGGTACCTTGAGTCCTCTTCCATATCGTCTGGCCTTGCTACCCTCTCCGGCCTTGTTAGCAGTATCTATGGCCTGCTTGTACATACTCTCCCTTTCTAGCAGAACATTTAAATCAGATGAACTGTGTTTGGCTTCCTGGTAAAGGCAACAGAGTGTTGTCAAGCGTGATGATGTACAATTTTATTTATTTAACATACCTTTAAGTGCAAAGCAAAGAAAAATGAAGATCTGGGCCATGGAAGTTTGTGAAAAAAAAAAACCCTAACATTTCCCGTCACAGTGATTTCTTTGGGATGGATGGGCTATGTTAATGAGGAGACATGGGATTGACACACGGCAAAATAATGTCCAGACTCTAAATCAACAGGAGTTGATATCTCAGTAATACTGTAGTTGATGTTAATTTCACCTGTTGTGAGTTAGGTATTGTTTGGACACTTGGAACCAAGACTGGTGTAGGATCTTTACGCTCAGCACCATCATCCCCTGGAGCAATACACTGAAGCTCTGCCTGGAAATTAATTTAAATGATATAATTATACAATGAACAGAATTTAATTTTACCATAATCTGATTGAAGTGTTGATACTACCAGCTGAAAGGGACCTTTTCATTGCTTAATTATAGACCAAATAACAGGCTGGTTTTAGCAATTCTTTAAGCCTCAATGTCCAGATTTACTGATTACAGAAGAATGTCTTAGTGAGCAGGGTCCCAAATTGCGCCTTCTTGGTCGCCAATGCGACTAAAAATTGAGTACAGGCAACCAGAATTTCACAGTTGGTCGCCAGTGGGCGACCTACTATTAAGTTCAGAGTCGTTCGCCAACAAGTGTCTTACTTTTTATCCTTCCCGTTAACTACCTCCATAGGTCTCCATAACATCGCAAGCTGCCATGTTTTTTTGCGGTTTCTCATAAAATACGTATTGCGGGCGAAAAAACTGCGACTCAGTAGAGAGATATGTAATAACATGGCGGCTCGTGTAATAACAGTAATAACGTGCCTGGTGTTTCCTTGGCTGAAATTTTCAACAAATGGGCAGATGGACTTCTTCATTACATTCCAGGTCGGGTACATTTTCTCTCCAAAATGTCCGCTTTCGAAAGCGAAAAATAATGCTTGAGGCATACACAAGACCGCGCAGTCGTTGCTTTCTAGTCTCCATAAAGAAGTTCAAAATGTGCATTTTCAGGAGAAAATTTTTGCCGACCACAATTTGCCATCTGGCGACTGAAAATTTTTATCCAGTCGCCAGTTGTAGCCCATATAAAAAAGTTAATTTCGGACCCTGGTGAGCAGACCAACATTTTTCTTAGCAAGGTCACTGCTAAAATACAAAATTAAGAAAACAAAGTCTGAATTCGAAGACAGCTCTTGAAATTATACCCGTAGTAGAAAATACAGCCCAATTCATTGGAAAGAGACTTTTCTTTCCTTGGAATACACGGTATGTCCTTTATAGATCTTTCCTAAGATTCTTACCAACAACTCAGCATTGTTTTCAACATCTTCGTCATCATCTTCCTCATCATCACCCACGTCTTCATCATCCATGACATTATCACCTATTCTTCCTACTGGTTCTGATTTTGAAAGAGCAAGCAACAAAATTAATAATTATAGTACAAATGGGTATGTACAGAAAATATCACAACTAACTGGTGAGCTTGTCAATGATATTTGCTATTACATGTGTATTGTTTCAGTCAATCTCATAATAATTATGCAAATTACAAAGAAATGACTTAACTTGAAGTTATAACACTCAGCCTTTCACATCAGGGAAACATTAGCTTTAGATGCTTGATAAGAAGATTTGTTCAGCTAGTTTGCAGAAAATTACAAAACCTTGTCTGATTGGCTAAGCATTGGCACAATCTTGCTCAACTTGTAAATTGTTTTAGCGAAAAGAAAAATAACTGGTTTCATGATGTACCGGTACATGTAGGTACAATATAAATTGAATATACATTTGAAAAAACTTAGATGATTATCTCCAGTGACCTCACAAAGAAATAGATTGATGCCAGAGATCATAGCATTGCACTACTGCAATACCTCAGTCATTTATTCTGGATTCTCCAGAATCTGAAAGGACTAATGCAAAGGGCTTTTCTTGCATAAAAACTCTAAATTTTAGACTCTTGTTACTTTTTAATCAGGCCTCTTAAAAAGATTCATACAAGTACCCAACCATGTTATAAAATTATGTAGATTAAATGAAAATCCAAGCTAAGGTTTGGAAAATAATAGTACAAATGTACACAAGAAATCAGAGAATTGTATATAGGTCTACTATATAACACATACCGGTATATCCAGAAATGTGAGTACCCAGTAATTAGATGTACATGTATGCACAATTTTGACATCCAACACAAAGTGTCCCTTTACTAAATAAATATATAGATTTAGACAAGCCTAAAAGTGGAGCTCCCATCTCCAACCCCATAAAGCAAACTGTACACAGTCTCTTTTTTTTTTATACATTAAAAACGTCAAATTTTGGAGCTGAGGCTGAACGTTCTTATATAATTTGGAGTTGTGAGGTTGAAAATGTTCTTAAAGATGTTATTAATTGTACATAGTATACATGTAGTTTTTCAATAACTGAAATCTTGCGGAAGTCTATTATTTAAGTGCTTGCTTTGATGGTGCTGAAGTTTAATATTTTGTAAGGATTATAAATAAGAACAGCTCATTAACTGAGATACGTGTCATGAATGCAACAAAAAAAAAACCATCGTTATGTTATACTAAATATGCCCTATCAAAAATGTAATTATTTGGGTTAACTTACCTTTATTTCATGCTTTCATTTAAAATACAAACCAAAATAAAAGCGCTCTCAGTCTGAGGAATGTTCTTAATAATACATTGTTATAATTTTGGTTCATCTCAGCCTCAAAGTTCTTCTAAAAAAGGTTCTTAATATACATAAAAAAAGAGTGTACAGTATAGTGTTAACGGAAATAATTATGCTTCTGCATAAAAACTAAGTTGTCAGTAGTGTGTACAGTTTACAGTGATCAAACACCTCTGAGCTGACAGCCATAAACAAATAAGCCTTGCAAACAATAACCAAAAATTTTAATCAACAAATAAAACTAAAATTACATGCACATGCAGTAATCTCTTTCACAACATTTTCCGTTTGACTGACAAATTCTTTACTCCCTCTCTTCAGTTCAGAAAAACAGCAAAAATCTAAGTTACAAATTAAAAGGTCAACCTAAAGCCTAGTAAACTCGCTTACTCCACTGCAATTTCACAGTCAAACAAAGCAGCTCACAACTGGACATCCATTTCACACAAAAAACCTATAAATGTGATTGTTAAAATATGTCAGAATCTCTGTCAAAAAAGAATCTTAAGAATCTCTGTCTGTCAGAATCTCTGTCAAAAAAAAAAAAAAACGAAGAAAGCCTGAAAACGGTTGCAATTCAATACAACAATACAATACAATAAATAAAGAATATTATATTGTATTGTTGTATTGAATTGCAACCGCTTTCAGGCTTTCTTCGTTTTTTTTTTTTTTTTTGCTAGTTTACAAAATAAATTATGCCAGGCAGATAGGCATATATTAAGAAGATAAATATTACCTGAAAGCTAATTAAAACCGTTGTAAATTTATATTAAGCGTTTTGTCTCTCGCTCTACAGTGTATTTAGAACTCTCAGCTTTACGTTGATTTTCATTGAAATTTATTCTTCTTCTCCTTCCTCAACTTCTCTTGAGGATTTCTTTGTTTAAATTTCTCAAATTTCGCCACCTCTCCTATCGTGCTCTTTATCCCGTTGCTCGTCACTAATATGATTTCCTGCCAGAAAAACGCCGGTTAGGGAAGAGTTAGGGAAAGAGCAAGCAAGTTGGCAAGGGCAAGTTGGGCAAAAAAGCCAGTGGTGTAGCAGCTCTCGTAAGATACGATGTGATTGGCTTGATACCCAAAACCAAAACAAAAGGCTAAACAACAACTGTCATTATTTGGAATTGTAGCAGCTTCTATTGTTTTTAGGTCTAAGCCACCGTTTCTGTTGTTTAGTCTTTTGTTTCGGTTTTGGGTATCGAGCCAATCACATTGTATCTTACGAGAGCTGCTACATGACTCAAAAAAGCAAGATGCTTATTCAAATCAACATGCAAGGACTTGCCCAAGAAAAGGCCAGCTGAGAGCTGTGAACGCTTACATTTGGTGGAAAAGAGAAAAGGAAAGCAAGCTTTGGCCAAGAGCAAAGCTAAAGAAGAAGAGGAGAGACAGCGAAAGAGGGAAGAGGAAAAAAAGAAAGAAACAGTCAGAAGGTGTTAAAAAAGAAATACATAGCCAAATTAGAGGGCAGCATTTGGACACACTTTGTGACACTACTAATGTCTGCATTGAGAGACATAAGGCAGGGCTTGATACTAACTTTTGACACAGTGACTACTTTTCACTTTAGAGAGTAGGTTTCAAAATTCACTTTCCACCTCAAAATTTCACTTCCCAAAAAGGATTACAGTATTAAAGTTGCTTACTGCAGAAACAAAAATGTTTCTTGGTACTGTCAATGGGTTATTTGTCGTTATTGAGAGACCCTTAAATTTCAATTACTAAATTTTAATCAATCGTTGAAATTGGGCCGTCTTGACTTTGAACCACCAGTTCACCACATTTGCTGTCCGGGTCGAGGATCAAAGTAGCGATGTTCACAGGGTGCTTCGATATGAATCCTCATGAGACAGTCTGGAATGTCAACTATCTAGCATTTCCTTCGGTTTGGCTTTCTTCAAAGCTATTTTCTATTATTTTGTGTAGGCTCATTATCACCACCTGAATTCCCCATAAATCCAAAACGAAAAAGGTCATCTTTGAAATCCAATATGGCCCATTCATTTACCATGTGTCATTTTTTTGTGTGTTTGTAACCACACTTCCTCAGACAGGAGCTCTTCGATATAGTGGAAAATGAGGTGATCCTGGCAAACGTTAATGCTTACCACTCAATGTTCAGGGGTTGCTTGCTCATTTTATTTGCATACATTTGGCTTAAGGCCTTTAAAAAGAAAATTCGGTTTTCTGTTATAGTCGCAAATTTACTTTCCAAATCGGATAAGTATTCTGGTTAATTTCTCTTTTTAACTGTCCATGTGTTAAATTTACTCTCCAATGGGAAACAGGTGAGTGTTAATGTAGTCTAAGAGCCCTGCGCAAGGGACGTTAAAGTTGGGAAGAAGAGCAAAGGGAGACTTTGTGATGCTTTTTGAAATCCACATGCATGTCATAAATTACTTGTATTTCTGGTCGTATCTGTATTATAGCACAGTTTCATGCTTACTTTTTCTCTTCACCTTGGGCTGTGAGTCTTCTTGCAAAGCTGCCAGCTCAGCTTCCAAGCTTTCATCATCATCATCCTCATCATCATCCCCATCATCGCCAATTCCAATACTACCAATACCTAAGTCAGCCATATCTTCTGGACTCATGTCAAGGCCAAGCTGAGACAGAATAAAGGTTCAAGAAAGGAGACTATCAGTATTAACACTGAAACAAGTACCACATAGTACATTACCCACCCTCACATAAGGTTTTGAGAACCTTCGGTAAGTCAAATTTCATCTGAAAAACGCCATGCAAAATAATAATAACCTATCAACATGTACATGTACAAGTAAAAGAATTAATATGACTGAAGAGGTGCACACAATAATATTATCACTCTTCATAGAGGACTAGTACAGACTTATGTGCGGGCATGCATGAAGAGGGTTAAGTAAAGCAAGTCATAAAGGACTTTTTCTGTGTTTCCATAGCTTCATCTAAACACTTGGGAGACGTACAGTGGGAAGAATTCTTGACAGTTATGCAAACCCTCGACTGAGTCTCGGGTTTGCATAACTGTCTCGAATTCTCCCAACTCCCCCTCGTTTTTAGATGAGGCTATGGAAAACGGAAAACGTCCTCTACTGCTTAAATAATTTATAATAAGTACATTGTAACTTTAATAATTATAAACATGGCTTCAGATCACATCACTCTACCACAGTTGATATATTCTCGAACTTGTTCACATTGAACATATGAAGGTGTTGAAAATAATAAAATACAATATTAGAGTTTTCATAGACCCACTCATCATTCCCCGATACGTAAAATGTCGTACAAATCTATTGTAATATAATCAGAACGTACAGATTACAATAATTTATAATTTTACCATCAATAACCACTGATGCAGAAAGCAATGAAATCTACAGTACCATAGCAGCGAGTTCATTTTTCTTTTTTCCTTCTTGCGGCTGAGATGGCTTCTTTTTTCTACCAAACATATTTTTTATACAAAAGTTCCAAGGGACGAAGGGACCCAAATTCCCTCGAATTCCTCTTCTGGCCTTCAGGCTCAGCGGATGTCTATGGTATGTCATGTAAGTCATCACATGCTATAGTCTACACAAGAAAGCTAAGTAGCATGCATTGCGAAAAAATGGCGATTCGTAAGTGCTCTCTTCGAATGAAGAATATAAACAGAGCTTAAAATGCCTGTGTTAATTGAGAGAACTCACCCAACAAAAGGCAAGCGTAGAGCTGTGTACGCTTACATTCGGCGGCAAAGAGAGAAGGGAAAGCAAGCTTTGGCCGAGAGCAAAGCTAAAGAAGAAGAGGAGAGACAGCGAAAGAGAGAGGAGGAGAAGAAGAAAGAAACAGTCGAAGATGTTAAAAAAGAAATAGCCGAATTAGAGGCCAAACTTGAACAATTGAAACAGAAGAAGCACGATCTCTTTTCTCAGTTCAAGAAAGCTTTAAATTATGAAGATGAAGTTAGAAGGCAACAAGAAATACAAGCTTTGAAGACAGCGGGTTCCGTGAATTCGAGGACCGTTCAGGGGTTATCTACAGTACAGGGTCCAATAGGCGTAGTTGGGCAAACACAGATAGCTCTTGGGGATGCTCTCCCATGTTCAGGTA
>OX421449.1:26472133-26494633 GCA_949126865.1 Montipora capitata | reverse complement strand
GTCTCACAGGGGGTCTTGAAGATCTCCCGCCTCGGGTACGGGCCCCAACACAGGTCATTGGTTTACCAATACAGATACTGATACTATTCTAAACATTGATTAAAGCTAACCTGAAGGAACAAAATGACCTTCAACATATGTACATGTACTCCTCCAGAAAAAGGGGGGGGGGGGGGTGGGTGGGGGTATTATCATGCAAAAGTTCAAGGCCTTCAAATTGCTGCATTTTCTTTGCAAACTGATAGGTCTGGCCAGCCAGTTCTGACAAAGGGAAAGCAACCTAAGACAAGTTTTATCACATTCCTTTGCAGGAAAATCAGCAGATTTTTTCAGCCCATCAGTTGCAGCAACAGCCACATCAGCAACAGTTTGCTTACCACATGCAACAGCAGCAACCAAGCTATCACTATGTACAGCATGGTAATCAGAAACAGTCTTTATTGCCACGCCCTCAAGCACTGCAACAGTCGAACTCTGCACAGCACAGCCAAGGCAGTCAGCATGGGTATCCTGTGACACTTTCACAAGACCCAACTCATCATCAGTCTTATCATGGCTCCAATATGCACCCAGTGCATTCACAACAGGCCTACCAGGTGCATTCACTTCCCCAGGGTTACCAGGAAAAACAGCCTGTTGGTTATCAGTCACACCAAATACCTCCCAGCGGCCAGCATCCCTACCATCCTCAGACACAGCAGCAACCACCAATGCCATCACAGTATCCTGTCACACAGGGACATCAAGGCCCTCAGGAACAGGTACCAAGGCAGCAGGCTGTAACACCACAGCAGTATCACCAACAGCAAGGGGCTAGCCAGAGTGAAGGTCGTCAATCACAATATGAAGGTACCCATCAAAGCCAACTGGTGCGAACTGCACACCAACAACAGTTGCAACATCAGAAGCAGGATCAGAGACCAAGTTCAAGTCTTGGATATTCACAAAACCATGTGGTGAGTACTTTAGCCCATTTGTCCCTGAAGCGACCCCCGTTGATGAGATTGAAAGGGTTAATACCTTGAGGTAGAGCTTTAATAAAATTACTGTGTTGGAAGTTTAACAAATCGAAAGTGGTTCAGCGTTGTCTGTACTCTTATCAAGAACGATATTCGTCATCACAGTGATCAAAATGTTGCACCTCGTGAGTCCACAACAAATTTTGACCACTGTGATGACTAATATCGTTGTCGATAAGACTACAGACAATGCTGAACCACTTTCGATTTGTTTTTTACCACAATATTCAACGCTAAAGAAAGTGCTTATTTCAAAGAGTGACCAAAATCATGACACGAAGAAAGAGCAAGCGTTGTCTATAACTTTCTATCAATATGATTGGTTTATTTCCCAAAATGAGCGTTCCTGATTGGATATTACATTGTGTGACAAATTGTCGCAGTGTTATCTAGACTCTCATTGACAATGGCAAATTAGCCAATCAGGTTGTGAGATTACAAGCAATCAACTATTGCTAGAGGAAGTGCTGCCCACGAACCAGATAACACCATCTGCCAATAGATAGGCTCTCTCAGGGTTTGCAGATACTTTTTAGTGGATGGGCACATTTGAAATAGACCAATTTCGATATATTAAAATTCAATCCTAAAAGAAAAGACATCATGCTCTGGGGAATAAATTTAATGATTTGTATGAGTTTATTCCCCAGAGCCTCGAGATGATGCCTTTTGTTTTGGACTGAATTTTAATACTTCGAAAATGGTCTATTGTTGAAGGAGAAAAATAAAGAAATTGAAATAATTATCTGCAACCGGATGCACTGTAAAGCGGACATCAAGACGACAAACTTGGCTGAAAGTTTTGCTGGCTGCCCGCTACCTGTACCTTTGACACCCTGCTTTGTAGTTTTTGAGGATAAGGAGGGCTATAATCATAAACCTCATCTCTGTGGGATCACCATATTTAAAAAACCCACACAATGAACTGGAGTTTCTAGTGTCCTGGCGGCCTCTTGACATGATCCCGGTTGACCATTTATTGACCAGTCTGGCTCGGTTTCCGAGATAAAAATTACCGTAAAAACCCGTAGATAGGCTGCACAATGAATTTAACAGCTCAAATTTTGGAACAAAAGTTTTTTTGAAAGAAATCAAAAGAAATCCGAAGTCGAGTCTTGAGAAGACTCATCGAACGTAAACTCACTATTAACATTGAAACGTCCTACTCACAATTTTAGCGTTTTAACATAGTGAACATTGTTTCTACCAACTTTGACATACATGTATGATTGACCTTTTCTGGTATTTTTTGAAAGAGGAATTTCTTCATTCAACACAGTGTTTCTGTAGATTTTTGCATCACAACAAGAACGTGAGCGGAACATTCGAAGCTTAGTAACCAGGCAGTAGATGTTTCCCGCAGATAAGATAAGATAAGCCGCGCCCCCGATTTCTAGCGACGATTTTTGGAAAAATAGGTGCGGCTTATCTGCGGGTTTTTACGGTAATTGGTGTTTGTTCATATGACGACTGGTTTCTGAGATGAAAAGTTGTGATTCAACCATTCAGGTGTGGACTATAATAAACAAACGGTGAAACCTGTTGAGAATTTCCGGATTTTCTTTGTTTAAGCAACCTTAAATTCTTTTGACTTTATGTTAACTATCAAATGAAAGTGTTCTGAACTTCACCATCGAAGAAAAGAGAGGTAAAAAGTTGGTAATGTCCATTCTATAACAAAAATGTGGCGTATTATTTTACTCCCGGTAACCGGACTGAAGTGTTCATATGGCAAAATTTCCAGCCCACTTGTAACCGAGATCCCGGATGGAAAAACCGAGGTCTCAGATACTGAGCCAGCCTGTCCTCTCCTTTGAACACATGGAAATTTTTACAAAGGATTTAGAGTTGACGCGAGATCTCGGAAACTAGGCCAGCCCGGTCAACTGGGCTCATACGAGGAGGCGCTCAAGGTCATAAAACCTCATAGGGAACCTGAAATCCTTGCTTTCACTCACTTTGCACCTCTGTAAATGTTTAAAAAAGGGAAGCCTCTACCTGCACAGTGTAACACGTACATGCCCATTCAACAACCGAGAAAAAAATTGGACTGTGTTCTGAAGATGGACTGTTAAACTGTTTAACCTTGGCGTTAAAATGAAGTTTTGTCCAAACCACATCCCACTTGAAAACAATTATTTATGGGAGCTTGTGATCTGGCAACAAATTAAGAACATTTCATTTTTTTGTGAGAGACTGAGAAAATTTTTTAATACAAATTTCTGCTTATAACTTGAACCTGAAACCAAAGAAACCTTGAACAGTTTTTTGCACATAAAAATATTTATATTTTTTGTACTAAAAACCTCCCATGGTGTAGTCTTCTGAGTTGTGGATTTTTTTTAAGTTCTGTCATTTCATCTATGAATAGAGCTCAACTAGTAAAAAGTAACGCTACTGTTGTAACCTATATTGCCAGCAATTTAAATTGCATGCAATTTTGTTCTTTGTGTTAAGCCACATCATCCACCTGGAGTCCAGTCTGCAAAGAGAAGCAGTCACAAATATGCTCCTTATCCAATCTCGGGATCAAAGGGCCATCATCAGGGAAGTTCAGGGAAGAAGTATTTAGCAAAGTACCAGATCTCTTCGGAAGGGGTGCCCTCCGCTGGATCCTACTCTGGTGAGCATTTGCAAAGTATCACTTAAAATGATGCTTTCTTTTTTTATGACATGCTGGGTGTTGTCCAACTTGTTGATATTGATCAGTTACAGTTCTGGTAACGTCTACTGTTTTCGTGTGATCGCCATTGAAAGTATACCAGACTCTTGTTATTGTTTCAAGTTTCCTCTGCACTTTATCTTGGCTAAGATATAGAGATTACTTCATGGAAAATGCGCGCGTACGATTTTTATTCACGAGTTGAGCAGTATCAGAAAACGAACGAGTGAGCGCAGCGAACGAGTGAATTTTCTGATACGAAACAACGAGTGAATAAAAATCGTGCAAAGCATTTTCCATGCTGTAATGTGTTTATTTCGTAGGTACTGAGGTTTTTTTCGTGGTGGTGTTTGATAGACAAATTTGTTTCGCGCAAATGGAGTGAGGCGATGAAAGCAATAAACATTGGTTTAAAATCGCCCAACCGACAATTTATTTAATAAAATTTACAACACCTACTGTGTTTCAGATATTCCGAAGTGAAGAGTGTTTTTAGTTCGTCGCTTGTCAAAGCTACCTTTTCCTTGCTTCTTTAATTAGTTGTTTTAGTTTGGACTAAAGAACCTCTCTGGTTTTCTCAAATACCAGGTCGTTTGTTATGCTTGCGGAATAGCCCTTTTTCTTCAGTTGTCGTTTCAAGCTAGCCACTAAACTTCGAAGGAAAGTCGGCCCGTATTCACTGCCGTCTTTAGTGCGGACGGAGATGATAAATTGGTTGATGAATTCAGTATTCATTCAGATGAACCGCTGCAATAACTTCCATTTTCCTGTCTTCGACCTTCGCTTTCAAAAGTCGTTCAAGCAATCGTACATTTTGTTCAGTTTTTTGAGCGGCATTTCTGTTTTCTTGTTCTAAAATAAATTCCTCGACTGAGCAAACAGAAGCAAACCTTCCCTCGGCCATTTTTCAAAGCGCGCGGTTTTTGTGCAACGGCTGTCGGATGACGTTCTATTCGATACGTTCATTCATCACTAGTGAAATTTTGTCGTTCGCGTTGCTGATTGGACGAAAGATATTTCTTCACAGTGAAATTTTGTCGTTCGTGTTTCTGATTGGCTACATGTAGAATCAGTACGAATTTTATTCACTATGGTTTTCGTGGATAAATCTCAGTACCTATGAAATAAATGGATTTAGCCAAGCCTAAAAGGGGAGCCCCCGGGTTATTTTCTCTTACAATAAGTTAACCTGGCTTGAGCCTGTTTTCCAATCGATACCCAGCATCTGGTCAGTGGTCAACTTAAAATAGCTGACCCCAATGAGCTCTAAACCTGAGCCCGCGATATGGTCACGCGTTACTGGTCAGTGGATGCCTTGTTTTGACACGTGTCTATTGATCATAACATGGATGTCGAATATCAAAGATGTACGCTGTAAACTAGCTGGAGTATGGCCACCTGGATGAGCTCTAAACTTAAAGTGCCCCTAACCTCAAAATATTTGTTTTCGCTAAAATGAATCTTTACACCTGTTCAAAACGCATTGCGGCCATTTTTTTCATTTTTCTAACAAATCCTACCATTTTATAGGCTTCGAAAGTTGGGAAAATCCAAGCATCGTTTGTTCACGACCGAGTCAGAAAGGGAGTGGGTCTATTCCTGATTTGACGTCACAATCTATATGTACTTTGCATACATTTTTACAAAGAGTTAATGCAATGTAAATAAGTTTGTGACGTCAAATGCAAAGATTCATTTTGGCGAAAAAACTTTTTTGGGGTTAGGGGCACTTAAAGCCTGTGATATGGTCACGTGATACTGCTCACATTGGCATACATGGATGGGTGGACGTACGTACGGTCGTACGGTGACCAAAACCAAATTTTCTCGCACAGGGGCCGGTTGCTCGAAGCCTGGTTAGCGCTAACCGTTGGTTAAGAGGTATCAAAACCTATAGGTCTCCATGGTAGTTAACGCTGGTTAGCGCTAACCATGCTTCGAGCAACCCGGGCCAGATGGATTACCATATTTTCTTACCCATGGTCCTTCGCGCCCGCGCTCCGCTAAAAATTTGGGGGATAACTACGTTGTCTGTTAATGCCGTGCTTCTTCATTCATTCCAGACTTCACACATGTCACGATACGTATACAGATTTTTTATCATCCAATTTTGTCGTAGTTGGTTTGAATATATCCATTTCATTGGTATACTTTAACCATTAGATTGTTTACTTTACTGTCGTGACGTGCCTGTCAAAATATGTTAGTTTCCATAAATGTGAAACTTATTCAACATTTATGGTCATATTTGGTGCCTCATAACTACGAGGGAAGTACCAACTTACATCCTACTTACTTGCCACTTGTGGTTTGTGGCCAAAAAATTGTGATAATGGACTCCACATCAAAAGCAATGGTACTAGGCCTCCGGGAAGAGGCGCTCACTGACCGCCTTGATAAGTAAAACAAAAGTGAAAACGAGAAAGATTTCTTTAAAAATCAATCGTAATCTTGACTGATTTAGAATGGCAATACATGTACTGTATTTCCCGGTAGAATCTTTCAGCAAGATTGCGTGACAAAATTGCAAGCCTCACTTTTGGGCCATCAGAATTTTGCTTTCTGACTAACCGCTGAAGTTTCTCTGCATTTCAATTGTTTTTGATATTTTCGGAAATAAACATACTTGTTTTGTGTGACTATTAGGACCTTCAGGGAGTTCAAGCTCGTCCCACTCAAGACATC
Source organism: Montipora capitata (assembly GCA_949126865.1). Classification (NCBI taxonomy): domain Eukaryota; kingdom Metazoa; phylum Cnidaria; class Anthozoa; order Scleractinia; family Acroporidae; genus Montipora; species Montipora capitata. The sequence continues at coordinate 26,488,267 of OX421449.1, read as the reverse complement.
ACCATCATCACCAAAGCAGAAGTAGCCATAAGGGACCAGGAACTGGCCATAGTTCATCATCTCAACAAAAGTCATCTCGATATCACCCGTAGTAAACATTATGGCATTTATGCCTTTCTCACATTACTGTATTCGTCCATTCTGCTATTAAAGCTGTAGTGAAAAAAGTGCCACCTCAATTGTCCCTTTGGCTTTCGCTTAATGCTTGTCAGGGACACGACCGCGCATGCCAAACTAACATAATACTAGGACCTCCTTGTCAAATGGTATTCATTCTCGCATAGCAATTCGGAGGGGTAAAATAAAGGAATTAATTTCTTCGTGAAAGAAGTCAGTCTCCCCTTGATGAGAAGAACATTATCATTTTGTGTCCGTATCGTTCACATTTTCGCTGGCCGGATTTCATATTTGGGGGCTTTCAGTCGAGGACGTGACCGAGCGAAAGCCTGTTGTCAAGAATTCCCACCTGGTCGCAAATCCACATTTATCGCCTAAGAATTTATAAACTAAACATTTATTGAATGTGTGGCCAATTTTTTTTGCACATGCTTCTCTGTGTTGACTTCTTTGTCGTGTAGGACTCTGGGTACAAGATTGGTAAATCCCGTCGTGATCCTCGGTTGTCCAGGACGTAACCTGACTAAAAGAACAGGAGTGGAGATCAGGGATGGCGCAGTGGTGATGGCACTCGCCTCCCACCACTATTCTGGGCTCGTGGCCATATGTGTGTTAAGTTTGTTGTTGGTTCTTTACTCTGCTCCGAGAAGTTTTTTTCCGGGTTCTTAGGTTTTCCCGTCTCCTCAAAAACCATTATTTCTAAATTCCAATTCAATTGGATACAGGATCTCCCTGAAAACCACTTTCGAGTTTCCTGGATAAATATCCTTGATTATGATCAAAAGAAAAAAAATTGACAACATTCAGACCGAGTCAAATTTCAAGTGAGACTTTTTAGCATACCCTTCCACAGGACGAAAATAACATCCGGTATGTTTTCACAGAATCCAAGTGTATCTTTGCCAAATACAGTGGAAAAAATAGAAAAATTGTCCGTCAGTCGATGACTGGTTCCTGGCGGAACTTAAATCGCCCTCGCAGCATCAGCACCTCCTAAATGGACTTGATGAGCGTATTGCCGCTCGATGGCCTCTGCCACCTTGTTGATATTCTCGACGTACAATAAATGTATCACAAACTGGTTAAAAGGTAGTACGTTAGGATAATCAAAACTTGTCTCCATTTTTAAACGAGTTAATCATAGAGGAGAAGCTGTCTTCTTCTAGGTCTCCTGCCTGGCAGTTCAAACCTCAGCACCCTTCTACCGATGTATTCACTATCCCTCCTCTGTACGTGTCCAAACTGACCTCTTTGACTTGCGCTGACCCTTTGATGTACTCAGTCCTGATCCAATCCATCCTCATCGCTCCCAAAGAGAACCTCGGTATTTTAACCTCTGCTACCTCCAACTCTGCCTCTTGTCTTTTACTCAGGTCCACTTTCCCTAAAGCATACAACAGTGCTGGTCTCACCGCCGTCTTATACACCTTTCCCTTTATTCTTGATGTTACTCTCTCCCATCACACCTGACACTTTTCTCCACCCTTTCCAAACTGCTTGCACATGCCTCTACACCTCTTTTCCACACTGTCTGGACTGTTGACCCAAAGTGCTTAAACTCCTCCGGCACCTTCTTTAGCTCTGATCCCTGTAACCTTGCCGTTCCACTTGGGTCCCTCTCACATGCATCTCCTTCTCCCTCTCACATGTGTTCTGTCTTGATGCAGATGACCTTCATTCCTCTCCTTTCCAAAGCATACCTCCATTTCTCTAGATTTTCTTCCACCTGCTCGCTGCTCTCACTACAGATCACAATGTCGTCTGCAAATATCATAGTCCATGGAGATTCCTGTCTAACCTCATTTGTCAGTCTGTCCATCACCATAGCGAACAAGAAGGGGCTCAAAGCTGATCCTTGATGCGGTCCACCTCCACCTTGAACCCCTCTTGTCACACTGAGAACACATCTAACCACTGTCTCTAAGCTCTCGTACATATTCTAAACCACTATAACATACGTCTCTGCCACTCCAGACCCCCTTATACAATACCACAGTTCATCTCTCTGAACCCTGTCAAATGCCTTCTCTAGGTCTACAAAGACACAATGCAGCACCTTCTGACCTTCTCTGTACTTTTCTATCAACATCCTTAAAGCAAATACTTCATATGTAGTACTCTTTCGTGGCATGAAACGATAAAACCATACTGCTGCTCACAAATGCTCACTTCTGCCCTTAGTCTAGCCTCCACTAGCTACGCTTTCCCATGCCTTCATTGTATGGCTCAATGTATGATGATACACCTGATACGATCATCTTCGAACGCAATTAAATTCACAAAATATGCACATTTCTACCCGCGAATAGCTATGGCCAATGAAACCATCTAGGTAAGGCACGAAGTCTATTTACCAAAGAAAATCCCGATAACATTCAATCTGTTGGCCCTAGACCTTATCCTGACGTACCATCTACTGTGTTTACCATAAGTGGAATATTTAAGTTGTTGAAAAATTCATGCCAATCCTAAAAAACCAAATGGCCCTGATCGGATACCTTGTCGCATTCTTAAAGAAGCAACTATGGAGATTGCTCCATTTCTACACGCAGTCCCTGTTTATTCAATCTCTAGAATCATGACAAGTGACTGGTTTAAGGTTAATGATTACACCTGTCTTCACAAAAAGGTAGTAAACATCTCCACTTCGAATCGTTATTTACGATTATTATAACGCATTTTTTCCGTGAGAGTACCAATGGGTTTATAGTTAACTGACAATTGGGTACCCCATTAGCATCAATGCAATGGCTGGTGCAATTTAATCACGTGGCTTGCGAGCGCAGACGTATTTCCGGCGGTCGTTTATCTCCCCCGCCGGAAAAATAGGACACGAGCTGCTAAACAATTTCTGTGACATAATTACTTTTTTTTCTTTTTGGGCCAATCATGAGTGCTTTGGTAATCTCGTTGATACTTCGAGCAAGGTTGATTTAAGCCTCATTTACACTAGCAAGTTTTCCTTGACAAGTCCACTTGTCAAGGAAAACTTGCCGACTGTACACACTACTAGTACGTTTCCCTTGACAAGTTTTCCATGACAAGTTTTCCTTGACCAAGTGCACTTGACAAGTAATTTACACTAGCAAATATCGTCCTTGACAAGTTTTTCCTTGACAAGCATCCTTGTTCAACTAGGAAAACTTGTCAAAAAAACTTGTCAAGGAAAACTTGCTAGTGTAAATGAGGCTTTCTGTGGAACGCGAGAAGCTATGTATGTGCCGCACGAAATACAGCGTGGTCTTATGCCTTAGCGTCACAGCACCAGTTGACAAATTACTTTTGGAACTGATGATAAAAAATGATTAATTTTTGAGCCAAAGATCATTTCCATTAATGATATGCAACTTAAGCAGTTTGATAGAAGCCCGAATTTTTGTAATTCTCCTTGCAATTGCTTAAGTTAGCTCATATGTATGACTCTTGATTAAACTTGAATTCGACGTATGTACCATGTTTTTTTTTCTCATATTTCGCAACTATTTAACTGAACTACCGATAATGATTTCTACTTCTTAAGTGCACTTAATGTTTGACCATTTTTGTTTTCTTGTTATCGATATTCATCATTGTTGAAGCTTCCTTTGAAGTCATCCATGGTGCATTTACCTTAATTAATTAAGGTTTGTAATATTGCCACACAATTTCACAACATGCTTTATGAAAGATGACAAGGTGATCAAAAAGGAGAATCGCGCCAGGTGCAACCGCCCACGAATATAAATAACAAACATGCACCCATAATACAGAGAAAATTGTCTTTTGTATAATTATTCATTGCAGCTGTTTGCGTCGGTTGTCTTTCATACAAAGCATGATTTTGGCGAGGAAAATTGCCGGCATGTCTTCAGTATCTTAGCCTCAAGAACAGGCCAGGAAATCTATTCGCGTCTATAAAATAAGTTCCTCAGTGATGCTGTTGATCAGCGACGACTCTCAATCCATCACATTTACGGTAACGTAAGGACTCACTTGAGTTCTGTCACATGGACAACAACTTTTATTTGGAATTAAACAGCATTTAATTTAAAATTAAGTAAAAGCCTCTTGAATTACTCAGTTTGGTTATCATTGTCTATTTTATAAGTGCGCTCAACTGTCGCTTATAGGAGAAGGGTAGGGAAAGAAACCATGATTCTTATACGACCGAAGTTTGAGGATATGAGTATGTACTTCAGTCTAGAGATAGTTTCAATAAGCGTATTATGACTCAGTGACAGGATCGAAATACTTTGCCCTTGGCTGGACTTCGAATCATAAAGGCTGGTTTTTACTAGCGAAGGAGTCGGAGTTGGAGTCGTAATCAGAAGCGCAGATCGATACGATCTAGTGAAAATCAGACTGTCGGAGTCGGAAGCAGAATACCGATTTCGCTTATGACTCCGTCGCTTAATTGCGATCCAGTGAAAACTGTACTGTCGTAGTCGGAAGCAGAAGCGAAAGAATTAACCAATCACAATGCTACTCGTCGTTTAAACGTAAATAGCCACTCGGGAGGACAAGTGATTACTAGTAAAATACGAAACCCAGAATGATTGAAGAAGGTAAAAGGGAAGGCCGGCTGACATGTTGATCATTCCGAGTTTACTTCAAACTTCTTTTTCACAGCAAGTTTAAGGCGCGAGTTGCTGTGATCATTAGTTCTCGTACTTTTTGTGCGAAGAAAGTACAGTAATATACGCGAGAGTGACGTTTGAATCACCAAATAGAGCTTGACAGTGGTCAATACTAACTAACAGTTATTCAGTGCTCATCTTGTTCAACCCTGGGGAGAGAGGTGTTGGTATCTGCGTGGGAAAGGAAAGGAAAGGAAAGGAAAGGAAAGGAAAGGAAAAGAACTTTATTTAAGTGTCTAATCTTCTAGCGCCGTAGAGCACTGATCGGGGACACTGTAAACTGAAATTAACAATGAAATCAAATCAAGTCAAATGTTGATTTTGAGGAGAGGGGTAACCGGAGTACCCGGAGAAAACTGACCTCTCGGTGCAGAGTAGAGACAACAAACTCGACCCACATGCATATGACGCCGAGTCTGGGAATCGAACCCGGGCCACATTGGTGGGAGGCGAGTGCTCTCACCACTGCGCCATCCCTGCATTCCAAGACCATCGAGACGTATGACATGAGATTTCAAAGACGCATTTGCATCGTACTGCCTTTTTTGCAATCGGAAGACTTATATTTAACGGAATTCTGACCATTCATCACTTTAGGAGACACAAATCTAGGAGTAATCATAATCAAGTGCGTTCCTTGGGGGGAACTTTGGAGGCTGGCCTCATGAAGACGATGCACTTAATTATGTAAAGAACGTCTATCGAAAGTATTGAGGCTTGTGGAATGTGGCTAAAAATGGAAAGTTTAGAGTAAAGAGGTGACGTCGTCACAAAAACTAAATTTTTGAAAGCTTGAACTTTGTTGCAATTTTCTGTGAGATTACTACTAAAAATGTCCCTTGCCAAAAATCTGACAGTGTGTTGCTGCAAACAATCAGGAGGTGCGCGATCGTCATTTGCGCATATGACATATCAAATCCCAGATGCTCATCCACGTATGATGTAATTCAAAACAGCGATGAAAAAGCAGAGAAGCAAACTTGCTAAAGATCACTCCATGCACAGGATGCCTAAGATTATAATTTCCGTTCTTCTAATATCGAAGGCAAATATTACAGGAAGCTATCTTGTCAATAATCTTGCCGTAATTCATCCTTCCCACTGTGAAGATGACTTGAAAGTCTTGAGGTTCCCCTACGATTTTCAATATTTAAATCAAACAAAATAATAATCATAATAATCGCAGATGGCCGCTTCTCCTGTGGCTCATTAGCATTTGGCACGAAGGTCAGTACTGGCTACGTCGCAGCAAGGATTTCGGCGAAAAGAGGTGCAAAGGGAGCATTTTTACCTCTGAAACGAATTTTACACCGCCACCGTGCTGGCATATTTTCCATTTACGGGTAGTCTTGTCAGTATAATTTACCAGTATACACTAGTTCTATCACTTAAACTCAATCTCAAAGTTCATATTATTATTCAAACAAACTCAGTCGGTCAACTTATGAAAAAAAGACAAATATACAACTACAACAAAAAATATCGCTGTAAAGCCAAATGATATGTGACTGCATTAAGTCCTAACATTAAAACTTATCTTAGCGGAAGTGTCATTGGTTCATGCAGCTAGTTTCTAGTTAAGTCATCGAAGTCTTTTAATTAGGTATGGGTCGCACTTGGGCAAAGTTTTCAACTTTGCCGGCAAAAAAACCACAGAAAATTTGAAACCGCAACCGGAAAGCAAACTTTTGGTTTCAACTACCAGGGTCGCACTAGGTGAAAAAATATGTCAGTGATGACAGTTTGATAAACCAGACACACGTTTATCCACATGTTATCGGGAGAGAGCAGTGAGCTGAAAAAGGAAAACAAACGGTGGTTTAACATGTTAAATCTGGTTAAACATATTTTTCGTCACACGAAGCTGCTGACGAAAAATTCTTGAGGTATCGTTGGATCGTAGAAGTGTAGGTCAACCCACTACTCAATTGGTCGAGTAACTGACCAGGCATATGGTGCTCGAAGTAATCTTCGCTGACGTCGATTTCTCGCTCTCATCATAGCGGCAGTCAAAACAGTTAAACCTTTCATACATCTTACGAAAGACAAAAAAGTGCTCGTGATTTAACTGAATAAAAAGGAAAAGTATCACCGTGACGCATTTTTTTAACGTTTGGTACGACAGCAATCGCGATTCAGGGACCCATTAATTTTATTGCATATATTTTCTGTTTGCTGTTTACTGACAAGCGTTGACAGTTACCGCTGTGATTCTCATTGTTTGGCTCGACTTTGCGAAAATCTGCCTGCCCCACCCAAGCACGTGCACACTACGGCGTATTTGATGTTTTGCCGATTCGCAAAGTTTTTGCCGAAGCGAAAAACTTGGGGTCGCACTAGGCAAAGGCCCGCGATGACAGATTTCCACCGCAAAGTAAACAAATTCCGGCAAAGATTTGCCAAGTGCGACCCATATGCTGAAGGTTTGACCATTGACAGAATAGACATGGACTTCCTCTCTATGGAAGACCGTCCTCAACGTGCCTTCTCTAGAGAAAACCTCCAAAATTGCCACGGCATTCGGCCTAACAATTGGGAGTACAAGTGGTGACAAAATCTGCATGACATAGCCTCTGATATAGCAAGTGAAACTAGTCATCCCAACCCCGGATCAGTTGATGCATCCATCTGATGAAAAAAAAAACATTTCTGTTGAGCCAAAACGGGGCATTTCGAACTAAATAACTACTCAAATACTGTGCCTTGTCAGGTTTTAATGAAGTGATTTGACATATGGGTGGATCAATTCCTTTCCGGTGCGGTTAGTACCTACTGACGTAGACAACGACTAGCTGTCATAAGGCCTGGGGTGTCACCTTAAGCTTATATACCACTGTGTCAACTTTCGCTGAAACACGTCCTTTACTGATATCGATTGAGTTTTGTCTTGCCTGGATCGACAAACTCCAGGTTAAGAGCGACAAAAGATGGTCTACGCTAATGGTGTGTTGCCTTCTAGCTTGTTGCCATTTTTTAATGTCCTTCAAGGAATCAATCGCGATAGTATTCTACATGTCCCTTAACAAGGCGCAGTGATACGCTTGTAGGTTGGTGAAATATCGATTCAAGCCATGATTATCCATTGCCATCTAGCGGATTGGAAGATGTAGCATAAGTACTGCGTATTTTTTTGTTAATATGCAGAATCTGAAATTCAATTTCCAACCAACGATTCCGGTTTTTGTTGCCGCCAATCACGTTGGCAGCGACAGTTTCCGGATCGTTACAATCTTAAATCCACAGCTGAAGTGCATCAGGATCACATTGCTGGATTTGTTTGCATAAGAGATACACCTATTTTCAATTCACAGCGATATGTGAGACATGAAATTAAATGTCCTAAAAAGGGCATCCGCCGAGGAACCATAAAAAAGCACAACTTGAAATCCTAAACAAAATACTTACTCTTGGCTTATTGTTAGCTTAGATTTATTGATAAAGTCTACTCTAATTACTTCAGTTATGACACCAGACGACATAACGCAATAAATCAGCTAACTTTGAATAGAGATTTCCACTGGTTTTGAGAAGTATTATCTCTATTTTTTTTCTCTTTAGTTCTTCATTACATTCAACGTGCTAAATTTCATGTCGTTTATTTAATAGCAATGTTAAATAACAACAACTTATGGGTGAAAACTCGACAAAAACCGCGCGGTGTCAGGTACAAGCACACGAGAAGCAAATTTGTTGAATAGTCTCCTTCATTGCTTTTTTCACTGACCTCATCTTCCAACAGTAAAGCACCGGGTTTAATGAGGAGTTGAAATAAAGCAAAGTTCCCACATATCTCCACAAAACAAGAAGCCACACACTGGGCTCCCTGAATATACGAGAAAGAACAACCGCTGTGATAAAATACGGTGTGTAGCAAACAACCAAAGCCAACTGCACCCATAATACAGTGTAAACTGTCTTTTTATAAAGAACCGCGTTTAGTGGCGTTGTTTGCTTCGGTTGTCTTTGCCAGGAAGCACGAGAATCAATTTGATTTTGATTACGGCACAACACAAGAAATATTTTTCCGTAGGAGAAAGCAGATATTGCCAGACACGAAAATAGCACTATAAACCCATACCAGGTGATTATTATGTCATTAACAAAAGACATAGCCGTAAACGCAACGGACACAACCCAAAAGAAGGTTACAGCAACATATGTCCTCTTCAGGGTGACAAATCGTCTGTATCTGAGCCTTAGGCGTGAATACAAGGCAAACAGCCTTTCCAAGTTTATTGCAGTTGATGTAAGCATGGATACCATGCACAATGGATAACCTGTTAAAAAGCGTATGGTACTAGCATAACGACAAACGTGAATATGTTGTTTAACTTCTGGCATCAATGCGACGACAGTCAGAGGCTGCGAAATGATACCAACACACAGATCCGTTGTAGCCAAGGTACGAAACAAGAGTTTTGACGGTGGCTGAAGCGAGGACACCTTCTTAAGAGCGACTAAGAAGGTGGCATTTCCAATTAATGCTGTGACAGACAGGAAAATGTTAAGAGCTGCAGCCCATCGAAGTTCACCGTGAATTCCGTCTGTGAGTTCCGATGAACAAAGAAAATCTGTCATAGTTTTCCTGTGTTCATATATCGTAGAATAGTTGGCGGTCGCCATTTCGTCTGAAGTGAATTAAACCAGCAGACAATGGTAAACTCGAACGCAAATCTCGAATAAATTGATGTCTCGGGTCTTTATTAATAATTAATGTCAAATTGATGGTGGTTGATGAGTCTCTTTACAACTCTCTCGAGTGTAAAGTACCAAATGACGCACATTGCAAACTTCTAAAAGCAGGGCTCCTGCAGGACTCCTGGTTTCGCAGAACTCTGTGATCTCCACTAACTCAGCGGATATTAAATCCTTTTTTCTGCAAAAAAAAAAAACACCAACTGAAAAATTACATTTTGAAACACTACTCTTCAAGAACGTTTGACATTATTTGAACGGCCTAAAATATGTTATGATGTGCCCTACTGTATTCATCACGGGTTTAACTTTACAAAGAGCTCTTCAAAGAAGGAAAAATATCGTCGTGGCGCATGAAAAATATATGAGATCCTTTGAATTTCCGTGACATTTTCGTTGAAATGCTAATATCAACCCCCTGACATTTTTATCGTCTAACACAGATTATTACTACACTTTTTTTTTAATAAGAATATATTTTATAAGAATATCAAGGCTGAAATTTGCGAAGTTTTAAGAATATTTTAAGAATAAAGCCGAGGCTGAGATTTTGAAAAGGATAGATATAATTTTGTGTGTTGAAACATCTGTAAATACAATACAATTTTATGTTTTTAACTTAACCGTATAAAATTATTCCTTTCTCTGAAGGACAAAACTAGCCAACAAAACAAAAAAAACCTGCACTAGCTATAGCAAAATGTTCAACGCTAATGACAGTTCGATGAACGGTACATGTAATACATATGTACAGTATTCAGCACAAAAGACATAAACTAAACCGCAAAAAAGTATTATGACAAATTCTTTCTTTCTTAAATTACAAAACCTAGCGAAAACAGATCTAGATACCAAACACTTGTAATTGATACTCCAATAAATTCTAAAACGGAAATATCATAAGCTATAATTTAAGAATAATACAAGACTATTTTCAGCCTAAAATCAGCAGAAAAATAAGAACATTCAGCATGGGTCGGAAAAACAACATTCTTATAAAAAAAAAAAGATTGTAGTCCATGTCCGCTCAAACAGTTTCTTGTCGTTACTTATGACGCAAATCGTTTTTGTTTCAGTTTTTATAAAGAGGTCCCTATAAGATGATAATTTCGAAATGGTGGCAAGACCATTTCCAAGTCCAAATTTGTACAAAAAGCCACTAGTAGTTGCAAGTTTTCTTAGAAATCGCCGTCTCTGCTACTAATGTAAGTCATGAGAGGGCAAATGATAATTTTAGGCTATCAATATGTTGTATGAAGCAGTTAATCATCAACTGGAGAACGGAGGCAATGAAGACAGTGCGAGATATAATTTGCAGTTGAATGGGATTGCTTACCCAAGTGTCCGCCGAAAAAGGGCTGCTATCACCGACACATAAAAGCATTCTGAATGGTAAAGGGGAGGGGAGGGGCGATTGTGTCCTATTCCTCTACGTCACCGTCAGAGTCACTGTCGTCATCATCATGAACACTAAACGTATCGACATAAGTACCCCCACCAGTATCCTCCTCGGAGTCTTGACCCCCTTCACTAGCCCCACAACAATTGCAAGGAGTCGGAATGCATTCGTTGCAGTGGATTTAGCCTAGGCTTAGCTACATAATTCCCAAAACATTCTTTTAGAAATGTCTAAAATTTTCCAAAAACTTTCTAAAATTCCCGAAAATTCTTATAAATTTCATTTCTTATAGCGCTATAACAAGAAGCAATGAGTTGTAAATCGTAAAACATTTATTGCTAGTGTTTAAAAGTTGCAAAAAACCCCATTTTACATTTGCTTATATATGTATTTATCTTTCTTTTTAAACGAATGTCGTATGTAAACTTTCTCTTGAATCGACATGAAAAAATGCCGTACAAGACTTCAAGGTAAAACCTTCACACTGAACCTATGTCTGAGACTCTGACCAGCTCCTGATCAGTCACTTTAATAAGAACAAGAACAATTTCCACACAGTATTTCCGTTGTGCTGATTTCCAAATCAACAAAATACAAAACTATCGACATGTTGCTTTAGCCTCCAAACTAGCGACTTTTTATGCGTAGCATCAAGGCTGCCTCAAGGCCTCACGCTGCTGGTCCCCAAACATGGTGACCAGCAAAGAAAAAAACCGCTCTGCAGTAGCCGATGACCGTTGTACGAGAACCATCTCTGCACAGCAACAGCCCAACATGGTACATCCTGCGCGGTAGCTTTCCACCAAGGCAGCGTGTCAGTCAAGTCGTCGAATACATCATGCAGGTGTAGAATTGGCCTAGGCAATGTAATCTGGGAGCTCATCCTTCAGAGATTGTATTACATCAATCAAACTCAAGAACGGTACATCCCTCAGCCAGTCGACATCGGTGGCAGTTGGTCTTGATATCTTAATTATGTATCTTGGACTGAAGAGCTGTGCAGCTTTAAACAGGGCCACAGACTGCGACACGGTTGGATCAGTTGGATCAGTGTTAAGGAAATATGTAAACACAGGCTGGAGACATTGATGGAGCCCATAGTTGTACCACTGATACTGTAGGGCTGGGCTGAGAGGAAAGAGCTCTTGCACTGCAGCTGTCAACTTGGATAAATGCTTTAAGCTGCTCATTTATTTATTTTATTTATTTATTTAATCTTTATTTAACCACGGTACAATTCATCACCAATATAAAACCGTATGTACAATAAAAAATTTAAAACCAGGTATAGATAAAACTGTGTAAACTACATTAACTATCTTACTCAATATCAAAAAATAAAAGCTGCTTTCCATGAATGCCGTGTTTAGAATATTGGCCTAGATAACCTCTTTAATTGTGCAGTCGTTTGAATTGATTGAGGGACTCTGCTTTCCTTAGTTCTAATGGCAAACTGCACCACTATAGCTAAAGCTGTTTTTTGTAGTAGTTTGTGCGCGGTTGCGGAACATTTACCTTATTCACAGAGTCTCTCAAACAATAACCAGAGTCGCGATGGACAAATTTCGAGCAGAGCTACTCAGGTGCTAGTCCCTGTAGGGATTTAAATACCATTGTTGCTCTTTTAATTTGCCTTTGAGAGACTAGGGATTACCATCCTAAGAGTTCAAATAAATTGTTGACATCAGCGTCATAGTTAGAGTAGGTCAAGACACGGGCTGCTCTGTTTTGTAGTTTCTGCAGTTTGTCCTGCAAAGTTACTCCACAGTTACCCCAATCAAGCTTTTGATAGGCAATGAAGAAAAGGTCACCATCCCCTTCCAAAGTGCACGTTGCTTTAACGAACCTCTCCAGTTCCATCAACACTGCCATCTCTGAATTGTCTGAGTTTTGTAGGGTATTGCTGCTTGACATCTTTTAAATTCCGTTGTTAAGCGTTTGCTAATTCTTCGTCACTTCCTAGGAATACAGGAACATACCTCCATTCCTCAAATACCACTTTGAGACATTCCCAGAGGCTCCACCATTGAGTGGCGTTGTATCTTGGCCTCCCTCGTCCTTTGATGTTTTTGAAAGCCCGGCTTGCTTTCTTGCTGGTGGTAAACATTCCATTCCACAACGACATAAATGATGTAACTGCTGAGGTGACACATTTGGTACAAACACGCGATCTAAAAAGTGGGAGATACACCCGACGTCCATCGTATCTGGGTACAGAATAGACACTGTTCTAAGAGCCTTACTGTGTTCACTGGGGCGCGATCTCTAACCAAGCTTCCGGTGAAGAACTTCAATAATTATCTTGGCAAATTCGTCACCATTAACAGAGCTCTTAAGGAGTTGACATCGCACTAGGCGCATTTTGACTTCCCATTCATGGACATAACGGATCAACATAGCCAGAGCTTCCCCATCTCTAGTCGTTCCATCAAATATAATTGATACATCCTTTCCCAGTGTTCTTTGGCAATAGATTTGTACTCCTCTTCGAGGATGAAAGGGATAAGCTCTCGCATGTTTGACGGAGATGTGAGGGTTACACCTGCTTCTTGAAAGATGTCTCTAAAGTACTCAAGTCGGTAAAGGGGAGTCCCACTCTTCAAGAAGGCTTGTACAATCTTTATTCGATATACTAGTAGGCGTGGGTAGCGTTTCTCCCTTTGGATGGTGGTCTTTGTCAAACTTGTCCAATGCCTCAGCAATGTCCATTTCCCTTTTCTTTGCTTTGGCAAGCTTTTCTTTGTTTGCACTGTGCTTTTTACTCGTGATATGGCCTTTAATAACTGATTTAGACACAGATATTTCTTCTTTACAAGCCTACAGAAGAGAACGGTATTGCTAACCACTTTAAAAGACTCCTTACTGAACTCTTCAAGTCGTTTCTTGGCTGAGAAACGCTGAGAAACACTTCGTCGATTCCCTCCTTTTCCGCCTCTGTTTACATTTGATTTTTTTCTTTCTCGAGAAATCACTACTATCGGGTGGTCTAAGAATGTCTAGCACTGAAACAACTTGTTCTCTCTCGCTTCTGCTAAGTTAGTAGATGGCTCACATTCCTCACGAGAATCTGCAAAGTCTGCCATATTGGCTATCAAACAAAGACTACGGTGAGAAACCGCTGCGTAGATGCATTGTAGGACCCCTTTTGGGTTTTTGCCTGTGAAAGTTTCCAAAATGTCAGGTGAAAGTTCAAATTGCTGTAAAATTCTCGAAATTGTCAAATTTTTCCCGAGTGTTTCTAAAATTCTTTTTTATGTCTAAAATTCCCCAAAAAATTCCGGTATCATGTAACTAAGCCTAATTTAGCGAAGTCGATTCGTGCTAGTGAAGCCGTATTAGATATAGGGATGTTGTTTAGGTAGGCAACTTTGAGGTTCAAAAACAAGTCTGTTAGCATCAGAAAGGTCCTCACTCTCACATGGTACTGGCCAGGGCGCAAGAAGACCGCTTGAAATATTTGATAACAGGAATTTTGAGCAGAACTAATACCGATCAACCTCTGATAATGCAAATCCGATTCGCACCAAGGACTCTTTATCTCCCAGTTCCCAGTGATCAAATCCTATTTTTCCATCGAAAAATCAGGTCAATCATAGCTCCCATTTTACCCCTTCATGACCCTCATTTCCAGCTGTGAAAATAAGAGTGTCAAACATCTGCACCATAAAATAAACTTGGTAATGCGAAGAAACGAATAGGACAGAACACAATTTGACAGCTGTGACGCACCGATTGATAAACCCAAGTTTACAATAAGCTGAGTTAGATTTTAGTAAGCTGTTTTTGTTTTCTTAGCAATCATGATAGTAAAATGGGCTTGAGCTGATTACAATGCATGAGTCAAAGAAAGCCCCTCCCCTACCCCCTTGGGACAAAGTGATTTGGAAAAAAAACTTGCTCAAATCTCGATTCATACCCCCACCCCTAGGGTTGTTTCATTTAGTTAAAACATTACCTAATACGACCACCCCTGGGGGCTGTTTTGGATTGCACTTGTTCGTTAACCTGAAAAGGCAAAGGCAGTGATGGTGATTAAACTGTCCCCGAAAGTCGACAGTCTTTTCTTAAACAAGCCAGAGCAAAGCATCATTTTCACTCAATCATCAAAATTTTAATAGGAATAAAACAGTGTACAAACCTTTGTATACACCATGCACCGGTGGCTCAGTTGGTTGAGCACCGGGCTGCCATGCGGGAGGTCTTGAGTTCGACTCTGGCCCGACCAAAACTCAGGGTCTTTAAATAACCGAGGAGAAAGTGCTGCCTTTGTAATTACATCCGCAAATGGTTAGACTTTTAAGTCTTCTCGGATAAGGACTATAAACCGTAGGCCCCGTCCCACAAATATCTTCCACACTCTATTCGAGAACAGTAGGGGATGAAGTTCCCGGTGTTGTAGCTGTCCTCTGTGAGTATATGGGTGGGTGGGTATAGCAGGTCCACATCAGCTGAATAGCTGCCAAAACTTCAACCTACTCAAAGAAATAAATAACAAACAAACAAACAAACAAACGGCCGCTCTCCTCTGGGGCCTTCTCCATTCCATTGCATTCCATATGGAACCACATGATAGGGAAGCTATGTAGGGTTATCACAAGCAATCATCTCCCACTTTCTCCTTTTCCACACAAACAGTAGACATCACAATCTTCACATAAATGTCATATAAATCTGAACCGGAGTGAAGGCACACTAGGCAAAAAGAAATGTCCATCTCTCGTAAATATGAACGTGGATTGTCAAAAATTTCAATTGATATTCATCTAATATTCGACAAATGGTCTTTAGTAAATAAACCCTTCGGGCGGCTGGTATTCGGCTGATAATGTCCACGACTGAAAGATTGTCCGAAAAATGAATACTTGGCCGAGAAGAGAAGCTTCAAGGGCAAATATGAAATTGTGAGGACAATCTCTCAGCCAAGGACATTATCAACCGACATACCATCAGCAAAGCAGAAAGGGACTTACAGTGCATTTATTTTATAACCCTCCCATTGACCGCTCGTAAAAGCCAGTGTTGATCTGATGGCGATGCTTCGTATTTCATGGATGCACTGTTCAAAATTTGATTGGAAAGAAAGGGCGTCGGTCTCAGGAAAAAAATCAAATTATTTTAATTGTCACAGCAAGTCGAAAACTCGAAAACAAGGCGCTTTTTTGCTTACTGAAAAGGAAATTTCAACCTTGACAGACAGGATGTGCGAAGTTTGGATGACAGTGTTTTCAAGTGCGGCTGAATAGACCTTTTCACGGTTTTTGACGCCACATTGGTTGGGGGGGGGGGGGGGGGGGCAGACACGGCTTA
>OX421449.1:26462133-26467133 GCA_949126865.1 Montipora capitata | reverse complement strand
CTAAAACCCCAAGGGTTGCACCACTGCCTTGGTCGGGGGTACACGTTCCCCGTGTTTTTTCCACCTGCTGGTTTTTTGGGGTTTTCGTGTCCGGCTTTGGTGCTTCTGTTCTTTTGTTTATAGATTTTACTTGATATTTGTACATATCTGCATATGTGTTGAATAAACGGCACGGTGGCTTGGCTGGCCCATGCGCCCCATATATGAACATTGTTGTCTTGTGTATACCGGTTGAGTAGTGGAGGCAAAAGTGCTGGAAATGTTGCGTGCGTTTGGCCACCCCGTTCAACACATGTCGCAACATCACGCAACAATGTTGCAAGATGTTGCGTTGAAATGTTGCGAGCGTTTGGCCAGGCCTTAAATTATAGTGAATGTATGGGAATTTTGCCGAATTTGAACCATTGTGAATCTTTAAAGGAAATTCCCTTGAAAAGTGACGTACCATTCAGAATTTTGTCAAACTTGGCGCCATTGATATTCATGCACAGGACATTCAAAAAATGCGACAAAATGGGGTCACCGTGCTTGTTTAATTTTCGTGCTGTATGCCCTTTATTCTAAGTGTTTTTTACCGAATTACGCGAGAAGTGTTCGAAACTTAATCAACCGGAAAAAGTATTGTTATATAGCTAAAGCTACTGAATATTATTGAAAACTTGCATTGAGCCTACTTGTTTGTCCGGGATAAAATCTTTCATTAAAGTGATCTCAAATTGCTCAATCTTGCAAAGCAATGCAAGCAAGTTGGACCGCTACATCATCACCTCACACTCAGTGTCTGGCTCCAAATGCAGTTTGACGGCATTTATATATAAATGCTACAAGTTGTACTGTCCAACTTTTTTTCTCCTTAAAATATGTTCTCCGTGTACGTATTACGAATACATAGCACCGTTAAAAAGGGGAGGTCACCTTGCTCGTTCAGGAGAAATAGCGATTCCTTGACAGAATTCGACAAAATTCCCATACATTCACTTAAGGCATATTGTAAAACACGGACTGGATTGGATTTGTAAAACACGGACTGGATTTGTAAAACACGGATTTGTAAAACAAGGATTTGTAAAACGCGGATTTGTAAAACACGGATTTGTAAAACGTGGATTGTAAAACACGGATTTGTAAAACACGGATTTGTAAAACGCGGATTTGTAAAAGGTGGTCTATCATTTTGTAAAAATGATAGCATTGTTTGACTGTTTATTTGTTTATTTCTGTCTGTCCCTTTTTAATCTTAATTCTTTTACTTTATATTATTTTCATTTTATGTTACCGCTTCACATTCAAATAATTTCTCTAAAAGATTGTTTGATTTTGAGTAATATTAGCATTTGGAAATTTTTACGAATAATCGAGAAATACGAGAAGTACTCGCTTACAGCGAGTAAGTATTCCCGGCATTTTCGGCATTCCCTCGTGTTCAAAAACAAAATTCCGCGTACTTATATTTAACTTTACAATGCATTCGGCGCGTTTTTATTTTTAAAATTATCAACATCTCAATACACAGGAGCTGGTCAAGACCGATTTTCTGCCGATTCAAAGCGACGCTTAGAGAAGGAAGCCGGTATCCTCCATAGTATCAAAGGCCACAGAAATATCTCCGGGTTCCTGAGGTTTTGTCACGAGCCCTATGCCATAATGATGGAGTATTCGTGCTTCGACTTCGGTCATTTTGGCGTAGAAAAAACCACACTTCAAGATTTCGTGCATTTGGTAGACGCTGAATTTGACTTTTCCTCGTTAGCCGATGTGTCATTGGTGTGCACAATAGACGTGGTCACTGGGCTAGATTTTCTAGAAAGAAACGGCATTGCCCACAGAGACCTAAAACCAGGCAATACTTTGGTTTGCAACCAACACTACGACAAAGATGACCTTGAAACATCGTATGCCAAATGCCCTATTGTCTGTAAACTCGCAGACTTCGGTCTTAGCAGGTCACTGAAGTCGAAGTCGAAGCACGAATACTCCATCATTATGGCATAGGGCTCGTGACAAAACCTCAGGAACCCGGAGATATTTCTGTGGCCTTTGACACTATGGAGGATACCGGCTTCCTTCTCGAAGGGTCGCTTTGAATCGGACGATTCACCTTTTAACTTCTTGACACAAACATGACGCTGCATCTCTTTTAATGTACAGTCAGCCAAATAGACGGTCCCAAATGTCCCGCTTCCAAGCTCTTCTCTAATTTTTACAGAGCTCCAAGAGAACTCTGGAAACTCAAATCCACGTCGCCGTTTTCTGGTCAGAGATGGAAGTTTAAAAGAAGCCGCCATCTCCTTCCTCGCTCAATAACCTATCTTCTCTCGCGCAAATTTGAAAGATACAAATTTATTTTCTACAGAGGTCTACAATGCATTCTTAAAATTACGGTCTTTTGGCAGTCTGGTTGTTTGTATGTCACGTACACTTTTCTTTGTTCCATGTTTGCCCTAGTAAAATGACCTATTCCCGTAAAACGTTAGAAATCGGTCTTGACCAGCTCCTGTGTATTGAGATGTTGATAATTTTAAAAATAAAAACGCGCCGAATGCATTGTAAAGTTAAATATAAGTACGCGGAATTTTGTTTTTGAACACGAGGGAATGCCGAAAATGCCGGGAATACTTACTCGCTGTAAGCGAGTGCTTCTCGTATTTCTCGATTATTCGTAAAAATTTCCAAATGCTAATATTACTCAAAATCAAACAATCTTTTAGAGAAATTATTTGAATGTGAAGCGGTAACATAAAATGAAAATAATATAAAGTAAAAAAATTAAGATTAAAAAGGGACAGACAGAAATAAACAAATAAACAGTCAAACAATGCTATCATTTTTACAAAAAATGATAGACCACCTTTTACAAATCCGTGTTTTACAAATCCGTGTTTTACAAATCCGCGTTTTACAAATCCGTGTTTTACAAATCCGTGTTTTACAAATCCGTGTTTTACAAATCCTTGTTTTACAAATCCGTGTTTTACAAATCCAGTCCGTGTTTTACAAATCCAATCCAGTCGATGTTTTACAATATGCCTGCAAATTCTACCATTGAAAGATGATGAGTTAGTGATGTCAGAAATGTAAAAAAATTGGGGGGTCACCGACTTCGTTTTGGAGAAAACTTGCCCGGAAGAACACCCTAAATCTTAAAAAATCCGGCTTCTTTAGCGAATATGATCACAGTGTCTGTAAGCCCAAAATATTGCAATTACATCTTTGAAGTGAAATGATCTCTACGAAGCTTTGTTTAAGTGGACCCATCAAGTGAATTTAGTTCACTGTTGAGGTTCCTTAAAGAACAAGTTCGCATTTAGCGACCATAGTTTCATGCGCCTTGCAGCCGCAAGATGGTAGGATTCCATGTTTCGAGGACAGAAAGTTTAAAAAAAAAATTTCCCACATTGATTTTTTGTTCATTTTTAGACATTGTGGAGATAATTGTAAATAAAATCTGTTTCTCAAAAGAAATTAGGGGTCACCGAACATCCAAGATCGTTAAATCCAAGCAAAGCTTTAGCAATGGCCATCTGCCCTATCATTGTTCATTTTAGTACTTAGCGCGCGCGCTCGAGCAAAATCTCTAAAGTCTGCTCATTTCTGGACTTTCAAAGACGTTGACAGAACACTGACAGAACATTTTGTTGACTTTCTTATACTTTCCGGAACTGCATTTCCGACAAGATTTTTAATGTCAATATCACTAGACTCCAGAAAACGAGTTTGTTTTTGTTCCATGTAAAATGAAAACTCTTCTGCTGCCTTTTTTTCCGCTGGTTTTGTCTCTTTTCAACGGATATGATTGCTACAGTATTTCGCAGGGAAAATGTTGAGGCAAACGGGTTTGCACCACGTGACCTAGATTAGCCAAGCTCAGTAAGTCCTGCACAAATGAGAGTCATACCGAGTGGAAAATTCAGTTGACTCGGCTGCCATCTTAGAACGTGTAGAAAAACTGGGAAAGAGCTGTCCACCGGCTTGTAAAATACCCAGAAGTCATTAAGAAGAGCTTTCCGCGAGTACATGTATAGTAGGTAGTAAGTATCTTGATCCTTTAAAAGCAAAAGGTTGTTGCATTAACTACCAATCAGTTATCTGGCCTTGACGTTTTAAAATTTGATCAATCAAGGAAATATTCCAACAAATCCTCATTTATATCAATCGCTCTCTACTCTCTAGACCCTCTGGAATTTCTGAAATTCTATACCTGGAATTGCACTCCAGGGGCGGGTTGCTCGAAGCGTGGTTATCGCTAACCGTTGGTTAAGAGGTGTCAGATCCTATAGGTTTTCATGGTATTTGACGCCGGTTAGCGCTAGCCACGCCTCGAGCAACCGGCTCCTGCTGTCAAATTAAATGAACTGTAGGACCTCTTACATATGGTTGGATTAAATTGGGTTTCAAATTTAATCTTTAAAATTGCAATATGTAAAAATAATGGGTTTGACAAACCAACGCAACTGCTGCTGTGTGTCCTTCGTGCTCTATTAGCCCATATAGTTTTGCTTCGACAATCACATCGTTTAGCCAGTTTCCTTTTTTATAGTCTTCCATTAGAAATCAAGGGCGGTTCCTTGAATATCTCTCTGAGTGTAGGCTGGTTTTGAATTAACTGCCCTGCATCCAGTAATATGTTCTTTAAACATTTGAAAGCTCGTTGAAATAACGTTGCAAAAGGTAGAATTTTCTTCTGCTAAACAATCTCGTGACAACAATGTGCCTATTACACACAAAATCATAACCATTACAATTTTCTCAAATTTGATTGGTGTATTAACTACTTTGTTTTTCACTAATTATTGTGTAAGGTTGAAATCGGACAGTTGGCTGGAATCGGATACCTGAAACTGGACAGTTACATCAGCCAATCATATTATTGCTTAATCCACCAATCACAGATTTATCACAATAACCATAGCAACAACCACTTACCCCGCCAAACAACTTTTGGTTTATGTTAATGTCATCATCCTTAAAACTTATCACAATGTACTCTCTGAAATTATATT
>OX421449.1:26442133-26457133 GCA_949126865.1 Montipora capitata | reverse complement strand
ACAAGAAACACGTGTCCGGTAAATGAATCAAATTTGTATCAAAAGTAGCGCGCGCAACACACCGGAAGTGAAAATATGGCTTAAAATAACGCAAACCGGAAATAAAACCTGCGGAAAATATTTTTCTTTATCCCCAAATTTTGCTCGGTGACCTATCTTGTTTTTTTGCATGCACGTATTATTCACGATTGCACAAAGGTTTGGGGAAAGTTATCTAGTACAATATTCTGTAAACTGTAAAACGACTTTTTCGATGTATCTTAAATTCTACTAGATAACTTTTTGTCATAGTATCGAAGAAGTTAAAGAATTTAGGGAGATTTCCAACAAAGAAATAAAAAAGGGTAGGTCACCGTCTTAGTTTTTCAGATAATTACCAAAAACTGAAATTTAGAGTCTCTTTTTGTGGACCTGGCGTGTTGCCATGGTAAACGATTTAACGTCATAAGTACCCTTAAAGGATTACCCAACAATAAGGTTGCAAAGATATTTATAGTTTGCCTACACTATGAAATATACGTCTTTGGTATCTTTCATCGTTTCACTTACGCCATAGCAACGAACAAACCGTTTCGAGCCTCCTTAATCTGTCAAGGAATGGCTATTTTCTCTTGAACGAGCACGGTGACCCCCTCTGTTTAATGGTGTCATGTACTCGTAATAGGTACACGGAAAACATGGTTTAAGGAGAAAAAAAGTTGAATAATAGAAGTTGTAGTATTTATATAGAGATGACGTGAAAACTGGATTTGACGCAAGACACTGAGTGTGAGGTGATAATGTAGCGGTCCAACTTGCTAAATTTTATTGCGAGATCGAGCAATTTGAAATCACCTTACTGAAAGATTTTAGCCCGGACAAACAAGTAGGCTCAAGTTCAGTAATAGTCAGTAGCTTTTGCTATATATATAACTACAATTTATCCTGTTGATCAAGTTTCGAACGCTTCTAGTGTAGTTGGGTAAAAATCACTTAAAATAAAGGGTATGCAGCGCGAAAACAAGCACGGTGACTCCATCTTTTTATTGCATTTTTTGAATGTCCTGTGCATGAATATCAATGGTGCCAAGTTTGACAAAAATCTGTCGAGGGAATTACTTTAAGAAGAAATGATGTTACTTATTCTGTTGTTTCATACCGTCCCAAATTAAATTTCATATGGTGAACAAATGAGCAAATCAGGGAGCAAAAGCAAGGCTTAACCCAAAAGGTCTTCCTAACCAGTCGGCGTTCGAATTTTCCTCCAATCACGATGTTCTGACTGGCTTAAGTGTAGAATACCTGGCCACTCTAAAACACTTTAAAACAATGCGGCAAAGTGGCTACTCTGTTAACTGTGGCTACACGGCTCCGTGGCTATTTTGCTACATGGGTAAGTTAAGACAATGGCAAAATACCCTCAGGGTTTCCATCCAAGAGATGGAAACTTACGTAAAGTGGAAACTTACATAGCCGCGTAGTCATAAAGATGCGGAGCCAAGTAGCTGCGTGGCAGAAAGCACTTTTAATTAAACAGCGATTCACCCCACACTCCCTATCTTTCCGCTACAAAGCATATGCTAACCGGAATGAATTTGAGAACAATAACACTGCTTACACCATTAATTGGTTCCGAAGCAGAACCACCGCATACAGCGGCAAATGTGAAGTTGTCAAAGCCGGCACATCCACTCCACTAAACAATAAAGGGTTTACGGTTTATATGCCGCACATATCACAAACCTCGGCGGTTTACAATTCTTTATCTAGGGTAACAGAGGATGTCAGCTTCTAAAAGTGCCTCTGACAGCCGCTATCAGTCCATACTTGATCTCACCTACTCACCCAAACATTCCACGCATGTGTGTAAAAGGACGACAGGCCACAACACCGCGGATGTGTGTGGGTTCGTTTCTTTAACGTCTCACGGTGTTGTTTAACAGGGAAGCTTGTGAGACGGGGCCTACAGTTTAAAGTCCTTAACCACGAAGACTTGAAAATCTAACCATTTGCGGGTGTAATTACAAAGGCAGCACTTTCTTCTCAGTTATTTTAAGACAATGAGTGTTGGTCCAGCCGGAGTCCGGAGTCGAACTCACGAACCTTCCCCGCATGGCAGCCCGGTGCTCAACCAACCGGTATGCGGTACCGAAGTTATTTCCGCATGCTGCCACGAAGACAACTTGTTGTTTGTATACAGCACAACTCGTAAAAATACTCAGCGATACTACACACCAAAACATTTAATAAGATATAAATAGTCCTATATTTATATCAATCGATAGCTCTATTGTTCTCCATCCCATCTTCCTGTAATTGATTAATATTCACAAAAATGCGTATATATATATAAGGTACGTTTCTGTCACACTAAAACTGTGTGACGATCGCTTAAGCGTGAAACTGGGACAATCATTTTTTGTCGTTGATTTTCTCTTGTTTTCTATTACAGCACTCTGCAAACCGTGTCGAGCACTCTCTCTCAGCCAAGACTGAACTACTTACACTTTCTATACATGCATTGCAGATATTGCTGTATTGCGTACGCTATCAAAATTATCCTTGTTTTTATTTTCTGTTTTCCTTTTTATCTTTATTTAATTACTTTAATAAGTGATCACACGATTTCTAGTGTAATTTGGTATATTTAGTATAAACCACCACTTTTTTCAGAATACCATTTTGTTAGTCTGAAAAGGTTAGACGCGCTTTTTACACCAAAGTGCACTCGAAATCATGTGATTACCTGCATTGAATATAGCATATTACCTATTATTTGCATGGCACCATATTATAATTCTGGGACGCCAACAACGAATTATATTGGCGGGTAGTTGGTAGGAAACATACTCTCGTATTGGGCGGGGTCAACACCAAATACAAAGTGGAAAAGTGAGAACCAAAAATTCCTAAAATTCAAAATATCTGATTATAAATTAAGTTATATCGTAGTAAAACAACAATTTTCAGTTGTGAAATGCATGGTATGTAGCATATTTCCTATATTTTGCCTCCACTCAATCGGACACTTGAGCTAGATGATATTTGGGTGCATTGGCCAGCCAAGCCATCCTGCCATTTATTTAGCATTGGAAAAGGCGCAAAAACATTTATACATCAACTCTATTATAAAGAGAACAGCAATGAACCGTTGCGACCCTTGTGGTTCTTGGGTATTCTTATTGAAAACCGCAGTTTACAATGCAAATGAGCGCTATCATATACAACCTAACGAATGCATGAAACAAATTTTACAGCGCGATCTAACAATAAACGAAACTGGACTTGTGCACGCGTCGAAGGCTGACCGTTGTACAAACCTAAATCCCACAAACCCCTGGACACCTAACACGGCTCCAGACCTCTGATACGTGCAGGTAAAATAGACCCTCAATGCATATGTGAAAAAAAACTTATCGATAGGCGCACCGTGATTTCACCACAGATAGTTTACGCCGGCTTTGCAGGCGAAATGAAAATCCCACCAGCTTTTGAAAGCAATCGGATCGCACGGTCTTCGGAACTCCGGTCTTTCAGGTCTCAGTTACCCAACATCAAAGGACATAGTTTGGAAAGTACTTGCAAAGGACATAGGACTTTGTCCTCAATGCTAGCCTAGGATAATGTTCTATCAGTAATCATTTCAGTTCTACTTAAGAACTATAGCTATGACAAAGGACGAACGGAGACATCACCAGATATCAATAACGTTCTGTTTGATTATTTCATGCAATCAGTTTAATTGCCTAATATTATTCACAGACCTTAATTGTGACAGAAGGCAAACCTCAGATTACTTTCTGATTTTCTTCCTATCTTAAAAATGACATTCAGCCTCCAAAGAACTACTAAAGTAGATAAACTTGTGAGGTTCGATGTTTGAACTGCAATAAATCTATATTTGATTTCAACTCCTTTCTGGCGTGTTCGTCTCACTTATTGAGTAATTATTACGACAAAGAAATACAATAGAATAATAGAGTTTTCATGATTTGATCACTAGCCGGAGGCTGCAGTTGACAACTTTCGCGTCGTTCTCTCGGTTGCGACAGCACGAGCAGTAAATTTGTTGAACTGTCTCCTTCATTGCCTTTTTCACTGCCTTCATCTTCCAACAGTAAAGAACCGGGTTTAAGGAGGAATTAAAGTAAACCAAAGTTCCCGCATATCTCCACACAAGAAGAAGCCACATACTGGGGTGGCGGGATTGACGAGACATGAGAAGAGTGATTATAGTATACGGTAAGTAGCAAACAACCAAGGCCAGTTGTATCCATAATACAGTGTAAACTGTCTTTCTGTAAAGTTTTTGCCAGAAAGCAGGTGAACGAAGTTCATTTTGATTAAAGCGCAACACAAAAAATATTTTTCCGTAGCAGAAAGCTGATATTGCCATACAGGTTAGTAGTACAACTGCCCAATACAAAGCTGTTATCGAATAAATAAACAGGGACAAAACTGTAAATACAATGGATATAACCCAAAAGAGAGCTACAACAACATACGTCCGCTTTAGAGTCACAAATTGTCTGTATCTATTCCTTAAAGACAAGGCAAAAAGTCTGTCCAAGTTTATTGCCGTCGATGTAAGCAATGATACCATGCACAAAGCATAAGATACCAAAAAACGCACAGTGCTAGTATATCGACAAACGTGAACATATTGTTTAACCTCTGGCAGCAATGCGACAACAGTAAGAGGCTGAGAAATGATACCAACACACAGATCCGTTGTTGCCAAGGTACGAAACAGCAGTTTTGTCGGTGGGTGAAGCGAGGACATCTTGTTAAGAGCAACTAAGAAGAGGGCATTTCCAATAAATGCAGTGATAGACAGGAAAATGTTAAGAGCTGCAGCCCATCGAAGTTCACCGTGAATTCCTGCTGTGAGCTCTGATGAACAAAGAAAATCTGTCATTGTTATCTGATTTTCATCTTTGGAATAGTTGGCCATTCTCCTTACTGTGAAGTATTTTAAACCGGCAGACATACGGCTACATGATCATTTCGAACAAAAATCCCTATTTATCTCAAACTCATCAATCAAATTCGTGGAAGTATTTTTGCTCATTGGCTAAGTGGTGCACACCCACATCACAATGATGACGTAATGTTCCGCTATTTCACTGTAAACGAACGCAGAAATAATACAACTTTTTCGATTCTTTCATATTGTCGACAAATAAGGAAATCAGTGACGAAGAGCAAGGCTTGACCCAACAAGTGTTTTTCGGATGTCATCGAGGCGTTTACGAACGCTTGGCTATTATTGGAAAAGATCTGGATACATTTAGGCTGAATACTACATATATTGCATCTGTTATACATTGCAGGCGCTGTTAAAACTTCACTTAGCTTGCTTTGATTTTTCTGTCTTGCTTTCAATTCTTGTTTATTTTGTAATAAGTAATCACATGATTTCTCGTGTACTTTACTTTATAGATAAACACTTTTAAATTTTTCAGACACTGCTAGGAACTATAGTTTCGATTTTCATCTTTCCGGCTAGTTGGGGGAAACATAATATAAATCATAATGCGGTATTGGCGTCTCAAAATCGCAATTTCATATGCATGAATGATATCATTCATGCATCATAAAAGATATAAAGAAAGATGAGATACTATATAACATAAAAAAACACGCAAGGCATATACTGCAAACTATAAAAACACTTAAAATCTGATTTGAATTGATTTGATTTCAACAAAGCTTATTGACTTTAAAGTATCTGGTAGCTCCATGGTTTTCCACGGTGATGTCATCAAATTCTAAAATCAAAATCGCAAGATCTTCTGATTTTTTACTGTATAAGAGGTTTAAGATGCATATTTTTTCAAGTTTTCAGTCCCGTGACGTCTCGTTTCGAAAATACAGCATTTTGAATTTCCGAATTCTCACCTTGCGTGAAGCGTAAGACAAGTGCAGGCTCCAGACTGCCAACAAATGGCTGTTACTAAAACGTAAAATCGAAGACCGCGGAACCTCCGGAACCCACGGAACGCTTTTTTTCTGCCGAAACAACGCTAGACTATTGTTTGTTTGAACTTTCAAATAATTTGCACACTTCGTTTATTTGTCTTGTTTGTCGTTATTTTCTATAACTGGCTGATCGTGTCAACGGATAGCCCGCGAAAGCGCGGTTGACCGGACCTGGTCACATGATAACCTCTCTTCATGGACGAATGGCGGAAAGTTTTCGCAGAGGGGGGAAGGTAAGCAGCCGCTTTATAGAAGGTTTTACAAAAACATCCTCACGAACTTTGAAGACGTCACGGCGACCGTTGTTTGGTAACAGGGAACTTACGAAACGACGACGCCGACGGCGGATTTTTTTCGAAAAATTATCTTCTCAGGTGTCAGGTCTTGTCCTCACATGCAAATCCTTATTTTCTCTCACACTGAGCTTGGGGTGCCTGTGATTAGAGAGCTGCCTCGTTCGTTCGTTTCAGTCTCACTCACTGTGGCAGCAATAACTTACAATAACTCGGTTACGTAATACTTACTATGAGAATATTTCCTTTATATTAAATAATATAATAATTTCTTGTTAACAATAAGGTCAGCAAAGAGTTTCACCAATATACAGATATGCAACTAAACAACGTCCAACAAGTGAGAGGAAATCACAACACTCATTCCCTTACGAATTAAAGTAGCCAAGCTACTTAACAGATGGTTTCCATTTTGCCATTTTGCTTCGAGAGGCGATACGTTTTTCTTTGTGATATTTATCCTTAACTAGCTTCAAAATGTGTAAAGAGAGGAATTCGATTATCCTTTCGACTACTCCATAAGTAGTCAAGAGTTTACCTAAAGTGATAGTAATCCAAAAATCAGTAGAGCGACGACACTCAAAAAAGAAATGTTCCAATGTTTTAACATTGGAACATTTCTTTTTTGAATGTATTTTACAAGAACATTAAAATATTTTTGTTTAAGAACAGCCAGTAGATCGCACAAGTGGCGCAAGTACTAGTCTATTAAAAGCGGAGTTTTTCATTTGACTGAATTATTTTTTGCGGTGTTTTAGTTTGCAGGAATTATTTTTTGCCCATTGGTGTCCATCCGGAAAATCCGCAAGAATTAGAACCCGTAAAATTTTCATGCTACACGGAAATTTTGAAACGCTATAGAGACACTTCGCTCTCCACTATACTTTAGATATTTAATCAATCGAAAAAAAATGCATAATTTACTTTACGTCTACAAAGGGGTGTGTTGGATTAGCCCTCTATCCTTGTGATCTCTATGTGACCAGGCCCTAATATTATATTACACTTCCTCTCCCTAAGCCAGTTTCCTGCAGCTATATCTTCCTGTAGCTGTAGCTTCATCCTGTACCTACCTGTTCCTGTACCTTCGTCCGTGTCAGCTTGTCGCAAAAGCTATTAGATTTTCTCCCAACTACCCGCACATATGGTGCGGTATTGACATCTGAAAATCGCCAGTGGTCTAAAAAATTTACAAGTGCTTATTTATAAAAAAAATATAGGAGAAATCATGTGATTACTTAGTAATAATACACAGTCGACTGAAACGGAGACAGGAAATCAAAACAAGCTAAGTGGAACTTTGACAGCACGTGAAATGCATATAACAGATGCAATATACGTCTTCGGCCTAAATGTATCCAAATCTTTTCGAATAACAGCCAAGCGTTAGTAAACGCCTCGATGAGATGCTAAACAACCAACGAGCAAAGAAAAAAAAAACAAAGACAGTTCACTTTAATGGGAAGGAAAGTTTCAAAGAAAGACTTGTTGGGTCAAGCCTTGATTTTCGTCGCAGATTTCCTTATTTGTCGACCACTTAAAAAAAAAGATTTATATGTCGCATCATTTCTACGTAAGCTTACACTGAAATATAACATTACGTTATCATCATGACCTCGGTGTGCACTACTTAGCCAATGAGCACTAACGTTAATTAAGATTAATTAAGATAAAGGTTAATACCTACAAATTTGATTGACGAGTCTGAAATAAAAGAGAGATTTTCGTTTGAAATTATCATTCAGCCGTCTGCAGGTTTAAACACTTCACATAAAGGAGAATGGCCAACTATTCAAAAGATGAAAATCAGGAAACAATGACAGATTTTCTTTGTTCACCAGAGCTCACAGCAGGAATTCACGGTGAACTTCGATGGGCTGCATCCCTTAACATTTTCATGTCTATTACTGCATTTATTGGAAATGCCATTGTCTTAGCCGCTCTGAACAAGGTGTCCTCGCTTCACCCACCGTCAAAACTGTTGTTTCGTACCTTGGCCGCAACAGATCTGTGTGTTGGTATCATTTCTCAGCCTCTTACTGCTGTTACATTGATGCCAGAAGTTAAACAATATGTTCACGTTTGTCGATACACCAGCATCGTACGTTTTTTGATATCTTATGTTTTGTGCATTGTATCCTTGCTCACATCGACTGCAATAAACGTGGACAGACTTTGCGCTTTGTCTTTAAAGATCAGGTATAGACAAATCATGACCCTAAAGCGGACATATGTCATTGTTGCCATCTTTTGGGTTATATCTATTGTATTTGCAGTTTTGTCCCTGTTTATCAATTCGATAACAGATTTGTATTCGTCAGTTGTGCTAGTATCCTGTGTTGCAATATCAGCTTTCTCTTACGGAAAAATCTTTCTTGTGTTGCGCCAATATAAAGATCAGCTCGGCCCCCGTGCTTTATGGCAAAGACAAGCGAACCAAACAGTTCAACTAAACGCAACACTTTACAGAAAGACAGTTTACACTATTTTATGGGTGCAGATGGCTTTGATTGTTTGCTACTTGCCGTATACGATAATCACACTTCTCCTCTCTCGTCGAACCGGCCGCCCCAGTGTGTGGCTTCTTGTTGTGTGGAGATATGCGGGAACTTTGCTTTACTTTAATTCCTCCTTAAACCCGGTTCTTTACTGCTGGAAGATGAGAGCAGTGAAATACGCAATGAAGGAGACAGTTCAACAAATATGCTGCTTGTGCGGTTGCACTCGAGAGAAATGAACTGCGTGGAAGTTATTTTTGGAGCTTGTCACAAAACTGAATCATGAAACTGATTTTACTTCTTTGTCTGAATAATTGCTCCATAACTGCGAGGAAGAAGGAAAAAAGGAAACACTAACTTGAGTGAACTAGAAAATTTGACGTTTCGCCTGTGCTGGTTTGCTGATCGACAGCCTTCACGAGAATGCACAGGCAGCCCAAGCTCGGTACCCGATTTATAGACTTTGTATGGGAAAACATACTTTGAGCTTATAAATGCTAAAATAAGCTTTAAATGTAGAAAAAAAGTTCGCTTACCTCTACATACGGTTGTCCTCGTCTTTTCTGTGCAATCGGAGGGCAAATATGTGGGCATATTGTAAAACATGGACTGGATTGGATTTGTAAAACACGGACTGGATTTGTAAAAGACGGATTTGTAAAAGACGGATTTGTAAAACACGGATTTGTAAAACACGGATTTGTAAAAGGTGGATTTGAAAAACACGGATTTGTAAAACGCGGATTTGTAAAACACGGATTTGTAAAATATGAAAATTTGGTTTTATCAACGGAGTTGATAATGTAAATTGGCCACCGTACAGAGATTCTAAAAGCTGGCGTTTCGAGCGTTAGCCCTTCGTCAGAGCGAATCGAAATTCGCTCTGACGTCAGATTCGCTCTGACGAAGGGCTAACGCTCGAAACGCCAGCTTTTAGAATCTCTGTACGGTGGCCAATTTACATTATCAACTCCGTTGATAAAACCAAATTTTTGTATACTACTTCCCCACCGACGCAGCACCACAGTTTCTTTAGAAACTACCCCTTCATTCATTTGTAAAATATGGATTTGTAAAACACGGATTTGTAAAAGGTGGTCTATCATTTTTTGTAAAAATGATAGCATTGTTTGACTGTTTATTTGTTTATTTCTGTCTGTCCCTTTTTAATCTTAATTTTTTTACTTTATATTATTTTCATTTTATGTTACCGCTTCACATTCAAATAATTTCTCTAAAAGATTGTTTGATTTTGAGTAATATTAGCATTTGGAAATTTTTACGAATAATCGAGAAATACGAGAAGCACTCGCTTACAGCGAGTAAGTATTCCCGGCATTTTCGGCATTCCCTCGTGTTCAAAAACAAAATTCCGCGTACTTATATTTAACTTTACAATGCATTCGGCGCGTTTTTATTTTTAAAATTATCAACATCTCAATACACAGGAGCTGGTCAAGACCGATTTCCAACGTTTTACGGGAATAGGTCATTTTACTAGGGCAAACATGGAACAAAGAAAAGTGTACGTGACATACAAACAACCAGGCTACCAAAAGACCGTAATTTTAAAAATGCATTGTAGACCCTTCCCCACTCCGTCGATATGAAAAAACTGAGCAAGAAGGAGTGTTCTGCTCTGATTGGGTATTTATTGGCATGCACACAAAGTCATGTTACTGCACGCCCAGTTACATATGGGGTGTTACTTTCAGGTATTTTAACCTCGCATCTCATTACGAGTGTTATGAACAGCAATATGTGGGTTCTACGTCAACTGAATGTAAAATTAGATTCCACATAACCATAAATCCAATAAGCTCAGCAATAGAAGAACATGTGAATTGGCGGAACAAATTTCATCTTTCCAAACTCCATTAAATTGAGACCAATTACTGCTTACTAGGGAAGCCTATTGGGTGACACAACTATTCACACTTAATCCGCATGGCTTCAACAGAAGGTGGGAATTCCGCTCCAAAAATCGTATTAATTTTAATGACTAATTATACTTTTTTACTTATTTTTGCTTGGTAAATGAATTGTTACTTGTCCAGCTTCGTTTTATTAGTCTTTTATGTAAAGCAACGGTTAAACAAGACAACTTATTCGTAGTAATCTGCTAAAAATGGATCTTCTAGGCTTTTGTTTGTGGAAAAAGTACTATATAATTTGTAGACCGAATATGGCGACCCTGAACAACAGAAATGAACTGGTATCGAGTTGCAGACATGCATCACTTAAAGCCTATAAGATCCATTTTTAGCAGTTTACTGCAAATTAGTTGTCTTGTTTAACTATACATCCCAGCCAATAACGAATCGCTACCGCTTTTTTTCAAAATCACTGTAAAACACTATGTATTCCTTCTGTCTGGCAATTGCCTGATTATTGCTTCGTAAGAAGCATGAAACTCAGAGTAGCAAATAAGTGTTTTTGACCTAGTTCAAGTCTTCGTATCTATCTATCTATCTATCTATCTATCTATCTATCTATCTATCTATCTATCTATCTATCTATCTATCTATCTATCTATATTCATATAGGGTGGGGAGGGAAATCTGGACAACTGATTGCCTTCAAATCAGGATCGCTTCACTACCCCCCGGTTGTTCGACTATGCACGGTCTTATCCCCATAAGGTAGTAGAATGGAGAGAGGAATCTGGACAACTGATTGCATGTGAAAATGTGGTTTGGCCGGGAATAGGCTAGTTTCGAATTGTGCAGCAACAAAAGAACAGCGTCGAGGTTCAGGGGAATAATTAGCATATTGTATTGTTCAAAACAAAGGAAAATGCAAATTATTCCCCTGAACCTCGACTCTGTTCTTTTGTTGATGCACAATTCGAAACTAGCCTATTGAACCCGGGTCTCCAGATTAGTAATCGAATGCCTTAACTACCCGGCCACCGAACCAGCCAAGTTGGCGATGTAGCTGTATGTTGACCTTATTGTGGCTGGCTCTGGGGAGACAATTTAACACATTTTCGGCAGATCAGGATCGCCTCACTACCGCCAGTCGATCGGCTATGCACGATCCCATCCCCTTAGAGAGAATCAATATCCATATAGGGAGCCAGCCACAGTAAGGACAACATACAGCCACAGCGCCAGCATGGTTGGTTCGGTGGGCGAGTGGTTAAGGCATCCGACTAGTAATCGTTTTTGAATCAACGAGGCTGGAAATCCAACGATGTAGTCAATAGTTAGTAGGATCCGAAGGATACACAACGCTTTGCTAACTAATACCTTCACTGATTGCTCTGCTCTTCACTGATTGCACCTGATGCCAGGTCAAAAGCATTTTTGGCTTTACGTTTCAGCAAAAAAGTATCGCAAAAGCCGGGAGTTAACAGTTAAAGGCAAGCCAAACGACAGATCAAAAAAAAGAAAAAACATAGTTTTTATATAAAACTCTGAATGTCGAATTCTCAGCGAAAGATTAATGATAATCTGTAGTAAAAACACTAACATTTCTGCAGTCTCTAACTTCTATGAATCAAGGGGAAGGTCATAATGTTCGGTCAAAAGGAAGAAATTGATCACGTGCTAGGCAAACACAAAGGTGCACGTGACCACCTTGTGTTAAGGTTCTAGTTTAATGAACTACAGGGAAGAATGTTCATCGTTTGTCGCTTTCAGAGTTAACGTACTTTTTAGCCAAGAAACGTCCGTCTTTCGTCTTTTAATTTTGTCGTAATATTTAACTGAATATTTATATTTCATCTGTCGGGTCGAGAAGCCTTCTTAGTCGGGTTATTGACCGGAGACCCGACTCTTATCTGATTGAGCGCCGTTGAAGGCGCTGAAACTGGATTTTCCTCGGGGTAATGCTGGCTGGGCCAATCCGAAAATAAAAAAGAAATGCTCCAATTGGTTCTCCTGGTAACTCCAACAATAGAATAAGGAGGCCAGGACGAAACACTACTTATTTTTTGTTTCGTTTCCTTAGAAACGTATCTATTCTGTCTTCAGGGTGAACTATTTACACAATGAGGTTGAGTGGCCAATCAAAACAGAGTAATTGAAAATCCAAACATCTATGAGATGCAAAAACAAACTTGCGAACACGCAAGAACTCGTGAACCTGAATTATCGCAAATCACAATGCAGACAAACTCAAAAGCGAAGGAAATGGTTAATAAATGTGATAAATATGAAGTATTTTTACTATCTGAATGATTTGGGGTTAGATTAAAGCGCTAGATTGCTGAAAAATCTTTGTGTTAATGATTAATGTAAACAATCTTTGCACTAGTAAGTCGTAGCGATAAATCGGGTTAATCAGGAACCAGTTAAAGAAATATCGTCGGCTTCCCAATAAACCTCATTTACACTATAGTGACAAAACAAATCTTTTTCTGACGTTAAAAACTATAGATACCTATTAATCATTTTTCAGAAAGAACACAATTTCAACCCACGTATGCAAATCAGTCAAGCTCGAATATTACACAACATGATGATCCACATGCGCAAAGGTCGAAGAATCTCACAAAGACTTTTTCCAGCGAAAGATTTTATTGAAACAAACAACATCTTTGCTATTAGAGAGAAAAAACTCTTCCTATTTCATTGCCTGCTTAAAAACAAGACGGCCCAATCCGTGTCACAATTAACCATACACAACAAAATAAATTTCTCACCGGAGTTCAGGATCAAACCCTTTTCGAAACAACAATAAAAGCAAGATGACACACGCTAAGCCAACCCGGTTTAACAACCCGGTGTGGCCAACACATCACGCATGCGCACAACCATTTCACCCGGTCAATTAGCAGCCACGGACAGCTTTTTTCGTGTAAAACACCTTTATTCAGAAGATAAAAAAAAACCCTATTTACAATCATCATAAGAAAAAATAAAGTACTCGAAAATGTCTCTCTGGGGAAAATCAAACATTTGCAAATAAAAAAGGGCGAGTCGGCTTGCGAGCCGGCGGACCCTCAGAGTCTAATAGTTTAGAGGGAGGACGTTTTAAAGGCTTCCTGGAACTATACATCTTCTTCAAAACATTGCGCTGAAAGGACGAAACATAATCAGTCAGAGCACTATAAGAGTCAGGATGCAAACGGAAATAGAAACAGTAACAAAGTTAGCAACAATCACGATGAGGAATATCACGTAAGGCTGCGACAACACGGGGATCAACAGGGCTCGAAGCAACAGATGAAACACGAGGTGGGGCAGAAACAGCATCCGACGCAGAAATACTAGGAACAGGAGATGGCACAGCATCAGGCGAAACAGAGACAGGTGAGCCAGGTGGTACAGCTGACGAAACAAGAGAAGCAGGTGGCACAGAAGCTTTAACATCACAAACAGGCGATGGCACAGAGGCATGCGAATCGGAGACAGGAGACAGCACAGGAGGAGTATTTGGAACATCAGGAACAGGAGCAGAAACAGGAGCCGAGGGAGGAGGAGGAGGAGCTGCCGAGGTAACAACCTCCTCATCCCCAGACATCAACTGATCTTCTTCTACCCCCTCGGAGGCCTCGGAACAAGCTCCCTCAGGAGGGACATAGTCAGAACTTCCATCATCTTCAGCGGCAAGGATACTGTCATACAAGGCTTCAGTTCCTGGATCGACGGCACCCCAAGCCTGCCTGCGCTCCCGAGCCAAGTGGCCGGGCTGACGGCAGCGCCGGCACAGGCCAGAGAGCGGGCAGGAGGGGCCACGGTGGCCGGTTTCAATATCCAACCTGACAACGTTACCACAAACTTTGCCATTTGGTTTTAGTGTTGTACAAAACATCACAATTAGTAAAATATTTAGAAATACAGGTCACTGCTCGACGGTCTATCGAAAGATGCAGTTGTTGTGGAAGTCCATTATTTGTCGCTTTGAAGGGGCTTGTTCACCGCCTGTCTTGTTTATCGAATTGACGTTCCATTCTTAAGCTCCATATGGTGTATTTTGTTTAAGATCCGCGAAAACGCCAGTCGCACTACATCGACTTCGACGCCATTGCAAGTTAGTTAAATATTCTGTGTCCACCGGATAAAATCTATACGCATTTCTATTTTCCCCCGGAGACCTACCAAAGATACGCGCGGACGACTCTGGGCACAAAGACAGTACTTAGCAGGGGAGTGACAGGGAAGACCCTATTGCGCAACTTTTCCAATTTCGGACACAGGAAAACAGTAAAAAAAAAAAAAAGATGGTAAAATGCCACTCAGTAAAGAAACGAAACTGTAACTTAAAATCTGGCCTAATACTAATCAACAAATGTCTGTAGA
>OX421449.1:26432133-26439633 GCA_949126865.1 Montipora capitata | reverse complement strand
AGAGCCCACGAAATTCGCCCTGAATTCCTTGAGAGAGTTCCGATGAACGAAGAAAATCTGTCTATAGTAGTCCTGTGTTAACATATCGTGGTAGATTAATAGTAATTAATGCGCAGACAGCGGCATATTTCGACTAACTATGTAGATGTAAAATATACAGATATAGCTAAGCCTAAAAGTGGAGCTCCCGTTTCTAACCCTAGAAGGCAATACACAAATCGCGAATCTCAGATGCCGCGCGGGATTGTGGGTGAGTACAAAGTTCAATCAGGCATGACTATAGATTATGTATGTACACGTGTGTGCTATGGATACGTA
Source organism: Montipora capitata (assembly GCA_949126865.1). NCBI lineage: Eukaryota > Metazoa > Cnidaria > Anthozoa > Scleractinia > Acroporidae > Montipora > Montipora capitata. The sequence continues at coordinate 26,439,315 of OX421449.1, read as the reverse complement.
GGCGACACTAAAACAAGTTTGTAATGTCAGCCAGGAGGAACAGAATTTCATTGGATTCTGGTACTTGTTTCTACAACACTTGCGGTGCTATCATTTAATAGCCTCTTGGGGCTAGATAGCTTTTTTTAACGCTTGTGCTTCTTCTGGGTCCGCTTCAAAGTTGAGCTCTGGTTCTTCCGCGATCAGCCCAGGGATGCCGACTTCCAGTTCGATCCAGTGCCCGAAAAGCCTGGTGGCTTTCTACCCGGCGGAGATTTACCGTACCGTTGGTTGTTCGCAGGTCCTTCCCCGCCTCCTTGAGTCCGTGGAGAAAGACCAGTTATCGTCCGTGCAGTTTTTGAGGAATGGCGCTGCCCGCCTCACTTTCAAACAAGAATCTACATGTCTGTCCACCATCTACCGTGGTATCCGTTTCGGCGACCATCAGGTTCGCCTGACCAGTGCCGACACTTCGTCCCGTCTGGTGTATCTCCGGGATTGTCCGTTTGAGGTCCCAGACGATGCCGGCCGTGCGTTTTTCTCCCCCTTTGGGCAGGTCCATTCTGTCCAGAGGAGTGAGCACCATGGTTTCCCCGGCCTGAGCGATGGCAACCGCCTAATCAAAATCTCGCTGTCTAAAGATGTCTCCGGTGATGTGCGTCTGGTTGGCTTCGATTGCCGTGTTTGGTACCGTGGTCAGCCCCCTACTGCGTCATCTGTAGGAAGACCGGTCACCAGAGTCGTGCTTGCCCGCTCAGTGGACGATGTCGGCGCTGTGGCCAGTCCGGTCAGATGGCCCGGGAATGTAGGAACGCCTGGGGGCCTACACCTCAACCAGCCTCCGGGGTTCTTCCGGTGTCTTCTCGTCAAGAGGAGCAGGCTGGGGTCCCGGCCTCTAATGCCAGTCCCCCTGGCAGTGAGGCTGTGGAGGTTCCGGACGAAGGTCCGGACGCCGTTATCGATGACGCTATGGAGGAGGTTCGTCCTCCCCTTTTGCAGAGTCAGGTTTCTGGCGATGACGCTCCGGGGTAGGAACGTCCTCCTTCTTAGCAGAGTCAGGAGTGTGGAATCATGACCATCCCCGTGGAGTTTACTCTCGGAGATTCTAGCTCCTGTGCTGAGGTCGAGCTCCCGAACTCCCCCATTCGGCATAGGTGTAAGCGACGGAAACGCCGCAAGGGGGAACAACGCTCAAACCGTTCCTCCCTGCCCGCTTCTCTGTCCGCCGAATCCGAGCATTGTGCCCCGTTGGACATGGACACTGATGTGCGTGAGCATTCAACAGCCCATTTCTTCATTACTTATGAGGATGTTTGGGAGGATTGGATTACTTGGGAGGAAGAGCGTGGTGGTCGCCACTCCGACCGACTTTCTACCCCCCTGCTTTGGTTTGAGTCCCCCGACGAGTCCTCCCCGGGCTAATGCCTTTTTCGTCTTCTTTCCGTTCCGTTTGTCCAGTGTGAATTGTCACTCTGGAGTGTAAGTCAGACGCCTTGTCTGCCTTAATTTTGTGGAGGCGGGGTTCGATCCCCCTGCGAGTTTGGCGTGCTGGTTGCACCCTCCCTTTAGGCGTACCCTCACCCTCATACGGTGCGGGATTTGATGTTATGTCCAGGAGCCATTGCACTTACCCTACTGGGGGGCTGCCTGTTCGCCTCTTATTCGATGGTTTAACGTAAAATACGCTGGGATATTTTGCGAGTTGCGTAGTATTTTTCCGAGCCCCGCTGGGGCGAGGAAAAATACGACCGATGAGCAAAAAGTCCGCGAGTATTATATGTTAAACCATCGAATAAGAGATTTATTATTCCAGTACAAAACAGGTGTTATTTTGCTTCAATTTCATTTGGTAAGAGTGTTTTGACAACTTGAGGCATCATCTGTCCTTCAGGGCGCGTGCGCACGACGTAAACAGCACAAAAAAAAACAGCCAAGAATCTTTATTTGATTGGATTAAAAAAATGACGAATGGCAAGCGATGACAAGCTAAATTGTCAGGCTTTGCTTTCATTGAAAAGCTTCCGTTCTGTCCGTATTTGCTCTGTTCCAAACCGGGGCACTATATTGTGCTACCGTCTCATATTTTGCGCGTTCTCGTGACCAAATATGGTAAAAAAGTGCAATAGTGGAATAACAATTTCCATTATTTGTATAGCACCCCTTCTGGTGTCTTAATGAAACAAATGTACTTCCCGCAGTTATCTACTCGTCTTGATTAGTTATAGCTATTTGTGGGTAGATAAATATATATTCTAACTTAATGATACTTAATGGTATCCAAGCCAAGCTCCTTGCAAACAATAACCAACAATTTTAATCAACAACTAAAACTGAAAGTACATGCACAGCAATCTCTTTCACAACATTTTTGGTTTTTACTGATAATCTTTACACCCTCTCTCTTCAGTTTAGAACAACAGCAAGATTGCTAATTAAAAAGGCGAGCTAGGCGTAGTAATTCGCTTACTGGACTGCAATTTCACATGTACAGTGAAACAAAGCAGCTTCCGACTGGACATCCATTTCATATGAATCGGAATAGTCTCCACAGTGATGGTTACGGTGGCCCCACAACTGTCAAGGCAGCACCAAATACTTCACCGGCAAAACCAAAAACCTCACGGCAAAACCAAAAACCTCATGGCAAAAGCAAATACTTCACGGCAAAGGCAAAAACCTCACGACAAAATAAAAAACCTCACGGCAAAAGCAAATACTTCACGGCAAAACCAAAAACCTCACCAGCTAGGGAGCAAATGTCATGACATAAGGTCTCGTGGGAATTCTGTGCTGAAAGCAAGGGTGCGTTTTTTTGGGTAAATCTGAGAACGAATTCTTGGAATCCAAAAACGGATTTTGCGGTTTTTATGGCAAAATCCAAAAACGGATTATGAATCCAAAGTATCCACACTTGAGGAGGATACTTCGGATCAAATCGAAATCCGAATTTTTGAAATTCACCACTTCAGCGTTTTTTGGGGAAGGATTTGAAAAAAGTATTCTTGACAAGCGGTTTTCCATGCAAATATGATACACAACAGCTACGTGCATGACAGTTCAGCTGAAATGTTCTTCTCGCGCCATTTTTACAGTACGATCGAAGACACGAATAGGTCGAAAATAGTTAGGTTTCCTTCAAGTTTCACACCAGAAATTACACGAAAAGTTTCTTGACAGCTAATGTTAGCACCTTTCCTACAGCTGAAAGCTAAACTGCAAAAATACACTCTGTAACTGATTTGTAACTCAGCACGCGTGTTTTGCGTCATTTCTTTTATCGACCGCTAAGGTATTTTTCCTTTCTGGTGGCATTTTCATCGAAACACTTCCCCAAAACAGACCAGTTAACCGCTATTTTCTTATTGCACTCTGGGTTTGTTTGTTTGCGTTGTCATGGAAAATAATCCTTTTTCGGATTTTGCGTTTTTTTTTTACACTGAAGAATCCAGTGATCCAAGATTACAAATCTGTTTTTGGATTTTCCCAAAAAAACGCACCCCAAACCACTGGTCTAGAAATGTTCATTGGGACCTTAGTGGACATGAAATATTTTGGTGGCAACTTTGCAACTTGCTGAGACATGATTTATTGGGACTCAAAATTCTAACGGTTGGAGGCCTGCATAGAAACGAGGCTGGAGTAGAGAATCCCTTATACCTTGCGTAAACACACACCGTTGCTTACCAAACTTTCCCACAATATATTATTCTTATGCAATTTTTTGCCAAATTTTTATTCGCTTGGTTGTCACGTGACCTTGCAGCCCGGAAACGAGGCTGAAATATAAAGCTCGTTATCATTTTCATATACATCAACCGTTGATTACCAAAGGAGACTACATTATAACAATCAATGCACCTGATTGTTTTAAGCGGTGGTTAATCAAAATTATAGGACACTTCGGAAAATATCATAATACTCTTTGTTTGTCCCTCCAAAATTTGCATAAGCATTGTTTCCAGTTTCTCTTAGGACTTACAATGGTCCCAAGAGAAAACAAAAACCATGTTTATGCAAAATTTGGGGGGACAAACAGAGAATATTATGGTATTTTCCGAAGTGGCCTTTTGTCACGTGACCCGATGAACATGGAACTAAGACGAGAAATATACATGGGCTGTATTAATGTTGTGTAAATGAGAAAGAAATGTTTGATTCATAAAGGCTACATTATTGCTGTAGAAAACCAAACAGAAGAAAGAGAGTGAATATTATTGCACCTAGAATTTATCTTTCGATTGTGATAGCTAGGCATGTATTTTTTGCAGTGGAAGAGACGATAAGGGGAAGGAGGGAGGGGAGGCAATGAGATGTGTTTTTCCTGTCAAATCCTGTTTTAGAAAACGTTTTTTTAAAAATGAGAGCCGGACTCTATCAAATCACAGCGAAATGAACATTTCCAAGGTTATCTCTAAGGGAAATATCAAGACACTTTATTATGTCATACTAAAAGTGGCCTTAACTTGTTGGGCTGTGCCAGACTTCGAGAAGAAAGCCATCAGCTGATGGCAGCGATTAAGAACTTTACAAATCCTTTCTCAGTAAGCGATTGTTCAGCTTCTATTAAAACAATGAACACTATAATCTGGTCACCGAAGTGGTCATGTCTGAGAAAATCAAGAATGACTTGTGTCAACAGAGCCAAACAGGCAGAAGACTGTTCCAAACGTTTGTAGATGAACGGATCAAATCAGGGAAGTTGAACCTTTGGTCGACCATGAAGAAGCGTAAGCTCCAAACTTGGAAAAGCAGTGGCAAAGAAGTAAAGGTGAAAGCCGCAGACAAGGTCGTGGAGCTTAAGGAAGACAGGCCTCTTTTCACTCGTCTCATGATGGTTTGTAAGAGCCCGCCAGAAGTAGACATCTAGGAAACAGTCGGCCTTTATGAGTTCTCGATAGTCCCAAGGTCTCTGTTTGCTCCCGACGGTACCATGCAAGAGTGCTCTTATGCACATTTCGGAGAAGCTCAATAGAGAGGGGGCGGGGGTCTAACAGTGGCTGTAACCGGTATCGAGAATGCCGATATGCAAGTCAAGGTCGCCATAGTTGATGCAATGGCTGAAGTTGAGTCATTAGACAAGCCAGAGTGGATCAAGACTTGTAAACACATTGCAGAACATTTCAGCAATCGTCTCTTCAGTAAGTATGATGACACCGAGGAACTTCGCTTAATCTTTGCCAGATACGATGTCCCAACGTCGCTGCAATTTGCACACGGACAAGAAGATAAGGCTCCCGACACCCTGTTTATTATCTCATCACCGATTCAACACATATCGGCAACGTGCCGTTAAAGAAACTGCTCTCGCATACGAAAACCAAGGCAGAGCTAACCGCCTTTCTGGCAAAGAAGGTAAGGGAGCGTGGTTGGGCTGTTGGAGAGCAGATTGTTGTGGCATGCGGAACGGATGTGAAGTGATGCACAAAGGCATGCCATGAAGAGTCAGATACAAGGATGATACTGCATGCCCTCGGTGCCACTAATGATTGTGCCACGAAATTATCCATTCACTCACCAGACACCAACGTCCTTGTACTAGCAATCAGATGGTATTCAGAGATGTGTTCAAATACCTCATTTGTCACTGGAAAGGGCACAAGTCATTGATTCATTAAATTACAGCCAATCGTGGAAGCCCTTGGTCCTGCTAAGACAGCTGCGCTGCCCGCAATTCGCGCCATCACAGGAGCTGATAATACTAGTTGCTTTTCAGGGAAGAGGAAGGTCAGTTCTTGGAAGGAGTTTCAGGAAGACGACGATTCCATCCTGAGTATCGCCCTTGATAATCTCGGTCGAGATGAACAGCCTGATGAAGACATCAAAGATGCAATTGAAAGGTTTGTCTGCCAACTGTACCAACCGAAGACAGTCATAACAATTGTCAAAGAGCTCAGTTGGTTCCTCTTTAGAAAGTAGCAAGCGGAGTCTGACAAATTGCCAGCAACGCAAGCCTCACTGCACCAAGCTATACTGCGTGCTCATTTGCAGTTGATGGTTTGGAACAAGGATGCTGCTGAGGACCAAATCCCGTTCTGCAGTCACCGAGGGATTATGGATGGGCAATGGAGGACGAGGGGTGGGTACCTGTAATGACAACTCTAGGACCAGCTCTCGAGGATATAATACAACTTGTCAAATGCAAGTGCTCAAAGGGGTGATGCCCTTCCAATCGATGTCAATGCCGCAGAGCTGAGCTTCCCTGTACAGACCTTTGTAGTTGTTCCGATTATAGTGACCGCGAGAACCAGCAAAACGACGACCTTCCTCTGATTGACGAGGAAGAAAGTGATGAGGATGAGAGCGGCGATTTGTCAGAGTTAAAGATACCAAGAACTGTAAATAGTGCTGAGTAGAAAACTGTTAATACTTCGTTTTGAAGGGATAGTGGCCATCTGCTCGGACCATGTGTCGATAAAGCCTCTTTGTATGGGGTTGTTGCAAACGTTTTATGTTTCTTTCTCACGCATTTTAAAAGGTCAGATGTACTGCCTCAACAATTGCACACGTTATCACCCGTAAAATAACTTTGGCGTGTCTGTCATGAGTGTTTGCAGCTGGGTTTTGATCTCTAATGTTGCAGCAATCAAGGATTTGCTGTAGCTTATTCGCCAAATTTACGTGACTTAGAGAAGTTCTCTCTCACTGCCTCGTTTCCATGTTTGTCGGGTCACGTGATTATTATTTTGATTAAAACCCAATTAAATCAACCAAGTTCATTGACTGTCATAAAGTGGTCTCGTTTTGTAATCAACGGTTTATGTATATGGAAATTATAAGGATTGTTATAATTCAGACTCGTTTCCAGGGTACAAGGTCACGTGACAACCAATTAAATACAAATTTACCGAGAAATCAATTAAGAGCAGCAAATTATATATTGTGAGAAAGTTTGGTAAGCAAGTGTGTATGAAGTAATTACGTAAGGTATAAGGGATTTCTTTTCCAGGCTCGTTTCCATGCGGGCTCCAACCGTTCGAATTTTGAGTCCCCACAAATCATGCGTGCTTACCAGTTAGTCAAAAAATCCGGAAATTTCGGTTTGAGGTCAAATGGAAAGGCAATTTTCCGGAAAATCTTTTCGGAAATTGTGGACAACCTCCAGAGGTAGTCCTCTCCATTTGCGAAAATTGTTCCGTTTCCAGGCCCTTTGTCACAAGATCGAGTAAATATGCGAGATGGAATGCCTAGTAGTAAAATGGTAAG
>OX421449.1:26402133-26412133 GCA_949126865.1 Montipora capitata | reverse complement strand
CGAGTTTGAAGAGAGAGCGGAAGAGTTAGGTCATAGCTCTTTAGTTAAAGAGGTAGCAAGGTATGCAGAGGAGATGGGTCTCCAGTGGCAGCGTGAGTACCCAAACCCAAATTGCATAAAGCATGATAGTGAAGAGATGATAACAGCAGAGAAACTGAAGGCAGAGCTGAGAAGGGGTTTGGAACAGAAGACATGGGAAGCGGTACATGAACAGAACTAACCTCCATGAGAAGGGAAGACAAGAGCCTTAATTTCGATGGATGTTTCTGGTGGCTAAGTGGTTGGAAACAATGCCCAACACATACAGGGGCGGGGATGTTTGAGCCTCTACGAACAGTTATTACCTACGAGGCTGTATGCCTGCCAGAAAACGCACACGGACACAACGGGCGAGGTGATGTGCAGGCTATGTAATAAGGCTCCTGAAAGTGTCGCCCATGTCCTGGCTGGTTGTACAAGTACATTACCCGACATACTGCAGCCCTGAAGATCCTTTTCTTCGACATTTTGCAAGACTTAGGCCTTGTAAACTCAGTGCCACCTTGGTACTCGCATTGAAACCATTGTACAAGTCGAACAACGCGCAAGCATTTTGGGATGTACCTCTATTTGCAGAGCACCAAGAAGTTAGAACCAACAGAATGGATGAACGCATTATCGACCACTTGTCAAAACAAGTAATCACACTGGAGATGAGGTGCCCATGGGTTACAAATCGGGAGAAAAAGAAGGAGAAGAAAACCATCAAATACGGACTGCTTCGCTGGGAATCAAAGCAGAAGTACCAAGGATATGAAGTGAAACAATATAACAGCGAGCTTACACAACAGGACGGCTGGAAGACTCAGGACGGCAGAATGACGAAAAAATGTCGCGTAAGATTGGGAATGCACAGTCTCGCGCGACATTTTTTCGCCATTCTGCCGGGATGGTGCCGAGACTTAGAAGTCGAGCTGAAGGAGTTGGTCGGGAGTAAGAGTAAGAGAGTTCTCCATAACATGCAGAAGGCTGTAATCTCGGGAACATTAAACATCTCTCGCACTTTTAAAGTTGTAGCATGAACAATGAACACGCTCTCCATTTATTAACTTCCTTCCTTCAATATTTGCCGGTCCATTAATCATCAAGGAAATTATTGACAGCCAAATCAGCTATATGTTTGAGAGAATTTTTAAGATTTTGTAACTACCATTTTAGATTTTAGTGATCCTATATAGTTTATCAATTTTTCTGGGTGCTAATTTTTATATATAATTTAAATTTTAAGTTTATATCCTTATACTCGTTGGGCATCACGCCCAAAGTCCCGTTCGCTAACAAAATGATGACAGCAATCTCGTCTTATATCTCATAAGGTTTCCATCATTTTGTCATCATTTTGTTAGCGAACGGGACTTTTAGCGTGATGCCCCACGAGTTTGCCAAGCAGAAAGGTCTCTGACGAGTACTTTGGTCGGGATGAAACGAGCTTCGTAAGACTAACCACGAACAATGTATTTTCACAAGTAAGTGTCAACTTTATTGCCGATTTTAAACTCGTGAATTTGCGCGGTGAAAGGCGAGATTGCTGTCATAATTTTGTTAGCGAACGGAACTTTGGGCGTGATGCCCAACGACTTTGCCATGCAGAAAGGTCTCTGATGTGTGCCTTGTCAAGATGAAACGAGCTTCGTAAGGCTAACCACGAACAATGTATTTTAATAATAATAATAATAATAATAATAATAATAATAATAATAATAATAATGAAGCCGTCAAAAGGATTCAGACGCACAACATCACTTAACTGAATTCTTTAACGTATGTAGCTGCATATGTTACTACATAAAAAATGGGAATGATAAAAGGGAGGAAAGGGAGAAGAACTGAAGAGCCATTCTGGAAGAGAAGGATTAAGGGGAATATCGAAACTTGGCGAAAAGACCTGAGCAAGATTGAGGGAGTCCGAAGAGGAAACATGAGACTGAAACAAAGAGAGACGGAAAGGTTGAACAGAAAATATCATCTTGAGGAAAGGGGTACTATAAGTCTCAGGCATGTTGAAACAGAAGATCAAGGCAGGTGGAGTTAAGATCAAAAGATACGATGAGAGATGTCAAAACAGTTCAAACAGAACCACCTGTTTAGAACCAATCAAAAGCTGTTCTACAAAACACTAGATGGAAAGGAACGAGGAGAAACGGTGTTACCTGATCCCACAGAAGCAACCTCCTTCTGGAGCAAGATCTGGTTGGAAGAAAGCGGTCATAATGAGGGAGCATCTTGGCTGGAGGATGTAGAGGTGGACCTCAGTACAAAATAGGTGCAAGAAGATATCAGCACCACTGTGGAGGATATAAGAAATGTAGTGAGCAAGATGGCAAACTGGCAGGCAGCCGGCCCTGATCTTGTTCAGGGGTTCTGGTTTAAGAAACGGACAGGATTGCACTCTAGATTGCAAGAATGCTTGCAAGACTGTATAATTCAAGGGAATGTACCAGAGTGGATGGTCAGGGGAAAAACAGTTTTGATACAAAAGGACACAGCGAAGGGTGCTCAGGCCAGCAACTACCGCCCTATTGCCTGCCTACCCATGATGTGGAAGCTCTTGGCAGAAGTTATGGGAGAGAAGTTATACCACCACTTGGAGAGGAATGGACTGCTTACAGATGAACAGAAGGGGTGCAGGAAGGGAGCCCGAGGAAGTAAAGATCAATTGCTTGTAGAAAAGGTAATCCTTGTCAAGGGCTTGGATAGACTACAAGAAGGCATATGATGTGGTGCCGCATTCATGGATCCTGAAATGTCTGGAGATGGTTAGGGCTGCCAAGAATATGATCTCTGTAAGCAGTAACAGCATGGCGAACTGGAAGACAGTATTGACATCAGGAGGAATGGCGCTCGGGCAGGTGGACATTAGGAGAGCAATTTTTCAAGGTGACTCCTTGTCACCACTAGTGTTTATAGTGATCATGTTACCCTTGACCCTAGTAGTACGAAAAATGAGAGCTGGATACAAAATGGCAAAGGAGCCCATTAACCAAATACTATTCATGGTTGATCTGAAGCTGTACGGAGCTAGCAAAGATCAACTAGACTCACTTGTTCAAGTAGTAAGAATCTTCTTGCAAGACATTAAGATGTCTTTTGGGCTAGACAAGTGTGCTGTCCTGGAAATGAGAAGGGGGAGACAAGTTGGCAGTAGCGGAATAGAACTACCCGACGACCAGCATATCGGGGAAATAGAGGAAGAAGGCTACAAATACCTTGGCATCTTACAGTTGGACCAGACTCTCCACACAAGATGAAAGGCAAGATAACATCGGAGTATATCAGAAGAGTCAAGAAGATGTGTAGATCAAAACTCAATGGAGGAAATTTGATCGATGGCATCAATACTTGGGCTGTAGGTGTAGTACGCTACAGTTCGGGGATTGTGGACTGGACAATGGAGGAGGTAGCCAACACGGATAGAAGAAGTAGGAAGATGTTGGCAATGAATGGCTGTCTGCACAGCAGGAGTAATGTTGCGAGACTGTACCTGCCGAGAAAGGAAGGGGGAAGAGGACTGATCGGCATCTAGGAGTGTGTAAGAAGGGAGAGCAAATCCCTTCATGGCTACCGAAGAGAGAGCACAGAATGGATGCTTCAAGCTGCGTTGAAGGAGAAAGTGATTGTTGAAGAAGAGAGGAGGAGGAAAGACGAGAAAGTTAAAAACTGGAGACTGGAGGAGTCTTGGAGATGGCTCAGGAATGGATTCTTAAAAAAGTAGACAGAAGGTTTGATTCTTGCTACTCAGGAACAAGCTTTAAGAACAAACTCGATCAAGTACAGCATAGATAAGACCTCAGAAACACGACTGTGTAGATTGTGTGGAGATGCCACTGAAACAGTGCGACACATTGTCAGTGGATGCAATAAGCTTACCCAGAGAGAATATGAGAAGTGCCACGACAAGGTGGCCCTGCGGGTACACTGGGAGATGTGAAGGAAGTATGGGATAGAGTATAATGACAAGTGGTATGACCATCAACCCTTGCCAGCCGCAGAAAATGGAGAAGTGAGGATTACCTGGGACATGACTATCTACACTGACAAAGTGCTGAGACATAATCGGCCAGATATTACTCTAATGCATAAAGACACACGGAAATGGACACTTACTGACATAGCTGTGCCAGCGGACCAGAACATCTCCAGAACTGAAGAGGAGAAGGTTGAAAAGTACCAGGAAATAGCATTTGAAATCAGAAGGATTCATGTAGCCTCGAAAGTCACAATAATACCTATCGTGATTGGTGCTCTTTGAAGCATATGAAAAGGTGAAAAGACCTGGTTTAACAAGCTAGATTATCGGCCATCCTTGGAACTAGGAGAGGTTACGTTTATACAAACGTTGGCCGTGTAGCGGCGGAGATCTAACCCGAAGGTCGTGGGTTCAATTCCCACCCTGGTCAGAGTTTTTCTCTGTCCTTGTGTGGGCCCATTTCCATCAGTAGGGCTAACGCTCACATGGTTCATATGGGATTGCAATATAGCACTTCACCTTACACTCTATTCAGTTAACTCATCCTTGGAACTGCTCACCTGTAACGGAAAGTGTTGTCTCTAAGCTACGAGGAGTGGCTGAGACACTACCCAGTGGAACAACTGGAGAGAATCGAAGCGAATAATAATAATAATAATAATAATAATAATAATAATAATAATAATAATAATAATAATAACCATAACCATAATCATAATCATAATCATAATCATAATCATAACCATAACCATAACCATAACCATAATCATAATCATAATAATAATAATAATAATAATAATATTAATAATAATAATAGTCCTAAGGCCTGGAGAGTTTACCAGCGACAAGCAACGACCCATCGCCTGTATAAACACGCTTTATAGGTGGTACACCTCGTGTTTGCTTGTCACACCAAACCAGCATTTGGAGGAAAAGGATCTAATGGAGTGTGCGCAGAGGGGTGCACGTGCAGGATGCAGTGGAGCTACAGACAACTTGTTGATCGATAGAAAAGTTGCACCGGATTGTCACAGGAGGAGGCGGAATTTGAGTGTGGCCTGGATTAATGTAAAAAAAGCGTACGATTCTGTAGATCATAGTTGGTTGAATGGGGTGATAACGTTACACAGGTTTCCCTCATGGTTGTGTAAAGTCATTGCCAAACTGTGTAATAGTTGGAACACACCAAGCCTATTAACAGCAAGGTTACAGTTCTCTTGCATATTGATGATCTCAAGATCTTCGCTGCATCGGAGATAGCCTGCGTAGCAAGCGTTCCTCTTAGACAAAAAGAGCTTCGAAACGATTTTCCCCAAACTGGCCGAGCGGAAGTTGGGGCAAGAGACTGAGGGAACGCTTGCAAGAAGACCCCCTATTTTTGAAAAACCCGTTCGCCCACGAACGGGGGCTTCTGATTGGTGCGGCACAGTCACAATGATTGACAGGTGACAAATTCTGGAGCAAAATATTTCTCCTAAGTTCTAGCGTGACAAAGGCAATGGTGGAAGATGTGGAAGGTTTTGAATCGTGTGTCGAAGCTGAGCGAATCGGGTCTCGGGGTTTTACATTGAAAAGGAAAAAAGAACTGTCAATGCACCCTCTCTTTAACTGTATAGATGTAATGGCCGTTTTGCCAACAGGATTCGGAAAAAGCTTAATGTTTCAGATGTTTGTCATGATGTGCGGAGTGCGAAATAAAATAACTTAAAACGAAGAACCGGCTTCTCGAGTATCATCGTGATTTCTCCATTTCAAAGCATAATACGCGATCAAGTAAGTGGTCGAGGTGAATTCTATGGGAATGACAGCCTGTAATTTAAATGAAAATCTGGACTACTTGGACAGTATCCATCAAGGGAAATTCAATATTATTTACGTGTCAGCTGAAGCCGCTATGGCGTTTCCGTAATTCATTAAAAGCAAAAGATTCGATCGTTATTTAACAAAACTTCGGCAGCGCTTGTTGTCGACGAAAAGTTTGGACTGAACTGAAGTGAGCTTTTCGCTCGCTTGCAAAAGATACTTTATTTACGCAGGATGAATTAATAAAATGCCTGCGAACTATCAGAATCCACATGTTTTAGGATCAAGGAAATTCGTCAAATTATCTGCGTACCTTGCCTGATGTATGCTTGAGTCCTATATCATGGATTGAGACAAGATGAAGACAACTACGCAGCCTATTAAATCTTCTCTTAATTATTGTGAGAAGAAAGCGGCTCCTTTGTAAAGTTATTCGATTTTTTAAAGCACTTTTACTTGCTATTTCATCTACGATTTGACCAAAAACGTACTGTGGATTATCAAATTAGCAAGGAGGTTTGCCTGTAATTTCCAGGAGATTTAGTACGATCCATTTCGTCAACCACTCTGCACCAACAAAATAGCCAGCAAGTCGCACTGAAATCGTCGTTAGTTTTAAACTTAAACCTATTTGAATGGTTTCATGGTCAGCTTTGCTGGAGATTTGCATTTAACGGCCTTACTTACTACCCATGGAACTCTGTACGAGTTTAGGTACGGCCCAGGCCCTCCAAGGGGAGTTTTGTGTAGCTGGTGTACTAATCTGATCTGGGTTAGATGGGGGCTTGCAACATACTACAGGAGTGGGAATTGAGTCGGTTACTGATGTAACTGTTCTAGGATGGGTAAGAGAAACTTTGGGTGTGGTACAACTTGTAGCTGGAATTGTGGATAAATTACTTGTGCTGGTTGCCTTGGGTACTCTATTTTCAATAGCGGTTATGGGCGGCTGTGTTACTTGACTAGTTCCAATATTGCCTGGCTGATGTACAGTGGATGGCAAGCTCTGAACAACTGAGGTTTCACTCTTAGAGTTGTTATAACTAAATGATTTGTAAACACTCTCTTCTAAAGGATTCGAGGGTTCTGGTTCTAGTTTGGCGTCCAAAGTAGCTAGTTCGGCATAATATATCTCAATGTTGTCGAAGCCGTCATAGACAGGGGCTAGGGTTTGCTCCATCCAACACTCCGGTTTACCGTCATCGGGGTTGAGTTCAAACAAGGTCTGATTAATATTCTCTAATTGAGATACCGCTTTTTCCAGGTTTAACTTTAGTGAAGCAATTGTTTCTTTGCTTAACTGTTTGTCAATGTGTCGATTTATCTGATTGACTAACCTTGTAATGTGAGCTTTTTTTCCACGCCGAGTTCCTCGAACTTTTCGTGCTTCTTCGTGGGCTGTATTATCCTTTGTTTTAGCAATGTAATCTCGGAAGTACTCAGACAGGGAGCGACTCAAGCTTGGCAAGTAATCTCGGTGGGTTTGTCCTCCGGCTTCATGCAAATAATCCTCAGGAAACCAGCCAGGGCCGGGCTGTTCCCACAACGAACCATTTGATTCGGCCATCTCGCCCGTTCAGGACTGTATTTCCGGTGAAATCTCCGCCTCGATTGGACCAAATAATGTGGTGGAGGTTTTCCAAACAAAATAAAACTAAGGCAACGAGCGAGAACAGCAAATTTTCAACTACCGATCCGAGCACTACACGATAACACAACAAGATGGCGGATCTCTCAAACACATGTTTTTGTCTCTAGTCTGCCTGGAACTAAGTCCTATTTTGGAAGAGTCCGCTGACCTAAGGGCAGTCGGCAACAGTCCGAAAAATTTACAAGTGTTTAAAAGATACACGAGAATTCATGTGATTAGTTATTAATAATATACAAAGACTGAAAGGAAGACATAAAATCAAAACAAGCTATGTGGAATTTTGAGAGCGCTTGCAGTGTAACAACACATGCAATATATATGTAGTCAGTGTAAATGTATCTAGATGCATGTTTTTATATAAAAGCCAAGATTTGCTTACTTGTCGACAATATGAACGTAAGATTGCTCTGAAATAGAACATTACGTTATAATCGTGACGTGGGAGTGCACTACTTAGCCAATGAGCTCTAAGATGAATTAAAAATACGACCCCCGAATTTGATTGATGCGAGTTTGAAATAAAAGAGAGATTTTGGTTTGAAATTATCATTTAGCCGTATGTTTGCCGGTTTAATTAAACTTTGCGTTAAGGAGAATGGCCAACTATTCCAAAGATGAAAATCTCAAAACAATGACAGATTTTCTTTGCTCATCCGAGCTCACGGATGGAATTCACGGTGAACTTCGATGGGCTGCTGCACTTAACATTTTTCTGTCTTTCACTGCATTCATTGGAAATACCATCTTCTTAGCCGCTCTTAACAAGGTGTCCACGCTTCACCCACCGTCAAAACTGTTATTTCGTACCTTAGCCACAACAGATCTGTGTGTTGGTATCATTTCACAGCCTCTTACTGCTGTTGCATTGATGCCTGAAGTTAAAAAAAATGTTCACGTCTGTCGACATACTAGCATCGTCCGTTTTTTGATATCTTATGCTTTGTGCATGGTATCCTTGCTCACATCAACTGCTATAAACGTGGACAGACTGTTTGCTTTGTCTTTAAGGATCAGGTACAAACAACTTGTGACTCTAAAGCGGACATACGTTATTGTAGCCATCTTTTGGGTTATATCCATTGCCTTTACAGTTTTGTCCCTGTTTATTAATTCGATAACAGCTGTGTATTGGGGAGTTGTGCTAGCATCCTGTTTGACAATATCAGCTTTCTCTTACGGAAAAATCGTTTTTGTGTTGCGCCGAAGTCAAGATCAGTTCGGACCGCGTGCTTTATGGCAAAGACAACCGAACCAAACAGTTCAACTAAACGCAAAACTTTACAGAAAGACAGTTTACACTATATTATGGGTGCAGTTGGCTTTGATTGTTTGCTATTTACCGTATACTATAATCACACTTCTTCTCTCTCGTCGAACTGGCCGCCCCAGTGTGTGGCTTCTTCTTGGGTGGAGATATGCGGGAACTTTGCTTTACTTTAATTCCTCCTTAAACCCGGTTATTTACTGCTGGAAGATGAGGGCAGTGAAAAACGCAATGAACGAGACAGTTCAACAAACTTTCTGCTGGCTTGGTAACATCCGAGGGAAATTAAACAACGTGTTTGTTGTAAATGGCGTACAGCAAACTATAGCCTCCAGTTCGTCATAAGATGATAAAACTGCTAGGAACAAGGACGAAAATAATTGAAGTCAAATTGATTTAATTTGATTCAAACAGCGATTTTTTAGCTGAAAGGAACGTAATCACTTTTCAAACGTCGGAAAAGTGTTGATGTCAAGGAAACAGCTGTTACATAGCTAAGAATCGAACCTCAGCAAACACCTGAAACACGCTTTTGTCTACTTTAGCAATTCTATTACACTTAAAATCCTACCAGGAACAGAACGATATTAATTAATGGGGTGTAGGAAGATGCCTGTCATTCCTAAGAAAGGAAGAAAAGAGAAAGCAATGTAATGTTTGCACTCTGTCACACGATCTGTAAATAATATTAGGTAGTTAAATTGATTGCATGATGATATTGATATCTTGCACTTAAGATGTAATATTTCCTAACTATAAAAAGAAAGTTGAAAGTGATTACTGACAAAGCATTTCCTAAGAAAGGAAGAAAAGAGAAAGCAATGTAATGTTTGCATTCTGTCACACGATCTGTAAATATTATTAGGTAGTTAAATTGATTGCATGATGATATTGATATCTTGCACTTAAGACGTAATATTTCCTAACTATAATAAAAAAGTTGAAAGTGATTACTGATAAAACATTTCCTAGGCTAGGATTTAGTACAAGATACCTCTCTAGAGCTTGGGTATCTGAGACCTTATGAAAGAACAGAATTCCGAAAACCGTGCGATCTGATTTTTTACCCCAGTTTCTTGTAATCTCGCAATCTGATTGGCTAATTTGCCGTTGTCTATTAGCGTGTAGACAACGCTGCCACCTCATGCCTCGCGTCAATGTGTCACAAATTGTAATAGCCAATCAGGTACACGCTCATTTTGGGAAATAAAAGAATCAGATTGCAAGAAATTTATAATTAAAAAAAATACCAACATAAAGGGAATCTCCGTAAATG
>OX421449.1:26384633-26392133 GCA_949126865.1 Montipora capitata | reverse complement strand
AAATACAAAACAAAAATTTGAATGATAAGTGTGATTGCAGAAATAAAATATATGAGACTTCTTTCGAAATTACCATTTAGCCGTATGCCTGCAAGTTAACCACTTCACATTGAGAACAATGGCCAACTATTCAAAAGATGAAAATCAGAAAACAATGACAGATTTTCTTTGTTCACCAGAGCTCACAGAAGGAATTCACGGTGAACTTCGATGGGCTGCATCCCTTAACATTTTCATGTCTATTACTGCATTTATTGGAAATGCCCTCTTCTTAGTTGCTCTTAACAAGATGTCCTCGCTTCACCCACCGACAAAACTGTTGTTTCGTACCTTGGCAACAACGGATCTGTGTGTTGGTACCATTTGTCAGCCTCTTACTGTTGTCGCATTGCTGCCAGAGGTTAAACAATATGTTCACGTTTGTCGATATACCAGCACTGTGCGTTTTTTGATATCTTATGCTTTGTGCATGGTATCCTTGCTTACATCGACTGCAATAAACGTGGACAGACTTTTTGCTTTGTCTTTAAAGATCAGGTACAGACAATTTGTGACTCTAAAGCGGACATATGTTATTGTCGCTCTCTTTTGGGTTATATCCATTGCATTTACAGTTTTGTCCGTTTTTGTTAATTGGATATCAGCTTTGTATTGGACTGTTGTGCTCCTAACCTGTATGGCAATATCAGCTTTCTCCTACGGAAGAATCTTTTTTGTTTTGCGCTTTAATCAAAATGAACTTCGTTCACCTGCTTTCTGGCAAAAACTTTACAGAAAGACAGTTTACACTGTATTATATATACAATTGGCCTTGGTTGTTTGCTACTTACCGTATACTATAATCACGCTTCTCGTGTCTCGTCGATCCGGCCACCCCAGTATGTGGCTTCTTCTTGTGTGGAGATATTTGGGAACTTTGGTTTACTTTAACTCCTCCTTAAACCCGGTTCTTTACTGCTGGAAGATGAGGGAAGTGAAAAAGGCAATGAAGAAGACAGTTCAACGAATTTGCTGCTCTTGGTGTTGCAACCGAGAGAACGGCGTGTTTGTTGTTAATAGCGAACGGCAAACTACAAGCTCAAGCTTGTGATAAGGTCATGGAACCTCTCTTATTCTATTGTTTTTTTTTTTGTGCTTAACAACTGCAAAGCACGACGAACACGCCAAAGAGGCGTTGAAATCACATGCATTTATTGCAGTTCAAACATCTAACCTCACCACACAGGTTTGTGTATTGTAGTAGTCCTTGGAGTATGAATGTCATTTTTAAGAAAGGCAAAAAAAAAAAGAAAAAGAAAAACGTAAAATAATTTCAAGTTTGCCTTTTGTCATAAGATCTGTAAATAATATTAGGAAATAAAGTTTATTGCACAAAATAATCAAACAAAATGGCGCGCAACTGGTTTTGATGCATCTGTCGTTTTTTTCTACATCTCGTAGGTGTTCGCGAAAGCGGTAGGTCTTCTTACATAGTGTGGAGGTTATGCAACAGATGACACTTGCGCAGATGCATGTAACGTGGTCAGTGATCTTAATGGATCGATTCTGATTCGGTCCTGAGATCTTAACCATGATAGAAATCAAATGACAAGGTTTGCATCGTGTGCGTGTACATTTCAAAGTTCTCGCTTGGTTGTCAGACTAACTCGAAAGTTACCTATGTTTTTGTCGCGTTCGAATGAAATAAGTGGTGGTAGAGGAAATATATGTTTATTTTCGGGATCATTGCGGAGAATTTAGAAGTTTTGAGAATGACATTTTTGACTGCAAGATTTTGTAGATGGTAGGTGACAACGAAGGGAATTCTGTTGGTTTTTTCGTTCTGTGACGTTTGTAGTCCGGTTTTTCGGTTCATTTCTTGGGCACGATGTCTGCCTGTGGTGACAGAGGAGTCAGGGTAGCCACGTTCTTTAAAAAAGTGGCTCATTTCTTCGCACTTGCTTTTAACGTCAACAACACCCACAATTCCTCTATTCGCTCTGACGCAGGGCTAACGCTCGAAACGTCATCTTTCCAAATCGTTCATGGTGGTTATTCGATCTTTATCAACACGTTTGATAAAACCAAATTTTCAAATTATAACCGCTCTGGACGCCGTATAAAGTTATACTGGGTTGCAGTACATTAATTTATCTGCTTCGAATGCACTTGTAAGAAATGTTTGGGACAGTTTAGGTTCTTTTTGGCCAGATAAGACTTGAAAAAGCGCGTTTGATAAGCTCGAACCTGCTATTTTCGGCAAAGTCTCCAAAAGGGATTGCGTTTGTGGCCGGCTACGGTTTCTAATTTGGAACTGAATTCATCATTTATTTGCTGTGTCGACGGTCCACACTAAGTTAATTCCTTTCGATTTATAGGCTTTTTGTGTGAAATGGATGTTCAGTCGTGAGCTGCTTTGTTGACTGTGAAATTGCCGTCGAGTTAGCGAATTACTAAGCTTCAGCTTTGCTTTTTAATTAGTAATTTTTGCTGTTGTTCTAAACTGAAGAGAGGGGGTGTAAAGATTATCAGCCAAACGGAAAATGTTGTGAAAGAGATTACTGTGCATGTGATTTCAGTTTTAGTTGTTGATTACAATATTATTGTTGGTTATTGTTTGCAAGAGACTTAACTGATTAGAGTGTAAGGTGAAGTGCTAATTTTCTACCCCATATGACCCATGTGAGCGTTATCCCTACTCAATTCCCACCCTGGTCAGAGTTTTTCTCTGTCCTTGTGTGGGCCCATTGCCATGAGTAGGGCTAACGCTCATATGGTTCATTCGGGGTAGAAAATTAGCACTTCACATTATTATTTATACTCAAATCAGTTAAATCTGTTAAAATATAAGTGCCACATGGCCAACGTAACCTTTCCTTGTACCTATTGTTTGCAAGGCTTGTTTGTTTACTGCTATCACCTCAGAGGTGTTTGATCACTGTAAACTGTGTACACTAAGGACGATTAATTTTGTTATTTTATATGCATAAGCATAATTATTTCCATATACACTATATTGCTCTCTGGGGTTAGAAACGGGAGCTCCGGTTTTGGGCTTGGCTAAATCTATATATCATTAAGTTAGAATATACATTTATCTGCCCCATATAGCTATAGCTAATTAATCAAGACGGGTAGATAACTGCGGGAAGTAAATTAATTTCATTCAGGTAAGACACCAGTAGGGGTGAAATTTGTTGGTTTGCTACGATGTAACTTAATTAATATTTTGAATTTCATCGAGCTGTTCCAAGGTTGGAGTTTTCGGAACTCAGGAAATATGTATGTTCTCAGTTCTTAAGCTCTTCCGCTTTGTATTTGGTTTTGACCGTCACTTCACGACTCCGCCCAGTACGAGAGTATTTGCCAATATAATCCAGTATTGGCTTCTCAGAATGGCAATTTGATTATAATATGGTGCCATGCAAATAATAGGAAATATGCTGTATGCCATATTGATAATAACATGATTTCGAGTACAATTTGGTGCAAAATTGTATTTTGAAAAAAAAATTAATTACAAGTGCTTATTTATACCAAATATACCAAACAGCACAAGAAATTATAGTGTTACTACTTATTAAAGCGATGAAAAACATGGGGAATTTTCGATAGCGTGGTAAATACAACAATATGTGGAATAAATATGTAGAAATTACAAGTGGTTCACTCTTCGAAGAGAAAATAAGGCTCGATGCGATTTGCAAGGCGTTGTAATAGACCACAACAGACAGTCAACGATAAAACGTTGGTTGTCCGTGACTCTGAGTTTCACGCTAATGCGATCGACAGACTGCTTTATTGTGGCAAAAACATGCCTCATAAATATACTTACATATAGACATAGTTACGCATTTTTGTGAATAATAATCATTAATTACAAGGCGATTGGATGGAGTTCAACGGAGCTATTGATTAAGACTATAGATTGATAAAGTGCTAAAATAAGTGTATTGTTTGTAGATCATTAAAATAATTGTTTTGCGACGGCATTTGGAAATAAGTTTGGTTCCGCGCATTGATGGCACGGTTGGTTGAGCACAAAGCTGCCATATGGGAGGTCATGAGTTGACTCCAGCCCTTACACTCAGGGTCTTAAAATAACTGAGTAAAAAGTGCTGCCTCTGAAATTATAACCACAAGTGGTTAGACTTCTCGGACAAGGACTTTAAACCGTAGGCTCCGTCTCACAACCTTCCCTGTTAATCACTGTGGGAGGTAGCAGAACGCACGCACTGTTTGTGAAGAGTACGGGGGGGGGGGGGGGGGGTGGGGGGGTGGAAGGGAGATGCCAGGAGTTGTAATCTATCCTCCTTTCGACTACATGTGTGGGTAAGGTGGTGGGGGAGGGGGGGGGGGGGTTGAGATCAAATATGGACTGATAGCGGCTGCCAGAGGTGCCTTTAGAAGCTGACGTCCTCTATCACTCTAGAGAAAGAATTGTAAACCGTCATAGACTTTGTGATATGTATATATTTCCTTAACCATAAACCATATTTCGTTTAGTGGATCTGTCAGCTTTGATACTGCGGAATATTCAAGTGAGGCAGAGATTGAAGACTTAAGATTTGCCGCAATATGCAGTGCTTCTTCAGAGAATGGACCAATTAATGATATGGCTTTTATCCCAAAAACTCAAAATGATTCATCAAATGGAGACTGAAATCTCAAAATCTAACCACAACAAATTTTGCATTCATCAACTGAAATGGGAAAAATACACAAGCATCCATTAGTGATCAGAGTCAGTCTTATCCTTCAATATAGCACATAACCATAGCTGAAGTAAGAACATCAATACCTTACTTCATTTAAGTTCTCTTAACCAATAAAGACAATGCGCGTATTGGTTTGTGTTTGTGTGGGTGTATGTATTAATTCTTGTCTGTATTATATGCAATATTTTGTAAATACTTTTATATTATAACAACGTATTCATTGATCTGTCATTGCAATAATCACAATAAAATAAAATAAAATAAAAAAATCTTCAATTCCCATATGTATTTGAAGAGTTCAGTCCTGTTGGCGTATGCTTTGTTTCGGAAAGATCGATAGGGATGATTGACGAGTGAATCGCTGTTTGTGCCTTCTGCTACGCGGCTACGTGGCTCCGCATCTTTGCAGCCACGCGGCATGGAAAGTTTCCATTGTTTGAACTTAGCCATGTGGCCACGTAGTAACGTAGCAACGTAGCCATGTAACAGCGTAGCCACAGGTTGGTGTTTGCGCGTAACAGAGTAGCCGCGTAACCACGAAGTGTTTTGGAGTGGTCGGGTATTTTACAGTTAATTTATCCAATCGGAGCATCTTGATGAGAGGAAATTTCGAACACCGAATGGTTAGGAAGATTTTTGAAGTTAAGTCTTGTTTTTGTTCCCTGGTTTGCTCATTTGTTGAGTATATGAATTTTAATCTGAGACGATATGAAACAATAGAATAAGGGCCTGTTTACATGGAGGTGGGGTGAAACGCCTAGGCGGATAACCCGCCTAGCTGGGGTAACCTCCTAATTTTTTTCAGCCTTGCGTGTAAATGATAGGCGCTGCAGTAACCCGCCCAGCCGGGGTCCCGTTTTGCCATGTAAAGGCTTGAAGGTGGGGTAACCCGCGAACCCGGGGTCGGCTCGTGTCACAAGACACTGCTTTTGGCGGATGCTTTGCAGCATTAAAAGTGATACTAAGAAGCCACAGCACTGAAAAGTAGAAGCTAGAGTAGCCAGTGAGAGTAGAAAATAATTTACTGGCAAAATTCGTCCTTCATCCCCCATTTGCCTATTCACGTACTCAGCGACAACGCAGTAGCCTCGCGAAAGGACACCCTGGAGAGCCCGGCGTGGTAAGATTGCGTGTGAAATCGAGCTATTTTTCAACCCCACCCAGGCGCGTAGCGTGGTCATTTTTTCAAGTACGCACAAGTACATATGATCTAGAAACCTAAGTAAACTGAGCGAAAAATACTGCGTTCTTTATTTCTTGTCGAAATAGTTGTGTGAATACAAGCAAAGAACAAAGCGTCTTGCCCTTATTTTGAGCAAACTTGGCGCAGACAAAACATTGTTTTGGTTGTGCTAGCGTGACTGGAATTGTCAAGAACGTTCTCGGAACGTCGCTCCTTTGTCAAGAGGGAGCTTACGAAACGAGGACGATGACGGCTACGAGGACTTCATTTAAAATTACAAGTTGGCGTTATTTATATCACTACGAAACTATTTCATGTCGTTTCGCGTTAAAAATGTGTAGTAACTGTTGACGAATTAAACTGGTATGAGTGGGTTGGAAGCGTAGAGAGAGAACTTAAAACTCATCGTCATGTGCCAACGTCCTCCACAGAACCTTGAATTTGGTCATTTCACGTCGTCATTTAGGAGATGACGGCAAAGAAATGTACCAAAATGCAAAACGCATGTGCAGAGCGTGCAGAGCCATTGTTTACTGCTCACTAAACCTATTGTTTTGTAGCTTCGTCGTTGCCGTCGGCGTCGTCGTTTCGTAAGCTCCCTAAGAACGTTCTTGGAACGTCGCTCCTTTGCAACCTCGCCTTTTTGTTGCACGCTGGCCAAACAACACTGCATCGTTGGAGCAAAAAAAAGTACAATGCAAAACTAGGTTAGAACATGGTATAGCTTGTGTTTTAGTTTTTAGAATTTAATCAAAGTGGTGCTTTCATCACGAAATCTTGGTTGCGTACAAGTAAAATGTTAAAAAATAAAACCAATTGCTAAAAAATTCAAAATTTTCTGGTCACCTCAAGTACGCACGTGCGTATATGCGTATAGGACGCTACGCGCCTGCCACCCAGGAGGGTTACCCCACCAACCCAAGTTACACCACCACCATGTAAACAGGCCCTGAGTGATATCAATTAAACCGAAATATTTTAAAATCTGCAACTTACATTAAAATTATTGAAAAATGCTTTAAAGGTCAAGAAACAATTTCGCTGGGTATCGAAGATATCTTTAATCTTCAGTATATTATATCTGATTGATGCCACTGCAGGAAGTAGGGTTTCCCCTCGAAAGTACTAAACTTGTCATTCCAAAAAATTTGTTCAAGGACTTCAGGTCTGTTCTTTGGATTGAAAGCTATTAAATCTTGCCAAAGAGTAATCATTTCGCGATAAAATTCGGGAAATTCACTTTTTAAATTGAGGCGATCTACGTCATACTTGCATGCGATAACAAACATGAACCCATCGGCAAAGTTGAGGGCCAAAATTAACTGCTTTCAGGCACGTTTGTATGTTGTTCCATTCCACCGAGTAGAACGCTTTTACAAAATCTTTGTAATATGTTATAGTCAGGCTCCGAACCTCCATTTTGACCATCTCCCAAAAGAAGCCTTATCAACAAGCTTATATATTCATTAATATTCATTAATAATAATAATAATAATAATAATAATAATAATAATAATAATAATAATAATAATAATAATAATAATAATAATAATGCAAAGACAAGTGGTATGATCATGATCCTGAAGGAGTTATAGAAAACGATCAAGTAAAGGTGTTATG
>OX421449.1:26377133-26382133 GCA_949126865.1 Montipora capitata | reverse complement strand
TTTATAAGTATTGTCAACAAACAACGAATCATTAAACCTCCAGAAATCGGGGCCTCGAGGTGCGGCTTCTTCTTCAAAACAGACGGTGACCGCTAAAGCAGAGTGGTCTCAAAAAATATTTGGTGCAACTCTACATTCTTGAATTAACTTATCTAAAAATTTGGGGATAAAGAGATAATTAAGTCTACTTTGTATCTTTATCGATGGGTTGCACCAAGTGAAACCTGGATTGATCAATTTTTTGTGACGCAACGAGTGTACCGAATTAAAAGTCTTAATTAACAAGTCAACTGTGACTCTGTTACCGCTAAATTCTTTGGAACAAACGGTCGGCCTCCTTTCTTGTCAATAGAATTCTTTACTCAATTAAAATTGCCACCGAACACAAGGTTTTCGTTAGCATATGCAGATAAGACTGACTTATATAAGTCTCTAAGGAACACATTTCCTTTTTCTTGTGTTGTACTCAAATGTATTTTCCGCTGGTATTCCAAGTAATTAGTTGCGGTTGTTTCATTTCGCACCTGCCGCACCCACTATTGTGCATTCTGTTTTTCATGTATGTCAGGATTGGCCAGTTATTAGTATTTATACCATCCGCTGTCTCTTGAGTACCATTCACGCTTGCGGTTCCATACAGTTTATTCATCTTTCTGCTTTAGAAAAGTATTAGAGAGTACAGGGTCTTCGTATAGCCATCTTCTTGGATGATGGTTGGGCGATTGTTCAGGATAGAGAAAGTTGTCGCATTAAGGCCCGGGCTGTAAGGGGGGATTTGTGCAACGCAGGTTTTGTTGTCAATGAAGATAAATCGGTATGGGAACCCACCCAAGTATTGGACTGGCTGGGTATTACCTGGAATGCTGCATTAGGTACTTTAAAAATTGTGGAAAGGAGAATTGTTAAGATCATTAACCTAATTGATCATATTATTGAAGCCGATTTCAAAGTTTCCGCGAGAGAGTTGTCCTCCTTCACAGGTCAAAGTATCTCTACCGGGCCTGTAGTTGGTAACATTGGCAGGATAATGACCAGACATTGTGTCTTGTCCACCTTGTGCAGGGATAATTGGGATTCTATATCCCTTCTCGACGATTACTGCAAGGAAGTACTGTATTTTTGGAAGGAAAATATGGTAAATATCAACACGAGGTATTGCTTTGTAAGTGAGGTATCAAGTTAATTTGTGTATTCTGATGCCAGTGCCACCGGAGGTGGAGCAATTATTGATTTTAACAATGATTTTGTGTGCCACAAAACGAGAGAGGTCAAAGTTCAACGTGGAGAGAACTGTCTGTTATTGAGTTTTCTTTGCAATCATTTGCCTCAGTGTTGGAAGGATCACACGTTAAGTGGTTTACGGATAGCCAAGTAGCTGCTAAGATTGTTGAAGTGGGCAGCATGAAATTAGGTTTGCACAAAATGGCCAGAAGGATTTTTGATATTTTTATTCGATCGGGAATTCATTTAGAAGTACAGTGGATCCCTCGCACTTCGAATCAACAAGCTGATTATATAAGTCGTTTAATTGATACTGATGATTGGCAAATTACTGAAGATTTTTTTCTTTTTCTTGATGACTTGTGGGGTCCGCATAGTGTAGATTGCTTTGCAAATTATTGTAACCACAAGATCCCCAGGTATTTCTCGAGGTTTTGGAATCTTCTTGAATTCTTTGAATTCTTCGGGTGTTGATTTTTTCTTTCAGTCTCTTCGAGGGGAAAATTGCTTAGTAGTCCCTCCAGTTGCTATCATCCCAAGCGTATTACATTAAATTAAATCTCAGCAGGCCGTTGGTACGCTCGTTGTACCTCTTTGGGCTTCGTCTCATTTCTGGCCTTTAATTGCACACAAGTATAGTCGTTATCTTGTGGCTCACACTATTCGTATCGGGAATGAGGTTATTACCCACGGAAAAAGATTTAATTCGCTCTTGGGGTCTGATCTTTTCACAGGAAATATTATTGCCTTTAGACTAAAATTTACTGATTAATTTATTGGACGGTGTGTCTACTAGCCTATGTTTTTTCAGTTGTTGGCGCTGGCCAAGGCAGGATGCTGTTTATTTTTAAGGCACTGGCCTATGTTTTGGTCTGTCATTTCATATGGTGCTGTCCTAATAGGAGTATAGTTGATTTATGTGGCGCTGGCCTAATCAATGGTTGTTGATCTACGCGGCACTGGCCCATACGATGATTTAACGTCTTACGTGGCACTGGCCCCATCAATGACGGATTTTTGTACGGTTATTAAAGGATGTTCTGTCTTTCTTTTGTTCTTCTAGTATATATGTTTTGTTCTTGTCTTTACAGATTATGCTATCAAGTAATTCTTGGAAAGGCTTTCAACAGTTTTCTTCAATCAACGTTTATGAAGTGCTAAATGTTATGTTGAAGTCCAGGGCGGATTCAACCACTAAAGCTTACGTTCGTGTTATCAGAAAGTTCTTGGACTGGTCTAAAAGTAAACATTTCAACATGCAGTTACCTTTTCCTCTTAGTCTGTGTTGTTTCTCTATATTTTTTTGAAGTTCAGCAGTCTTCTGTTTCTAGTTCCTCAGTAATTTTAGCCCATGCGGCCCTTAAATGGTGGATCGTAATCCTTTAGATAGTGAATTTTGCAGAAATGTCATCGAATCTGCTAAACGCCAGAAGTCACAGCCAGTTATGAAAAAGAAGCCTATTTCCACAGAAATTATAAGGCGTATTTTAGATATTCATAACAAGAGAGATGCTAATTTAAAGAATCTCCGTATTGCTGCGTTGTGCTCTTTAGCCTTCGCAGGGTTTTTTCGTTATGACGAATTATGCAATATCGTTCCGAAGCATATCGAATTTCACAGCGATTATATAAGAATTTTTGTGCCTCGTAGTAAGACAGATGTTTATAGGGAAGGGAATTTCGGCTATATTAGTGCATCTGGATCTAAGTACTGTCCTGTTGGTGTTTTACAACGTTATTTAGATTTATCTGATATTGAATTAAATAGTCCTCTCCCTTTATTTAGACCACTTGTTTTTCACCGTAGTACTTCTAGCTATACCCTGAGGAGCGGAAATATTTCTTATACTACCTGTAGAGATATCTTAAGGGATACCTTAAGTCAGCTGGGCTACAACCCTAATGATTATGGTCTTCATAGTTTAAGATCCGGTGGCATTACAGCTGCCGTACGCCATAGTAGGAACTCGAGCAGGTAAAACATCCAAGCTGGAATATATTGTAAAAGCCGGACAAATTTGTTGAAAAAACTCTTGTGTACTAGATTGCGCAAACTGGTTTCTCCTCCGCCTGCATAAAGACAATTTTCACAACTGCTTGTAGGTATAAAGGTAAACACGAATGCGCCAAACCAAAGGAACAACAAATAACTGGCCTCGCCTCAGCGCTGGAGGAACGATATGCATTTTTTCATGCCATCTGCAGGATTAATCTTGCTCACAATAACACAACTTACTCTTTTTTAAACATTATTTACATTCGCTTTTTCCTTTATCGCGAAGCCAATGTTCGAGAATGCTTTTCAAAACAACTTTGTTTTTTTTTTCTAATTAAGGTGTTGACTGTTACGATTATGTTGAGTCGTTGGTTTGTTAAAGAGAACTATTTCTTGCAAAGAAAGCAAACAAATTCTTATCTGCTGAGAGCATCCATAGCAGCAGGAATATTAGTTAAGTATTACGTAAAGTAATTTTCGCAGAAACGTTCAGTTTGTAATAAGATGGTTTTGTTTAATTCAATATAAAGTATTTGAAATGCACGGTCTGTTTCTTTACTTATCTCCATCTTAGAAAAAGTTGACTCCAACTTGACTGAAAAACAAGAAACCAGTCACTGATGTGTGTAAGATCGTTATATCCAAAACAAGTTTTGCGTGTGTAAGATCGTGCAGCGTGGTGACTGGGCTGGCGCTCTAGACTCCAAAAAAGTGTCTCTGTTGCTAGCGGAGAAAAAAAAAAACGGAGCGTGCTCAAAGTCCTTGACGTTAAGTCCGTGGAACATAACAATGTGGCCCAGGTTCGATTCCCGGACCCGACGCCATAAGTGGGTGGAGTTTGTGTTGGTTCTCTTCTCTGCTTCGAAGGTTTTTCTCCGGGTTCTCCAGTTTTCCCGCCTCAGCAAAAACCAACATACAGCTGATTCCAGCTGGCTGTAAGCTGTGCTTCCAAGGTCACACATGGACTGTATAGCGTCTGCCAGATGCGCCATTGTATGCTTTCGGTTCGACCTTGTTGAGCTACGCCGTTGCTGCACTTGCGACGGCGGTTGGCCGCGACAATTATAAAGGCCAGAAGCGTAAACATGGGATGACCCCTGAACATCTGAGTTCTAGATTTGCTCTTCGAAACGACGAAACATCTTACTGATTAAGGAATTCTGAAAATAAATTGTCTCTTCCGCAGCCCTGCATGCAAATATTTAAAGCGAGTTTCTCTTACAGCGGAGCCGGTTTGTGGAACAGCCTATCCAGTGACCTTCGTGCGGCAACATCTTTACGTGACTTTAAATTTAATCTACGTCACCACAGTTTTGAATAAGTTTGAACAGGGCATCCTTGCAAAGGAGCTTTTAGTATGTAGTTAATAGTATTTTAGGTTAGT
The DNA here is from genome assembly GCA_949126865.1 of Montipora capitata. Taxonomy (NCBI): domain Eukaryota; kingdom Metazoa; phylum Cnidaria; class Anthozoa; order Scleractinia; family Acroporidae; genus Montipora; species Montipora capitata. The sequence goes on along the minus strand of OX421449.1, from coordinate 26,377,532 downwards.
TAGTTTCTCTAGGGATAATTTTAGTTAATTTTTTTTAACCTTTATCTTTTAAAAATCTTTGCTAAAGGATTTACTGTGTATAAATAAAGTTACCGTACCATACCATCTGGGGTTGGGATTTTTCCGAGTTTCCAATGGGTTCTACATTTCATTTCATATGTGTAATTGAAAGAAAGACAGAGAAATGGAATCAAGCTAAGTGGAATTTTCACAGTACTTGCAATGCATAACACATGCAATATATATGTAATGGCCAACTGAGCTAAGGTCGATGAGATGCCAAACAACCAAGGGGCTAAGAAGAGAATCAATGGCAGTTCGGGGGGGGGGGGGGGGGGGAGGTTAAATTAAGCACTTCACACTGATTACGGACAATGGCCAACTTTTCCAAACAATGAC
>OX421449.1:26364682-26371933 GCA_949126865.1 Montipora capitata | reverse complement strand
TAACTCAGTGAATAAGCACTTTCTCATATGACCACCGCGCTTTTCCTTTTTTTTTTCTTTCCTGGTAACAAAATTCGGAATGTTCACTTACTTAGCTCATTTTGACCGAAAAGTCGGGATTTATATAGCAACAAAGTTGTTTTAGTTCGCATCTCGCGCGCTTTCATTGCAGAACTATTGAGAAAATCCCCGTATGACGGCCGTACGCGATCCTAGCAGGGCCGGACGGCTTTTTCCGGCCCTGCTCGCGCCATCGCGTACGGCCCTCATACGGGGATTTTCTCAATAGTTTTGCAATGAAAGCGCGCGCGGGGCCGTACGGGTCATATGATAACCTTAATTATGGCTCTGGCGTTTTCTCTACCGTTGTGAAATACAGCCTTATTTCGAAATTTCCAAACACCATATAAAATAGACTTGATTAAGTATAAGATAAGGCGGAGGTTCTTTGCATGAGGAGTGGGGAACTCATAAAAGAAGACAAAATCGCAATTCGGCTTAAAAGGCGAAGTCAGGAGACTAGTTTGGAGGGGTAAGAAGTGGAACCAAACCAATTTAACGCGCGGGCAGTGTAAAAAACAATGGTCAATAGTTTCATCCATAGGGCAAGACGTACAGTGGGAGGATCCTATATAACCCCAATCACGAAGGGAGCGACGCACTTTAATCGCACGAAGAGTAATTAACCAGGCTAAGTCGTTTTTGAAGTTTTCGGTGAAATCATCAAAGACTAAACGCCAATGGCGAGACAAAGAAAAACGCGCAGATACGAAGGGAGACCAAAAAGTTGGAAGAATCGGAATGATGCAAGCCTTCTTTAGAAAAAGCCGATAAAGGGACTTCGCCAAAAAAAGAAAGGTGCGGGGGATATTCACAGACTGAAGGGAGCTGAAAACCGAGACGTAAAAGCTAGTAGGCTGGGAAGCGCTGGGCGTCAGATTGTCGCGCATCATTGACCACTCAGGCCGCGGGGGCGCTAAGCGGGCACCGCAAAAATACTTAGCCATATAAAAACACTTGTGACACGACTCGCCAAGAACGTTAACTAAGGCTACGAGGCGTAAAGCCTTCCCCTGACATACAAAGTCTTTCAAACCCAAACCTCCCTCAGACGTAGGGCAAACAATAGTCTTACGGGCCACAGTTTCTAACCTGGCGCCCCCCAAAAAAGGCCAAATCAAATGGTTTAACTTGTCATAGACCCTTCTGGAAGGATCCAAAACACGACTAACATAGAGAAGTTTGCTTAAACCGAGAATGTTCAAGATCAGAACTTTTCCAATCAAGGATAGAGACCGCGACTTCCACAGGGATAAGGACTTGCCAAGTTTTGACAAACGAGGTTCCCAATTATCACGATTCACATCAACTGTACCGAAGACAACCCCGAGAATTTTCTTTTTTTGCACCCATTTGAGGCCAAGCGGCTTGTCCTGGCGGTCTTTCCAAGCACCACGCCACATGGCCTCAGTGTTAGAGACATTCAGCTTTGCTCCGGTGCCTTTCTCATATATGGATATTGCACGGAAGAGCGAAGCAAGAGAGCGGTCATTCTTGACAATTGCTTTAAAGCGTCGCCCTGCCGTACACATCGATGCAAAGGGACAGGATTCGAAAGAAAATCGTTAACGAGAATGCGCATGTAAGCACCAATATAAAGCGTACGAATGCAATTGCAAAAGGAAGGACCAAAGCCATAATGCTCAAGAAGAGTCATCAGAAAAGACCTATTAACCCGATCGAAGGCTTTTTCCTGGTCCAAAGAAACTAGAATCCCCGTTTCCCCAGTGCGGTCAATGTAATCTAAAGTATCACGCAATAAAGCTAAATTAGAAGCGATAGACCTTCCTGGAACAGAGCAAGTTTGATCAGGGCTGATAATAGAACTCAAAACCCTAGCTAACCGTAAAGAGAAAGCCTTAGAACAAATTTTATAATCTACATTAAGGAGGGAGATTGGACGCCAGTTCTTCAAGTCCTTAAGATCATCCCTCTTGTATACTAGGCGAGTAACACTAGATTTCATAGATTCGCACAGTTCGCCATCACTTAAACTTTCATTGAAAACGTCGACTAAAAGGGGGCCAAGCCCCGACCAAACATTTGAATAAAATTCAACTGTCAAACCGTCTGATCCAGGTGTCTTATTCCTATTAGAGAGGTTCAGGGCCTGTGTAGGAAAAGAGGCCTTCAGAAGATTCTCGGTCGGAATCCGACAAACGGCCCGAAACGTGAGAAAGAAGCTCATGTTGAACATCAAGATCAAGCTCCTCCTCAGCGAAGAGGGCAGAATAAAAGCGCTCATGAACCTCCGTCATCTCAGGAAGAGATGAGACCTCATTCCCCTCTGGGGTCAAAACTGACGATATTAGAGATTTTTCGTGTCGTTGATTTTCTACCTTGATTTTCTACGTTGATTTTCACCTTCCTCCAACCACTTTGCACGACTTCTGATTTTAGAACCCTCTAACTTTCTGTCAAAGATAGATTTTAAAGAGGCTTCTAACTCCAAGATCTCTGATGAAACTGCCGAAATCCCTGAAGCTAAATGCCGCTTCAGCACGATCAGTCGATTGGTGAGAAGGACTTTATCTCTAGAAAGCTCCTTACGTCTATCACGAGCAAAAGAAATTGATGTCGACTTGAAATCCTTCTTTAACAACTCCCACATTTCCTTATTCGAAGGAAGAACATGGCGAAAAGATAAATGTGCATCAATCAAATCAGAGATCTCGGAGCAAAAAGCCTCATCCTGGAGGAGGGAATTATTAAACTTCCAAACACCAGGCCCAGATCTAGCTGGATCTGTGAGATCAAGCTCTAAAACAACAAAATCATGGTTAGAATAGACACATGGGAGGATGCTACACACACTAATCGAATCGCAAAGAACACGGGAGACAAGAAAAACGCCATGCATCTCTAATACTGCAAGATGATTTGAAATCGGATAAACCCGAAGCGCCAGAAATGTTACCCCCCATTTTGTCTAAACGGGAATCGTAACAGTTGAAATCTCCCGCAAAAACAAGCCGAGAGTTGGGGAACAAATATGCATGAGCCGACCGAAGAAAAGCCCTTCTCTCAGCTGGGATCGTAGGCACATAAAGATTAACAAGGTTGACATTGATGTCGCCACAACTGATTAAAAGACTGAGGACACGCCCATCCGAGTCCCTTTGCCAAACTGAAAGTCTATCTCGAAAACGGTCAGAACACAAAATCGCAACACCCCCTCTTCTTCCAACCGCCGGGGCCCAAAAGCTAGGGCCACGCCAGCGGGAGGAAAAGGAGGACTGGATAGTCACATTAGAAACCATACTCTCTTGAATACAGCAAAAGTCAAGATTCGCGCTATGAAAATAATCAGTGATCGAAATGAACTTCTTATCGCTCAAGCCTCTGACATTGATAGAAAGTTACAGGAAACTCAACACTGGGGAAAACTGTAATTGCCCTGGGCGGGATTTGAACCCACGTCCCCCTGATCACTAGTCGGGTGTGATGACCACTTCACTATCAGGACAACCATGCTAGCAACATGGCTGATGGACTCCCTAAGGGCCAGTTTTTCTATGTGATAACGCTGGATCAACAAGTGATTCACAGGCGGACAAGGGTAATTAATGTAAAGAGATCTAGACAGTTAAGTAGATCCCTTGAGCCAACAACGTTTCACCCTCAGGAGGATCGCAAATGGATTCACAGTCCAATTTGAGGAGAAATTGAGAGAAAGTTACAGGAAACTCAACACTGGACAACTTCTGGGGAAAAATGTAATTGCCCTGAGCGGAGTTCAGGGGGAAGTCCCTTAGGGAGTCCCACGGAAATGCCACACATTAAATGATTAATCAGCCATGTTGCCAGCATGGTTGTCCTGATAGTGTAGTGGTCATCACACCCGACTAGTGATCAGGGGAACGTGGGTTCAAATCCCTCTCAGGGCAATTACATTTTTCTCCAGAAGTTGTCCAGCGTTGAGTTTCCTGTAACTTTCTCTCAATTTCTCCTCAACTTGGACTGTGAATCCATTTGGGATCCTCCTGAGGGTGATACGTTGTTGGCTCAAGGGATCTACTTAACTGTCTCTTTACATTAATTACCCTTGTCCGCCTGTGAATCACTTGTTGATCCAGCGTTATCACATAGAAAAACTGGCTCTTAGGCAGTCCCACGGAAATGCCACACATTAAATGATTAATCAGCCATGTTGCCAGCATGGTTGTCCTGATATAGTGTAGTCGTCATCACACCCGACTAGTGATCAGGGGGACGTGGGTTCAAATCCCACTCAGGGCAATTACAGTTTTCCCCAGAAGTTGTCCAGTGTTGAGTTTCCTGTAACTTTCTCTCTCTCTCTCTATATATATATACATATCTGAGCGAATTCCTAAAAGGTAGCCGCTGGAGTTTTCGCTTGAGCACGGGCGTAGCCCATGTTCAAGCCAGTGTGGCCGCTCAAAATCGAGGGGGCTTGCCGTCAAGGCCTGCTTTGCCAAACAGCCCAGGGACAGTTCTAACTCTGAGTTGTGTGTCAAAAGCACAGGGCTTGGGGGGTTGCTGCTTTGAGACTTTAACTGCAGTTAGAGTTTGTGGCCTTGTTAAGTGAGACTTTACAGTGTAGGATGCCTTGGCATTTTTTCCTTGACTAGTGTAGGCCTGAATGATAGTTTGCTTTTGATCACCAATTAGAGTGAACCCACAGTGTGGCGTGGGGTGGTGATTGGCAGTTGTCTGACCAAAGTACAGGGGTGGGGAGGGTATTTTTTTTTACTTTGTGACAGCAGGAGAATTGGCTTGTTTTCACAATTTCCGCAGCCACCTTTTCACAAATCCAGTTATATATATATATATATATATATGATATGTTACAAAGGGCATAACAACAGTATTAAACTCACGGCAGAAAACGAAGACATTCCGCTTCGGCAAAACAGCTTGGCATGATCCATGCGCGACGATCATACTAATCGCTTAAATGGCGAGGTTACTTAGGGAGTTTACACCGAAAATTCCTGAAATTCCTTCATTTTCCCTCAGTACACAGCAATAAGTCGTTCATTGCGCAAGCGTGCATTCACGCAGACCTAAAAAGGGCGGAGAAGGTTATTTTGTCAAGACGTGTTTCCGACATTAGTCCTCAACAATATTTTCCTTACATTATGAATTAATTTGCCTTGTAGAGGGCATTATGCTAATAGTCAAAGAACCCAAAAAACTTCTTCCGCTCTTTTTTCCGACGCTGATTCCTTTTAAGGGCTAAAGCTTATAAAAGTGGCGCAGAGATTTTCTTGTCGTTATTGCGTTAAGAATAGCTCATTCAAACTTGCTCGCATTTATATCTTCAATGTAGAATTGGCTTGTTTTCACAATTTCCGCAGCCACCAGTTTGCAGAAAACAAAGTGTGCTCAAAGCTCCACTAAGTTCTATGCGAAGCTTCTAAGTATATAATGCCATCTTTCTTTGTATTTGACTTATTTACAGATTTCATTTGATTTGATTTACAGACTTTGCCAGTCAAGCTGGCAGAGCGCCACAACAGCTTGCGCCAATTACTGTGGCCCCCTTTTTTACCCTCCCAACCATGATACTCAACAGAAGACAGACCACAACACCAGGAACTACGTGCCCTACTCTTAGCGACAAGTGTGTGGGTTCTTTTTCGTCCCACAGGATTATAGACATTGAAGGGTTCTGAGACGGGACCTCCGGCTTATCGTCCTTATCCGAGAAGACTTGAAAGTCTAACCATTTGCAGACGTAGTTACAAAGGCAGCACTTTCTCCTCAGTTATTTAAAGACCGTGCGTGTTGGTCCGGCCGGAGTTGAACTCACGACCTCCCGCGTGACAGTCCGGTGCTCAACCAACTGATCCACCGCTGCGAGGTGTATTTTCTTTTAAAGTTGGGTCTCACACATTCAAAATGTGACTAATTGATTTTCTTAAACTGTTTCATAATGTGGAACCACTTTTAAACTGTAGTTTTGCAAAAATTGGTTCGTTCCTTCCTCTTTTCAAAATTTCTTTTTGAAGACGTCGTTATTGTGGTTAGGACCGCGGAACGAGGAATGGAGTTAGAATATTGCAATATCTGTGGCCTGCAATATTTGCATAACCCTTGAGCCTAAGGCACTTTGTTGATCATTACTTGCTACGACCCTCGAATTTGATTGATGAGTGTAACATAAAATAGAGACTTCCGTTGGAAATTATCCATGATTTACCTTATGTCTGCCGGTTTAAACACCACCCTGATTAAGAAGAATGGCCAATTATTCCACAGATGAAAATCAGAAAATTATTTCAGATTTTCTTTGTTCATCAGAGCTCACAGAAGGAATTCACGGTGAACTTCGATGGGCTGCAGCTCTTAACATATTCCTGTCTTTCACAACATTTATTGGAAATGCCATCTTCTTAGCCGCTCTTAACAAGATATCCTCGCTTCACCCGCCTTCAAAACTATTGTTTCGTACCTTGGCCACAACGGATCTGTGTGTTGGAATCATTTGTCAGCCTCTTACTGTTGTCGCATTGCTGCCAGAGGTTAAACAACATATTCACGTTTGTCGATATACTAGTATCGTGCGTTTATTGACATCTTATGCTTTGTGCATGGTATCCTTGCTCACATCAACTGGAATAAATATGGACAGACTTTTTGCTTTGTCTTTAAGGCTCAGGTACAAACAACTTGTGACTCTAAAACGGACACATGTTGTTGTAACCCTCTTTTGGGTTATATCGATTGCATTTACAGCTTTGTCCGTTATTATTAATTCCATAACAGCTTTGTTTTTTACGGTTGTACTAGTTTCGTGTCTTATAATATCAGTTTTATCTTACGGAAAAATCTTTTCTGTGCTGCGTCAAAATCAAAATCAGGTTGGCTTTCGTGCTTTCAGTCAAAGAAAAACGAACGAAACAGCTCCACTAAACGCAACAGTTTACAGAAAGACAGTTTACACTGTATTATTGGTACAGTTGGCTTTGATTGTTTGCTACACACCGTATACTATAATCACGCTTCTCCTCAGTGTCTCGTCCATCAAACCCGTCCGCCCCAGTGTGTGGCTTCTTCTTGGGTGGAGATATACGGGAACTTTGCTTTACTTTAATTCCTCCTTAAACCCGTTTCTTTACTGCTTGAAGATGAGGGCAGTAAAAAACGCAATGAAGGAAACAGTTCAACAAATCTTCTGCTCGTTTGGTTGCATCCGAGAGAAATTAAACTGCGTGGTTGTTGTGG
>OX421449.1:26357182-26359682 GCA_949126865.1 Montipora capitata | reverse complement strand
TCTAAGCTTGCCCCGCGATATGGTCATGTGATACTGGTCCGCGGATACCTTGTTTTTACAAGTGTCAATTGATCAAAACATGGATGTCCAATATCAAAGATGTATGCTGTAAACTAGCATGATACTGGTCACATTGGCATACATGGACGGGTGAACGTACGGACGGGCGGTTGATGACGTCATGGTTATAAAACCAAGATTTCACGCATCGCCGCGCGCAGCTCCACTATAAATTTATAAGGCGTCCAGAGTTCGGTTATAATATGTCAGACGAAACGACAACATTGACGGCAAGAAAACTCGCCAATGATGTCTGCTGTAGGCTTGAATGGCGACGTGGTGTGTGATTGTTGAAATATGCCAGGATCTCTGCCATCACGGAATTGCAAACGTTTTCAGGCCACCTTCGTTTTTTTTTTTAGCGGTTTACAAATATGTGAGTCAGTGAGGCACTCACGAGGAAGGAAAACATTACCTTTAAGCTAAGTGGTGTAAATAAGTGTTTTGTCTCCTGCTCTATTTCTCTCAGCTTTATGCACCCATCAACTCGAAAGTTGAACATCCCCCCTCCCGGGCAAAGTCCGGGCATTTGAACTTTTGAAGATTGGATCGTTCAATTTCCCGCCCCCCACCCCCCCCGGCCAAATGGGGTTCAAATGCCCTACCCTATCGACGGATTTGTCTGTCATACCCTACTAAAGAACAATCGTCGGCGGCTCCTGTCTTCTTAATAAAGCTTGTGTATAAAGATGATAACACATGTTTCGTGACCCTTTACATGATGATGCCGTCTTTACCAGACTTGAGCTACTACAAAAACACAATTTTAATATTGAAACTTGAAAATTGAAGTCGGACAATGTTAATAAGCAAGTATAAGCTGCTCTAACACGAAACACGACAAAGGTTCTTTAACGAGCGAACTGTACACTTAACAGCAGAGCCTAGAGCGTTTACGACTGCATGTTTTTTAAATTGTTCAGTGTCGCTTGATTACCTCTAACAGAAACCTACAGCTTTCAGAGCTATAACAATGAAATGGAGGGTGTGAAAACGAACCATATTGTATTTACTCTATAGTATTAGAAAGACAAATTACGCAGCAAAAATTCCTTTGAGGACAACTTTTGAAGACCTTTTTTGTAAGCCAATCGCTCTCAAATGCTATGTATCTTCCTGTAAACTCTTCCATCTCGCCCGAACACTTGTTTTATAGCTGTTAGCGACTTCGGCGCCTGAAAAAAAAAAAAAAAAAAACCTGACACTTCCGGCTCAATTTTCCCCACCCCACGCAGGCAAAGGTCAAATTCCCCACTCCCCCGGCACAGAAGATAGTTGAATGCCCGGGCTTTGTCAGGGGGGAGGGGATGTTGAAGTTTAGATTTGATCGGCGCATTACGGTGTTCTTCAATGGAATTTTATGTACTTCTCTTTCCTCGGCTTCTCACTAGGATTTCTTGGCTTACATTTCTCAAATTTCGTCGCCTCTTCTCCTTATCCCGTTGCTTGTCACCAAGCTCATATTTAAATTTCGTCTCTTTTCTTGTGATATCTCTCCAAATATGTTCATGATATCCCTCCAAAGATGTTAAGATGTTTAAATGGTGTGTGTTGAAATCAACCTGAAAGATTTATTCAAAATTCTGTCAAGTGTTATCTACAGACCCTCGAATACACTAAGGACGGTCACGGAAACATCCTCGATTTAATAATATCTAATAATCCTGGTCGCATTTCTCACATTGAACCATTACGGCCTGAAGATGCTGGTGTATTCACTGATCTTCATATTTTGGTCTTTGACATTGCAACGCTCATGCATGGCTGGAAGTAGCCCTACCGTTATGTTTATAACTTTAAGGCAGTTGATCTTGAACAACTTAAGAGTGACATCCGGGATTCAGAATGCCTGGCGAATTCAACTGCTAGCTTTGATGTGGATGAAAGCTGGAGTACCTGGAAAAAATCCCTTCTTGTGCTCACTGATAAACATGTGCCAAAAATTCGGATCAGGAACTCAAGCACTCCTCCCTGGATTGACGCTGAGGACTGCGAGGCGAGGGTACAAAGAATCTGGAAGCACAGTTCGACTGGCGAAGTTTAGAGATTTGCGCAGGGAGTGTAAGAAACTGGGGAGTCCATCAAGGAAAAACCTGACTCTATTCCGTTACTTGTATCGTATAGAGAGCAGTCGTTTACATCTAGTCAAGAGAAAACAGAAGCGTTCAATCAGCTTTTCTTTTAAACATTTTAGAGGTCGATGATTTCATCGAGCAACCAGTTAATCATCAACCTAACAATCTCCCGCAACTGGCTAATCTGGTTTTGACAAAGGCTGAAGTTCTTTCTGTGCTTTCAGGCCTTGATCCTAACAAAGCTCCCGGCCAAGACGGGCTACCTACGTTTAATATATTAAAAAGAATGTGCAATCGAACTCTCTTCCTCTGTCTGTCGACTGTTCAATCTGTCACTCAAATCGGGTCCGGTACCAAGTGAATGG
>OX421449.1:26347182-26349682 GCA_949126865.1 Montipora capitata | reverse complement strand
CGCCAAACATTTCTCGTTTGTCCAGGCCCTAAAACTGCAGTTTAAACTCAAAGGCCCGGTTGTTCAAAAGCCGATTAACGCTAATCTCAGATTTAAAATTAATCAAGTAGTTTATTACTCTACTTACAAATTCTGTTCAACGGTGATATTTGGAAAACCTTACATTAGAAGAAGTCAATCTTGAAAAACAAAAATGAGAAAATGAAAGTGTCACCAGAACGTTGAAAATGTGATGAAATAAAGTTCACGCTTATAACAGGAAGTTACACCAATAAAATCGGCTGATTATTTGTTTGCACAAGGCTGAGACACCTGCTTTCAATTCACAGCGCTACGTGAACGATTAAATTTCCTAAAGAGGGCTTTCGCTGAGGAACCATAAACAACCTCAACTTGAAATTCAAGCGTCGAAGCCTAAACATCTCCCGGCTTGAAGCTAGTTGACCGCTGTTTGTTTTGGTGATTCCACGCCCACAGACCCTTAGTCTATCTTAAAATCTTTTGTCAATTATAATATACTAATATACCGCAGTATGGAAACAGCTGCGACAAAGCTGTTTCCATACTGAGTCAGGTACAACCGCAGGAGCAGCAAACTTGAACTGTCTCTTTCATTGCTTTTTTCACTGCCCTCATCTTCCAGCAGTAAAGAATCGGGTTTAAGGAGGAGTTAAAATAAAGCAAAGTTCCCACATATCTCCACACAACAAGAAGCCACACACTGGGCTGACTAAATCGACGAGATAGAAGAACCGTTGTGATAAAATACGGTGTGTAGCAAACAGCCAAAGCCAACTGCACCCATAATACAGTGTGAACTGTCTTTTTGTAAAGTACGGTGTTTAGTGGAGCTGTTTGCTGCGGTTGCCTTTGAAAGAAAACACGATAATCAACTTGATTTTGATAAACGCGCAAAAGAAAAAATATTTTTCCGTAGGAGAAAGCCGATATTGCCAGACAAAAAACTAGCACTATACACCCATACCAGGTCGTCACAGTGTTGCTAACAAACGACATTGCCGTAAACACCACGGACACAACACAAAAGACGGTTACAACAACATATGTCCTCTTCAGGGTGACAAACCGTCGGTATCTTAGCCTCAAAGACAAGGCAAATAATCTGTCCAAGTTTATAGCAGTCGACGTAAGCAAGGATACCATGCACAAAGGGTAAGCTGTTAAAAAACGTATAGTACTAACATATCTGCAAACGTGCATATGTTGTTTAATCTCTGGCAGCAACGCGACGGCAGTCAGCGGCTGAGAGAAGATACCAACACAAAGATCCGTTGCAGCCAAGGTACGAAACAAGAGTTTCGATGGTGGATGAAGCGAGGATACCTTGTTAAGAGAGACTAAGAAGATGGCATTTCCAATAAATGCAGTGATGGAAAGAAAAATGTTAAGGGCTGCGGCCCATCGAAGTTCGACATTAATACCTTGTGTCAATTCTGATGAACAAAGAAAGTCTGTCAAAGTTTTCTTGCGTTCATTTATCGTAGAATAATTGGTGATCGCCATTCGAACGGAAGTCTCGAATATGAGAAACGAATACATTGCTATCACTTGGGTATTAAAAATTAATGCAGAATTGATATAGGTTGATGAATGCGATATGGTGCCAATAGAAACTTGTCACAGCACGAGACGTGGAATAATATATAGATTTATATAGATTTAACCAAGCTGGCTGTAGGATTAGTGAAATAAAAATCTTTTGAATTGTCTGCGTTTTGGTTTTTCCAGTCTTTGCTTAATTATGTTATAGGCCTTATCACGGTTTTGACCGTTATTTGACGGGTAGGCAAAGCGTAAAGAATTTGTAGTGTTTATATGGGGATCCGATGTCAAATAATTTTCGTTAAACGCTAGTTTTCAAAAAAATATGAATCGTGAACTGAAGGTACAGGGTAAAGGATTATATAGACCAATTTTTAGGGACTAGCCTTCGTTAAAAGCTGCGTGGTAGCGTTTTCGATTTTTCCATGCATTTGTCTGTAATTGTTACCGAAAATTCGCGGGAAAAAATTACATACAAATATATGGAAAAATTGAAAACGTTGCCGGGCAACATCTGTAGAAGGTTAGTGCCTAAAATTTGGTCTATATAATCTTTTGCCCTGTACCTTCAGTTCTCAATTCATTAATTTTTCAGAACTAGCGTTTAACGAAAATTATTTGAGATCGGATCCCCATATAAACACTTCAAAAGTCTTTACGCTTTGCCTGCCTGTCAAATTAAAATGGCGGTCAAAACCGTGATAAGGCCTATTTTCTTCCCTCCCTAACTAGGGAATTCCACGGTAAATTTCACCGGAAAAACCGATATCGCATGAATCACGAAGGGATGAGTGCGATGTCGGTTTTTCCAGCAAAATTTACTGTCGAATTCACCAGTTCGGCAATTAATTTTTTCTTGAATCGCAAGAGTTTTAAAAGAAAACAAACAAATCCTCAGCAAGCGAACGGAAAAGGAAAGAAACCATTTCAGAGTCGA
>OX421449.1:26299682-26337182 GCA_949126865.1 Montipora capitata | reverse complement strand
TTGGATAAACTAGGCAGGCGGTGAAAAACCAACACCTGGAATCTCAAAAGCGACGAGTAATGGACTTCGACAACAATCTATCGCCCGTCGAGCCGAAATCAGAGTGAGCTGTATTTCTAAAATAAGTTTTACCAAGTGTCCTGTTATGTAGAACACTGAAACCAAATGGAAAATTCTCTGGTAACTTATGGAGAACGAATCGAACACCTTACATGGATCTGTGATCAACTCTGCACAGTCTTTAGGTAAAAAAAAAATAACTGGAAATGTGACAGCCAAGAATTATTTGAAAGAAAGCTTGTCGTGTATTTTGTGCTTCACTATTCAAGGAAAAGGTTCTTCATGTAAACGGTTTGATCGTGAAAATTAGTTTGTTGCAATATTGCGCATATTTGACACGATTGAGTTTCTTCTCTTCACCCACGCAATGAAATAGAAGGGGTTTTTGCCTCTAATAGCAAATATGTTGTTTGTTTCAAAAAATTGTTCGCTGGAAAAGGTGGCCTTTATGAATTCATCATGTTTTATGATATACGAGCTTAACTGGATAGTTTTTATGGCAATATATATATAGTAAAGCATTTTCTTGTCAAAATGAGGTTAGCGTCTTTCTGGTGTGTTAACTGAATTAAATCGTGAGTTTGTATTTGCCGTCTGCCGCGTAACCTTGATTTCCACTCTCAAAATTACCTCCAGAACCTACTTTTTGCGTATAATAAGCATTTAGAATGATGTCCTTGTTTTGCATAAAGCAAGCTAACAAAATCTGTACCTTGCTGAGTTCGCATTTGTTAGCGTTATTAGTATTTTCGGTCCGATGCTTCTGTTTTATGAGGGGTATATTGTTTTGATCTCCCATCCAGAAACTGACCCCGCCGGACAGAGCTTAACTTAAGTGAACTTTGGTATTACAAAGCTGTCAGATGCTCAGAGGGCACGCTTAAACTTGTGGTGAAAAGAAGTTGTGAGGGAACTTGAAAATTAACAACATTTCAGCCCAGAAGCCAATGTTTCTCGCTTCTCTTTTATTTGTTATTCTTCAGAGACTGGAATGCTGTAGTTCAATAACACACAATTCAGTGCCTTCTGATTTTCTGTAACACGTACCACAGGCAACCCAGTGTATGCTTCACGGAAGCATCTCGTTGAGAAGAAAGATAAGGATCGTTCTTTTTTTAACAACTGGAGACCGATTTCTTTGTTAAATACAGACGTTAAAATTTTATCTAAAATTTTAGCGTTTCGGATAAAGAAGATTCTACGAAATAATCCATAGTAATCAAAGTGGTTATGTGGTAGGAAGGTGTATAGGTGAAACCATTAGAACGTTGTACGACATAATGGAATTTACAAAGAATCAGGGTACAAGTGGTATTCTGGCATTTGTTGACTTTGAGAAACCGTTTGACAGCATTGAACGGGACACTATATTCAGATGTCTGGAAGTTTTCGGTCTTGGCCCTACTTTTAGGAGATGGGTTTCAGTTCTATACACTGACGTATCTAGTTGCATTAGTAATAACGGTTTGCATTCAGATTATTTTATTCTAGAGAGAGGGGACCCTCTTTCACCTTATATTTTTTATCACAGTGATAGAATTATTGGCTATAGCGATAAGGACTAACGATAACATTCTTGGAATTTGTCTTGGGGAGAGTGAGATTAAGTTGCTACAATACGTAGATGAAACGACCGGGGTCCTAAGAGACGATGCTTCGCTCAAGACGTTATTGGATGTACTTAAATCTTTTGAAAAAATTTTAGGCTTGAAAATTAACATTTCTAAATCTAAATGTTGGGTGTAGGAGAAGCTCGCGGTCGGAAGGGTGATCTCTTTGGTCTCAATTTGCCTGCATGTCCTATTAAATGTTTAGGGGTCTATTTAACTTATGACTATGATGATTTTATTAAAATGAACTATAAACAACGACTCAAGAAATTAGAAAACACAACAAACTGGTGGAAAGGAAGAGGTTTAACTCTATTTGGTAGGGCTCAGGTAATTAACTCACTTCTTTTGCCCAAGCTAATCTACATAGCAGTATGTTTGTTGTTCCAGAGTAAATTATTAAAGAAATAAATAAAACTGTTTTTAAGTTTTTGTGGAGAGGTCAGGATAGAGTTGTGAGAACAGCCATAATAAATTCGTATGAAAATGGAGGGTTGAGAGTCTTAGATTTTGAAACTCTAGTGCATTCTCTTCGCTTATCATGATTGAACAGATTAATTCATTGCTAAAACCTTATGGAGGAGCATTTCTTTTTTATTGTGACTATGACCCAACAGACGTTAAGCTTTCAAACGCTTTTTACGCAGAACTGATTAAGTTTTGGGCAGATTTCAGACAAGTCTTTTCCGCAGCTAATAGGTCAAGTTCAGTAATTTGGATCAACAAAAATGTTAGGATATATGGAAAACCGGTATTTTACAAGACTTTTTTTGATAACAATATCGTTTCAATCCGTCAATTAAGTTTATCAAAGAGTAATTTAGAATCTCTGCATAATATCAAAAATTAAACGAATATAAAATGCAATTTCTTACAATGGGCTGGTTTACGAGCAGCTATTCCTATTGTTTTAAGGGGTAAGGAAGATGATGTCAGAAAGGGTTAAAAGCTGGGTTTCTATTATAATAACACTTTCTTTGATGTTGCGGTGGCCAAATGCAAACATTATTACAGTATGCTTATTGAGTTGAAAGCTACTCTACCAAATGGTGCAAAAAGATTGCGGCAAAAATTTAAATGGCATTTGGTGTTCTATACAAACCACACTCTTCCAAGCCATACTGTTCAGGGAAACTGTAAATGTGCTTTAGAATGCCATCTGAAAGAATCGTGTCCTTCTGTGCACGTATCCTATGGGTGTTCCAAACTAACTCTCTGAAGACATCCAGATCTTTCTGTATTAGTGGTATCATGATGAATGCCAGAAGCATCCTATACGATTGGACAGGAACACAACAAAATAAACATCGCGCAGGGCTACAACACAGGCTGTTTTATGTCAAGCTAACTAAAAGAACTTCAACATATCCCAACCATTCATTCCACATGAATGGTTTTCTTTGTCTTGAAACTAAACCTTGGCCTTTCAGGGACAAACCTAATTTACATGTACTAGAACTGGCTTGTTTATTATTATTATTATTATTATTTTCAGTTCATTCATAATATTGAGTTGAATTGACTGTTACCAGATAAACAAAAACAAAGGAAGTTCCCAGGGTGTCTCATCTTCCAGCACTCCGAGAGTGACAGAGAAGAGACTCTGGGTAAAAGATTGGGAAAATAGATGGAGCCCAATCTCTAAAGTGTAAGTGAAAGAGAAACCTGTAAAAGTAATACAGTGAAACCTGTATTAAGCGGACACCTTCGGGGAATGCTCCAGAGTCCACTTAACACAGGATGCCCCTTAATAAAGGGTCCCCTTCATACAGGTTTCACTGTGAATACGCTGAGGAAATGCATAGTGAATCAACCTGTCTTTTTTATCATGTGGATCATACTGGCCTTGGTCCTTGAGCCAATACAAATGACCTTTATAGTATTTCTCCATGCGCTCGTGTAAATCTCTCCACCATCTCTCAATCTATCATTGAATTAAAAACAAGAAGTATTATAAAAGACAATTATATATAGATAACTGTAATAACTGGGCGAAGAACACAATTATGTTGATCTGGAATGTTGCCAGCATTAACCTGTTGTAATATTACAACATGGACCTGAAGACTGCATAGCTACAGAACCCACATTGTTTTAAAAGTTGTAAATGTAAGCAGTCGAAACGTTACGTTGTACATCTCAAACGACTGCACTGTACACTCCTAGATAAACGATAATACACTTGATTATCGCCGTAAATAGTTTTAAAAAAGGCAATTCGAGATGGCCTTTTTTTGCATGTACCGGGCCATATAATGTCTGCATGCAGTCCATGCCAGAAATGAAATTGTAATGACTAAGCATCTGTCCTCAAGAATTATAAGAAGTAAAGCAGATGATAACTCCCTCCCATTTCTACCCCGACAGGAGATCATTATCAACGGACTGAGCAACTGTTTTGCCTTCTCGCAATAACTCACTTCAAAGCTACAATAAACTTTCAAAGTGGCTCCATGTACATTTTATAGTAACTGTTACCTGGTTTTCAGTTGACGGTCCATAAACGACGGTGTCACTTGGGTCCATGTCACCAGGAATGCATGGTAGCCATGACCCCCGTTTCTCTACTCCTGTCTACTCTCAGCATTGCAGCCATCACTCTTGTCTCGTAAAGATAATCGAGATACCACCGTCCAACCAACCGTCGATGTCCAGACTCGCAACCAAAGGAGTTTCCTACTTGCTGTGTTAAGGCAGACATAGATAGCCAATGGGAATGTCGAATTTTGGTATCCCAAACGTTTATCATGGCCGTCTAACGAGTGAACCCAGTTTGATCCCCTTGTAGTAAAATTTCCTTTCTGGCTTTATTTCTTCGCCATAATGTCGAAATGTTTTTGCGAGCTCCGCCATTTTTGTTCTTGCTTTCGGTTTTCTTTTGCCTTTCGTCTTGTTGGATTTCCATGCCTTTGGCGATGAGTCTCTTGTGCTGTTTACCATTGAATATGCTTCCCATTGTAAGGAGAAAAAACCGTTTTCTCTTCATGGAAGACAAGTCGTTCCTGTTCCACGTGGACGAAAGTATTTGTATTCTCGGCTTTGTTTATATCCAAACTCTTATATAAGTTTTAATCTGATGAGATTAGCGATAAGCGGCGATGTTAATCCAAATCCTGGACCTGTTTTGTCAAGGGTCTCGAAAACACATTTGGCTGAGCCGACACGTAAGAATCATGTATCCTGCTTGGCCTTGAATACGAGAAGTATCGTCTACAAGAGAGTTGAACTGGGCAGTCGCTTATCGTCTACCACCTTTGAGTTAGTCGCTGTTACTGAATCATTGCTGGATTCTTCAATAAGTTCAGCTGAAATCTTCCCAAGTACGTATTATGTGCATCGTAAATATTTTTCACGTAATGGTGGAGGAGTGCTGCTAGCCTGTTCTCACGAAATCAGCAGCATCAGAAGATCGGAGCTAGAAACGGATTGTGAAATTATGTGGTGCGAGATTATAATTTGAAACCCATATTCTCGTATAATGGTTGGGGTATTTTATAGACCTCCTTCTACAGATGTTTCTTATTTGCTGGAGCTGGAAAAATCATTATGCCTGTTAGAGAGAAGTGGAATACCTTAACTACTTTATTACTTGGAGATTTCAATCTGCCCAATGTTGACTGATCCAATCCGTCTTGTCCAATTGGTTCTGATACGTTATCCTCGACGTTCTGCTCCATATGTCAGGATTATTTTTTTCCATCAAATGGTCTTGAATCCTACGAGGGGCGATAATATATTGGATTTGGTGTTATCTACGGCTCCTGATCTGTTGTTTGACCTTAATGTTAACGAGGGACTTGGTAACTCTGATCATAACTCCATTGAATTTAATTTGAGGCTCAAAATCTTACGACCAAAGCAAAGTCCTAGGATTGTTAATAACTTTGGCGCTGCCAATTGGAATAATCTGCGAGACGATTTCTCAAATATACCTTGGAATACTGCTTTCTTACTGGATGATATAAATGATGTTTGGGATGCATGGAGAGCTCTGTTTATGGAGGCAGTTGAACGTAATATTCCAACAAGGTCACTGAAGCACAAAAGGAATGTACCATGGTTTAATTCTGAATTAAGATCCCTAGTTTTGAAGAAACGGCGTTTGTGGAAGAAAGCAAAATCCTCAATGGACCCTGTCAAATGGGCTAAATACAAGTCCTTTAGCAATAAGGTGAAGGATAGTTTGAACAAAGCGTACGGGAATTATGTTGCTAATCTAACAGAATCTTTGCCGTCCAAGCCGAACAATTTTTGGTCGTTCGTAAAATCACGCACTGGTAATGCTAGTATTCCCAGCTGTGTTGAATATGATGGTCAATCTGCCTTTACGCCAAAAGGGAAAGCTGATTTATTCAATAAATTCTTTCATAGTGTTTTTAGTGAAAGATCTAGTGAGTTGGTTTATGAGGATGTTACACCTTTCACTGAAAGCACGGTTGATGACTTATCATGTTCAGTGGCTGATGTTTATAAAGTTCTTAGTTCCCTTGATGTAAATAAAGCGAATGGTCCTGATGCAATCTCACCTAGAATTCTGAAGGAATGGGCCACTGAGTTGGCACCATCAATATCACAGCTGTTTAATTTTTCATTGGTTCATGGCAAGTTACCAAGTGTCTGGAAATCTGCCAATGTTGTTCCCATTCATAAATCTGGCGAACGCACTTTGGCTGAAAATTATCGCCCAGTTTCTCTTACGAATATTTTAGCAAAGGCCTTGGAGCGTATTATCCATAAGCATATTATGAAGTTCCTGACACATCATAGGCTGCTGAGTGAGAGCCAGCATGGTTTTAGAGAAGCTCGTTCATGTGTTACTCAACTTCTTCAGCTGCTACATTCATGGTTCAGTTTTCTTGAGCAAGGTGCCTCAGTTGATGTGATCTTTTTGGACTTTTCAAAAGCCTTTGACAAGGTTTCTCTTCGTCACTTGCTTTATAAGTTGCAGTGTTATGGCATTCGGGGTCACTTGTTTTCCTGGTTTCACGATTATCTGTCAGACCGTACACAAAGAGTCATTATTGGAGGTCATTCATCAGAATGGATGGAAGTGTCCTCTGGTGTCCCTCAAGGGAGTATATTAGGGCCACTTCTTTTCCTGCTGTATATAAATGACTTCCCCCTAAATGTAAGCTGTAGTACAGAGCTTTTTGCTGATGACAGTGTACTTCATCGTAACATCACATCTGTAGATGATTGTGTTGAGTTTCAGGGTGATCTTTTGTCTGCTGCCTCCTGGTTTGACCTGTGGAAGGTAACGCTGAATCCTGAAAAGTGTAAGGCCCTACATGTTACTAAGTCTAAATGTCCTTTAGTTCATCAGTATGTGATAAATGAGAATAATCTGTCGGCTGTAGATAAACATAAGCACCTGGGTATTTGGATTGAATCTTCTTTAAGGTGGGACGCTCATATCAATTAAATTGTTGGTAAGGCAAATAGAATGTTGGGTCTAATAAGGAGAACATTTGGGCCGAAAGATCCTGTGGCAATTAAAACAGCTTTTAATGCTTTAGTTCGTCCTATTTTGGAATATGCCTGCCCAGTGTGGAACCCTTATTTGGTTAAACACATACATAGTATTGAATCCATCCAGCGTCGTGCTACTCGATTGATATGTGGATCTGATAAACCTTACTCTGAAAGGCTCACTGAACTGAACTGGTCATCATTGGAGCTTAGAAGGAAATACCTCTGTTTGCTTCAGCTTTACAAGATAATTCATGGCTATTCTGATATTGACTATACCGCATATGTGGATCTGACTTGCCCAACAAGAACTAGAAGTAACCATGACTTTAAAATTAGACCTAAAGCAGCAAGGACAAACTATTTTAAATTTTCATTTTTTAACCGTTACATTAATGACTGGAACTCTTTACCTAACTCAGTTATGTCTGCTTCTAGCTTAAGCTCTTTACTACTTAATTATCTTTGTAAATAGATAGGTCTTTTAGATTTCGTACACATTGTGAAATTATATATTAGATATACTATTCTTAATTGTTTTAGCTTTTATTTCTGGAGAGCAGTTTTTACATTGGAATTCAGTTTCCCCCTATTGCTTTCCTTTACCTATTGTACTTTTGTATATATATTTTCTTTTGTACATTTGTAAGAAGCTTTATTAAACTTAAACTTAAACTTAATGCCGCCGCGTGCTGAAGGACCGTCTGGGTCCAAGTCAGACATGACTTCGTACACTTGGTCTCTAGTTACATGTATGTCATACTCTTGGCGGAGTTTTCTGTGCATAGCCCGGTAACCTAAAAAGCTTACCAGGGCCTTTCAATTCGTTTTCCACTGCTTTCTGTACGTCTTCAACCTCAACACTTTTGTTGTTATAGAAAATGTCAAAGTGAGGAAGTCGCCTATCGAGAGTCGAGAGTTCTCAAGCTCCAAGGATACGCCGGGAAATCACGTTTGAGGAAGTCCTGCGCCTCGATCCTTTGGAGTACTTGCTGAACAAGCTTGCTCATGGCTTCTTTTAAATTATCGTCCTCCTTCCAGGTAGAGTCAGCCATGTTTGTCTGGCAAATTTTAACCTGAATATAGTTGACTTTGCACTTTAATTGCGTTTCTATCTCGTTAAGATTTTACTTGCATTTTGTTTTACATTTTATTGTATTTGTATTTGATTTTGATGATATTTTAATTTTGTTTAATATTTATTTACTTATTAGAAAAGAAAAATGGAAAAAAACAGCGCGGAAAACTCAGTGGCAGTCCTCGGCCGCCATATACGTGTAACCGTTAACCTCTTATATGTAGAGAGATTGTATTTATTCAATGTTACTGTACAAGTCAAATAATAAACGGAGGGAAAAAAAAAGAAAAATCAGTGGTTCCACTTTACCTCGAGATTTTGGGACGATCATCACTCGGAAACAATAAGGAATAGATTCTTCGAAGCATTGCGGCCGCTAATCTTCGAATTTCGGAACCCCAAGCCACCCAAAAAGGGTTCCGAATTTCGGAACCTCCAAACCACCCAAAGAAGTTTCCGAATTTCGGAACCCCAAAACCACCCATTCCGTTTCGGAATGTAATTTAGCTCCAAACCTCGTTATTATTATATGGCTGTAATTATTATAGATTTTATTTATACACGTTCGTATTTTGAACGAGTTTTATAGCTCTTTGGCGTAACGTGTTAAAATAAATGATTGATTGATTGATTGATTATTAAAAGATCGATTACAAAGATTAAGACACAAGTCTCGGCAATTTCTTAAAATTCAAGAAAACATTATTATTTTATTTACGGTATGACAAGCAGAAAACTGCGGTTTGTCACTCGTTGCAAACCCAAATCATAATCTATATGATAAAAACCACGTTTTTGGCAGCCTGAAAATCATTTTTATTTTAATCAATTAAACTTAATTCTTTTAACCTCAATTCTTAACCGCTAGCTAGAATTGTAATGCCGGGTAGTTGTCACAGAAGTAAAGAACAAAGAAATAAGTTAAGTTTTCATGACAAAATAATTCTGCCGTTCGTCGCTCGCCACAATCATGGCACTTAATCGTCTGAGTACACAGGGTGAAACCGAGCCAATAATTTCGAACATCACCCAGCATAGATTCAGTCCTATTGGAATCTGCAAATAGTTCTGGATGTTTGTGTTTGCGAGAAACGGCATACTGACCATATTATAAAAATGCTACTGATTGAACAGCAGAGTATACAAAAGTTTTGGTTTTATCAACGGAGTTGATAATGTAAATTGGCCACCGTACAGAGATTCTAAAAGCTGACGTGTCGAGCGTTAGCCCTTCGTCAGAGCGAATCGAGGAATTGTGGGTTACGTGTAGATTTTATAGTAGAGTAGGAGCTATGCTATTGGTGGTAACATGGCAACGTCAAAAAGAGGAATATATTAGTTAAATGAAAAGCATTTGTTAATACCGTGACGATTAAGGGTGCCGATTTGGAAGATGAATTTTTGTTCCAGATTCTTGCGGCTTTCCGTCGTACCTAGATGTAGGGAAAGGCCGCAGATAGCCCTTTTTTTTTTTGGAGTGCTTAAGGAGATTAAAATGACGAGCAACTGGCTTAGATGCATCCTTGTCATTCTTCTCAACATCGCGACTTCAAGGTGTTCGGGGAATCGGTCGCCTAGTCGTCTACCTGTCTCGCCAATGTATAATTTATTGCATAACGTACAGGTTATGCAATAAATGACATTTGCGGAGGTATATGTGAAACGATCGGTGATCTTAACAGATCGCTTAGGTCCCGATATCTTGCTAGTGTTAACAGTGAAAACACAAGTTTGCTCGCTAGTTTTGAGCGCGATTCTAGCTAAAAAGTTGCCTACGTTTTTGTCGCGTTTGAATGAAATAAGTGGAGGTTGCGAAAAGATTCTACTAGTCTTGGGAAAAGATTCTACAAGTCTAGGGATTTACATTATCAACTCCGTTGATAAAACCCAAATTTTTGTATGCTACTTCCCCATAGACGCAGCACCACAGTTTCTTTAGAAACTACCCCCTTCATTAACAGCAGAGTACCCTGCCACTCCAATAAAGTTCTGCGTAGCTGGCAACTCGGTACGCGGAAACTAATAAATTCAATTTGAAGCATATCATTTATTCAAAAGAGTATTTCTCGTTCTAAATAAAGGCGTGACTCGCGAATTAAGCAGTGATCGATTGTGAATTGTACGGTTCGGTTAACTACATTGTTCACAAGATTGTGTGGAGAAAATAGCACTCGTTTACAGATTAAGCCTAAGCACTCGTTTCAGTGATTAGGCCTAAACTAAACTAAGATAGATTTCCATCTTGACTTGATTATCTCACTGCGTACCGCGTACCGCTTAGCCAACTTCTGATAGCCTTCCATCTGGTTTACGGTCACCTCGCCACCAGGAAGACTCGCAACCAAGAGTAATCTCGCCACCACCAAATCGCCACCAGTAGACTCGCCACCAAGGGTTCGCTCGCATTGCTTTGGTATTCTTCTGGTTTATTCTGCCTTATTCTGGTATTATTCCGCCTCGTTCCGGCATATTCCAGTATATTCCGTTCCCTGTGTTTAGTAACGTACTATTTCTTCCACACAAATAAATACCGTATATACTCGAATAAGCGCCGCACCATGACCGAAGTGCTCTGAATGTTATCAAAAGCAAAAGCACATGCAATTTCCTTAGGGAATCACGTGACACAACAAAAGCTGACGGAAAAAAACGAAAATCGGTCGGCGCTAACTAAAACATCAAGTTTTGGCATTTTTATGTTCATTCCGCTGTATTGTGGTTTTTTTGGGTGTCATTCCGCCTGATTCCAGTGTCATTACGCCTAATTCAGGTGTCATTCCGGCTCGTTCCGGCATATTCCGGTAGCATTCTTGCTCATTTCGTTTCATTTCGGTGCTATACCGCCTCATTGCGGCATATCCGTTCCGTTCCGTTCCTGTGTTTAGTAACGCCCATGCTTTCACGGGATTTTGTGAGCAAAATCTTGTGAACTAATTACCAAAACTAAAATTCCCTAACTTTTCACTGACTTTGAGAATATTTTAAGATTTTGCCTGGCTTTTTACAAAATTCCCTGACTTCTCCCTGACTTTGAAAAATGTTTGTTTTTCCCTGATTTTTTCCTGACCGTGGCAAACCTGATTATTCAATATGAAGTCAACGATGCCATGGCCGTACAGCGAAGACCTACGATCGATGGCGACCTATTTGGATGAAAGAGTTCTTAGGACATAGCGTTGGTGAAGTGGCAGTACGCGCGGACTTATTGTTCTCTCCCGCCATCACCCTTTCAAAACACGTCCAAAAACAAAGAGGGTTCATTAGAAAAAACGATGGCTCTGCACGTGCGCCAGGATTTTCTCTCCGAAACGGGACATAAAATAAGTAAGGTTAAAGCCGTCAGAATCCGGCTTTCTCTGTGAATCCTAACCGCGTAGCGCGTAGCCAGCTTCTAAGATAGCCATTTTAAATTCGCAATTTATTGTTAATTGAATAAAATACATACTTCAAATTGAATTTATTAGTTTCTGCGTAGCCGGCTACTCTTTGTTCGAGTGGCAGGGTAGAGGATGCTTGTTTTATGAGTCATGAGTCAATGAGACCGTCTCAAAATCAATTTAGCAATAATCTATTGATTAAGCCTAAGCCCTCGTTTCAGTGATTAGGTCTAAGCACTCTCTGAAATTTTAGCTTTTATTTTATGGTTTGTTTAACTGCACTAACTCATTGACTCATTGACTCATAAATACTTAACACGCGGCATGGTATTCTGCATGTACAAGAACCGTACGCAATAAGACAACTTCGTATATAGACATAAGAAATCACATTTCTTTCAAGACTATTTTCAAGATCAAATCGAAGAACAACGCAAGAGTTCAATGTTCAGTTCGTTGGGGTCGAAAATGTGCAACCACATGATGTAGTCGGATCCAGTTTTCCACACACTCGTCCCCGTCAATCAATCAAAGTTCAAAATTAACAAAATCTCATGACAAACAAACTTATTGCAAAAAATACTCACACACATTGCTTTAGAAAGGTTTCTTAGCTAGAATTTACAACAACTGCTGGGACATCTTTATCCCTCACAGCTGTAATAGGAACAGCGTTATCCGGTTCAGTATTCAGCTTCACTTCCAAATGGTAGAGTCTATGCAAAGGCGTCTCCATTCTGGCGAAGGCAAGTTGCCGGACTTAAATTTCACTACTGCACTAACGAACTTGCTTGCTGGCTTGACCAGGAAGTAAGCGTTGAACCCTTCCAAGCCGCAACAGCTGTCTTGGGGTCGTCTTCTCATGTATGCACACAACATCTCCCACTTGAACCTTACGCAGTGAGCTCTTAGAACAGCGATGTCGTTCTCTAAGTTGTGTGAGATACTCGGCTTGCCAGCGGTTCCAGAAATGATCGAGGATGCGCTGTAAGAACCTTGCTCTCCTTGAAAGCGCTTGCTGGGTATGTGCAACAGCAATGGAATAGTACTTTGATGGCATTGACAGAATTCTTCGGCCTATGATCAGGCGAGACGGCGTCAGGGGTTCCTCAAACTCATCACAAACGTAAGTCAACGGACGTGAATTCAAGACTGCTTCAACTTCTACAAGGGTTGTAGACAGTTCGTCGTAATTCAGTCGCGCATTGCGTAGACACTTCTTTAAACTTAACTTGACAGACTTCACAAGACGTTCTAAAAACCACACCACCAAGGAGCTGCCTCAACATTGAACCTCCAATTTGTACTATCACGCTGACAATAGGCCTGCACCATTGAGTCCTTAAAAGTCTTTTCATTGTCACTGACAATCATGATTGAGGTTCCCCTTCTTCCCTTAAATCAAGCGAGGGCCTTAACATAACTTTCCGTTGTCAGACTTGGCACAAGTTCAAGATGAACAGCTCGGCTTGTAGTGCATGTGAATAAGGCTATGTAAACTTTGTTCATCTCCCTTCCTTTTTTCGAGTATAACCCTGACATAAATAGGACCCAAGAAGGCCACTCCAACACGGGACAACGCAAACGCGCCACTTAACTAGAAATCAGGAAGCGGTGGAGAATGAGGAACTGCATAACTTCTACCTTCTATCTTCTTACAAACACATTGGAAGATTATCTTCCACAGGATGATAACTTGGCTCAGTATACCAAGAGGGTCATACAGCTTGCTCGTCGCTGCGAGACTACTTCTCTTTGTAATAGGACAACCATTGCTGGTTTCCATTGGAAGGAGTTCAGAGAGAACATGTCACTTTAAGTGTCCCATCCAATTCCAAGCACTGCAGGGCTTACCTTTTGCCCTAAACTGAGAACTTGAGAAGGTCTGATCTTCCTCTTGAATCTTACATTCTTCAACAGGCTTGGTTGAAACTTCAACATCCAGAGGAGACTCTCCTTTATGTTTTCAATTCTTTTCTGAACTAGTGTAGAATTAGACACCCCTCTTTCGCCTATTAAAGCCTCCACACTTGAAAGATTATTTCAGATTCTTGAACATCTCGAAGACCAGATCATCAGAGTCTTCTCCACCTACAAAATCATCCACATACAGGCTCTTCAACACACACTCAAAAAATTCTCTGGGAAGATCAGTGGAGTTTAGATGATGACGAATAGTTGCATTCCACAAGAAGGGACTTGAAGAAATGTTAAAGGCAACTCTTGCAAATCTGTAAACTTGGAGATCTGGGTGTTTGCTTCAGGAATCATCGACCCAGAGAAAGCGAAGATAGTCTCGATCCCTTGGGTCACCTGAAATGTTCAGAAAGGCTTTCTTTATGTCTCCTGAGATAGCCACTTTATGAACGCGGAACCTCAAAAAGGGTGTCGTAAATGAGGGAAGACAGTGGTGGGCCAGCATAGAGACAATCATTAAGACTGGGAGTGGTACTCTGTGCTTTAGCGCTGGCATCATAAACCACACGCAGCTTTGTGGTTTCCTTATTAACACGAATCACTTTATGATGAGGAATGTAATGCACCTTGCCAGCACCATTAGTCGTTCCTTGATCTACAGGTTCAATGATCCCTTGTTTCAACTGTTCTCGGATGACATCATTATACTGCCTGGACACATCAGGCTTGACTCTCAGACGCCTTAACAGTGACACCAGCCTTGATTTGCATAATGTAAAATTATCGGGAAGGAGGTCATGATCCTCATTGAATGGTAGTCGCACTTCATATCTTCCTTCCACAAATTCAACTTCATTAACAAACTTGTCTTACAGAGTGGCATTGTCATCATGAATTCCAAAGGATTCATAGTCCCAGAATTTTCTCAGTTCTGGTGCAAGATCATCATGATTTATTACACTCGATTCCACCTTCAAAACATGAGTTGCAGTGAGATTCACAGTGTTGGCATGGAAATTATCACATATGACCATAGTGGGCCCAGAGAGGACAAATCCTAGCTTTGTGGCTAGGGCAACTGGTTCCCATGGTGCACCCCTCACTATAGTACCTTCTACCAAGGACCAATAGTAGTCAGCCCCAATTAGAATGCTGAATTACTAGCACTCCTCCACCAGCCCTGTCAGCCAATGAAAGGTGATGCTCATAGCAAGACTGAGTCAGTTCAGTGGACTGTTGGGTCAAGGGGCCACAGATCACTGGTGCTACATATGCTTGAATGTACACAGTTGCATCGCATAATGTCAGTTGTTTTGCAATTCTAAATTCCTCCGGTAATTTCTGCATGATAATCGGTGTTAAAAAGCAACCATACATTTCAGAAGAGATTTCCATACTTTCCAATCCACGAACATGTGACTCAACTGGTTCGTACAAACTTCGAAGCCACTTAACTTTGCTTGTAGATGCAACCTTGGGAATTTTTGTGAGCGCCTCCATGTGGCTCGAGATCACAACCTGTCGGTTTCCGAATCTGCGGGTTTGAATAATTCTACTTCCTTTTCGTAGTTAGCGCTTGTCAGGGCGAGGCCAGCGACAACGCTTTGGGCGGTGCCTGTTAAAAGCGACTTCAGAGAGTTGAATTTATCCACTCCAGACAGGTTTGAATTGTTATGAACTGCTGACTCGAAAGATTCCCAAAAGGGATACCACTCCATGGGGTTTCCGTGAAATTTCTTCAGCTCGAGCTTTGGAAGCTTTGCGTGGGTGTGAACTGTCTGTAGGTGACCTTGAGCAGTTCGCGCGCTTTCCAAATAATTCGATTGCTGATTTTTTCCTTGTGATTCCTGCGCTGTCACTGCAGATTCTATATCCACCATACACTCCTGAATAACACTTATTAGCTCACAGCCAGCTCTCAGAAACATCAAAATCGATCTTTGAGACATCCTCCAGCAGCTCAACAATGTCACGATCCAAAACTTGAAGCTCCGAACACTTTTTTCGAAGGCGGGAGGGGGGGTACGAAGAAGTTTCAGCTTTCTCGTTTCTCGTTTCGATGGGATTCCCTCCAGATATTAAATCTTTAGCTTCAGCGATAGTTTTTCGCACACACATTCAATGACTGTCGCGAAACTTTATCGGATTCTTTAATTTCTTCTTATCGGCCATACCTCGATTCCCACGAGTCATTAAAAGCACATAGCAGCACACAGCACGAATTCAAAGATGATTTAAGTCAAGACTTTCTGAGTTTACTAGCAGAATCCTTCCCGGGTCTCGGCACCAAATGTACAAGAACCGTACGCAATAAGACAACTTCGTATGTAGAATAAAGAAATCACATTTCTTTCAAGACTATTTTCAAGTCAAATCGAAGAACAACGTAAGAGTTCACTGTTAAGTTCGTTGGGGGTCAAAAATGTGCGACCACGGGATGAAGTCGGATCCAGGTTTCCACACTGCAGTTACTTATGGTACTTTTGTGGCCCGCATCAACCAAGAAACAACTTTCAAATCAGCTCAGTTTTATTTTTAATTTCCAGTCATTATGAAATGCGTTTCTCTCAGATTAGCTTCAATTGTTCGTCTTTCTTGTCACTTCTTGAAGGGGAAATCACGGTTCAGAACATTACCAAGCTCTTCGCCATTCTTCTTTGAAGGACGGTTGGCGGAGTTGTAAATAACAATTTTCTTTTTTTTCATTTTCAACAAAATACCACTTGGTCTCACAAAGTCGCAAACTCGCAGTGGTAGTCATCATAATATTAGCTGAAAATCTTGAGGAATTTCCAAATTAGTTTGGAACGCCTTTTAGGATAAGTTTTGTCATCATAAATGGATATCAATTGGCTTATTACACAAAGATAAGTAATGAAAATAACTTTGTTGGGTTGAGCATGTTCGTTGTTGTAGTGTGGTGGTAAAGACACAGTACTATAGATCTGGAGGGTCCGAGTTCGAGTATCGGTAAGTGCATAGCACCGTGCCGGCTTGAGTTTTTTCTCTCTCTATGTTGTTATGTTGAGACTGAACAGATTAGCAATAGCTATCTGCGGGCCCGTCCACGTGTCGTTTCGATGGGATTCCCTTCAGATATTAAATCTTTAGCTTCAGCGATAGTTTTTCGCACAAACATTCAGTGACTGTCGCGAAACTTTATCAGATTCTTTAATTTCTTCTTCTCGGCCATACCTTGATTCCCACGAGTCATTAAAAGCACATAGCAGCACGCAGCACGAATTCAAAGATGATTTAAGTCAAGACTTTCTGAGTTTACTAGCAGAATCCTTCCCGGGTCTCGGCACCAAATGTACAAGAACCGTACGAAATAAAACAACTTCGTATGTAGAATAAAGAAATCACATTTCTTTCAAGACTATTTTCAAGTCAAATCGAAGAACAACTCAAGAGTTCAATGTTAAGTTCGTTGGGGGTCAAAAATGTGCGACCACGGGATGTAGTCGGATTTAGTTTTCCACACTGCAGTTACTTATGGTACTTTTGTGCCCCGCATCAACCAAGAAACAACTTTCAAATCAGCTCAGTTTTTTTTTTAATTTCCAGTCATTATGAAACGCATTTCTCTCAGATTAGCTTCAATCGTTCGTCTTTCTTGTCACTTCTTGAAGGGGAAATCACGGTTCAGAACATTACCAAGCTCTTCGCCATTCTTCTTTGAAGGACGGTTGGCGGAGTTGTAAATAACAATATTCTTTTTTTTAATTTTCAACAAAATACCACTTGGTCTCACAAAGTCGCAAACTCGCAGTGGTAGTCATCATAATATTAGCTGAAAATCTTGAGGAATTTCCAAATTTGTTTGGAAATTGGCTTATTACACAAAGATAAGTAATGAAAATAACTTTGTTGGGTTGAGCATATTCGTTGTTGTAGTGTGGTGGTAAAGACACAGTACTATAGATCTGGAGGGTCCGAGTTCGAGTATCGGTAAGTGCATAGCACCGTGCCGGCTTGAGTTTTTTCCCTCTCTATGTTGTAATGTTGAGACTGAACAGATTAGCAATAGCTATCTGCGGGCCCATCCAAGTGTAAATACATTTAGTAATTCTAGAAATAAAGATGTTGTTGTATGGGTATCTGAATACAGAAAGCGATAAGATGATACGAAACATTAAGGCCCGTTTCATACGTTGAACTTTACTTGTGCCGAACCTAACGATCAGGTTCGGCACATGTAAAGATCAACGTATGAATCAATTAGGATCGGCAGATTTGTATTTGGGTCGACCTACACTGTGCCAGTCGAATAGAACGGTAAAAGTTCGACTTCGATTCGGACGTCGGACTTTCACATGTGCCGAACCTAATGTACAAATTACTTTAATGCATTTTTCGGTATAACTGCGCTGATGATTAGCTAGTAGAGAGTAGTGACACTTCACACGTTTGCTGGGGGAAGAGAAATCAGAGAAGCGTAACGACCGTTGAGAGCGTTCTCGAGAAACTGGGCTGGGACATTCTGAAACTAGACAGCCAACAACGATTGATTTCCAACTTGCTTATAGCTATATTCATCGTGTGCATTCGCATCTCAATAAAGCTGTTCCAACTTAGCGAGTAAATGGTCCATTTTAAGGTTGTGTGCTTGGTTACCTGGCCTATGAATGAAAGTAGGGCTGGAGTTGACCTTGTTTTGATAGAAACCTTACTGCTTTTCTTATGCAAATTCTTACTAATTAACATGACAACAACATCATTAACAGAAGAAAAGAAGGGAGGTCTGTATCATAACAAGGTCAACACCAGCCTCACTTTCATTTAAAGGCTAACGCGCGGTGTCAAACATTTGCATAATAAAATAAATTTGATAATGCGAAGAAAGGAATCAGATTGGACATAATTTGACAGCTGTGACGCACAATTGATAAAATCAACTTCACAAGAAGGAAAATTGGATGCTATAATGTCATAATTCCCCAGTTTTCACAACATCCGTTTGCGCACTTCCCCTTCAACCATATTCGAAAAAAAGTGTCAAGGTAAAATGATTTGGCGCTATAGAGATCTTTTAACAAATATGAGTATTTCCCTGCTGAGCTAAGTAAAGGAAGCACTGCCAGAAATATGTTTACGTATCTCCAAGTTTTCGTTTAGTTATCTGTAGGGAGGATCTTTTTTTCTTTCTGCTGATTCTTTTGCAGTTCCGTCGACACCATTGCCGCAAGTCGGCTAGTAGACCGGAAAGTTTCGACGAGGAAATAGATCAGGAACAAAGTCGGCTGTTCATGGCTTCCGTCTGAGATCTGCATCATATGACTATCGGTCACGTGATCTGAGTTTTAGCAGGTAAATAAAAGCATGGTCACAAGAAGGTGTGTCCGAGTGCCTTGGACGACTTCCACCTCCATTTAATTTTTTCAGCTTACACACAAGCATGATCTTTTCCATGCCTCTGAAAGTAGATTTGCTTTTCAAAATGGCTTGTTTATTCAGTTTCGTTACAAACCCTCAATCTCCTGCATACAAGATAGTCTGCATTACGCCCTTGTCATGATGTGGTTTACTGAGTTCAGAATATGAATATCGACTGAAAGTTCGGAGCTCCTGTTTAATATTATTAGATAGAGTTGTGGAGGCACAACACGTCGAATTGTCTTGCACCACCGCTTTATTAATATGGTTACACCAACGCGATTTTTGTTTGTAAGCTAGCAATTAGAGACTGACACAAAACCAGTGTCAATGAATTCTTGCTACTTGACAACTACTTAAGGGGTGTATGAGTGTTGTTCGTAAATGCTTGGCGATAGCCTCCCTTCAATTTAGAAAAGAAACCAATATGCTGCCTACTTGTAGCATATTTGTAACTTGTCACGAGTGGAATTTCAGCTAATCTTGTGTAGAAGAGCGTAATACCTAAAGGACAAAGCCTAGGGAAACAAGTGGAAAAGTTGATGTTGAGATTAAAGGCTGTGCATTACGTGGAATACAGGTTTTCAGTGGTTACGAGATGCTAGTGGCCGAAATCGGCCGGTTTATTCACCCAATGTTGATCCTTTGGATTTTTATAGATTTATATGCACTGCGTGCGTGACGCATCTAATTGCCAACACCAGGAAACCATGCCTATGCCAACACTTAACAACCAAAATCTTCGTTTTATACCTTGGATGGCTTTATATCACATTGACTGTGATCTCTATTTTTAGCGTTACTTCCGTCCTTTGAGCCAGAGGAAGGCTTCTCCGCCATTAAATCTTTCATAAGGCAAATTTACTACGTCTTTTAGGCAAAATATCAAGTAAAACGTGAAACATTAGCGTACCCAGCTTTTAATCCAATATGGCTGTCTCATTTCTTTGAATACATTTTCGAGCTCAGGCTCAGTCTTATATTGCACTCAGAGTAGTCCTCCTTGCTTACAGATAGAGGTGGCCTCAAGCGAGCCGTGCTTGGCTGCCAGTGCTCTCGATTGCTCATACAAGCAAGTTCAGTGATGTCAATGGCTACTGCGTCCGTTTGTTCCGGCTTCTGATTACATCAGCGTTAAGTTCCTCCTTGGTATCCCGATAACGTCGGCTAACATCTTAAGTTCCTCGTTGGTACCCCGATTACGTCGTCTAACATTTAAAGCAAGGCGAGGCGTTCTAGTATAAATTCTATCTAGAAACGTCTCCATATGCGTGGAGACAGTCAATAGGGCCGTTGATACGAGAGAAAATAAGCCACGGCTTACACTGGCCGTGGCTTACATAAGACGCGAACAAACCGTTTAAATGGTACAAAATCGATGTTCACGGCTTACTCCATCCTCAGTAAGCTGAGGCCGCGGCTTATCCTGGCTTAGGGGTTTTGAGCTGTGCTTATCTTGGCCTCGGCTTACCTTGGACATGAAAGTGTTCGTATAAATGTGCTCAAGCGTTGTCCGCGGCTTGCTCGTGAACGGCTCCTGCGCATGCACTTGTACATGTTTTGTTATTATAGCCCAGACATCCCTTTTGCTCCCGTCCATTCGCCTGAGAAAAATGGCGAGCGCGAGTAACGAATCACATATTACTAAAGAAAAAGGTTCGGCGAAAAAGCGAATGTGGAGTGCCCAGGAAGAGAAATAGCTTCTCACTATTTGCAGTGGTATTGAAATTGCTAAGGAACTTGATAATTGCGTCACTTCAGCCAGTGTAAGTTATGCAGCGCACCGGAAGTGTTCGTTAACGACTAATTAAGTGACGATATTGAGATGCTCCGAATTTAATTCCAACTCCTGACAAATAAGAAATAAATTAACAACAGTTTCCATGGCTCGTGGGAAGGAGACTTTTATCGTGTTGCATTGCTGAATGATGGAAAATGATGAAAAAGAGACAAATGCGAAGAGCTGAAAATGATCCTAGTTTTTCTTTTACTATCTCCATAATTTCAATTGAACAAAGCAATCCAGTCAATGTTATTTGCTCTTTATTGTTGAAAATGTTTGTCAGTGCAATGTGTGCCATTTCAATGTGAGATAAATAGGCTGAAAAGGCAAGAATATTAAATGGCATTTAAAACGGAAGTCACAAGCACCTTTTTTAACTTGGTGGTCGTTTACTTCAATAATGAAAAATAATCATTGTGCTCACTGAGAGAAGCAAATGATTCATACAATTTTTTCGAAAGAAAATAGTTTCAAATTCTTAAGGAAGATGCCTACTATTGTCATTGCGCATACGTTATGCGCATCTCGAGATACTCGGTTTTCCTATCAGTGATGTTTACCAATACCGTGACAATTTTGCGCGGTTTAAAACTATCTGAAGAAAGTAGATCTTTGTAAGTACTCTTGGTATCCAAAAGGAAAATTGAGGGTAACCATGCATTTTTGAGAGATAATTAAGCTTCAATTTG
Source organism: Montipora capitata (assembly GCA_949126865.1). Lineage (NCBI taxonomy): Eukaryota > Metazoa > Cnidaria > Anthozoa > Scleractinia > Acroporidae > Montipora > Montipora capitata. The sequence continues at coordinate 26,315,823 of OX421449.1, read as the reverse complement.
CGAATTGCGAAAGAACGCCATACATTGCTTTATATTTTAAAGCTTGTTACAAATATTATTCGTCAATCATCTTTGAAAAATGAGTGGTTACCCCCAATTTTATTTTTGGATTTCAATAACACTTGTTAAGATCTACATTTCTGCATAATCATAAACCGGGGCAAAAATATCGAGACACTCATCAAGTAGTCGGTTACTTTAGACATTTTGTTAGACATGTTCTAGTTTAGACCATTGACTACAGCAATCATTTTATCCCTAAATCTTCCTTACTGAAAAGAGTTGCTTCTAATAGAAAAAAACCTTTTTTCTTGTCGTCTTGACACTTTTGAAAATTTTCCTACGATAATTAAGCAACCTTAATTTACTAGAACTTTCCAAAACGTAAATTACTTCCAGTGGTTTGCAGTCTCGTCAAGCACAAGCTAAACCCTGTTTAAATAACCGCTCTTACCAAACCCACGGCGTGAAATACAGTCTCAAAGGAATTTAAAGACAATATTTTCCTTGGACGTTGATAAATTGGTAATAAAAAGAAGGCCCGATTTCTACACTTCAACACTGGGTATTATTGAGTGAGTTAAAAAGGTCATTTTTTAGCCTAACTTCGCATATCACAGGCCCGGTTGAAGAAAAACCTATTTTATCAAGGACAGTGTCACGCAAATGTTAAGCATTTCTCTTTCCATTATAGAAATGATATAGAGTCATCACCATAGTAATGGCATGTCCCCGCTTTTTGTGCAATTGATAATAAGTTATCATGAAGCTTAAAGAAGTGTCAATGTTTATTTTTGCAAATACAAACGCCCTTAAAGGCTTGTTTCGCAAATAGCTCATAAGGTTTTTGACAAAAGTAGACGCAATTATTGAATAATTATTAGTGGATAGTTATGATCCTGTGTTCAATGATTTTCTTTTCCATTTCTCTGACCATTGTGCTTTGTAGACTTGCTTTGAGTGTTCTTTAATCATTGTTTGATATTTATTTCTGAACCAGCGTGTTCTAAATTTGTCGTGATATTGCTTTCATTCCAGTCGCGGCCTGTCGAAAACTACCATAATATTTATTGAACGAGCTCAAGACTGATCTTGTAGGCCGCTATTGTCAATTTCGGCCCGCGTGCCGTTGTCGAGTGGAGCAGTTTGTCTTTTGTTACTAAGTTGTGAACAAGTTAATGTCATTTTAAAAATAGTATATTGAGAAAGATACAAAGATGCCATACGAATGGTAATACAAAGATGCCATAATAATGGTAATAATAATAATAATAATAATAATAATAATAATAATAATAATAATAATAATAATAATAAGAAGAAGAAGAAGAAGAAGAAGAAGAAGAAGAAGAAGAAGAAGCACGAGTGCTGTACTAATTGGGGAGACTACAAATTAACTGAAAGCGGAACAAATCAAATCAAATGTTGGTTTTTGAGGAGAGAGGGGAAAACCGGACACCCGGGGAAAAACCTCTTGGAGCAGAGTAGAGAACCGCACATATGGCGTAGAATCCGAGAATCGATCCCAGCCCGCATCGGTGGAAGGCGAGTGCTCTTTACATTGTTGTTCGAGATACAAAGTGTCCAAGTGTTTTACTTGCATTTCTATTGTGATTGTGTTATTGTTAACTTAGATAAGTTGAGTTGCAGTACTTTAAATTAAAAAGTGACAACTACTATTGGGTTCCAAAAATGGCCTGCTGATGCAAATCTGCAAACTATGTATTATATTTTTTGTCTCGTTCGCACTTGGCGATAGCTACTACTAGCTACTACTAGGCGCACTCTTGGTTTGAGTCATACTTGGACAACCGCATGCAGAGATGCTCAGTTAATGGGACGCTCTCTAAGAGCTGCTCATTAAGCTGTGGTGTTCCTCAAGGCACTATCTTAGGACCGCTGTTACTTTTACTGTATATTAATGATTTACCAAATTGCCTTTCAAATTGTCAATCAAGGATGTATGCCGATGATACTCACCTAACCTACGCCGGTTTCAGCGCTGACAATATCTAAACTTGTCTAAATGATGATTTAGTAAATGTTAGCAATTGGCTGATAGCGAATAAACTCACGCTTAATATCACCAAAACTGAATTTATGCTAATTGAGTCAAGGCAGAGGATGTGTACTCTAACAGTTCCTCCTAGACCTTCAATCAATGGCTCTCCTATTGTGCATGTTACTACTGCTAAATCGCTAGGAGTGCTTATTGATGATAACCTTACTTGGAAAAGCCATATTGATAAATTAACCAAGAAAATTGCTTCTGGTATTGGGGCAATAAAACGAATCAGGCATCTTGTCCCCTATGGGACCTTACTTTCTATTTATCAGGCCCTAGTACAACCTCATTTCAACTACTGCAATATTGTTTGGGGAAACTGTGGACTAACTTTGCAGGACAAACTGCAGAAACTACAAAACAGAGCAGCCCATGTCTTGACCTACTCTAACTATGACGCTGATGTCAACAATTTGTTTGAACTCTTAGGATGGAAATCCCTAGTCTCTCAAAGGCAAATTGAAAGAGCAACAATGGTATTTAAATCCCTAAAGGGACTAGCACCTGAGTATCTCTGCTCGAAATTTGTCCATCGCGACTCTGTTTATTGTTTGAGAGACTCTGTGAATAAGGTAAATGTTCCGCACCCGCGCACAAACTACTACAAAAACAGCTTTACCTATAGTGCCGCAGTTTTGTGGCACAGTTTGCCATTAGAACTAAGGAAAGCAGAGTCCCTCAATCATTTCAAGCGACTGATTAAAGAGGTTATCTAGGCCATTATTCTAAACACGGCATTCATGGAAAGCAGCTTTTGTTTTTTGATATTGAGTAAGATAGTTCATGTACTTTACATAGCTTAATCTATACTTGGTTTTAAATTTTAATTGTACATACGGTTTTATATTGCCGATGAATTGTACCGTGGTTAAGTAAAGATTAAATAAATAAAAACTACTGGGTACAATCGAATGTGAAGTGAATTTATGGTGATACCAGAGCTTAAGTAATCAAATCATTTCAATTTCACCCAACCATAGGCCGGGAAAGTGAGATAGCAGTAAAACGTTTTATTGCCGTCTCTGGAGTAAGAAAAACTATGATCCCGGCGGACTTGTGCAATATACTCTGTTGGTTAAACTAAATTGCACTCAAACCATGTGATAACCAATACAAGCATATTTTCCATTATTTTCCAGCCACCAATTACGTTTATGCTACTAGGGTCTTAAAGACACGTTTTTATTAGCTATAGCTATTCACCAGAAAGTGGGAGTGCATCGTAATAGTATCATTCCTTCGTGGTGTCCCTCGGGTATCGATCGTGATGGCATACGATTTCCGTGTTTGGAAGGCATCTTGGACTGGCTGACCGACACACATAGCCTCAATGGCATGAACTAGTGTACCGTTTACCAAAGGGAAATCACCGATTCCCTTTAAGTTCGTCTGCGGAAGTTAAGGTTAATGTCCCGATGGGTGGCCTTGAGTAATACCCCGTAGTGTACTCTCTAGAGAGTTACGCTGGCGCATTGGTCGTGAACCATGCTTCCCACCTCTTTGATGCCGGCTAATCCAGTTTTTCTTCCTCGTCAAAATCTCCTCTCAGCTAATTTATATCTGGCTGTGGTACTATGCTCTGCCATCTAAGATTCGACCGTATAGTGGCTGCCAGAAATGCCTTATTTATTATTTCGGCCTGATATCTAGTATTTACTACTCGGGTATCCACAAAGAGACTATATTGATACCCAGAAAACTGATGCTTCGTTATAGAACTCTTATTTCCTTGTTGTCTGAGTGTTCCGAGAAAAGTCAGATACTCACTCCTTGGTTATCCACCAAGGAACTATAGTGATATCCCATATGAAATATGTTGCATTATGAAAATTGTATTTGTTGTGTGAGCATTAGAGAGACTCAGTGATATTCATTGCGTGGCTATCCAGCAAGAAAGTCTACTGATGTCCCACTGAACTGATATTGCATTATAACACATGCATTCCATACAAGATACCAGTCAAAATACCTAAAGTGTGTCACCTTTATTGTTGTACAAATGCTAGAAAAGGGTACAAAATGATTCTCCCCAAAATACAAAACTACTTGCAAACACCCCACTGTGGACATAACAAGAATCGAACGCACCTCACCAAAGTAATGCAAAGAAGAAGTCGTTGAGCGTGCCTTGATTTGCCAAACATTCCAACGGATTCGCGGGAAAAATGACAATGCAAAATCCTGCCCGTTTCTGGAAATTATTGGATCGCATGGTTTTTGGAATTCCGTCTCATAAGTTCTTCAAGTTCTCATACCCAAGCTCCAGAGACATATCTTGTACTAAATGCTAGTCTAAGACCGTGTTTAATTATGAATCATTTTCATCTTAATGTTACTTCAAACCTTGGTGAGTGGCCTCCCGAAAAAAAAAGAAAGGTCGTAAGCGAAAATTTATTGTCGCACTCAAACGGCTCAAACAAAACAAGACAAAAAACTACGAGTAGGAGTCAATGGGAAAGTTATAAGCTATATAGCTATATATGGTAGTCTTAAATAAAAAAGAAATCTTAAAGAACCAATTTTGAAGTGTGTTTACGGCGGAGGACAATGAAAAAATGTCTGAAATGGGCTCTGCTCCTTAGCCTGGGTTGGTATCATCAATTATTTTAGTGAATGAAGTCTTAAAACAGTTGTCTTCATTTAATCCAAACAAGGCTTACGGCCTAGACCAGACTACCCCATGGTTTCTTAAAGAGGTAGTGGCTTTTACGGAAAAAGGTTAGAATACGTTTTAAGCATTTTTACTCCCAACGGTTAATTTTTGGCCCTTTTACGGCAAACGGTTATTTTTTTTTCCAGTTATCTGAAATTTTAATAATTACCACAAATACATATGAGTCCTGTACTGACTGTACCACGTGCGGGACGTAGAAAGTTGAAATAAAACAAATGATTGGTGCAAATTAAACGACTTATTGACGATATCAACAACAGACAAACCGACTAATTTTTACCAACAATACACCTAGGGTCATGTGACTAACAAAGGGCGGATCGAAACGCACTAATCACCACCAATCACTGTTTACAGTCTTCACAGCAATGACAGACGACCAATAACATCACGACTTGGTTGACCAATCAGATCAACGACCAGAGTATTTATACCACCTACTGACGTTAGACAAATTACTTGACTCTGATGATGACTTCCGCTCTGGTTATCCTTCTCAGGACTACACTCACCCAGACGATGGAACTTCACTTAGTTATGATATGATTCCTGGATTGAAGCGATTTACGATTTTTACTGGGTTTCCATATGGCAATCCAGTCGAAAAATGGGTCGAATTTATCCGTTTTATTTGTACTTACATAACATTCCAAATTTTTCAAGTCCCTTGCTCTTGATACTAGCGAAATTGAAACCATATACCTAGCTAGCATTCCTTGAGCCTACCTGCAAACACCTCAAAAGTTAATGCCGACTCACGTGCTTTCTACTTTTGACTTGTTCTACCGCAGTTGAATTTTAAGACTACTTACCGTTAAGCTGATAGCTTACAGATTTTCCTACCAAAAGTCAAGATCTTTTTCACAGAAGCCAGTAATTATTTCTTTCAAAGATAAAGTAATATCTGCTTTCATATTTTGATACCAAAATACTTCAGACGTCTACCCAGAATGCTTGTGAAAAAGGGCACAAATAAAAGAAATGTTCTAATTCTTCTCTAGAACTGCAACCAAAAGAGCAAGCATCTGAATCTACTTTTCCCAATTTCTTTAGTAGAATATTCATGCAAGTTATATTATCAACAACTCTAAATCGAAAGTCCCTTAGAAATGTTTCCATACAGACTTCAACAGGTAGAAGGTAGATCTTGGTAACTCTTTAACAGGTACTTTTTTTACTCAGTGTTTCAGCGCCCGCTAACTGATGAGGCTTACCAGGCGCGGCAGGCATTGTCTGACGGAGAATGCTACACCAGTGAGATCAGTGAGATATTTTCATCTCCCTTTGCGACAAACAAAGCGACTGGTCCTGATATAACTCCAGCCAGGCTACTAAAGATTTGCGCACCGCATATTTGTTCAATAAGTCTCTTAGCCTTGAGGCCCTTCCTTCTGCAAAATCATCCCAATACACAGGGGCGGAGGCTTCCAACTACAGGTCCATATCGTTGCTATCTATCGTGTCCAAAGTGTTGGAGCGATGTGTTTACAATAAGATCACTGATCACATCTCCAGCCACCTTCACAGACTGTAGTTTGGCTTCTTGAAAGAGAAGTCTACTGTTTCCCAGCTTCTTCAAGTATTGCATAAAATTGGGCAGATGCTAGACCTCAGAATGCAATGTGATTCTGTATACCTGGACTTTGCGAAGGCTTTCGACAAAGTCGACCACCACTTGCTTCTGTCTAAGTTACGTAAGTTTGGAAACTCTGGTTAGCCCCACCTGCGGTTTAAGGATTACTTGTCAGACCGCTATCAAAGGGTGACTGTCCTGGGTGAGTCCTCGGAGGTACTTCCAGTCCTATCAGGGGTGTCACAAAGATCCATACTAGGGCCCCTCCTGTTTCTTGTTTTTGTAAACGATCTGCCTAATGAAGACAACCCCGCCATCAGTGGCCCTGTTTGCAGACGACACGAAATGCTATCGTGAAATCAGGTCTCCCGATGACTGCGCATCGCTGCAATGTGACCTCAAACACATCTGCAACTGGTGTAGTGAATGACGCATGGTTTTAAACAAGTCCAAATGTGGGGTCCTGTCAATCAGGAAGAACAAGAACATTGTAAGCTCCACTTCTCAGCTTCAGAAAGTTGACGTCGCAGAAAGACTTCGGGGTATTTGTCATCACAACCCTGAAATGGAACTAGCACCTGCAATTTGTTACTACCAAGGCAAGCAAAATGCTCGGTTTCATAACACGTAGCACCTTCCTTATTCAAGGTCTATATTGGTTCGTCGGTCTCTCTACTTGGCTTTAGTGCGAAGTCCTCTAGCTTACTGTTCTCAAGTCTGGAGCCCCCAGACAGTTCCTCTATTGTACAGCTTGGAAAGAATACAGGGCCGGGCCACCAAACTGATTTTGTCTCTACCCTACAGGACAGAGATCAGCTACAAGACCAGGCTACTTAGATTAGGACTTGTGCCCCTGTGTTACTGGCACGAGTACTTGGACCTTGTATGTCTTTTCAAGTCCACTGCAAGCAATCCATACATCTCTGTAAATATTCCTATGAGAACCACGCGTCGCACAGATCCGTCAAAAGGCTAAATTTTAAATAAACCGTCACTTTTCAGAGCAGTTAATAGGGACCTTTAGCAAGAACGACGGGGACAAATGGCAACGGCTACCGGAAACAACAAATGACTTCCGGAAATACTCTGCGCAAGACCGGGGTTTTTCGCTCGCGCTCGTCCACTCCGCGCGAACGCGAAATTGGTGATTTTGGCGTTGTCGGAAAACGTGAGCATTTTATCGGTTATACTTTACAGATTGTGCCTTTGTATTTCATGATATAGATTAGGAACTATCCTATACTTAACTTGCCATTTTAATTTGTGGCTCCTATGTAAATATCCACCGCTAATTATCTCATTTTTGCCCTTACGTCTTTGTGTTTACAAAAATATACATCTATTTTTAGCAACCCAGAGTTGCCCGGCCCTAGTGGATTGTCTTTGTATTTGTTTTATATGTTCATGTGATGTAATGAATGTGTTGTTAGATACAGGGCTCCTCTGGATACCAGCCTTCAAGATGAATAGGCCACCCTGTAAAGTTTTCCTTACTTATATAGTTGTGTTGATTATTCCTAGGACCTGTATGGAATGGACTGTTGAACATGATGTTCAACTCTTGATAGAAATGAGAGCAAGCAATTTGTTTTCCTTTAAAAAAGGAAGCCCTTTTAAGGGCCGGATTTGGGAGCAGATTACAGAAACTCTGAACTCTGTAAAAACTTTAAAGTTCTGTCTCAAGGAGAAGCTAGGGATTAGAGATAGGTGGAATTTGCTCCAATGAAGGTTTAAAAAGAAGAGAAGAGAGGAAGAAGAAGGAGCAAGTGGAATTGAGGTTGAGGAGCCCTCTCAAAAGAACATTTTGATAGAGGAACTTTGTGAGTTAGAAGAGGCAGCCTTACAAAATGCAACATCAAAGAATCAGGACAAAAAAGCAGCTGAAGAAACGAGACAAAAAGCCATGGAGCGATTAGGAGAAACAAAAAAGAGAGAGAAAGAGGATGATGGAGTTGGCGAGTTGCAAGCAAAGAAAACCAGAAGAATTACAAGTGATGCTGTGAGCTTTCTGGCTGAAAAAATGAAAGTTGAACAAGTCTTCCACCAAGAAGAGTTAGCACTCAAAAGAAGGGAACAGGAATTAGCAAGCCAGGCACAGATGCACAACCAGCAGCAGCAACAACTATTACTCCAACAGATGCAGGAGCAAAACAGGAAAATGCAAGCAATGAATGAGCTGTCCTTGCAACAACAGCAGCAACAAAACCAATTGTTGATGGGCTTGTTACAGCAACTTATCACCCGGCAGTAGTTTTCGACAAAAGATTTTGACAGCAAATGTTTTTCCTGCGTTACATTTTAAGGCCTATTTAGGCAGCAGTTCTAAGCAGATTAATTTTGTTGGGTTAAGTTGCAGAAACATTTCTAGTCAGTAATTGTTTTCACAAATTACAAATTTAGACTTTTTCCTTTTAATGTTCATCACCCAACTAATTGACTTTTTTGTCGAAAATAATGTTGTTATCAGTAGGAAAGGAAGAAATTTCTTTTGATTGCTGCATTTGAAATTGTTGTGTTGAGACACTACACTTGAGATTACAAGTAAATAGTTTTTATTGTAAATAGTTTTTATTGGAAGTAGTCTTCAAGGTTGGGAGGGTCCAGTTCAAAATAGGGGAATGTTTGATTTCCATACAGACGGGTTTTAGCATTGCGAAGCAATGCACACACAACATACCTCTTTCCAATGCTGCTGAGGCCGACCTTCAAGTTCTTTTTGAAGTCCAGGAATTTAAAGGAGTTAATGACATCCCCAAAGAGCCATTCAACAGCAACCCTGACCTCAATCATTCCTCTATTGTACCAGTGGCCTGTGAAGAAATGGGGTTTGGAGGTGAATTTTAAGGGGATAGGCCAGGTCCCCATATAAACACATCGGTTGGCGAGTCGGAGAAAATGCATATTGCTCCAGGTCACGCAAAAGTCCCGAGTCTGCTAACATCCCAGCATCATGTCTGCGTCCCTCTGAAAGAAAACAAAACTATGAATTTTTCTTTTGAAGTATCCAAATTTACTGAATTTACAAAAGCAATATCTGCTATGTGAAAGATCGTTAGGAATTTCATCTGAGGAATATATGATCAGGAGAACTGATGGTAATCTATTTCCTGCACGATGTATCATTACAAAGATAAGTATTCTTGTCCTGTAAAGAGCAGAACTGAGTCCCGTGGTTCATTTGCTTGTGTTATCACAGAATTCCGAAACCTGCTGAAATATAGGAAAACTGATGTAAAGAGAATTGCTTCGAACGTAGCCATTGGCGTTCTTTTAAAGTGGTACTATGACGAAAATCGCATCTTTCCTATCTAAGCCATTTTGAAACATAAACAAGTAGTCTGCGTGAGAAGAAAAATGCTGTTTACTTTTTTCAAATATCTCTTTTCGTTCCAGAGATATTCGAGTTTTTAAAATACGCAAATTAGCCAAGTGATGACGTCATACACTCAACCAAATTTTGTTCAAATATGATGAAAAGAGATATTTTAGCCAATTTGTATCAGAAATTTTTGATTTTTTGCAGTAAGATTCTACTAAATGTTCTCCACAATATGAGCTTAACAGTTCTGTTACCATGACATCATACTGGGTTCCAGACCTCCCCCATATTATGAGCTTTTCTGGCCACCTTTGGCGTTCCATTTTGATATTTGCTAACAGCACTTCATATGCATGATCCAGCAAGCATATAAATATGTTAGCACGACTTTGTGGCCTTGTTTAACATTTTCAAGCTGAAAATCACTAACATATTGAAGTCAAGTGGGTGGGGACTGGAAAAGAGTGAGTTGCCATGGGAACATATTTTTTTATAGCCATAGGTGTGTTTCCTGTAGAACTATTAGACTACCAAGTTTCAATGGTCTGCGCTGTAAATTGGCCAAGGTAGCTCTATTTATATACTCAATATAATATTGGGTTGAGTGTATGACGTCATTAGTCATCTCATTTGCATATTTTACCCATTTTTTAAACTTAAATATCTCCGGAACTAATGAAGATATTTGCAAACGGTAAATGGCGTTTTTGTTCTTTCATGGAATTCTATTTGATACACTCAAAAAATCAAGGGGTAAAAATTTGATCATAGTACCACTTTAAAATTGAACGGTTTAACATTGATACTCACCTACTGGTCAAAACAAGTTTCCAATAAGCCCATTTGGTAGGGCCAGCGACTGAAACTTGAGGGCATGCACCCTCTTACGCCCGTTATAGACCAGCCTTTGGTGTTCCCCGGGTTTAGAGATCGGTCGAACAGCCCCATCAATAAATCCGAAGCAGTTTTAAAGTGGTGCCCCTTGCTGGGAAATGGCTAATGCATAGCGTTGCAAAGCTGGTGGATTTAGAATGTCTTGATTCCACTGAGTTATGCGATGGCCATGAATGTCAAATATGTAGTTCAGCACTTGGTTAGTGACAAGACTGATGACAGACACTGGTCGGCCGAACAGCGGGATCATGTCACTGTACCGGCAAGGATACGCAACACGTTTAAGTAACATGCATAAACCCTCGATACGCTTCTTTGCTCGCATCTGAAGGTTGCAGGAAGTTGTAGCGCTTGGGCAAGACGCGGTATGTGTTCCTTTTGAAAGCAAAAATCTGCACAACAATCTGCTGAGCTGATGTCATCAAGATCCAAGGCAGGATAGTTTTCATAGTTGAAATCAGGATTTTTAGACTGGAACGTTTCGTACGAAAATGTATTTTCCGCTGGTATGAAATTTATGCAGTTCGCTAGCAGTTGTTTTTCGTGTTTGTTTGGAGCACGCCGTTAGGGCGTGTCTCCAGGGATTTCATGACTAGTTTGTGTTTAGTATTTAAGACTTAGAAGAGTTACTAGATTCCTCTCGCTCACGTTCTCCATCCTGGCGTTTAGTTCATTTCGATGGCTGAGAAGATTGCTTCGAGCCTCATGTTAGAGAGTGGTTCGGCGCTTTCTTTCGCCCAAGCCGACGTTGTATTTCAGAACTCTTCTTCCAAGTCGTAGTTGGTCGCTGAGGTTTTCTCGCTTTTCAAAGGCTACCTGACCTCACAGTTGGAAGAGAAAGGGAAGCAGTTTCAACGGAGTGCTAAGTCTGATAAAGAAGCCGCGGACATTAAGTATAAAGGCAACCGAAAGCAGTTCGAGGTGAATCTGCAGATGGACAATATATTAACACGAGTCGATGACAGTACTAGTAGTCCGGCTGACATTCACAAGTTAGTTGCAGAAGGAAAGCTGATCACTAAAAAGTGTCGGAAGTTGATCAAAATTGCTGACAAGAACAGAAATGGTTGGTCTGTTGTCCAAGAGTACGAGAGTGATGATCTCGCCTCAGACTCTGAAGATGAGAAGAAGATTCGCAAAGCCAAAGCAGCCGCTGAGAAAAAGCGAAAAGAACCGAAGACTAACAGCGGTAACACTTCGAATAAAATTTAAACCTTCTAGTTATTTCCAGCATTTTCGCGGTAAGACCACTGTTTATTTTTTACTTTGTGAAGTTCTCGGTCCTTTGGTTGGACTGCCTGAGCATCCAACCATCAAGTTGTTGTATTTAGTTATGTTTTTTTAAAGGGGAAAATAATTTACGTTCGGCTGAGTGTAGCGAATTAGAACGTAATACGAAATTCTTCGTCTGAGATCATCTTACTGTCATAACATATCGCCAGGAGATCCCGGAGTTCTTTGAAACTCGCCATTCATCAACGACAAATTCCTTTTTTTCACTTAATTTGGTGTTGATTTGTGTTTACTCCGTCGCACACGAAGGTGACAGCTAAAGTATTTTGATTTTGGCGGCAACGGCATAAAACTATCCCTAGTCCTTCTCGGTTGATTACGTCGCCGTCGCCCTCAAATCCCGATGCTAAAGGTCCCTATTATTGTAGAGCAACGCGTGTATGGAATATTTTACCACCGCATCTCAGAGACTGTAGTATTCCCATAAGCAAATTCAAGAAGGAACTTTATTCCTATTATATGAGCTTGACCAGTCTCTATTGTGATATCGATCGGCCTCAAACTTTTAAACCTGTATGTGTCAAGTGCCACGAGTGTTGGCCTATTCCATCGCTCGCTGTTTCATCTTGCTGTTATTAGCTTTACTCTCTTTGTTTAGATATTGTTGTAATTTTAATTAGTTAAATTAACGGGGATCCTTTGATTCACCCGGCCAAATGGCGAAGTTTATAAACAAATAAATAAATAAACTTTAAACTTTTGCTGCACCCCTTTCGCACCATTTGATGGAGTAGCTTTCAAATCAATAAGCATATAATATAATAATATTTGTATTTGGCCACCCCTACATCAAAGAAAGCATTATTATAATAGAAACCCAGTTTTTAACACTTTCTGACACTGACATCATCTTCCTTACATCTTTAAGATATTAGGAATATCTGCTCGTAGACCAGCCCATTGTAAGAAATTACATTTTATATTCCTTTCATTCTTGATAATATCCAGAGTGTGAATTACTCTTCGATAAACCTAATTGACGTATTGTAAAGATATTTTTATCAAAAAAAGTCATAAAATACCGGTTTTCCGTCTATCCTGATATTTTTGTTGTTCCATATTATTTTGCTTGACCTCTTGACATCGGCGGAAAAGACGTGTCTAAAATCTGCCCAAAACGTAACTCATAAAGCATTTGAGGTATTGAAGCCATTTGGGTTATAATCACAAGAAAAGAGAAAGGATCCAACATAAGGTTTGAGAAAATGATTAACATACGGCCTCTAACCAACTTCCTCACCACTGCACAACCTTATTAACCATGCTAAGCGAAGAGATCGTACTAGAGTTTCGAAATCTAAGACTCTCAATCCTCAATTTTTATACGAATTTATGACCGTTCTCACAACCCTGTTCCTTTTCCCAGTCTCTCTCGCACGGTGTGCCACAGGGTTCTGTCTTCGCACCACTGCTTTTCCTTATCTTCATTAATGATCTTACAGAGACGATACCACCAAAGACTACTGTAGACATTTTCGCAGATGACATCACCCTAGCGCCTCTGCCCCTCTCACAGATTTCACAGGCCTTTGTGCTGATCTATGTGAGGGCACCTCTAGAGAGGTGCTCTAGAGAGTTGGTCAAATAACAACCAGTTCAAGCTGAATACTGGAAAAACCAAAGCTATAGTTGTGTCAGGCAGCAGACTATCACCAAGGATAAATGATATGGGCATGGAGATGGAGATCAGGACGAGTGAGGGTACGAACCACCAGCCACAATTGCAAGTTGCTAGGTGTGCATATTGACCAGGAACTATCGTTTAACGACCATGTAGACTATGTGTGCAAAAAGCTTGCCCAGCGGATAGGAACCCTAAGATCTGTAAGACATTATCTTTGTTTTAATGAGCGTCTTACTTTTTATAACGCTATAATTAAACCAGTTATGATGTATGGTAGTATAATCTGGGCTCGGCCTCCACTAATAACCTACGAAGGGTGTTTAGGTTGCAAAAAAGAGCCGCAAGAGTAATTCTCGGAGTTAGAACCAAAGAGGAGAGGACAATTAACCTTTTTAAGAAATAAGAATGGTTACCTTTTTATGACGAAATGAATGTCAACAAGTTGTGTTTAGTATTTAAATACCTCAATGACCAATGCCCTGAGTATCTGTCCAATACGCTGACACGGGTTAGTGACATTTCTACGAGACAGTCGAGGCATGCATGGAAGATTTACCCTGAGATACCCGAAATACTCGCGTGAAACAGAGGGAGGGAGGACTTTTGCAGTCGCGGCAGTGAAAGAGTGGAACAAGGCCCCTATCAAAATTAGATCCAGTCAGAATGTTAAGCTTTTTATGAAAAATTATGTAAATTATCTTAAGGAATCATACGTAGGACTTGACCATTTTTCCGTTTCTTAAGTCTATTCTATTTTAATATTTAGTCACTAGTCATTTTATTCATTAGATTTTATGTATAGTATAAGTGAGGGCGCCGCCACTAGTTTATCAGTTTAATTTTAACTGTAAAGTGTTTTACCCTCGTTAAATAAAGTCGTCGTCTTCTTCTTCTTCTTCTTCTTCTTCTTCTTCTTCCCCAATTTTATTTATTTCTTTAATAACTTCCTCTGGAACATGAAACATACTTGCTATGTATATTAATTTAGGCAAAAGAAGTGAGTGAATTATCTGATTCCTACGAAATAGAGTTAAACCTCTTCCTTTCCACCAGTTTTCTGTGTTTTCTAATTTCTTGAGTCGTTGTTTATAATTCATTTTAATAAAATCATCATAATCATAAGTTAAATAGACCTCTAAACATTTAATCGGACCTGCAAGCCAAATGAGGCCAAAGAAATCACCCTTCCGACTGCGACCTTCTCCTACACCCATACATTCAGATTTAGAAATGTTAATTTTTATTCCTGAAAATTTTCAAAGGATTTAAGTACATTCAATAACGTCTTGAGAGAGGCATCGTCTCTTATAGGACCCCAATTGTATCATCTGCGTATTGCAACAACTTTATCTCTCTCTCCCCAAGACAAATTCCACTAATGTTATCATTAGCCCTTATCGCTATAGCCGCTGTGATAAAAAAAAATAAGGTGACAGAGGGTCCCCTTGTCGAACTCCTCTCTCTAGAATAAAATAATCAGAATGCAAGCCGTTATTACTAATGCAACTAGATGCGTCAGTATATAGAATTGAGACCCATCTCCTATACATGTATACCTTCCTTCCACATAACTACTTTGATTACCATGAATTACATTAGGTAGAATCTTCTTTATCCTAGCTCTGAGATTTTAGATAAGATTTTAACATCTGTATTTAATATTTAGGAGAGACTGATCTCCAGTTATTCTCCAGTTATCTTTCTTATCAATTAACGTAACAACTGCCTGCCTTTGCGAGGTGCAAAAACTTCCTGATTCGGAAGCAGCATGAAACAAGTTTAGCAAACTTTCTCCAAGGAGATGCCAAAATTTTTTGTAAAACTCAGATGGAAGACCACCAATAGCGGTACTTCGTTGTCTTTAAAAGTCTTCAAAACGTCCGTGGCTTCTTCAATAGACCTTATTCACGATGGCCGCCACGTTGGATTTGCTATTATCATGCAAATTAAGTACACACTTCTGAGGGGGCAAACGACACAAGTTCGAGAGGTTATAAAGAACATCTTAGCCACAGAGATGATTTGTTTCACGTTAATTGAATGTTTATCACCTAAGTAGTAAAATAGAATGATTACACAAGTTGCTTCGATGTTTTTTAGTGAAAAATGAGCAGATAACGAAGTAGAAAGTCAATATGTCAAAGGTAATCAAAGATATTAATTTATTATAAATGGTACTTAATTCTAAATTCTAAAATGTACTTTTAGCGATGTTATTTCAATTTTTCGACAAGCCGATTTTCCGCACTTTGCCTTTTTTCCAATGTTTGCCCCCCAGCATAACACTTGGCTAATTTGCATGACAATTTGAAACCCCACATGGCGGCTTTCGTGAATATATTGTCACTTCACCCTGACATAAATTCTTCAAATCGTCTGTAGGTTTCGGAATATTTGGGTTGTCAAAAAACAAACTGCTTTCGGGGCTGTCAAGGTTTACTTTCGTTGAACTATATAAATCTTTGTAAAAATTTCTCTGACCTTCTAATATTTCAAAAGGATCCGTTGTGATAACACCACTCACATTTAATGTTCGTGTATGTTTTCGAATGTGGTATCTTTTTTCCTAATTTAAAAAGTATTTACCGCTCTTTTCTCCGTGCTCATGCCACCTTGCCCTAGCCCTAATACAATTATACAATTAAAGGATCCGTTGTGATAACACCACTCAAATTTAATTTTCGTGTATGTTTTCGAAT
>OX421449.1:26292182-26294682 GCA_949126865.1 Montipora capitata | reverse complement strand
TCAGAATTTTCCGGTATTCTTATTGGTTATCTTTTTATTACATTGTCAATTTCCAGTACCGAACAATTCCATAACGTTTTCTCCCGTGACAAAAATATTCAAAGTTAAATCATTCGCACTTGTTTTTGGTCTCAGGCCATTTATATATTTTCTTTCCTATCACAAAAAATGCTAACAGGTGGTTTTCACGTTGCGTTATCGCCGCCATATTGGTGGATGGAAACAAAAAGATCTCTCATTAGCTCCTTTTTATCTTCCACCATCAAAAGTCCACTTTCGATATATTAAAATTCAGTCCTAAACAAAAGGCATCATCTCGAGCCTCTAGGGAATAAACTCATATAAATTCTTATTTTTATTCCTCGGAGCCTCGAGATGATGCATTTTGTTTATGACTGAATTTTAATATATTGAAGCGGGCTATTGTGCATTGCATTATTGTTATCAGGCTAACTTATCTATGTCTCTAAGGATTGGTTGCAAACCATCTACCAAAGATTGATCCTTGCACTTATCAGGACAATTTAAGCAATGGTCTCATATAGACACTTAAAGAATTCAGGCAGTTTCAATGGGATTCTGCGATGGCAGTGTAATGCTCTTCCAACCGAGCCATGAACACACGCAGTTGGGAGCAGGTCAATTTGATGGGCTTATGTGTTTCCTTGAAAGGAGTAAACGTCATGTTATTTTACTATCGTTAATTTTCTAACATTCTCGCGTTTTGAGAATTTCTCCACTTTTTTTTTTAAAGTTAGTTTTAATGATGAAATTTCATTTGACGAATAAAAATGTTTTCAAAGCTATGTGGAAGCCTTGAAGTAACCTTAATAACTATAATTATTATATACTAAAACAGTGGATATCGTTGAACGCGCGCGCTGATTGGCTCGTCAAACTCCGAATATCCTGTGCTATTTACCTCCGACTGAACTCGGGAAAAAAATGGCGTCCCGATTTGTATCCGTGACAATTGAAGAAAACATCCAAATTAATTTTTTGTGCTGTATATTATTTCACTGTTTTAGTATATACTAAAGTTGTCGCGGCTCGGTAAATATCCACCGCTAGCCAACTCCACTTTGGTGAATAGTTGTTAACTATCCGAGCAATTCCCGCGGAATTTGCGCCCGAAAATGTTGTAATCTTTGCGGGAGAAAAATGAGTTAAAATTATCTTTTTCTGCTCTAGTAATCTTACTGTTTTAGTATAATTTAAAACAACTATTCACCTCAGTGTCGGTGGCTAGTGACGGCGGCTCGGTAAATATCCACCATTAGTATCACCCAACTAGTGGACTAATGCAAATCCTGCATTTTGATTGGCTACGCTAGTAGAGGACTATTAATAGTCCTGGAGTAGCGAAAAGCGTGACGCTTTCTTTCGTTTTATTCCCAAATAAATATTTCTTCAAGTTGCATTTGCTAACTTTATTATTGCCTTTTCTGTCCGACTAGTTGGGTGATACTAAAACAATTAGACCCTTCGCCCTCAAGGGCCACGGGTCAATAGCCCATTCTATCGGTTTATCGGTCTAATTGTTAACTAGCCACCTCCATTTCGGTGAATAGTTGTTAATTATTACGAAGGACGTCCTAAATGCAATATATCAATAACGTTCTGTTTGATTCCTTCAGGTAATCAATATAATTATTACCTAGTGCTATTTACAGATCTTGGGTCAGAATGTAAACATTGCATTATTTTTTGTTTTTCTTTCCTTTTCTTTACAACGACATTCATCTTCCTAAACTCCAGTAAGTTTAATAGAATTGAGAAAGTAGACAAAAACGTATGTGCCGAGTTTCCGGCGATTGTCATCTATGCCATAGCTGTTTCCTTGATGTCAGCACGTCACTTCACCCACGTTTTGAAAAGAATTTAATTATGTGCCTTTGAGAAAAACTCGCTCTTTGAACTGAAATAAACCCATTTGATTTGATTTTATTTCTTCCTTGTTCCTCGAAGTTATCGAACTATTATTAAAACAAAGGAATATGATAGAATAACAAAGTTTTCATGACGAAATGGAGACTGCAGTTTGCCGTTCGCCATTAACAACAAACACGCAGTTTAACTTTTCTCGGCTGCAACCGCACGAGCAGAACATTTGTTGAACTGTCTCCTTCACTGCCCTTTTCACTGTTCTCATCTTCCAGCAGTAAAGAACCGGGTTTAAGGAGGAATTAAAGTAAAGCAAAGTTCCCGCATATCTCCACACAAGAAGAAGCCACACACTGGGGTGGTCGGATCGACGAGACAGGAGAAGCGTGATTATAGTATACGGTAAATAGCAAACAACCAAAGCCAACTGCACCCATAATATAGTGTAAACTGTCTTTCTGTAATGTGTTGCGTTTAGTGGAGTAGTTTGGTTCGGTTGTCTTTGCGAGAAATCACCAGAGCGAACCTGGTTTTGATTTTTGCCCAGCAAAAAAAATATTTTTCCGTATGAGAAAAGTGATATTGACATACACGAAATTAGCACAACCGTCCAATA
>OX421449.1:26272182-26287182 GCA_949126865.1 Montipora capitata | reverse complement strand
GCAAAGAAATGTAAGAAAACTGGACCGGTATATCATCACTTCACAATCGATGCCTGGGTCCAAATGCAGTTTCACGTCATTTTATATAAATACTACAAGTTCTACTATCCAACTTTTTTTCTCCTTAAAATATGTTTTCCGTGCACCTATTACGAGGACATAACACCATTAAATTACCATCCCTTGACAGATTTGGCTAGGCCATTTAATCAATGTGCGCGAGCAAATGTGCGCGCCAATGACGCAATAAATTATGCGCAGTAGGGTTGCGCAATGCAAAACCAGGGAATCAACTAAATTCGACTGCTCACTTGAGCACAAGGCCGACACGGGTGAAAATCGAGCCCGGGCCGCACTGGCTCGAGGCAAGTGCTCTCACCACTGCCCCATGCCTGCTCCCCTAAAACAGCCTTTTGCCCTTGAAGCCGAACTCCGTGTGTTCGTCTGACCACAAAAATAAATGCGTGCTGATTTCCTCAATCGCAATGATGACTAGGCCTACATTGCCTCCCCTCCTCTAACACATATTTGGTTTACCTCCCAGATTTTGGGAGACAAGTGACCAGCCTAAACCAGGGGCTTCCTGCTCAACGACAAAGGAGGCAGAGCAGAGAGACCCTGGGAACGGGGTTGGGTTGAAGTGTGGGGGAGGGAATCAAACGGTTTCAGCATGCCTGTTCAACAAATGCAAACGAAGCCGTTTTCCCGGGTCCTTATTCAGTTTTACTGCTCTAGGTATAAAAAAATAAAATAAAATAAAAATTAGATGTTTGTTTGTTTTGGATATGATAGAGACTCTTGGATCAGCTCTTGTTTCGTAGTATTTAGTTGTGAACTCGTTCAGGAGGCTGTTGGGATAGGTGTTGAAGCTTTTACTCTTCAGTAGACGAGTTATCTTGTTCATAGTAATAGCAGCATCTTTTCTTTGCACTGGTGTTTTAAGGGTGTCCTTCTATCAAAACTATCAATGACCAGATCAAATGTTTTAAGGGTGTCCTTCTATCAAAACTATCAATGACCAGATCAAGTTTGGGGCGACTTCCTATCCACACGTATTTATGTTTGGCATTTAAAGTTAGTTTGTTCAAGTTTTACCATGAACATTATCTAAAGCAGAAGTAATTTTAGCTTGAAGAGTAAGAGGATCTTCGGCTACGGACGTCCGAATACATTCTTGGCCTAGAGGACAGCTGACAGGAGGGGAGATCATTATTATATAAAATAAATAACAGCGGTCCCAGAATCGATCCTTGGGCCGGACATTCCGCAAGTTAATGTACAACAATCCGAACGTTCGCCGCCAATTAAAGTTTTCAGTTTCCATCCAGTAAGATATGATTTAAACCAAGCTAACATTTGAGACCTAACTAAATCTTGGTGGGCTTTCAGCTTCAGGACTCACTGGAGCACTGGGTGGATTTGGGTCTCTGAATACTGAACACTGCCACGTGTCACGATCGCATGCGTTATTTTTGTAGAATCTACGAGTGATATCATGTCACTTTGCAATGGTTCATCCGATGGTGTTTCGAGGTCAATAACATCACATTTATGTTATGTCTTTCCATCTCATAGGTCAATCAAAAATAGGATGACGGTCAGCAAAATCATGAACACGCTTTTAGACTCTTTCGAAAGACATCAACCCAGTGTTGTCTTCAGTCATCGCTAAGGGTTTCATCATGACCCGCTCTTTGTTAGAGAACATCTTTCTGTCCATCAATCTCGTTGCGGTGGTACAATTGGACTGGTCAACTTGCCGAGGACTTCTATTATGCAATCAGCATTGCCTGGCGGAACTTGACGTCACGCCATCGTTTTACTTCTCATCAATACCCTCGACACATTCACTTACTCGATTACTAACCATATGTAGCGACCCGACATACCAGTGGACTCCAACAATACGTCCAGAACAATCTTTTCAAGAACGAAGATTGACAATTGGTCGCGTACAACGGTAGGATCATCGAACGATGGTAGTTTGCTCAATAGGAGAATCCAAGCATCGCTCTAGAAGCTTTGGTTTGTGTTAAATTCGACCAGATGACTCGTCAAAAATGATAGTCTTCCGCGGTCAACACCAAAATCTCCTCGGTCATTAACTATGTTATGACTTTTTCCAATGGATACGAGGATCAACGGGACCCGACCGACCGGACGTTTTTGAAATGGCCGCACATAGAAATGGGAGGAATAAAAACTAGCTAACATTACTGTAACGTCACCATTGGTGAGCTTAAGATTGATGGTGCGAGTGTTCCTTGGAAAGTAATTTGTTTTTACTCACTTTGAAAATGGCTGAGTAGGTCGAATCTGCGGTTTTTAACGTACAACCTTACCAAATTGAATATGAACCACCAGGGATTCGGATGCTGCAACAGGGATGACTCTACACGACGCGAATTGGTAGAGTATTACCTGTATTTCCGATCCACTTGCTGCTGTTTGCACTGGTCCATCCGTGTCTCTTCTCACGGATGACTATATATCTTTTCGTTTGTTCACCACACTGTGAAAATGTCGCCGTATATTATAAAGTACCTTCTTTATCCTTTTATTTCAGGAATTTCATGTGTTTGCTTTGCGTTTTTGTACGATTTCACTGTTTGCTGTTATGCAATAAAATTAATAATTATAATTAACCATGATTTCCATGTTTTGGTGAGTCCGATCTTTCATTCCGTTGTTCGAACAAGCCCAAGGCTTGATAGAAGTCGTTTTTGTCTGTTTTTTAGTGGCAAAATGTCATTGCTTGCATGCTCCTGAAATGAAATGCCAGTTGGGGTTCTTAATCATGTTCTCTTAAGGTTCTTTCATATTATTAATAATAAGATAATGTTTATTAAAATACTTGATTGGCAATTTACAATAGTAAAAATTGAAATTGAAAAACTCAAGTTTACAATAGATGATAAATATATGGCATATATATAATACTAAAACAATAAAGGTAATATATTTAAACGTGTAAGGCTATGGGTTAGCATCCCATTTGCGGACACAATATGGTAAAAAACTGTTACTGAAACGATTATTTCTACATTTATACAAGGGCAGCTTCCTAGAATTTCTAAGATTATAGTAATGATCAACAGGATCAGGTAACAGACTACAAAGTTTGCTAGCAGTGTTTAAATTGTTCTTGTAAAAAGATTTACATAGGGATTCCCTTCGCTCCTCAAGAGTGGTAAGGTCCAGTTCATTTAGACCATTAGTGTAGGACAAATGTGGAACGATAATACGACGTTGAATTTGCTCAAGTTAGTCGCTTAAAAGTGAGTTGCCAGTGAACTAGCTTGATAACTAAGTGCACTTCCAACATAAACAAAGAATTTACTTCTTTACCATGAAGGCCCAATAGATAGCCCATGATATTCCATATGGGATGTTTCTCTTTTATATTAACAACACAGGTGTGTGTTACCTGGAAAGGTTTCTGATTTTTGGGTAGTTTCTGAAATACTCTAGGGTGTGCTAAGGGAATCACCTGCAATGCTTTTTTTTTTTCCAGCATCAAAATTGCTAGGGAAAAGGGCATAGTCATGGTTTGGTAAAAGAAATGAGCAATAGGTGCATGTACATTGCTGATTAATGTCTTGTGGATTAACCCCCTCCTGGACAAATATACCCATACATACCAGCCATTCTCTCCGTAGTTTTGGGTTGTCGGGAAACTTGAAACGTGCTTACTTTAGACTTACAATTGTCCTTGCAATTTATTGCAGCACAAAACACCATTATTTTCCGTTAAAGAGGATACTGAATTTTATGAGACTCGGCATGGGATATTAATCCTTTTTTCGTAACTGAAAAATCTGAAAAACTGAGAAATTTTCATTTCTCTTTAAACATGTTTTGACATTATTTACACAGCCTAAAATATATTTTCATGGGCCCTTCTGTGTTCATTATGGTCTTAACTTTAAGAAAAGCTCTTCAAGTATTGAAACTTCGTGGAAGCTTCGCCTGGTGCGTGTGGAAAACATGTCAGTTCCGCGAGTTTTGTAGTATTGCTTTAAAATTTCAAAACATGCTAATGGACATGACAAGATGATTGAGTGAGGAAGTTCAGGGGAGCCAGGTGCAACCGCCCACGAACAGAAAATTTGTCGGACTCTTTCCGTTCTTCCCTTTTGAATGTTCTTATCTTTCGGTAATAAAAAGTTGGAATTTAGTGGGGAGTTAAAGAAGAGTAAAATTGCCTTACATCCCCAAGCAAGGGCAGAGACGAACTCGGCTTCTTACGAGAGATACAAACATACATTGTGATAAATAAAAAACAAATAGACACCCACAATACCGAGTAAATTGTCTTTTCGTATAATGTTGCGTTCATCAAAGTTGTTTCCTTCCGATTCCGTTGTATTTCCCCAAAACCAACGTATGGTAACTTGATTTCGATTTTGGCGAGGCCAATGGAATTGAAAATCTTTTGTGTAACTGAAAGTTAATATCGTGAGGCATAATGATAGTGCTATGTCAACATACCAGCATGTCAATATGTGTTGTTAGGAAAGGTGATCATTGCAAAGACGATTGTCAAAACCCAAAGAGATTCTGCAACAAGGTATATGCGCTTCACGGCAAGAAAAGGCCAAGCAATACCTTCACGTTTATTTTATATATTGTAATAGATGTAAGCAAAGGCCACCATAGGCAAAGAATGTGCTGTTAGCAAATTGTTAGTTACCAGCACATAGGGGCAATTCCGGCCCTAATAGTTACAGGTTTCCGCACTCATAGGAACGGAACAAGAGGGACACATTGTGAAAGGCATCTATGTCATTTCCAACAAATATAATGAAAGACAAAAATATAACTTTAAGCTTGAAAAACAGGTGCATTTGTTCTTTTAGGGCATTGGTGAGTTGCAATGAACAAAGGAGCCTTCACAAGTTTTTGTATAGTCATCTTTGGAATAGTTTGTAAGCGCCATTGGGCACACGTCAATGGAATTTGATGGGAACTTCAAATGGAAGCCTCGAAATTTCCGACTCCATGATGTAATTTCTCGAGTGTTTATTAACAACGGTTGTGCATATTCATATAAGCAGGTTACACAACTGTTACGCATGGCCAGGAATTCTGAACGCGCGTGCGCAATAGATGCAGAGACTTAGAATTTTAATGGCTCCCACAGAGCAACAAAGAAATATATGACTTCGAAGAAAGAATGGTTTCTTCACCATTTTTTAGTACCGATTCGAAGGCGTTCGGATGTGGAACTAAGAGACAGCCACCAAAGCTTTACTTAACCCATCAATTTGTGTTGATCAAACTGATACTCTTTGCGTTTTTTGAGAAACAAATGACCAGGAAGTTGTTAGGATAATGGCTACTACAGACCGTCAACAATTTTCACTATCTCGAAGGAAAAAACTATCGTGTAGTTTTCATTTCGACCAGTACGCGGGAATCCGGATGTTGAAATAAAAGTTTATGCACACAATTTTAAATTACCACATCATCACGAATTGTACTTGAAAGAGTCATTGCGTTTTTCTCAGCAGTTTTTCAAAATTTTACACAAGGAACATTGTATGCATTACATTAAGAGAGAATCCCACTGACCTTTCAAGTAGACGCGTACGTAGTTCCCCTACATAACATCCGCGATGCGCGTAGAATTGAACTTCACGATCACGATGAATAAAGTTCTTCAGTTACCCAGAAATAATATCTTATTTTTCCTAAGTTTACAGCCAAATATTCATTGATCCTGACAATGTTCATACAGGGCAAACTACATAAATCACGCGGGGAAGGATACCCCAAACCGCAGTCGATCCCTCTGGAACTTTGCAAAACATTTACAATAACAGCCGCCATTTAAAAAAAAAAAGTCTCAAATTAGCCCGGAAGAGCTGGTAACTAAAAGGCTTGGTACCCAAGAGTTTTTGGCTGGTATTTTGTGTTATTTTTGCACGAAAATTTAAGGGAAAATACGAGAAAAATAGCCTGAAAAATCTCAGAGGTTTACCCGGCACGCGACCCGCTGATAGCGATATGCAATCCTCCGGAAAATCGCTTTACTTATGTCAAAGAACAATGGCAAAGAGGGGCTGAGGTAGTTTTCTGTTTGGGGATAAGAAAAAGTGAAGGATGAGGTGCTACTTAAAAAAAGAGAACTCCTGGTCTTAAATATGCTGACATGGTCAACGGGAACATTCCTGGAAATACATTTAAAATCGACCCTGAAAGCTAGAGAGTCCTTGAAAACGTTTAACTTATCACTGCTCTCAAGAATTAAGTAGGAAAGCTAATTTGAAGAGGACCCGGGGAACAGGGGTGGATCCGCTTCAAAAGGTTCGAGGATGAAGAAAAAGTTATGGAGGTCTCAATAATTAATATTATTATTCTTAAAAGTGATGTCATTTTGGTGGAAAAGTGGGAGGCAAGTCTTAGTATGATGGAAAGAAGACTGAAATAGGCAAAAGAAGAAATTGACCGTTGGAGGGAAAAATTCCAAAACCTTGAAAAGGAAAAAGAACTATACAATGAAACGCTTGCAGACATCACAAGTAAATATGTAAATGAACATAACATTGTCGAATAAATGGAAAAAAGAAAACAAGCAGTTGCTGAAATACATTGCAAACCTTGAAAATCAATCACTAAGGGAACCTCCCCGAGGAGCTAGATTTCCAGACTTGAAAACCCATCAATAAAAAAGACAAGAGCCCAAAAAGAATTACATTTTGTACAGCTATTTGGTTTGAAGCTGGAATGCCTAAAAATGAAGGACCCAGGCAGTAGCAACACTTTCACCGTGAATTTTAATAGCAATAACATAAGTGCTCAAGTAAGAATTAGTGATCAAAACCTAACCCAACATGACAAGTTAAGCAATAAACACAAAACATCCTTTATTTAATCGTAATTTGGAGTTGGTGACGACTTTGTTCATGAATTGTCATTGTCTGCGGCTGAACTCCCCATTAAATTATATCTTATTAAGCAATGAAGAGCTGAGTTAAACAGGCAGGTGAACATCACTGCAACACCAGGACTGGCCCCAGGAGCCCAATTATACTCCTTTAAGTCGGTATTGAAAGAAGGAATCTAAGACATGGTAGGTGCTGTACCTCATTCAGAAAAGAATAAGTCAGTTACCTGAGACATATTCAAAATATCATAATGAAATGGAACAAAATACCACTTCAGTTCTACACTGGGTGCCATAGACTACCTCAGAATGACCCAGCTTATGATAGGATCCAGGGATGGGTGAATAGTGAACAGCTGCAAAACATAATATTGCTTGTTTACACTATAAAAATAATTATGGGCAGAGTAAAGTTGTATAAAACAGTGCCTAAAAAAATCAAACCAAAGCCTTTGACACCCAGGGTAGCTTTGATGCAATACAACCATATAAGACAGTTAATTAAAAGTTAAAAAACTTTGAACTATTTATTAAGAAAATTGATCCCTGATAGCCATAACAGGTCAGTCCTAATTTTTACCAGATACTTATTACCAATAAGTACAGCAAAATATTACATGTTTCATGACATAAAGCTTTGTCAAATATTTTTTCCTTCAAAATGTGCTAAAAATACCAGAATAAAATGCAAAAGTCAGTCATGATCAATATATTACCTTAGAGCTACATTGTATTCATACTGGGTAAATCAGATTTTTCAAACAAACCAGACAATAAGGCCAAAAAACACCATTTAACAGTTACTATACTCTTTGCTAAGTGATTTAAATTGCTGATGTTCTGACGATGTGCAGATAAATGATGCAACCTTGAAGAAGGGAGAGAAAGCAAAAGTCAAAGTCAGGGGAGATGGGGCTAGAATGAGCAGGTTGACAAATTTCATCCACAGTTTTACAATCCTACAGCAAGGACATATTATTTTGTCACGAAAAGGTTAATACAAAATTCAAATTAAAAAATGCAATGTATTAATTCAAAATACAGCATTATCTCATACACATTAAAAAATCTAAGTTTGCCAAAAATACCACAGCTTTTTTTGTTGCTACAGGTGACTACCATAATTGTGTAATTGAATCAATATTACCAATAAGTCTGATCTTCACAGGAAGTCACACCATAGCAGTAATAAATGGTGCCAAGACCAGGAAAACCTTGGAAGAGAGCTTCTCTGAGGTATTCAGGGAAATAGATCAAAAAAGGTTGATTTGGAGGCGATTACAAGGTCAACATTAAATTTTCATCAAAATACACACATTGGATAAATAAAGATGAGATCTTTAGGACTTTTTGTCTACTGATTTGCAATGTGCAATAGTTTTTGTTTCCAAATATGCCTTTTTCTCACTATTTTTTTTAATATCAGCATAACGTATGTACAGTAATTTACTGTATTTTTTTACACTTTACTTCTCATGCTACGAACACATTCGGGTGATGACTTCTAGCTCCCAAAAAGAACGAAACTTGGAAAATCCCTTCCAAAGGGCACGATATTCCACCTAAAAATTAAAAAATAAAGTCAAGTAGCTAACGCCTCAGCTTCTGGACCCTTATCTTTTTCACCTTCAACTGTTAATTAATCAGGTACTTGCTTGGCAAACGGACTCACAGAACCTACAAAACACGTGTCAAGTGAAGCTGCAAAACTCACCGTTTCGTTCCTCTCACGCATGTCAACAAGTCTCTCCACGTCCCAGAATGGTCCACTGCTCCTTCTTCTTTTTACCGACATGGGAGACGACTCAAAAACCTCGGCATCTGCTGCAAAAACCGTGTTCCAAAACACGAAAAACCCACTGAAGGACGATCGCGAGTCGCCATATTGAATCGACAATGATTTTCAAAATTGATTGACCAATCAAATGCAAGAAAGACAAAGTTTTTAATTGACAAGCTGTCAATTGTCCTTAGCTTGTCTGGTTCGGAATTTCTGGCTATGGAATTTTAAACTTTACCTCGGTTTTTTTTTTAACTCTGCACGGAACTGAACCTCGCTCGCATTAAAACAACTTTTTTTTGGAATTAAAAGAAACACATCAAATTTAGAATTAAGTGAGGTTCTTGAAATTTCTACTCTTAAGAACATGATTTATTCAGTCTGATTCCCATTATTCAAAGTAGCTCTTTCCTTAATATCCCAGGAAGGTATTTCATCGATAAATTAAACTTGGCGCCATTCATCTTTTCCACTGTGAAAATGACTTGCAAGTCTCCAAACTAGTCTACGGTTTTTCAATACTTAAATTCAACAAAAGAAATAAAAATGACATGTGGCTGCTTGTTGTGGGGCTCGTTAGCATTTGACAGGATCCTGTTAACATATGACAGAATTCTGCGTCCAGCAATTATTTCAGCAAATTCAAACACTTAAAGCCTTCTTCCGGAAAAAGGCTCACAAGGATTTTGACGAGAAGAGGCGCCAAGGGCACACTTTCACAAGCATCCAATACGTGTAGATCTTTTCTTCATGAAGCAATATATAAAACACAAATGAAGAAGAGACACGTTTATAAGGAACACGTGTCTTGTCTTCTTCAAGTTGTCTTGCAGTTGCACTGAGGGCGAGGTTTAAATTCGTAAGGGTAAGGGAAAAGGGCTTCCGTGCCATATGAAACATTACCCCCCCCCCCCCCCCCCCACCGAAAATTCGGTCAGATATCACAGCTTAATTGAGCAGACATTTTTACACCAACTTGATCTGCAAAATTCCACTCAGCTTGAGGTTCAGATTACCCATAGCATTCAATTATTTTTCATTCCACCTTGATTAACAGAACGCAGTTGAGCAGACATTGTATCGCTATACCAACTTGCTCTATTGCCCATAGCATTCAATTATGTTTCACTCCTCCTTGATTATCAGAGCACAATTGAGCACACATGGTCTACACTAACTTGCTCAAGATAAATTCCACTCAGCTCGAGATTAATATTGCCCATAGCATTCAATCATTTTCATTCCTCCTTGATTATCAGAGCACAATAGAGCACATGGTCTACACCAACTTGCTCAAGATAAATTCCATTCAGCTTGAGGTTCAGATTGCCCATAGCATTCAATTATTTTTTATTCCTCCTTGTTTAATATTACAGCTTAATTGAGCAGACATTGTTTACACCAACTTGCTCAAGAAAAAGTCCACTGAGCTTGAGATTAATATTGCCCATAGCATTCAATCATTTTTCATTCGTCCTTGATTATCAGAGCACAATTGAAGAGATATGGTCTATACCAACTTGCTCGAGAAAAAGTCCACTCAGCTTGAGATTAATATTGCCCATAGCATTCAATTTTTTTATTCCACCTTGATTAACATAAAAGGGACGCAAAACAATAATGGAAACCGGTTCTCTCAGACGCACATGTTCTAGAGCAATAGTTTACTAATAATTACTTTAGAACTTAGTAGCTCTGCAAAAAATCTTTTCTGAGAATAAAAAATAAAGACTTTTGAAACCTCTTGTCTGCCCCCTTTTTTAAGACTAAAAAGAGCAATACTCACTTTTAATGGTTCTTAGGCTTGTTTTTTTTTTTACTTCCGATCAGGGAACCACATTGAAACTCATTGCAGAGGCTTAAGAACTAGTGTCATTGTGAGGCATTCTGGGACAGAAAATGAATTGTAAAAAAAAGGCAGAGCTTTTTAAGTTTACTGCAGCACATAACGGGAAATAGTTTATCCTTTGAAGGAATTGTTGGAATTTTGCTTGGTACCATAACTTTGCTGTTACATGAAATAGTTTGGTTGATTAAATCCTTGGAAATATTACAGTTAGTATCATTGCATTGTTAATAGTATTGAAACTGGTTTGAGCTTCCTTAAGTGAATGTTGCATTCTCATTCTTCACTTCAAATAAATCAGATATACAGTTCGCTAAAGCATGATACAGTCCCAAGAGTAATTAACTTGCATTGTTTTTATGTAAAGAAGCCCCCAAACGTTTAGCATTATGGGATGGGGAAACTACGTGTAGTTAGGATATTTCGCCCCTGCCGTACATTGTCAACAAAATGGAATAATCGTGAAATACCTACACTAGCGCAAAGTTATATTTTCTGTTGACTTTTCTTTTGCGTTTTCGTAGCCGTTACTTTAACTCCTTAAAATTGGTTCTGTTCACCCCAAAATTGACCTCGCAGGCACACAATTCAAACTTAATTCAGCTTTCGAGGATGTTTACTTAATAACACGTTGCACAATTTCAAATAATGAAATGACTTGCAGGGCAAAGAAACAATTTGTTCGAAATTTAACACTTTCAATCTTACCTTATGATAGACTGATACACTGTACAGCGAGATGTCGAGCTCGCTTGAGATTCGCTTGAGATTTGCGCAAAATAATAACACAACCTTGTTCCAGGATACTGAGGATGGGCGATTGTAAAGGTCCTGGGATGAGAAACTAAAAGTTGCAGGTCACTGTTTCACCATAGCTGAAACAACCCAAAACCTTTCTGATGCTAACATTAGACCTAAAATTAATTTTTAAGCCTAAGGATAGCATTTTTCTAAAGGTTTGGGTTATTTCAGTTATAGTAAAACAATGACCTGAGACTTGCATTTTACACCCTCCACGTTAAACCACTGATAACGTATCTTAGGAGATCAATATCAAAGGAAGCATGCAATGTTTTGTGAAGAGCCATGTTTATTTTTTACTTTGCGCGCGCTGCCATCGAAAGAACGACAAATTTAGTTTACTGTATATATAATTTTTGAATTCTAAATCCATTTTTCTTCTGACACAAGCGTTTTATTACTGCATTTAATCGTCGTCACATTCCTCCTGGGTCGAAGGTAGTGATTGATAAAATCGAACAGCATTTATTGATAAGTATTTCTGTGCTAAGCGGACACACGAGTTTTTAACATCCTCGCGAACTGGCCTTCTCTGTTGTCGTAGAACTGTGAGAAATTCTGGATTTAGATCAGTGGCTTGCTTTTTTTTGACAAATGAAACTCTTCGAGGTATTTCTTTGGGATTAATTTGGAACCTTATGAAAACTGATTATCACCGATCTCTTCTCAGTACCCGAAATTAAGCCAGTCAATGTTTTTAACTTCAAAACGTACCTTTTTTATATCCTCGTTCCGACTAACGTATCGAAGACGAAGAAAAGACTTACAGTTTTTAATCATGTCCAACGTAACCCAGCAAACTCTAACATTTGCCAAACCACTTTCTTCCAAAACCGTCCCCCATTGTCTCGGTGTTGCAATAACTTCCCGCCTTTTGAACAATATCTGTATAGTTCCGAACCGTCTATCACAAACTGAATACGTGTGACCCTCTAATAAGAACTTAAAGTCAGCCCTAATATTTTTTTTTGGTCAACAATGTAGTCTAAGCAAAAAAAGAGAAAGCATTCTTTGAATTGTCCAGGAGTGTTGCCAGACCAAATTATCAAGTGGTCATGCTTTCCAAGTTCTTTTTCAAGCCGCTGAAGTAAGTAGTCCAGGAGAGAAATCACCTCATTAGGTCCCTTTGAACCAGTAGTCTCTTCGTACAAAAAACAGTATATGCTTTTTTCGTTTGCACAATATATTCCCAGCAGGTGTGTTTTAAGCCTCGAGGAGTAATAGGTGTCCCGAGCGGTGACCTTGGGTGTTCTGAGAGATTTGTCAAAGTCTAGCTGCAGGGTTAAAGTCCGTGGGCATCTGTTTACCTACATCGCTGGTCGATGATCTGTTGTAAATCGAGCGTTTGAATTCTTTAAAACAGGTTCGCTTGCGGGAGAACTATGACCTCAGCGACTCACTTTCGGTCAAGGAAAAACAGCAAGGCTTTCTTTCACGCGTGATTCAACAGTGTGTGCGTCAGCGTTCGCCGTTGCCTGCGTTCTTCAAATGACATTGCGGAGGATGCATAAACTTTTAAAGTGCAACGGTAACAGCAACGGTCCGACAGAGTGTGTGCGCACCTGCTCCAAGTGAAAAGTGAACTCTAGCTTTTTCTTCTGGAAAAGCCGGAAAAAATCTCCACAAAGTTATTGAGTACTATTTGCTTGCGTCGTTCACTGGTTATATTTTCGCCCTCTAAGTTTGATGAGCGATACTCAGTACATCGATGTCAGGAATCACTCCCTAGATACGCTATAGCATCATTTCTGTTCGACCTTTGTTGATGGCGTCCTCAGACCTGGCAGAAGCCGCCTCAAGCTTGATTTATCCCTTTAGTCCCGAAACTCCTTTGGATTATTTCCGGCTCGGAGCACCTTTGACAAGCTCGCTTGAGGGGGGACAAAGGAAGACTGTTTACAAGTCAAAGAAGATCTGTTGCCGCAAACGGAGGAAAGCATTTAATGCACGGTCGAACAGGCCTCATCGGGAAATTACAACGATGTCGTTGCTGTGCTCGTGTGATGGAGGTTGTTTTTTTTTTTCAAATAAAAGTTCTGTTATTAGTTTCTCAGCGCTTAGCAATATATTTCACGAGGACTTACAGAAACTCCAGTTGGTGCAAAAACAATCATTCTGGGACTTAGAAAATTGGATTACATCAGCCAAGGTCTTAAGTCATTGGGAATGCTCAAAGAAAAACTGTGACAGGCTAGAGATCAACGATGCAGTGATGGTATTCAAGTGCCTAAACAATCTTGTGCCTAAATATTTACTTGACCAGCTAAAAAAAATGAGATATATTCCTCATCGTCGCCTAGCAACTGGACAGCGTCTCTTTGCATCAGTAGAGGTGTAAAGAGAGCTTACGTAGTTTAGATGCATTTAAACGGTGTATATTTAGGCTATATTTAAATAATTTTGTTAATATACTCGTTCTTAATTATTGCACACGTTCAAAATTATTGCTTTGTTTCCTAACTTGTATATTGTACTGAAAAGCCCTCTTAGGGAGCTACAAGAAACGTATGCATGTATGACTTAACTGAATAGAGGGTAATGTGAAGGGCTAGAATTCTATCCCATATGAACCATGTGAGCGTTAGCCCTACTGATGGAAATGGGCCCACACAAGGACAGAGAAAAACTCTGACCAGGGTGGGGAATTGAACCCACGACCTTCGGGTTAGATCTCCGCCTCTCTACCGACTGAGCTACAAGGTCAGACGGGAACAGGCCGTGGGAATTGAAGATCTAACCCGGAGATCTAATCCGAAGGTCGTGGGTTCAATTCCCACCCTGGTCAGAGTTTTTCTCTGTCCTTGTGTGGGCCCATTTCCATCAGTAGGGCTAACGCTCACATGGTTCATATGGGATAGAATTCTAGCCCTTCACATTACCCTCTATTCAGTTAACTCTGTTTAAAAAATATAAGTGCTACACGGCCAACGTTTGTATAAACGTAACCTTTCCTTGTACTTGTACATGTATGACTTAGGTGAGTTATTTACTTCCTTGACCAAGAAAACTATTTCACGGGTAAGGGTTAAAAAAGGTTTTAGCAGAGGTCGAAAAATAAAACACGTAAAATAGAGACAACTAATTATGCAACCTTAAAACAAGACCCATACTTGAACAAATTTCTCCTAACCCTGACCACAGGAAATGTCCCCTCGTACCCAGCCCCTAGATCAGTTTTGTGTGCTTTGATCCCTGAAAGTAAACCCCACCGGTAAAACATAAAAGAAAAGCTGGAAAACGGGATGCGCACTTTTACATGTAGGAAGGCGAAAATTAAATTAATATTTTGTTACTTTGTAATTAGTGTAGACAGTAAAGCAATAAATGTGTGCTTAAGCTTGTTGCTGCACAAAACATTCGTAACGATAAAAGTTAATTAAATATGAAGTGCCCAGTTTGCTAAAGATTCTTAATCTCTCGTCTGACAATATAATATTGTCACTGAAAAGGAACCTAGTGTAAAAATAGCAATTTTGTGAATGTTGAGGCCATTGTTCTGATTAACAATGTGCCAGCTCAAGAGAGCTTATTGATGATTTTGCTCCTCGTGTACACTATGTTACTTGAAAACTGCTTGAACAGAAAAATTTAGTCACAGAAAGTAGCATAAACTAAAAATTTGAAGCAGAAAACTTTCTTCACATATCACTATAGAAAATACTTTTTAAGATTAACAAAACAATT
>OX421449.1:26252182-26262182 GCA_949126865.1 Montipora capitata | reverse complement strand
CAGTCTTATTTATCAGGGATTTCAAGTTGTCTAATTTCTGTAATTTTGCAAGGATCTGCTAAATGTTCGCACATATATCCTCCGCCATGCTCAAAGCTTCGAAAACCTCATTACATTCAGAAGAACCACTTTTGTCTCTCTGACGCTTATTATATATATCAGCTGGCGTCGAACTTTGGTTGTCGTTTTCACTCGAAGGTTTTTCTTTTCTTTTTGCTTTTTTCCATCAAATTCCATCGAATAAATAGATTTGACAGCATTTCCAGCACGGAGCACTTGAAAAAAAATAACTGGAACGCTGCAATTCAATAACCACCAAACTCAGTGCCACCCGTTTGTGTGTAACACGTACCACAGGCAACCCAGTGTACGCTCATGGTTCAAGGTGAGCATATAGGGGTGCTCATGTTAGCTAACACGAGTAGCTAATAAAATAAAAACAGCTTCCCCTTCCTTGTAAGATGCTTTTGCCCTGCAATATATTTTTTTCTACTACATTAACATTTTTCTGACTCGATTTGACAAGATTTGTTTTTCATAACTTTCATATCTAGTTTCATGTTATACAAGATGCGTGTTTTTAGTAGTTCTCAAGTGTATTAAGGCTTGACGAACCTAATTATTATGCATATTTTTATTTAAAGGAAAGCATTTGTCCAATGTCCATGAAACGTAACAGAAAGTTTGTTATCGGTGTTGTTATTAATTTGCCAAAATATTTTGCATCACATTTTGGTCACGTGACTCTTAACAACTTGTAACGTTTATATCCTTTACTCAAAAGTAGAGAGCTTTTATACTTAAAAATTTTGAAAACGTTTGGCACAAACACGTTTTAGTAAAACTGTTACTACCGAATGCCGCCTTTTAATGTGGTACTCCGTATTTAGCTTTTAAGATATTTGGATCTTTATCATGTCACGTGACCTATTTTCAGCAATTTCTCATTGCTCTTAACATGTGGACATAAAAGGCGGCATGACAAAGCCTTTAGAAGGGATCATCGAACCACCAAGAAACAAGATTGATATAATGTAGCTTAATGTTCCCCATTTTTGAGTAAAAATATAACTGTTATGAGTCGATTTCGGGTCACGTGACAAGAATGTGATACGGAACATTTTGGAAAAGTTATAACAATACCGATAACTAACTGCCTGCCCTGGGCAAATGCTCTCCCTTCAAATAAAAATATGCATAACAATTAGGCTGGTCAAGCCTTATACACTTGAGTTGATAACCACTTTTTCGACATGTTGAAAATGAATAAAACAAGTTGTTTTTAATATGGACATTTCAATAAACATGGCTGTTTGCGGATACGAACTTTGCCTTCTTATGTTGGCAGTATCTCTAAATTGTTCGCTGTACTCACTTGTGAAAGATACTGTCCGCACTCGAAGATAAAATTCGTATCCCCGCGCGGCCAGGTAATACCCTCTGTTGAACAGCTAAGCTAATACTCATCCAGCCAGCCAATTGCCGGGCATTTTTCTGATTATAATGAGGTGATTTGACACATGGGTGGATCAGTTTCTTTTCAGGAATGGTTAGTACCTGCTTAAGTAGAACGTACCAATGTGTCAATTGTCGCTAAAACACCTCTGCGACCAGTATAGATCGAGCCTGGTCACGCCTGGACTGACCCCTCATTGCTTTTTGGGTACGACACAACTGATTTGTGCTAATTCTTCTGGGGCTAAGAACTCATGTCAGTGGTTTCAAGCGCGTTGCCTTCTAGGCTGATTGGCCAACTTTACTGACAATGGATTTTCTCAAGAACCAATGAAAAACGAAAACTTCCTACGAAGAAATTATAGTGGATTTTGATTATTTAATTAAATTGCGACGCCAGGAATTACAAGTACTAGCATATCAACAAACGTGAAGCATGTCATCATCATATCATCTATCTTTATTTACCCTCGGATTTTTAGAGTAGCTTGGTGTAGCTAATATCTCCGAACATTTACCCTCCCAACCATGATACACCACAGAAGACATACCACAACACCGGGAACTACGTCATTCCCTACTCTTTGCGACAAGTGTGCGGGTTCTTTTACGTCCCACAGGATTATGAACATTGAACGGTTGTGAGACGGGATCTCCGGCTTATCGTCCTTATCCGAGAAGACTAGAGAGTCTAACCATTTGCAGATGTAATTACAAAGGCAGCACTTTCTCCTCAGTTATTTAAAGACCCTGAGTGTTGGTCGCGCACCGATGGCTTAGTTGGTTGAGCATCGCGCTGCCATGCGGGAGGTCGAGGTCTTGAATCCCGACCGTATCAACACACAGGATGTTAAAATAACTGAGAAAGTGCTGTCTCTGAAATTTCATCCCAAATGGTTAGACTTTCAAGTCTTCTCGGTTAAGGACTATAAACCGTAGGCCCCGTCTCACAAATATCTTCTGTGTTCATAAGTTCCCTGTGGGAAGTTAAAGAACCCACACACCATTCGAGAGGTGCAGGGAATGAAGTCTCCGGTGGTTATGGCTGTCCTGTTCTCTCCAGCAGAAGTGGCGGGCTTGGCGGTGATGTCTCTATAAAGGCTTGTGGTTTATGAGGCCACCTAAGCAGAAACAGCCATAAGTCAAAAAGGGACTTTGCCAAGTGCTAAAATATGTAGATATAGAGGTAGATGAACGTGAACATGTTCTGGCATCAACGCGACGGCTGTCACAGGCCAAGAATGATACCAAGGAACAGAAATAAGAGTTTTGATGGTGGCTTAGGTGAGGACATCTTGTTAAGAACGACTAAGAAGATGGTATTTCCAGCAAATTCAGTAATAGACAGAAAAATGTTAAGGGATGTTGTTCATCATAGTTCGTCGTAAATTCCGATGCCTTCCGTTAGTTCTCATGAACTAAGAAAATCTGTAACAGTTTTCTCGATGTGCTCGCTTATCATAGAATAGTTTATTGTCATTTCACCTGAAGTGAACTAAACCAGCAGAAAATGGTAAACTCGAACCGAAGCCTCGGATATAATAGATGAATAAATTAATCTGTCCGGTCTTTACTAATAATTAATGTCATGTTCAAGCAAGTAATGTGAGAAATACATGAAAGATATTATGCAGGAATAGGAATTCGAAAACATCTGAGCCCCAGATGGGATTTTAACACACGACCCTCTTTGATCTAGTACGGATGCTCTAACCACTGAGCTAGTGGAGACTGTGGTGTGCAAGGGTTAAATTTGGGCATAGACTACGACTGCATCACATATGTTTCTCTTAACTGAATCGCGCAGTCACTTTAAGGCATATCGGCGATCATTAACACCTCGATCACTGCATCACGCAGTCGCATTAAGGCATGTCAGAGATGAAATGCACCAACCACCCTAGCGAGTAATGTGAGAAAGACATGAAAGATATTATGCATCGTCAAATGGGGACTCGGAAAAATCTGATTTCTAGATAGGATTTGAACCCATGACCCTCCGTGATCTAGTGCGGATGCTCTAACCACTGAGATAATGGAGACTCTGTGGTGACCAAGCTTGAAATGTGGGTAAAGATTACGACTGCATCACGCAGTCACATTTTATGATGCATAAATATCTTTCATGTATTTCTCACATTACTCGCTTGGGTAGTTGGTTGGTTGGTTGGTTGCATCTCCGATATGCCTTAATTTGACTGCGTGATGCAGTAAGCGAGGAGTTTCCGCCGATATGCCTTTATGTAACTGCGCGGAAATTTCCGAGTTCTCATTTGACGATGCACAATATCTTTCACGAATTTCAAGTTCATAGAGGTTAATTAGTCTTATATAAAGTAAATGAAATTGAAAGAGCAAGTACCAACGTGACTTAAAAGAAGCACCGGATCCTGGTGAAGGATCCAATCAGCGTCTCACTATTTTAACGAACGAAGCTTATTAAACATTCAAGGAATATCCATTGTAATTACCAATATTTGGAAAGGCACTGCCTTTCTTCATCGGGTGTTTTGCCAATTGGACGCTACAATTTGAGCTTATAACTTATCTCCATAAACATGGATATAATCACCATTTCCTATGACACAAAACGAAGCACCTTATCCCAAAGACACTTCGGCTTTTACAATGGACATACCACAAGGTGTTCCCTTTGGTATTACCTGGAACCCAACTTTACGCTCCATTTCATCCCTCTTTCGCAACGCAAACACTTTCACATTTTAACCTCTTCTCATCGTTGCCAAAATGTCTTCAAACCCGCACCTATTTTTGCTTCCTACGTAGCCAAAGTCTAAGCGTTTCTCGTAAGTGCTAAAATACGCAATCCATCACAACAAAACCGACTCCGGGCTCCCACCAATGTGGCAACAACTGTTCTACATGCACCTATCTAATGGACAGAACACTTACACATTCCACTCTACAGAATCTGATGTAATCAGGTCTATAATTCACAAAATCAACCAGTGGCGGATCCGGACCAATAATCTAAGGGGGGACGCCCGCTCTCCAAAATTTTTTTTTCTGCTCTTAGCGTTGGTCTGCAAAAAGTGCAAGACATCATCGGATCCGTGGATCTGCCACTATCAACTGCAGCTCTTGTCATCCAGTGCGAAGGCAGCAATAAACGATACATCGGTGAAACTAAACGACGACTCATAGACCGCCTCAACGAATATTGCAGACCAGTTGATAAAAGTATTTTCTTTCATTTATCTTTTTTATATTATCTCATACTTTTGTATTTATATCCCTTCTAACAGTCAGATAGTGATTAGTTCTCTCACTAGGTTCTCATTTTTCATTTTAACGGTTTCACATTTTTGGTGTGTATCATATGCAAACAACTTTTTCGTTCACATTGTAACGCCCCGTTAGCTGAAGACCATTATTAGTGCACTGATGAAGAAAGACAATGCCTCTGGAATATTACTAATACAACAGCTACTCCTTCACAGTTTGATCAGCCTTTCACTCTGTTTGAATATTAAACAAGACACACCTGTGAGATAAAGTTTGATGATAATTCTGCCAAATCATCAGTAGTACAGCAGGGTTAACATGAGATGCCACCGCCGCGAGTCAGTCTTTAAAACCATTTTGTGATCACCCCAGGAAAGAGTAAAAGGCGTTGAAGCCAACAGTATAGCGACAAGGGCAGGAAAGGAAACAATGGGGAAGTATATGGGCACTATGGGCATTTTAGCGGAGCTCCATTGTTAAGAAAATATGGTAACTCATCGATGCGAAAAATCTTGGTTTTATAGCCGTGACGTCATCAACCGGTCCGTACATACGTACGTACGTCCGTTCGTCCGTCCGTACGTCAACCCCTCCATGTATGCCAATGTGACCAGTATCATGCTAGTTTACAGCATACATCTTTGATATTGGACATCCACTTTTGATCAATTGACACCTGTCAAAACAAGGTATACGCTGACCAGTACCATGTGACCATATCGCGGGCTCAAGCTTAGAGCTCACCGAGGTCAGCTGCTTTTTTTTTTTAATTTGAACGCTGACCAGGTACTGGGTTTCGATTGGATTGCAGGCTCAACCCGGTGAACTTACCTGAACATAAGCGAGGCTTCATTTTTCGCGCACTTTCTGTGGTTTGACGCGGCGCTACACGGCCATACTGCATCAACGAAAGTTCTTACACAGTCAACGCTTTTCTTTTTCAGATGAAAAACGGTTTGGAAGATGTTTTCTTTCTGAATTTTTCGCTGGTTTCAATCCAGTTTGACATATCATGATATTTGTGGTCCACACTGGTGGCTACGCAGTTATTCAAGTCAAGCATCGGCGGGATACAAACCTAAAGCTGAGTGTTTGTTTTTAATTTGCTTAGAGCTGCTTTTTTTGGCATATCTTTAGAAGCTCTGATAAGGTTACATGATGCCTGGAGGACCAATGTATAGAACAGAAACGAAAGGAGAGCGAAAGAGAACGACAACGCCAAAACAACTTTCGTCCTTTCTTGGTTGCATTGCCGTATTTTGCCGATTCTTGTACCAAGTCAGTGTGGCGTGTTTCAATGAAATACACCAAAATGTGAATGATATTGTTTTCAGAGATAAAGTGAAATAAAGTACATCAGTAAAACCCTTCTTTGACCTTGAACTGACAAAGTTGTTTTTTTATGGCTTCTAATTTTAGCGTGATTCCTATTCGCTGGCTATTGACAGTTGACTCTGAAATGGCTTTTTTTTTTCCCTTTTCCATTCGCTCGCTGAGGGTGTGCCTGTTTTCTTTTAAAACTCATGCATTTCAAAAAAAAATTATTGCCAAACTGGTGAACTGCAAAGTAAATTTCACTGGAAAAACCGATGTCGCACTCATCGCTTCGTGATTCATGCGATATCGGTTTTTAGCGTAAAATTTACCGTGGAATTCACTAGTTTAGGCAATAAATTTTTCTATAGAAGAAAACAACGAAAATGATTCAATTATTAAAGTAGCAACCGGAAACATCAAAACGCGGACAATTCGAAACCTTTTATTTTCACTAACCCTACAGGCAGTAAGAATAAATAACCAGGGAGCTCCGCTTGTAGGCTTGGCTAAATCAATATATTAACCCTAATGTACTGTTAATGATTTGGCAGATTTATCATCAAACTTCAACGTACAGTAAGTCTTGTTTAATTTTCAATTCTACCAAATCATTACGTACATCCGGGTTACCATGAGACGTTAACGCAGTGCGCACAAAATGTCAAAGGCCCCAAAGAGGATAATAAGGAACGTGTAGCATAACTTGACATATTTTAATTGCATGCAACTCTGACACGCATTTGATTTATCACAGAAGCAGGCTAGTTGTAGAACTTCCTGAATGTGAACTCTTCTGTCCAGCCAGCTACTGCCAGGATCACAAACATTAGAGCCTTACTTGTTGAGGCACACCGAGAACAATGGCCAGCAAATATCCTAGTATCAATGCCAGCCTGACCGACTAACGTTTTTATCCATCGACCAATTGTAGACGAAGTTACTGTGCTATGTGGTTTAATGTTTGACACAAGTAATTTGGAGGACCTTGAATTTCTCAGTTTCTAAGCAACCTATATATAGTGATCTAATGTTTCATATACACAAAGCTTTATTACTGGATACCCGTAAAGGCGTAGGTTGCCCGGGTAGATTGCCAAAAACTATGCCAGAACTTTCCTATATAAGGTGTTCTCTTAAAATGATAGCAGTCCTCATTCCTAAGCATACGTTGCTCCAGGATTTCCAGAAAGGAAAGCGTCTGATACCTTTGTTCCGTAATCAAAGCAATCAGCAGGTAACCATTCAAGGAAATGCTGTCCCACTGAGGTATGTTCTAGAGCATCACTGAAATTCACGTCAATTTCGGACTGCTGAATGGGCTGTACCCACTGTAAAGTAACTGACGCCACTCACGAACAGACTGTTCAAAAAAAAAACCACACACACAATTCAGTGGATCATGTGACCCTTTGCTCACAAAACTGCAACCACTTGTTGATGTAAATTAACCTTGTACTGCTTCTATGTGATGTCGCTCCAAAAGTGCATGATGAAGTCGACAATGTCTGGTGAAATTCCTGAGTTCTGCATGGATTGTTTCTTTTGGTTAAATATAGCCCTGTCAGAGCCATCTTCCTTGGGCTGTATAAAGATAGGAGATAGAACCTAACCATCATCATAACAGGATAACGCAATCATTCCTTTAGATAGAAAATTCTCAATCTCTCCGTCAATGATAATCTGTTCAGTTTCAGAAAAAGAAACAGGTTGGCCTAGTAGCTAGTACCTGCTTCAAGCTCACAGTCAATTTCTGACAGTCGGCAACTGCATCTAATATAAACTTGTCTGATCGAATCCTCCTCCATTTAGCAAGCGAATCCCATACCCACCAGTCTTAAAATGAGTTTGACTTCCAATAAAACTAGCATTACTGATCCGACTTACCTATGCTTGTGGTTCTACTGGGTTCTTGTAGAAGACAACTTGGGGTTTTGTTTTCAGGTTCAAGTGTTCGCAAGTTTGTTTTTGCATCTCACAGAGCGGTTTTCAATTGAGTGTCGAAAGTAATTAGCGAATTAAATTGGTTTTGCATTACTTCACTCAGTGATTGGTTAAAAGTTCTCGCCAACCGTGGCTCGCGTGAGCACATTTTCCCGCGCTTTGTGTCGGCGACGTGTAATTTCTTCGAGTTTTGATTGGTTTACTGAATTGTCTCCGTCCTTTTTGATTGGTTAAAGTAATTACTTTTGTTTTGGTTTTACGCCACCCATCTGAAAACCGCCCTAGATGTTTAGATGTTTAATTACAAACTGTTTTGATTAGCCACTCAACCTCATTATGTAAATAGTTCAACCTGAAGTCAAAATAGATACGTTTCGTTTAATAATAATAATGATAATAATAATAATAATAATAATAATAATAATAATAATAATAGTAATAATGATAATAATAATAATAATAACAACAACAACATTGGTTCTTATTAAGCGCATTTCTATATCCCAATGCACTTTACATCATGATAAGAAAAATAGCTATGCGACACATTATACATTAAACTTAAGCATAAAAATCAATAGAAGAATTTCCTAAACAAAAATGTTTTGAGTTTTGTCTTAAATGAAACAACACTTTCTGCATTTTTGACATATTCTGGGATAGCGTTCCATAATTGAGGTGCTGCAGTAGAAAATGCACGTCCTCCGTATGTTAGGTGTTATATGATGGGAACTGCGGGCTCCTATTATCATTCATGCTGCGGTATTCTGAATTCTTTGTAACTTATATATCTGGTATTTTGGGATGTTATATAAGAGGCTATTGCAATAATCGAGTCTGGAAATCACAAACGAGTTTACCAAGGTTTCTGAGGAGACGAAACAAAAAATAAGTTGTGTTTCGTTTCTGGACTGAGCAGCTCTTGGGATGATGAGATTCAGAAAGATGCCGCTTTCGAGCTCAACCCCCTAGCCTGCTTCTTCCATTGTAGGAGCTACCAGGAGTACCTATTGGATTCCTAGGGTTTTTTCTTTTTTTCGATTTGTTTTTTCGGCCTGGGAAAATCCAGTTTCAGCGCCTTCAATACCA
Source organism: Montipora capitata (assembly GCA_949126865.1). Classification (NCBI taxonomy): domain Eukaryota; kingdom Metazoa; phylum Cnidaria; class Anthozoa; order Scleractinia; family Acroporidae; genus Montipora; species Montipora capitata. Next base: position 26,253,134 of record OX421449.1, on the reverse strand, counting down.
CCCAACTCAGTGCCCTTTGTTTTGTGTAAAATGTACCACAGGCAACCCACTTTACAGGTATGGTTTTTTTTTTATGTAAGGGCCAGCTGAACAAAGTGGTAGCGCCGGATCTTGGGAGATCTAATCAGCAAATAATTTGTACATTTAAAACAAAACAATACTGCAAGGCTGGTTGTACGGCTGTGAAGATATATATATTTTTTGGATTTACCAATATTTCGTCAGGCACGGCCTGAATTCTGACGAAATATTGGTAAATCAAAATATGTATACATCTTCACTGCCGTACAAACAACCTTGCAGTATTGTTTTGTTTTAAACCCACTTTACGCTTACGAAGCGTCTAGTTTATGTTAGGGGCCACCGAATTGGTACAGGTATGTGGCCTCAAGTAATTGTTTTGCAGTTCTTTGCCAAGTTTCACTGTTAGCAGATTATTCAATATATCTGCAAGGTTGCAAGGTTGGTGTTAATGAGGGGAGACGTTTTCTCCCCAACTCTTCAGCCAGTATCACTACTTGTCCCCTCTACTCCCAGGTCCGATGGTTTTGGCTGGATAAATTAATCCAGTTTAGCTACAACAGCAGCTGAACCATCAGTCTCGGAATTATTGACCGCCTTCTTGGTCGGCGTCCACATAATCAAAGTCAGCATAAACTTGACTCTATTGATCCCTGTACTTGTATAAAAATATCGTTTTTCGCCTCGTCCAATTGTTCAGCCAGCATTGCCTTAAGTGGTGAAGGAGAAGTACCTTCAACAGCCCCAGGAATGTTCTGCGTTTCACCCTGGGGTGACATTGCCTAAAAGGAGACAATAATATGAGAAAAAGTTGAGCTTAATATAAGCTGTTTACAGTATGCAAGGCAACATGGAGGACTCGTCTGCCGAATGGTTAATTCCAACCGATCTCAAAGACGGTTATAACCTTAGCCACAAACGCGTTGAGACT
>OX421449.1:26239682-26249682 GCA_949126865.1 Montipora capitata | reverse complement strand
TAAATACAGCCTAAAAGCTAAGACAGTTGAAAATGAGTCATTAAAGTAGTGGCAGATCAAGGAAAGCATCTTAATGTAATTGTTTCTTGGTTGATTTCCAAAAAAAAGAATAATAGGTGGGGGAGGGGGTTGCCTCCTGATACCCATTTGCTGATGAGCCTGGCGAACTCCTGTCATAACACATAGGAGAGGCCAGAACACACAAAAGGACATGCAGCAGAGATACATGTAAGTGTTTGCAGGAATCATGAAAGTCCTGATTGAATATCTGCGACAAGAGTTTTTTTTTTTACCTTTGCCTTGCAACATGTGCATGTAGCTCTAATGGAGATACCAAAAGCAATATTCTAGTCTCCACAAATTTTCTTTTTGGCAAGATGTTATGCCATTTGCTTGTTACAAAAACAAGTATCAAACATGAAAGCCCATAAAAAAATTAATAGTTCAGTCTAATGCTATTAATTCCTCACTTTTGTGAGGAGCAGTGATATGATGAATCAAAACATTTTTGCAACTTTAAATAACAAATATAACGGATGAGATAACCAAACAAATTTAAGCTCAGTAACAAGAATTGAAATTATTTACTTTAGATGTGATACTGATGTAAGCTTAACTTTAACTTAAGAAAGAAATGTCTTTTGTAAGGTTAAGAAGTCCTACTCTAAGCATTCCATGCAATTTTGTTTCATTTACATAGTTAGTCGCGTTCTAGATGCCGACGCTCTTCACAATAATACATGATTTAGTCAAGCAGAACGGATTAACCAACCTTTATCTGTCATTCCGCCACACAAAATTCCAAATCTTGATCCCTTTTTTTTTTCACCAAATGCATGCACAATGTGTATAATAACACTGCACATCCACTAAACTCCACAACTCCGAGGAAACCCGCACGTGTAGAGCTAGTGCTACATGTACGTGGTGGGTGTACATTTTTCATATCTGATCCAGGAATAAAAAGAGCAACTTTGCCACTAAAGCTCACAATACCGTTCCTTTAAAACCGCATTGTGCTGATCGATCGCGATTGGGTTTGCATGTACCGGTGAAGGAAAGGCTATCAATTCTGAGAATGTTATGGTCAAGTGGCTTGACTCAAGCTCACGCGAGTCTGCACATAGAGGCATGGACACTAGCTGGGAGAATCAAAATGGCGGACAAAAGATTGTTGGTGATCACGGATAGAGAAAGAGCCTATAAAGTGTCAACAATGACTAAGAAAAAGACGTTTCATAGGGAAAGTCCTTGGCATACGGTACTCGTTACGTTATATTGGAGTTTTCCTTCTAACTGAAGAAAGAGAAGAACATTTATTGGTTGGGTTTCAGAAAAGGAATAACCATTGTTTGATGCCATTGGAATGGTGAAAAATTTACCAAACGTTCGTGCAAAAATTAACAGTGCAAGCTGCAGGAATCTTGCAGATAAGTTTGCTAAGATAACAATAATTATTTGCGCTCGTTTTTGAAATAGTTTGAGCTTAAGTAGTTTGACTTCCTAGTTGTTTATTTTTTTTTTAATTATGAATTTTCTATAACAATCTTATTTCAAATATGTCTTTCTTTTGACGAACAAATAAATAAGTTTTGTAGCTATCAGAAAAACAAACTTGCAATGCACTGTAACTTTAATAATATTCAACAGTTATTTGCCAAAGGCAAAGTGATTGTACATCTGAGACGAATAATTATTTGAGTATAATTTCAGAGCTAAACAACAGAGAAGTGATAATCGACACAGAAAATAATTGATAACACAGTTTATTTCTGTTGTAAATGTCACGAGTGCCAGCGGGAGCCCTGCCATTTTGTTTTGCTTTATATTCACCAGCTAGTGCGGTGAATATAAAATCATATTATTCTTTCTATAGGAAACCACTCAACCAATCAGATTGCTGGAGACTCTTTGTTCATCTCCGAAATTCTGCTAATTTATTATGGTTGCTGTTATTCCAGCTCAGCATTTATAGATATAGTGGCATTCAGACATAGACATTTGACAATGTCATATAGCAATTAAAAATTGTGAAATAAATATAGGATATTACATGGCCGCACAGAGATATGAAATTTCTCTCCGAGTGTCGAAAAATATTTCACAAGTGAGCGCAGCTAACTATTGAAATATTTTTCAGCACGAGAAGAGAAATTTCGTATCTCCAAGCAGCCATGTAATATTCTATTTATTATGTAAACACCAATGAAATACTAAATCATTTCACGAAAGGCATCGAAAGGCGCGATTTTCATATGTAACCATAGCAACAGTGATATTTTCATGTGCGAAGATATCAAACTCACTTGGTATTTCATTGGTGTTTATATAATAATAATAATAATTATTATTATTATTATTGTTATTATTATTATTATTATTATTATTATTATTATTGTTATTATTATTATTATTATTATTATTATTTCACAGTTCTTTTTTTCTGATTTTGGAAAAGAAATATGGAGACTTTTGATCAGTTGATATTCTGTGACTTAATTAGAATAAGCAATTTAAGTTGTGTAAGGTTGCCTTAAGTCGCCTTAAATCGCCTCAAATCACCTGATATTTTGGGCATTTTTTCTTAAGTCGCCTAAGTTACGGCGACTTAAGGTCCCAGAGTAAGCCTTATGTGGTTCGAGCTAAAACAGAAAATAAACAGAAAACTACCTTAAATAACTTTCTAGACAGTTAATCACGCGATACAGAAAAGTCGAATAATGAGCCAATAAAGGGCACTTAAGCAAAACGATGAAATTAAAAATCTTATTCTAAGCAAAATCAGGAATTATGTAGACTTACTTTTGTTTCCGAGATGTAAATGATTGCTAGATTTTTATTCGTAAAAGATGATCTCTAGCCTTTCAGGGTCTTTCAGATGATATTGGTAATGAGTCGTGATGTGATGTGATGTGAAGTATAATTAACTTAATCTTACAACAATGAACTAATTGAATGTAACACGATACATGAACTGTGAGACGTAAGATACTACTAGCACTAGGAGTTTCAGTGAGAAAGTGAGTGCTGGCATGGAAACTGGGAGCAGTGACTGAAATTTTTTTTTTTTTAAACAGCTGCAATTTTTTGAAGAAAGAGGATACCGGAAATGTGGGTGAAAGTATTTAAAAAGCGAAGAAAGGTGTGCATATCTTTAGCATGTGTCGCAGGCGTTACTATTTTATAAGCAAATGGATAATTTCAAAACAATGGCATGTTTTTCTTTTGAGAAATGCTGAGCGTAGCTGAGTAAATGTCAATTTAAATTTATTGTCGTGCTTGAGAATAGACTGGGAGCAGTCTCTTATTTTTCAATGACACAGTTGAGCGTGCGAGTGCGTGACACGCCCCGTTTTCACCAAACATTTGCATAACATAATAATTTCACTCGTCGTGCGTGGCTCTGAGGAAATAAGCACGACTGCTCGTGGTCTAGCTCGGGAACTGAGTTTCTCTTCGCTCAACGGTTGAAGACGTTGAAGAACAATTTGACTCGGTGGTCAAAGACTGAACATATACGGTTGAAAACAGGGAGGAGTGTTGCTGACAGTACTTTGTAAAGTAAATCAGCTGTTCGAGTACAGTGGTAACTAACGAAGGTCAATGAAATTAACATGTCACAGGCGTTTGGCGCGAGTGGCCGAGTTAACCGGATGAAATTATAAAGGACTCTACTGTTTGGGATTTAAAATTGTGGCCGTTGGCCGTATTAACGGGTGACCGCATTAAAGAGGGTTTTCTATAAGAGAATGTATGGCCGTTAGGCGGGCTTCCAATGTATTTGATTGAAAAAAATATCTATCCCTATGAATCTAAGCAATTCGAGCCTTTCAAGTACTAGTACATTAGGAGATGTGTTCATACATTTTATCTCATGAGCGAAAAGTAAGCGCTTTCAAGGCAAAGTAAAGTCCACTTTGATCCACCTACACAAGTAAAAATTGTGTGATTTCAACGCTTCGACAAAGAGCTCAGAAACGATGTACCGCACAGATCTGAGAACTGGAGGTGGTGTCTAAATTTGTTTCCCGCAATATTCCAAGTTTTTGGCCTTTTTCATCGAACGTTTCGAATTTATTTTTTTGTTGCGTGACAGTGAAAATGATCTATCGCACGTAAATTTTTCAATGGTCGAAAAACTATCGATATGGACGCTGTGGTGAATCAATTCCCACAATTCAGCCAACCCCTATTCACATGACAGAATATTCTACTTCTTTTCCCCTTGCACATCTCTGGTGTAGTCACATGCGCCTCTCGAGCGCCTATCATTTAGTTGCTCCACTGCACGTTATAAATTCTGATTTTCATCTAATTCTGTTAGACGTGAGGCTGTTTCAAGTCTCTCGCTATCTGAAATCTACTCCTTCGCGTTTGTGTTTATTTTTTATTGTTGAAGTTGTTTTGTCACAGAGGGAGGTCAAATATATTGCTCGGAGGGGTGTAGTACATTGCTTTTAGCCAATGAAATCACCGCCTCCTAATTCTATTGTCCATTTGCTGCACAGAAAACTAAATTCTTCTCAGAATATAACTCGGCTACCTTTCAGGTATTCCGAGTAATTAACCAAGGTGTTTATTTTTCTACTCCCAAATGCTATTCAACGCTAGTATTCGGCAAGACTTTACATCAGAAGAAGTCAATCCTTGAAAAACTAAAATAAGCAAAAGAAACTTTCACCAGAAAGTTGAAAACATGAAACAAAAGTTTACGCTAATCCTGAATTACGTTAACCGGCTTTCGAACAACCGGGCCCAGGGCGCAGAAAAGAATCCCATTCTTTCTGCGCCCTGGTGTTCAATGACCGTACTGAGAAAATGTGCAACATACGTTGAGATTCCGTGCGACAAGCAAGGTAAAAGGTTACGAAATTTGCATTGAGAATATAGAAACAACACAGACTCCTTATTTTAAGTTTAAATGTATTTCACGCTGATACCCAAAGATTTCAGTATATGTCTTACAACGTTCATACAATGATATACGTGATTTACCATGAACGCTTATTTTTTTTTAGAATAACTATCTGCACTTCAATACGTTTTGTTCTCATTTCACATAAGATGTGTGCATTTTAACAGGTCAAGTGAGGTTAAGTATGAATTTTGACACACATGGCGCGTCATAATGTACGTAATGATTTATTAGAATATATAAAGTATCAAACGACGCATATTGCAAACGCCTCCCTGCAGTACTCCTCTTTTCTCTGGACATCGAGGTTTATACGAAATCGGAATGAAATGTTAAATCCCTTTTTTCCGCAAACAAAAGACCACCAACTGAAAAATAAAGTTTTGGAATACTTCTCCTTAACGCCTGTGTCGTAAATGGAGGTTGGGTGCCCAAGGATCTTGGGACTGGTACCAACGACCCAAACCCAGGTCGGTGGAATACCCCATAAGCCTGCCCTACCCGCAACCCAGCCACGAGCCCCGCCCGTCACACCAGACCCCAAATCAAGCACCCGTCACACTGAACGGTGAGTTCAATGGAAAAAACTATAAAGGAGGGGCCCTGACTCCCCTGAGTAGGGAGAGGAGGGCGGGGAAATACTTGAAAGCACCCGAACGCCAACGCACTGAACGCTGAGCCAAGCAAAACGACGAGGACATGCGCAGGCGCACGCAAAATATGCACAAGAACCGCTGACCTCTAGAACTGCCAGAAGACGCCCCGGAAAAGCCCCGCATGCAAATAACACACGCACACTCTAAAAAACGCTGCAGGTGCACCCCCAAAATACTGATAAACCCTAACGCTAACGCCACGCAACGCCACGCCACGCCAGACAAACTGTGCAACTTCCACCTGGTCGTTAACTAAGTTAAATTGCATTTAACCCTATTCAAAACTTCGTCGAAGCCGCGCTTGGCAGGTCGAAAATATGTGGGATTGACATTTTGGTTGAGATAAATATTTCGCTTGTACCGACTTCCAACAATTGCCTGACATTTTTTTTGTCTAACACCCACATTTATTAATAATCTTTATCCCTCATTTCCGTATGCTATACAGCTTCTTATCATTTACTCATAAAGAATGGTCACTATCGGATAATAATTCCGCCGTGAAAACTATTTCACGCTGTGAAAATACGGTGTCAAACATCTGTACCAAAAAATAAACTTGCTAATGCGAAGAGAAACGAATCAGACCGGACGTAATTTGACTGCTGTGACGTATATTGAAGCGAGTGGGTTTCAGTAAGGTGTTCTTTGATTGCTTTGCATTCATAATAGTAAAATGGTCTTTGGGTCATAATGTTTTTTGCATACTTCTCCTTCGATTATACTTCTCCTTCGATTATATTCCGAGGTGCCCGTGAGTTGGCGCTATAGAGAGAGACCTTCTCCATTTTTTGACATGCTCAGAATATGAAAGGCCGGACATAATATCGATTGGATATCCAGATTATTGTTTAATATTGGGTAGAATGGTAGAAATCGAGCCTGTGAGTCGATGTGCACCACTTCCTAAGATGGCAACATCATCAACGAGATTTTGTCTTGATTCTTAATTAATTCTTGCTATCTGGTAGTAAGAAAAAATGCCCAAAAAATCATGATCTCTGATGCATGAAAGGTAAAGAGGGAAAAAAAGCTATTTGGAACTTCATCAGGGAAATGGTTGAAATGGTGCCTGGCTGTTTCGAAGATTTACTTTTAATTAAAACTTGTTTACTTATATATTGTACACATTTGGACTTATTAAGCTTTTACAAAAAGATCCTACGCGAATCGAAAAACTAATTCGATGACATTTCCACACTTTGACGAATGAAAAAAGATCAAAAGCGAATTGCAAATCAGTGCACACTACAAGGCATTTATAATGTGTACGTCTACGACCTTGAAGAACACAACTATCCATACAAGTGAATCCGTATTTTAAGGACTGGGCATTGGCGTAAATTTCTCCGCATTACCACTATCTTCAGTATTACCACGATGTTTTCATGAACAGACCTTTGCCGGCAATTGATAGTGAGCAATTGAAACGAATGCAACCTATGCAGCATTTAAACTCACCAGAACCAGAATTGACCTGAAAGATCAAGATTTGATTTCTGTTTATGTTGTTTATTTCAGTTTACAGTATCCCCAATTAGTGCTACAGCGCTAGAAGACTAGACATTTAAATAGAGTTCATTTCCTCTTATTTCCTTAGGTAACCAATTTTTAATCGAACACGGTTGTCTCGTTTCTTTGAATACATTCTCTAGTTCAGGCCCAGTCTTTTAATGCAATAAACAGCAAACAGATTTTGAACATGCCATTGAGCGTCTTCCAGTGATATCCGTTCATGTCTCAAGAATTTACCCGTGTGCCAAGATCCTTGAAGTCAAAAACCTTTTTTTTTTTTTTTTTGGATTGACATTCCCGGTGAGAGTGAATTGCATGTCCGAGATGACTTTACAATGTGAAAGCTTGACTTTTGTCTTTATTCCGATTATTGAAACAAGAATTAAATAGGTAGATGTAACTATATACCTCTTCTTATATCAATAATTGAAATATTTACAATAACAATAATCTTTTGGCTAGTTAGTTGGTGATTGATTGATTCATGCAAGTCAAGTCAAAACACAAATCAATCTTAATTAAAGCAAACGTTAAATGCAATCAGTTCCATTACCTAATATTCGTTTCAGATCTTGTGACATATGGTAAACTTAAGATTGGTTTATGTTTTCCTTCCTCTCTTGTGAATGACATTCACTTTCCTAAACTTCCGACAGTGTAAATGAATTTCTTTACCGGCGTTTAATAAAATCAGAATAAAATTTATTGGGTTGAAATTGCTGTCGAAACTTATTTCCCTCTTCTTTCTTGTCTTGTCCTTGTAGTTATCGAGCTATTATTAAAACAAAGAAATAAAATGGAATGACAGAGGTTTCATTTTATAAAAAGCTGGAGACTGTAGTTTGCTGTTCGCCGTTGACAACAAACACGGTGGAATTTTTTTCTCGAGTGCAACTGCACGAGCAGCAAATTTGTTGAACTGTCTCCTTCATTGCTTTTTTCACTGCCCTCATCTTCCAGCAGTAGAGAACCGGGTTTAAGGAGGAATTAAAGTAGAGCAAAGTTCCCGCATATCTCCACGCAAGAAGAAGCCACACACTGGGGTGGCCGGATCGACGAGACAGGAGAAGTGTGATTATAGTATACGGTAAATAGCAAACAACCAAAGCCAACTGCACCCATAACACAGTGTAAACTGTCTTTCTGTAACGTTTTTCGTTTAGTTGAACTGTTTGGTTTGGTTGTCTTTTCCAGAAAGCACGAGGGCCGAGATGATCTTGATTTTGGCGCAACACAAGAAATATTTTTCCATAAGAGAAAAGTGATATTGCCAGACACGAAACCAACACGGTCGCCCAATACAAAGCTGTTATCGAATCAATGAAAAGGGACAAAACTGTAAATACCATGGATATAACCCAAAAGAAGGTTACAATAGCATATGTCCGCTTTAGAGTCACAAAGTGTCTATACCTGATCCTTAAAGACAAAGCAAAAAGTCTGTCTACGTTTATTGCAGTCGATGTGAGCAAGGATACCATGCACAAAGCATAAGATACTAAAAAACGCACAGTGCTAGTATATCGACAAACGTGAATATGTTGTTTAACTTCAGGCATCAAAGCGACAACAGTAAGAGGTTGCGAAATAATACCAACACAAAGATCCGTTGTGGCCAATGTACGAAACAGAAGTTTTGACGGTGGGTGAAGCGAGGGCACCTTGTTAAGAGCGACAAGGAAGATGGCATTTCCAATAAATGCGGTAATAGACAGGAAAATGTTAAGAGCTGCAGCCCATCGAAGTTCACCGTGAATTCCTTCCGTGAGCTCAGATGAGCAAAGAAAATCTGTCATTGTTTTCTGATTTTCATCTTGCGAATAGTTGGCCATTCTCCTTAATGTGAAGTGTTTGAACCGAAACAATACGAAATGGTAATGTCGAACGGAAGTCTTTATTTTATTTCTGCAATCACACTTGTCATGAAATTAGTATGCTGTATTTAAATGGTGAACAAAGTGCTTGAGCCTGATGAATTATGTAATTTTTTTTGCAGATGAATGATATTCGGTAATCACCAAGGCTCCTTTTCCTGAAGAAACGTGGAGTGGGATATGAAATTGCCTGCACTAAAACTATAACAATATCTTGAAAATTAAAAAAAAAAAGGAAAACACTAAGGAACTAATTCATTTGTGTAAAACAACACTTCGAAAGGAGTTCGGCATCTTTCAGTTTAAAAATATCAATTAATCACATTTTGCATTGCGACGCAAATTTACAAAGCGTTATCAAAAGGAAGATCTTATTCTGTATTTAAAAACTTACAAAAGACTTAATATACATATTTTCCGTGAATTTTCATTGATGATTGAGACCACCCATTGTTTGAAATACGTGTCATGCCCAGCATACAGCTGTTTATAAGCTTCTTTTATTATCAAACGTGTACTAAACATATTGTTATCATGATAAGCTTTTGGCCTTTAAAAGGTCAGTATTCGGAAATAGGCATTGGGGCACTCTTTCAGGTTCATAGGCAATTGTCACGATTCCAAGTTTAAAGCAAACTTATTAAAATTCAAGGGAAGACAATGTTGAAGGCTTGAATCGGAAAAACGTCTCGACATAATAGACGTATAGGGTACGCACCTTTACTGAGAGGTAATCAGTACCTAGGCTTTCATTTCAAGCAGTTCGTTTTTTACATGGAACATCTTGTGTTCGGTGTCCACGCTAAAAACTATTGCAGTGACGAAGACGTCTTTGGCTCTTTCGTTGACATAATTGGTTGTTTTCTTTCGTTGTTGGCTTGATAGTGTCAAAAAACTTTCCAAGAATATTCAGTACCGTGGATTTCCGAAAGTATGGGCCCCGTTACTTTCGGATTTAACAGGCTTAAGGAGCCGTTACTTTCGGATACTTAAAAAACTTGTAAAGGCAAGTCACCGTTTTAACTGAGTTTAATGACAAA
>OX421449.1:26224682-26234682 GCA_949126865.1 Montipora capitata | reverse complement strand
CCTTGCGGTTTGTTTGCGGTTCATTGAACAGACCAATCACATAACAGAAAATCTGAATGACGTAACGTTTCGCGCGAAAATTTGGATGTGGCAGATAATCCAGCTAGTGCCACTGATCATGTCGGTGGAGACACCGAAGAAAATTGTCGATGAGAGTCCAAAATGCTTCACATGTTGATCGCAGTGCCCTGTTAAAGAAAGAGTATACATTTTTTGGAAAAACAGCTCACAATTTCGCTGAAATTATAAAATCTACGCTTAACATAGACGTCAACTGCTACGCCTACAACGACACGAACACTAAATTGTTTGTTTGCAAGACATCGTGCTACAAGTGGTTGTTAAAGTTTCAGCGAGCAACTGAGAAATTAGAAGAAGTTAAAAATGAAATACAAGACGCCTTTCAAGGTAGACCAAGGGCTAAACGCTTGTTTCGACCTACAAATGGAGATCAGGAGGAAATAAGCGCGTGCTTGCCGTCAACAAACCGAGCGAAGGCGTCGAGAACACTCCAATTTAGCTCGGCCAACGTCTCTTCTACCACTTGTGCTTCTTCATTTGCCAGTCAGCGACTGCTAGCTGGAGCGAACCCGCTTAGTTATGATCGTGGCTTCCTATCACCGATACAGGGAGTCGATCCGAATTATCGAGTGTTTCCACACGTTGACACAACACACGAATTTGTCCCACGTTTGACCTCAACCCCTTCGTGCTCGTCGGCAAACCTGAATGAAAATAGTCCCGTGAAAACTCAGCAAGTGAGACTATCCGTGCAGTACCCCAGTAAAAAGCTGAATAAGACGCTTCAGGGAAGTTATCAGAACGTTGGTAAAGCACTCGCTCGTGGAGTTCCCTCAAGAATTGCAACAGCAGTGATGAATTGCTTGCCGGTGAGAAATCACATTTTAGGAAACGAAATGAAAGTGGTCTCGAAGGAAGTAACTGGTCTGTGTTCCAAAGCAAATCCCTCGATTCTCAGAAAAACGGGAAAAAAGGTTCTGGAGAAGTTTGACATAGAGGATGTTTGCAAGGAGTGGCGCGAGAGAGCTCCAGTTTTTTACTCCTTTCTTCTCACGTCTGCTGTCAAATAGAACACGAAAAATTTCACGTGGTTTGGAAGCCTCGCCGTTGCAGGATCTGTTCTGTTAAAACAGAGAAACTGTGAAATGAGCGCCACTGCCGCGATTGTCGGTGTTCTTCTCAAAAGTAAAGCAGCGGAGGTATGGTTATAAGTTGTTTCAGTAAAATTGTTAATATATTCTTGACTAAACGCAAATGTGGCCTAGTAAGCTGCTAATTTCCTGTTCTTTACCATCGATAACATTTCGCTTCTTTTCCTCCTCCCGTTCTCTTCATTCCCGCACTCCACTATACGAACGCCTAGATTTACCACTTACCTTCCATTCATTTTATTTTATGATTCGTGTCTAATATGTTGTCGCGGAAATTCTCACGAATTACTAGTTGATTTTGGGAGGCACTAAAATTAAGGCTTACTTTATTACTATTACTATTATTAATATTATTATAATAGTATAATTATTATTTTTTATTATTATTTTTGTGTTATTCACAAAGCAAAACACAACTAAATTGTTTCTTTTTCTTTTCTACTGCAGATTAAAATGCACACATAAAACTTATGGCCCTATGATATTCCTTTTTACTCAATAGGCTATCCTCTGCAGATTCAACAAGCTGAAGTTTGGAAACTCTAACCGCCAAACTTTGGGGGAAAACCATGACAGCTATTTAAAGCAGACGAGAGAGAGGATTACAAAGGAAAATGAAGATCTACACTTCCTTAAAGAGAAGATCAATAGTTTAAATAATGTACATTCTTCTCACCTTTCTTCTGTATCAACATGTAACTGCAGTGGAGAATATTCTGCACTGAGGAAACAAGCATTTGAGCTAGAGAAGTCCAGTCATCCTGGTTTTGTGATTTCGTTTGACAATTTGGATATTCAGTTGCAAAGGAAAAATATGTCAATGGAATCACAAAACCGGAATTACCACTGGATAAATCATCAGATGATTGAGAACGGTGTGTCTGGGGCTCATCTAAAATCAAAAGGACCGAAAGCAAACCTGGAGGAAGTTTCAAACCTCAAATTTCTTCCAACTCTTGCCGACCAACAGCGACAACGGTCCAACTATATTATACTCACCGCACGGATCCTGGTTAACTACTTTGATTCTTTGGCTCCTCTGAAGGTTTCATGTATCCTTCATATCCCCCACAAATACACCAGTGAGATGGGTCAGAAGTCTAAGAAGGTATATGCCCTCTTTTAATGTGTAAAAGTTTTAGCTAGTACACCTTAACAATATAACCACTGACCTATAACATAAACATTAACTGCCAGGGTACCATTATATACAGATACAAGGCCAAATTAATTTTTGGGAAGTTGTCTGGTGACCATAATACACAGGGTTACCAATATATATGGGGCCATTGTTCACAGGTTTGACTGTATATTACAGAAGGTAATTAATGTTAGATAACAGGTTTGAGATTTTACATACAGTGGAAGAGTTTGATGTCCAGTAATCTTAAGAATTTTTACTTTGATATATGACCACAGGTTCTCTGCAAAATGTAATTGTTTTAGTAACCACACCATTCTGTTTGTGCTGTGGTTTTTAAACTGCCTTAGTAAGGTTTTCAATTCAATTAATAACAACATGATATTTTAATTTTCATTTAAAGTTATAATGTTTACTTTTCAGGTTCCACTTGGCATCAATTTCAAAAATGAAAACATCAATGAAGACATGGTTTCTATCCTGCAGAAATTCTTTTCCTACCTTCCAAAAACTGGAGATGGTGGTGTTGATGGTCAGCTATTCTCTGGTGACCAACTAACAGTCGAAAGGGCAGTTAATGTCAAATGTCTGTAGCAAATGGTTTTAGCCCAGAAGATCGTTTAGAAGGCATTAACCTTCAGTTGGGTGATTGGCATGCAGCTGTGAAAGTTCTAAGTGTAAGTGCCACAACTATTACAGTAATAACTACATGTAGTAAGGACAATAAATATTTTATTATTAGTTTAGACTGACTTTGTCAAATGAATGTTTTTCTTTAAAGCAAGTTTATCTGACTTCCGGTTTCTACCCGCCCAGATTGTTTTTACTCAGGCATTAAAAGAGGATAAGGGTGACCCTTGCTCACCATAGAGTCTCCAGTAGCTCAGTGGTTAGAGCATCCGACTAGATCACGGACGGTCGTGGGTTCAAATCCCATCTGGGACTCGGATGTTTTTCCGAGTCTACATTTCTCCTTGCATTGAACTATAGTTTTAATATTTAAAAAAAACAGAAATCGGTCAGATTTTTTGTAATAACTATATTTTCAATAAAAAAAACACTTTCCACGTTGAAATCTGGCCAGTATCCCATCTGACTGACTCGGAAATACATCTGCACCTGCCATTGTACATTGTGGTGTAAGCTCTTTAGCTTTTGTTTTTATGGTGCTTCTTATAATATTCTTCTGAATTTATTTACCTTTGACTTTTGAAAGCAAAATAAACAATATTTCGCAGCACCTATTAATTCACCTTTGTCTCAGATTCTTGACATCAACATGGGCTACAAGTATTCCACGAGACAAATTGTCCATTCACAGTTTATTTATAATAGATCATCCAAATTCATGGCCTCAACAGTTGCTAATACAGCTGAAGGAAGTTCTGTTTCTTGCGAATTACAAACAGGTTCTTGCTCTAATAAATAATCGTCTATTTGGGAAAGAGACAAATTATCTAGAATCATCTCAAATAAGTCATCATCTTGGAGAAATTCATTCCACTCATCAAGAAGCTCCTCGTCAAAATCATAACCACTCTCCTCTAAAGGAGAAGGCTCAGATGACTGTATGCCAGTAGCCACATCATTAAAAACTTTGCTGATAACTTTCAGAATCTCCCGTGCATGACACATATCCCATATCTCCACAAATCTATAAACATCTGATAAACTGAAAATTACATCCAGGTTATCCAGAACTTGGGTGATTTGGTGCTCGGAGAATCCGAGCATAAATTGTAAATTTGTGAGTGTCTTCACATCACCACGAGCTGTTGTGTTCAACAGTTTGATAAGAATGGTCTTGTGGTATTGAACGAGGAGACCCTCTACAGTTTTTCTCTGCTCTGCATCCACTTGCCTTATTTTAATTGATGCACCATTGCTTACTTTCTCTTGAAAAAAAGGATAAGCTGCTAAAGCTCCACAATCAGGCAAACTGCATTCACAATCTGCACCACAGTTATCACAGCACAGATGTGGAACTTCGTGCTGCCAAGTAGTGCAGTTAAAGTGCTTGAGCAACTCCTTTCTTCTGCAATGATTTGCTTTCACATATTGTTTCATATGGCCATCAACATGGGCTAGACGGATTCCATGGTACTAAATATACACAGCACTTTGAGTACCATCCCTGCCTGCTCTCCCAGTTTCCTGAATATAAGATTCCACATTTTTGGCAGGTCCATAGTGAATGACTCTATGCACTCCCTTGCAATCTACCCCCATTCCGAAGGCAATAGTGGCAATCAACAATCGAATAATTCCATTTATTGACTGGAAGGAGAGAAGAATTTTCTCTTTGTTTGCAGATGGTGTGCAGGAGTGGAGCATTTCCACTAGTGCATTTCTTGGATCATCATCAGTTCCACCATAAATATCCTTTCCAAGCATGCCTTTGATCATTCCGTTTAAAATACTGCATTGCTTGATAGTCTGGCAATAAATAATTGTTCTTTCAGATAATTTACCTTTCAGTTTCAACTCTTCAACCAGCCACTCAAAATATAACTCATGGTCAGTATCTTTTTGCATACACTGTACAATGTAAGTTACATTTGGCTTGTTTGGGCCTTCTTGGACTTCAAATGGTTTCTCCATAAGAAGGATGTTTAAAATTGTTTCTTTTGTCAGGTTTGTTGCCGTTGCAGTCAAAGCAATCATTTTTGCATTTGGTGCTAATGATCGCAGCTCATGAAGTCGGCCATAACACTCACGGAAAGCTGCCATTTTATTGTCCTCAGATGTTCCCCTATAATGTATACATGTATGTTAAAGATAACAGGCTTGTGAGTAAGGGAAGAAAAATAAATTACTTAAAAAACAATAATAGGAAAGGCACTGAAGATAATGAACCTACAATATATCTAAGATAATTTTAGCAAAGACGAATTAATAGAATAATTATTTTTTATTGTTTATTATGCGAGTGTTTCTTTTCCATTTTTACTCACATTTATATTCAAATATAACTGAAATTGCTTCTTTGAAAGTCTAAAATGTCAATGATGGAAATCAATAAAACTTGGACTTACCAGTGCCGTAAAACACGAGCTTCATCGACAGCAACAGCACAAAGTTTCTTTGAGTAGACATCATTACTCAACATGCATCGCCAGCGCTCGTTCATAAGCCACGCTTCAGGTGAGCCATAGACAATTGAATATTCTCCTTTCTCTATCTTTGCACGGTCAACTTCAACGTTTGAAGAAATATTTACGGCAGACAGGCCAAGTCTTCTCAAATACTTCACTTGATCTTCCATCAGACTAACCAACACAACAACAACAATGTGCCCGCTTTCGTCGCAAACATGGTCAAACACGAGCGGCAGAGCCTGGTATATTAACGATTTCCCGGATCCTGTAGGCAAGTCAACAAAAACATCTTCCTTCTCGACGAAGATTTTTCTGATTGCGAGCTTCTGGTAAATATTAAGCTCGGAAATTTTGAACTTTGACGACGCTTTGCGAAAAGCTTCTTCAAGCGCCGCCATTTGGATTTCTGTTGCTTGTGATATTTTCCACGTGAGGACCCCGATAAAAAATCATATCTGATTGGACGAGTCTCAAACGGCGAGTCTGGCGCGAAAAGGTTCCTGAAAATGGAACCCAAGCTGTGATTGGTCAATTTGGAGAAAGGAATGTGGTTCGGATGTCAGCAGCCGTTACTTTTGGGGGAACGTTGCGTGACATCCAAAAAACGGCTGCGAGGGAGACTAATATCAAAGATGTATGCTGTAAACTTGCATGATACTGGTCACATGCATGGATTCGTGGACGTACGTACGTACGTATGTACGGACGGTAGATGACGTCATGGCTTTAAAACCAAGATTTCACGCATGGATGGTTTATCACATTTTTCTTAACAATGGTCCTCCGCGCGCGCGGAGGTCCGCTATTACCCTTACCGTCACCTCGAGACATATCGCCTTCACATGCACAACAAGCAAATACACATCAACTTCAATAGGCAAACAGCGAAAAACCGTCCAATATTTTCCAAATTGCTCTGCAAATATCACAATCCAATCGCAAAAAAACGTACCTGTTTTTACTGTAAAAGGCAAGTCACTGTTTTAACTGAGTTTACTGACAAATTCGCAAACAAAACAGATGACACGCCGAGCATACAAATGTGTCAAAAAGGTGAAAAACAAGAAAAACACCACGTGATACAAAGGGCTCGAAAATGCAAACAGGGAACCAAGCCGCAACAAAACGTTTGTAATTCAGTAGCCGCTTAGTCGTTCAGATTACATGCTGGTTAGGCAACCAAACAAAAACAAGCTGTAACCATTTTAATAAGTTGGACAACGTGCAACGGAGAAGGGTTTCGACATGTATTTTTCGTATATATACTCGCAGGCGTAAATGGCGTAACTCAATATGTGGTATCCTTAGTAATCACTCCTTGTGTAATTTTAATGCAAGTTGGATCTTTGAGAAAAGAAGAAGAAGAAGAAGAAGAAGAAAAAGAAGAAGAAGAAGAAGAAAAAGAAGAAAACTTTATTTAACGAGGGTAAAACACTTTACAGTGAAAACTGATAAACTAGTGGCCCTCACTTATACTATACATAAAATTAAATCTAATGAATAAAATGACTAGTGTCTAAATATTTAAATAGAATAGACTTAAGAAATGGAAAAATGGTTAAGTCCTATGTATGATTCCTTAAGATAATTGACATAGTTTTTCTTAAAAAAGCTTAACATTCTGACTGGATCTAATTTTTGTAGGGACCTTGTTCCACTGCAAAAGCCCTTCCTCCCTCTGTTTCACGCGAGTATTTAAGGCATCTCAGGGTAAATCTCCCATGTCTCGACTGTCTCGTAGAAATGTCACTAACCCGTGTCAGCGTATTGGACAGATACTCATGGCATTGGTCATTAAGGCATTTAAATACTAAACACAACTTGTTGACATTAGTTTCTTCATAAAAAAGTAACCATTCAGTGTCATCTGTCCACAGTAGTCTTTGGTGGCATCGTCTCTGTAAGATTATTAATGAAGATAAGGACAAGCAGTGGTGCGAGGACGGACCCTGTGGCACACCGTGCGAGAGAGACTGGGAAGAGGAATACACTTTGTCAATAACTGTGCGTTGCTTTCTGTCACTGGGATATGACCATAGAAGCTTAAGACTGGTTTCATCCAGTCAATATATCTGCAATTTCTGAACCACGATTCCATTATCAACAAGATCAAAAGCTTTCTGAAAGTCAGCAAGTATCAAGTCATGAACATAATCTCTATCCAAGTTCCATGGCATTTTGTCAAACATGTTGACAAGAGCAGTTTCAGTAGAAAAGAATTTCCTAAAGCCAGACTGCAGGTAATACAGCAAGTAGCTTGAGCACAGAAACTCAAACAACGAATTGTGTAAGTGCTTCTCGAATATTTTTTATAGCACAGGAAGAACGGAGATAGGTCTATAATTATTTAGTTCCCTTTTGCTACCCCCTTTATGCAGTGGAGTAACTTTCGCTTCCTTCCACACCGTCGGAAACACGCCACTGGAGATGCATGTGTTAATCAGCCTTGTGAGCGATGGTGCGATGGCGGGAGCAGCAATCTTTAGGAGACGAGCACTCACACCATCAACCCCTGTCGCTTTGCCTGATGGGATGGCTTCGATCAGCTGTCGAGTTTGTCGTACGGTGATGTCAGGAAAGACAAGCTTTGAATCAGAGTTCTTGTGTTTTTCAACAAAAGCTATCAAAGACGATGGATCAAAATTGCTGATATTTTTATCAATAAGTCTCTCAGCAAGACCAGTAAAGTGCTCGAATTCATCCAGAAGAAATGTCACACCGGTAGAGTTTTTTTTAGTGAGATCTCTGAGAGTAGACCATGATTTCCTGGGATCACCATGGTCTTTCGAAAGGACTCATAGAAGAAGTTCTTTTTGGCAGTTCGTATAGCCGTTGTCACTTCGTTTTTTACTCGTCTCAGTGCTGACCAATCAAGCGGGTCGTTGGAGCGTTTAACCTTTTTCAGTAAATGGTCACGTAACCTTATCAAGCTAAGTGTAAAATGATAGGTGACAGCCACTTTGTCTTCGCCTCGCTCATAACACATTTATGTTTAAGAGGAACATACGCATTGATAATCTCGTTGAATTTAGAATACCAAGCATAAACTATGTCCTAAACATCGTTAAATGTAAAGGCAGTGTCCCAAGGGGCCTCCTCCAGGTTGTTAATGAGTAATCGAGCTTGTGTTTCCTAAGTTCTCGGAAAAATAAAGTTGACAGAAAAGACATATGACAATGGTGGCCGGACGGCCATTTTTGTGCTCCGCAAATTCCAGTTTATATTTTGCTCTATTTTTTCTGTTCATGAGTTTTTTAAGGCTGTCTCAGTTTTCTAATACCTGGAAACGTTGCTTGGATCCCTGCCACTCTCAGCAATTCGTGTTTCAAGGCGAAGACTGCGTCCATGTAGTAAACACCTGTACGAGTTTAAAGTGGTAGTTGAGATGGATATCACCTGCATCTCGCTCGAACGCCAGAGTGTCTTACTACTGCAACTCGGTAGAAATTTTTCATCCTATAATCAAGCTTATTTACGATATAGAACTTAATCCCGGACCTGTTTAATGCAGGAGTTTTTAATGGCTAATGAACAAACTCAAATGATAGCAGAACCCACCAGAGTAACGAGTACATCTTCTTCACTTATTGATGTATTGATTATATCAACGCCCAACTCATTTCAATATACTGGTGTTTTATCAACTTCCTTCAGTGACCATCTAACTATATATCGACTTTCATGCGAGCCGTCCGTAAATCCTGTTAAACATCGCTATATCGAAACGCGTTCATCCTGGACAGGTTACTGCAGACTTAGAGCTTGTGCCATGGAACATCATGGAAATTTTTTCGGATATCGATGACAAATGTTATGTCTGGCAAACCTTGTTTCTTACCACCTTCAACGAGCACATGCCCATCCGTCGCAAACGCATGCGCCAGTCAACTCACCCCTGGCTAGATAAATCGATACCGTCTGCTATGAGGAGGCGTGACTATCTTCATAGCAAAGCTAGAAAATTCAGGAAAGCCAGGAAAAAAAATATATCGTCGAGAAATTAGAGGAGAGTACACCAAAAAATGCAAACCCACGTAATTTTTGGAAAGCTCTCAAACAGGTTCTCCCAAACAAGAAGGTGAACTGTGATATCGGCAGATTGATTGTTGACGTCAAAGAACTGACTGAGCACAAAGACATTACGGATGTATGAATTCATACTTTACATCTATAGCACCCTTCCTCTTGGCAAATTGCAATGAAGTAGAATCTGAATTTGTTCCAGGTGAGGCACCACCACCAAATATCGAACCCTTTAGATTTACCATACGTAACGTAAATGAGGTCTCAAAAGCCATCAAAGATCTTAATTAAGCGACAAGACCTGACGGAATCCCAGTCAAAGCTTTAAAAGTGGCAGCACCTAATATCTCGCAAGTCGCATTCATCTTCTTAATGAATCGCTCTCCACAGGCAAATTTCCATCTGCGTGGAAAACAGGATAGGTAAGGCCACTTTTTAAAGGAGGAAAAACAACAGACTGTGATAATTACCGACCCATTTCAGTACTGCCCTGTATTTCAAAGATCTTGGAATCTTTCGCGAACTAAGACTTGCAGAACTTTGCTTTCAACTCTGGTCTTATAGAA
>OX421449.1:26199682-26219682 GCA_949126865.1 Montipora capitata | reverse complement strand
TTGGTTAAGCACTACTGAAACTGGACTGGAAGAAATTGTTTAAGATTCATGCCGACAGAAAGTTAAATCAGGACAAAGTGGTGATAGTCAAAGTTGATCAGTCAGTACTCAGAAGTGTATTAAGATGGCTTAGGAGCTTTTACAGGCCCAAAGGCCAAGATTCTGGTTGCCAAAAGATGCCCCGCCGAAATTCTGCAAGGCTAGGCCAGTGCCTTATGCGATGAAAAGGAAGATTGAAGCTGAACTTGAGAGACTACAGAAAGAACGAACAATTGAACCTGTTCAGTTTTCAGAATGGGCAGCGCCCTTTGTGCCAATCATGAAACCTGATAAATCGATACGAATTTGACAAGACTAAAATCAATCGAGTTTCCAAGTTGGATAATTATCCTATACCTAAAGTGGAGGATGTGTTGGCATCCCTCGGAGGTAGCCTGATTCTCAGACGGTCCATGTCGCTCGTGTCACGCACTCTTCTCCCTTTCCCGTCTGATGGACTTCATTCAAGGTCATGTTCCTGACGTCATGGTTCTACTGTTTTTTTACACCAATCCGATCGAACTTAATATTTTCTCAAAAGTCAGGAATTTAAGGAATGCAAAATTTTTGTAATAACAATGGCGAAAGACCTAAGATGAATTCACTGTGCTGTTGAGAAAGTTTGCCAAATCTTTGGTGTGGAGAAACTTTTCCCCGAACAGATGAATGCTCGTAAAGCTTTTATTTGAAGAGAGGGTGTTTTTTATACTTTCCAGCGGGGTTCGGAAAGTCGTTGGTGTTTCAGATGACTCCCTTAGTCCAAGCCAAACTTTCGAAGTTGGATCACGGATTTAAAGCCAATCCAATTATTATTGTCATTTCACCACTCGTAAGTCTAATGAAAGACCAGGTGATATTTCTTCGGATTCTGAGCATCAGAGCTGGATCTATAGTAGACGATAAGTTTGTAAATATCGTGTATTCTTCGCCGAGTCTTTACTCGGAAATGGCTACTGGCGAAACATGTTGTTATCTGACATTTGATAGGAATTGTTGTGGATGAAGCGCATTGTATCAGCCATTGGTATGCATTTCATTTTATATAGATTCAGACCTAATTTGCTATTCCACGAAATTATAGTATTAAAACGCTGTGGGAAGCAACCACAAGAAACGAAAGATTGGAATGTGAGAGTATAAATACGAAATTACTTACTTGGAAAACATAAGATAAGAGGACATAAAATAAATAACAAAATATAAGTTAGATAACGACATTTATGACACTTTGAGATCTTGTGATGTACTCAAAAAAAACCACGAGCTCGCGTTGGATATGCATGAGACAGAGTTAGTTATAATCATCTCATATCCACAAGGACGTGAGGAATAATTATTTATTAAAAACGCCCCCAAAATATAGATAAATCCTTCCGACTTTATTTTGTATTGCTTTACTTGTCAAAATAAAGTTTTCAAGTTGCTACCTTGGAATAAAATTCATTTTCATTTTCATAACATACTTTAATTTGTGGCTTGCTTTGTGCTCTCTGGTTTGCATTTTGTAACAGTTCGAGGACTTCTTAATTTAACTCCGATTCAAAGTGATTTTAACCGGCTGCCATTGCATGTTTCTTCAGTGGAGATGGTCACCTTTTTTTCAATTCTTGATCTGAGTCATATGCTTACCATATTTGTAGAGACTGGTATATTAGTTCCATACCATGACGGCTAGTTAAGTCAATTAAAACTTCTGAATTGCACCATACAATGATAAGGTCTTTAATAATATTTACTAAAACTACTCTTCTCTTGAATGTTCAACTTGCTCAGGTGAAGATGTGGTATTCTCTATTTTTGCATTCACCATAATACACTTTGTTTGGCCCCCAAATTTTGCATAAACCTTTGTTTTCAGATGCTGTTGGGGACACTGCATATTCCCAAGAGCATTTGAAAACAACGGTCTATGCAAAATTTGGGTGGGGAAAGAAAGTGTATTATGGGGAATGCGAAATAGAGAATACATCACATTATTTTGATGAAAATGAAATCTGCAAGAAAGCAGTATTTGAGGAAGGCTGAAGAGTAGCCAGCATGGAAAGAGCTGGAAAGCGAAGGGAGAAGGGTGGAAAATAAATTACACAAGGACTAGTATTCAAGCTGTCTTACAAAGGTATTTATTTTTAACAATTAGGGGTGGTCCACAAGGGGGCTCCAGAGAGTGGTCCATGGACTCAGAACTATTATTACATGTCCTGAAGTCCTTACATAGCATAGATAATCAACAGAAAGAAAACGAGCGATGTTTACTACTATACTGTCACTCCATGTTCAGGGGAACTTCCAAGACTCAAGATGCGGTAGCCTTTAGGAGGTGGTTTTTCAAACTAACTGAGTTCCGGTTTTTGGTGTCTGACAACATTCCTTTCATGGCTGTGACTGCCACGGCAACAAGAAGAACAAAGGAGACAACTATATCTTTTTGGGCTGGGAAAGTTTATTAAAGTGTCTGAAAGCCCAAACAGGCCAATCAGCTATCTGCTTGTAAGACCCTCTTCTTGCCAAGGCCTTCCCTAAGGTCTGTAGATCCTCACCCAAAGTAACTTTAAACTCCTTTTCACAAGCTAAATAGTTGAAACATAACCTTCAGTGGGAAAAAAAGGGATATTTATAAACTTATTAACGCATGCACGATTGCTTAATTCCTTTATTATTACATATCAGACTCTGAGAAATACATGAGCGCAGCCAAAGCCTTCTTAAATGGCATATGGCTAACCAACGTAATGTGAAGAATTTGCATGAATAAAAGAAGGCTTAAACAAAAATTAATACATTACTAATAAAATTAAAAAAAAAAGAAAAAGACTGGTTAAGAATACTTAAACAACTAAATATGACTACTTAATTTACAAACACACAGGATAATATAATGGAATAAATCGCATAAACAAATACTCCTAGCGTAATTGTTTGACCCATAGAGTGTACAAAATTGGGGACAGGAGACTGAATTAAAACTACATTGTTTATAAAATTGAAATTAAATACTAAACACTAAACAGGCCATTCTTAACACTTAATTATTAAATGATGACTACAAAAACTAGAGACACTCGGCAATATAAGCCTGTAGAGAATACAAACAAATACACCTAGCAATAAAAGCTTCATATCCAACAAATGAACTTACGGGAAGAAAGCTTGTAGGACTTTCGATTTCAGCTGGATTAAATAACGTTTTCTTTATCGATTTCACATTGATAGAGGTAGACTAAGTACTCGACGCTTCTAACGAAAGCGTCGTCACAGACACGTCTTTGCTCGATGCACTCATTGTCCGCTTGATGTGCAATGCGGCCGTCTTTGAAAATTCGGCTCTAAGCTCGTCTTGAAGAGTCTTAAGAGTAGAGGACAATTTTTCAACCTTTTTCAACCTTGGAAAACATTTCTTTGTAC
Organism: Montipora capitata; assembly: GCA_949126865.1. Classification (NCBI taxonomy): domain Eukaryota; kingdom Metazoa; phylum Cnidaria; class Anthozoa; order Scleractinia; family Acroporidae; genus Montipora; species Montipora capitata. The sequence continues at coordinate 26,216,241 of OX421449.1, read as the reverse complement.
AAACGTACGGCAACCATTGCGTTTTTGGTCGGCTGCAACTCTCCACCTAAAATCCTGGAAATGATACCTCTTAAATCTTCTCTTAAATCCCACTGTGAACGCCCAACCACAGCGCTTCTGTCAGTTTTTTCCAACGATTCAGCACAAATCAAACAATGAACCAAATGGGTTTCATATGAAACCGTTGTTTTGGAGTAGACGTTATCATATCATTCATATCACTGTTTTTTTAGTAGACGCGAAAAGACTTCGCTGAACAGAGAAAAACCCGTGCGAAAATAAATGCGTGAGTGTATTTCTTACAAGCATTTTTACTGGCCTGTAAAAAAAGCAGTAGAACCACAACGTAAAGAACATGACCTTGAATGAAGTCCATCAGACGGTAAAGGGAGAAGAGTGCGTGACACGAGCGACCTGGACCGTCTGAGAATCAGGCTACCCTCGGAAGTGGAGAGGAGTTTACGAAATTGGATCTGAGTCAAGCTTACCAGCAACTCCTGCTTGAAGATGAGTGAAAACGTTATACGACTATAAAACACTCATAACGGATGGTTTCATTATAACCGCCTTCCGTTCGGAGTTTCTTCGGCTCCCGGCATTTTTCAACGTAACATGGAAAACCTCTTACCTAACATCTCGTTTGCGATTGTACGAGTGGATGACATCCTAGTATCGGGCGCAGATGATGTGGATCGCTTATATGCAACTTGAAGAGATTCTGAAGCGTCTTGCAGAAGCTGGATTGCGTTTGAAGAGAAGTAAGCGTGTGTTTATGCAGCCTCAGTGACGTATCTGGGTCTTAAGGAAGGAATATAGCCCATGGATGATAAAGTTGAGTCAATCACCAATGCACCCTCTCCAACCAACGTGTCGCAACTGAAATGCTATGTGGGGTTGATTAACTATTAAATGTAAATGAATGTAAATGTGCGCTTAGTTGACCGCTCCCTACAAGGGCTTTTCATGGTCAACCGGCTCAACGAGATCGGACCGAATGCATGTGAAGGCGCCCACGGCTGCCGCCATACGATCCATGTGTGATCTCGGAGCACCGCGAGCCCAGCCAGATGTAATTGACTGGGAGTCGATTTTGATGAGGGAGGAAAACCGGAGTACCCAGAGAAAAACCCTCGGAGAGGTTGAGATCGACTGGAACTCAGCCCACATACGACCCGAGGCCTGGGTCACAGAGATGGGACACATAAACCTGGGTCACAGAGATGGGAGGCATGATTGATGACCACTAAACCACCCTGACTACCCTGAAGAAGAATTTCATCAGAAGTTCCTGCCTAATCAGTCGAGTCTACTAGCTCCTTTGCATCAGTTGCTGCAGAAGAACATACTTTGGAATTGGGGACGAAAAGAACAACAAGCGTTTGAAGAATCAAAGTTGTTCCTGAAGTCATCGAAACTATTGGTACATTAGGTAAAGGTAAAGTCACTGCTTACGAGCCAGAAGGCCCATCAGGCCGGCGCTTATCTCCGGTTTCAGTAGCATTAAGCGACTAGGAGTATTTATACTCCCCCCTGGATGGGATGCTAGTCCATCGCAGGGTTACCCCCAGCATTACGCCGGTACCCTATTATATACCTGGGTGGAGAGAGGCACCGTGAGAGTAAAGTGTCTTGCCCAAGAACACAACGCAATGTCCCCGGCCAGGCCCCGAACCCGGACCACTCGATCCGGAGTCGAGCGCACTAACCATGAGGCCACCGCGCCCTCCCAATTGGTACATTATGACGATAAAAAGGAACTGCCTTCAGCCTGTGATGCATCTCAAAACGGTTTGGGAGCAGTACTCTCACACAAGATGGAGGATGGTTCTGAACAACCTATTTGTTTTGCTTCCCGAACACTGGGGACACAGGCTGAGCGAAACTACTCAAATTTGGAGAGGGAGGCTTTCGGTTTTCTTCACACTGAAGAAAAGTTCTACAACCGAGGCGTCTGTGATTTTTTAAAAATTTGCTGACACTTTTTGATATTTGTTTTATATCACTCTACTTGTTTATTCGTTTTAAAGTGTCACGCATCTCCTACAAAAAGTTCTATCCATAGTTTGGGGTTAAGAAATTCCATCAATACCTCTATGGTCGACCCTTCACCTTGATGACGGAACACAAGCCCCTACTATCATTTTTCAGTGAGAAGAAACCCATTCCTACGATGGCTTTTGCTAGAATTCAACGTTGGGCGTTGACTCTCGCTGCATACAAACGTACCACTCCAGTACCAACTGAGAATGTGTGGAAGATGGAACTTTTGAATGCTACACCAGTTGGTGTCAAAGAAATTGAAAATGGAGCCAGATCCGACATAGTACTTTCCCGAGTAATTAAGTGCGTACAGCATGGCTGGCCAAGTTAAAATGCAGATGAAGATCTTCAGCCTTATTTCACGAGGAAAGAAGAATTGAACATACAAGATGGTTGTCTCCTGTGGGGAAGTCGCGTAGTTATTTGCTGTATACCTTACGGTACCGTATTAGAGACAAATTCTTGATATTTTGCTGTAGTTTTGTTAATCAATCGATCCTCAAGTACGGCGGTGTATTTGTGTTTACCTACCTCATTACATTCAATGTTACATTAAAAACAATAGATTTTTGTAAGTGACATTATTTGAAGGGGCTGCTACTTTCTAGGGGATCGTTACTTTCGGGGGGGCCGTAACTTTCAGAATTCTACGGTAATAGAATAGACCATTTCCAATTTCATGTCTGCCTTCTCTTCAAAGTGAGTCTAACTGCGAAGAATTAGGTTTCATTCATATGTAAAGTATAGAACTAATCACCATCACAAAAGCTTCGCACTTAGCCTCGCTTTGAAGAGGAGGCAGGCATGAACTCGGAACTGGCCATTATATCCTTGCGTTTTTCAAAATCAGTCTTCTTCTATGGAATTAACATCACTTTCAATTTTATTTTAAACTGAGTTGATGCATTCGCGCGCGCCACCTTTCATCTGCACGCTTCCTTCTGATTGCGTATTTCAACGGTTTCCTTCAGACTGAAGAATTCCCTGCTAGCAGAGATCTCTTTTCGTTTGCGTTCGCTGTGCTGATGAGTACAGGAAAAGAGACCTCTGCCATGGATCGAAACTCGCTTTGATCCAACCGCCCACCGTCCACAACCTTGGACGGCACTTTTTATATTTATATTTAGAAAGGTGAGGCTAATGAAACCAACACATGATTCACTGTGAATCATGTGTTGGTTTCATTAGCCTCACCTTTCTACGATTTAGCTCTACACTTATGTGTATTGAGCACTATTTAACAGTGTTGGCAGCCTTATTATTATATTAATATTAATATTAATATTAATATTAATATTTATATTAATATTAATATTTATATTTATATTTATATTTATTTGCCACAGAAAAAAGAAATTAAAATACAAATATGAACAGTTAAAAAAGACAAAATGGAAAGAAAAATTATTGAATTACATTGGTGGCGAGGAGGCCTAAAAGAAACTACTAAGCTTATGTAAATTAGGCCTCCCCAAGTTAAAGCATCTATCTTTCGTTGACCTGCAAGTTGGCGACGGAGAATACAATTATTACAAACATTTAGTTATTTAACGTGTTGAAGCATAGAGTAATGAACGAAAATTGACAAATTAAAACCGCATGCCCCACGATATGATTGCTGATTGTGACTTGAGCCCGCTGTGTCCCGCTCATTCCTTTAACAGTATTTCCGCTGTTGTTAAGTGAGCCCACACAACGTGAAGTATCACGTGAGGATTCGGTCACTAAGTAACCAGCGCGCATACTCAACACAAAGAGTTTCGACCCATGGCAGAGGTCCCTTTTCTCGTACTCGTCAGCCCAGCGAAAGTAAAAAAGAAAAGACACCTCTGCTAGTAGGGAAATTGAAGACGGGTTCTACACCCGAAATGTCTGTGATTTTTAAAAAATCTACCGACAATTTTTGATATTATTTTATATCACTTTCTGGAAGGGTTCACTTTGACGTCATTTGCAATGCAGTAATGTGGTTGGGCAATCGAACTGTTTACTGCCCATATTAGGAGTTTCCTTGGCGGGAATAAGGAGAAGCTTTGTTTTACTAATTACTACAAGAAATATTTGACACTGACTTTTTTGAACGTCAAGTGACGTTCACTGAGACAGCTTCTTTAACGGTTGCATATGTACGTGACTACAAGTACACGTGATCTCTGCGCGAGGCGAGAAACATTATGCAATTGAAAGATAAATGTCAGGGATATCTATGTGTTCATTCCCCGCATTCTGGTTCCTCTTAAAATGCCAAGCCTCCATGCAGGAAAAGTCTCTTGAGATATTCAGCTACCTTGTCAACTGTAATGGCGTTACAATGATGGTTATGTTGTAGTCACCTTGAAGTGCATGCTTTTCGTTATCAATGGTCCAGCCAGCTCAGCAATGGTATAGTTAGCTATGAAAGCTCCAGATGATATGACAGAAATAAAAAAGACGTTTTTGTTCTCTTTCCTTTCTGTAATTGATATACAGTTGACAACATGATCAGAGCAAAATCATGCATTTTGGTTGGCGTTAAATTGCGCTAGGCGTGCACTGAAGAGGGGGTTGTGGGCAACTACAGCAGTTTACTTATAAAAGGAAGTCGACTATATGGACTTATGTCGAGAGGCCTACCAATGCCCAGGTGAGCCCTTTTTCCCCATTACGGAGAAATTGCACATCTTATCATACTTCAGCGTAACGAAGAGGCTTGTCTATCAAGAAGTTAACTCCGACATTATGTTCTCCAATCAAATTTGTTCAAACCATTGACAGAAATAACCTTGGACAAACCAGAATTGCGCAGGTCCTTAAACAAATTTATCCACCATCCCTCTCCGCCCGGAAGTGGGAAGGCCCTTCTCGGCTTTCTTGCGGGAGTTCTTATGCTTATGATATTCGCTTTTGTGGGAAGCCATCTTTTCATGAATAAGATGCATTCTAATTTGGATAAATTTAATGCCTTTTGGAATCGGAAAAAAAAATATATTTATTGGTTTGAAATATGGTGATATGTTTTGTAAAGAACCAATCGCTGCGAACGAGAATCAAGAAACGTCACTAAGTGTTAATAAGTTAGCGAAATAAAATGTCGTCAGAAATTAAAGACAAGCAAAAACTAGCTTAATTACAGTGTTTTTACCGCTTTCAGTAGTCATGATGTCAATATATAATTATCCCCTAAGAGCACTACAGTAAGGTGTTAGAACATTGGTACTGATAAATAAGCCAGATAAATGTAGTCATTCTTCGCTTAGTTTCTAGCTCTATCAAGTGAGCTAAGCATGGCGAAAATGAGAAGTCGGCGATCCTCTGATACAAGTTTTAGTCTTAGTTTTTTCCTTCCTTAGATAAAAGAGAAAACATCCTTTTTTAATGCTGAAAATAGCTGCGCACAAAGCTTGTTGAAAAGGTGTGAGACTAACGCTGTCCTTTATCATTGCCCGCTAAAGGAAAATATGCTCTCAAACGAGCACGATGAATTCTAACTAAGAATCTATTGGTGTGACGTCATTCCATTGTCAAATTTAAAATTTACAAATTACTCACTATGCAAAAGTTAATGCTGTGCACAGTCCATTCGTCCATTGGATACAAGAAACAACTTTGCTATGTACAGTCACATTATATAAAAGGAAAAAAAAAACAAAAGCTTGTAATAATGCTGTTACATAATTATGGAACACAATTTATACGGCTTATCAAGTTCAGTTTATTAAAACAGAAACTCCTGTGTCGTGGGAGTAAATGTACACACTTGATATTTGACGAGATTATCATTATTGCCAACTGGAAGTAATTTATGTCTTTTCCTCCTCAAAAAATCAAAAAAATTAAAGTCCCCTCAACATCCTCAAACACCAAATACCTTTAAGCTGCACCTAAATTAATTAAAGGCAATGTTTTGTTTTTTTTGTTTATGGTTGCGAAGATGGCTCAAAATGGTTTCGTTGTCTTTAAACATCTACGCTTTGCCCTAGGGATTCAGTTCCACCACTATTGTTTTCTTTACTTAAAAATGGTATCAAAAAAAGCCCAATCATTGTCAACAAGTTTAGGTCATTTTCTTTGATATAAGGTTTCTATAGTAACTTCTAGATAAATTATGGTTGCTCTGAACCTATATATTACGGATCAGTGGGGAAAACTGTGCACCTGCCATTGACTTCTTATAACTTGTTGGGTTGGGGAAGGGGTTGGTCAGTTGCCCAGAAACTGGTTTAAAAAAAGATCTTTGCCGTGATGGAAAGTTTCGCATTTGACCTTCATCTTAAGGCAACTGATTCTCAGATAGTTTTATTTGAAACTTAAGTTTGGCCTTTTTTAACAGCAATAATTCCTTTTTTTTTTACATTCTAGAGTTTCATACTGCAGGCGAAGCACATCATCTGATGTTTTCTTCTTTTTCCTTCATTTGGGTTTTGCGTTATTTGGTCCTGTTGACAAAACCGGCGGGCTTTTAAGGGAAATATCATCCTAATAGCTCATACCGGGCAACTGCAACCGATTGCAGTTTAAGGGAGCTACGAAGCTGAGAAAGTGTTACTTAACTATGTCAAGCAAATAATTTAAACATCGGCTGTACGTTCCGCGAAGACTTGCGAAAAAAAAAAAGCAAGCAACCGTGGAGCATATTTTTAAACATAAAAACCTAAATTTACAACCCTCAAATGCTCGAGTCCTACAAATGTTGTTTTGCTCAGTGTTACCCGCGCCCCATAATAACGCAATAAACACACAAATAAGAAGCACTTCAGACTTGTAATTTTCCTTCACACACACATCGATTTCTCTCACAACGTTTTTTGAACGTTCTCCCTCGTGTAAAGTGTCCCGGATGTTAATGCTTACGTCATCACGTCACGCATCACGGACTCTTCGACTCTATGTCACGCCACGAATCACGGGCTCTATGTTTACATCCTAACAATCTTCCCCTCCAAGGAAAAGTGTCGTCCCTGACACTTGTACAGTAACTGTGAAATAGTACACACTATATGGGAAATATTACCGAAGGTACAAATCTCTCTTACAACTTAACTCGACTAGACTTTTTGCAGGATCCTGACTTACTCTCTTACACAACATCTTACAGTAACATCTCCGATTTATGGGATACACTCTGTATCATTGAAAGTTTTCATTCTTAGCACGAGAAATAAAACAGAAATCTAAGTGTTGTCTTCTTTCAGTGTTTTTTTTTTTTCAAAATGAATCAATTAGTTTAAAGTTCCAAGTTCAAGTTCGAAGTCCTTTAGTAAACATAGCCAGGTACTGGTACATGTCCAGAGTTGGTGGTCACAGGTAATTCGCTTCTTGGCTGGTACATGCCAAACTGGTGTACGGGGTACTGGTTAACCGGTTGGAACACAGGTTGAGGTAGTGGTGGATACTGTTGGTATATTCCCGGGTAGCCGAACATCACTGGATGCTGAAACAAGGGTGGAGATGTTGGTAGCTGGAACTGTGGAAGAGCTGGACCTGTACCCCAAGTCAGGTAAGAGGGACAGCACTGAGGTAACTGACCTCCAGCAACACCGTTTGCAGATATGACGTGTGCAGCAGCTTGGGTCTCGAAGGTGGGATTGCCGAGTGTGTTGTACGTTAGAAGAGTAGGCGGGTGTAGCTGTCGTTTAGGCCTAGGCTCTGGCTCAGAAAAACTCGGTTGACTGCTGTCGTACTGGGTTGGAGAGTTGTCCTCATTCCCACTCTCAGCTCTGGCTTCTTCCATTTCATTCACATCAGCCTCATCGCTGCTTGTTGTGTTCTGATCACCACCACCTGAGGTTGCATCCTCTGTCGGAGTGGTATTAGGCTGTGTTTCTTCAACTAAGGACCTGTCGGGCTCCTCTGTAACATCTTCTGGCGCAGACTTCCCATTTGGGGGGGTCACAAGGGTGAATGTACACTCATCCTCGCTACTGGTGCCATCTGATAATTCTTCAGCCTGTGGTAAAGGTGTCTGTTCAGCAGTGCTCCCCTGGTGCTTGCGGACTCTTCTCGTTGTCTTACGGTTAGGTTTGCTTGGGATTTCAATAGGTAGATAATTGCATGGCAACAGCAAGTTCCTATGTAGGGTTCTGTTTGCACCGGGGCCAGTCTCAGGCTTCACTTCATACACCGGACTATCGTCCCCTTTGCGGCTGACAACAATGTGAACTTGATCTTCCCAATGTGAACGCAGCTTGCCAGGCCCTCCTCGTTGACTAAGATTGCGTACAAGAACCCTGTCACCTGGTAGCAATACCGTACTGCGCACAAAGTGGTCGTGACGTTGTTTGGCTCGCATTCCTGCTTCACTGGATTTCTTGCCCGCCAGCTCGTATGCTTCAGTCATGGCTTTTCTCCACTTTTCGACATATTGTGAATGGTCGTCATGGTTGGTTTGACCTTCAATTCCAAACATTAAGTCTATCGGCAAACGGGGGTGACGCCCAAAGAGAAGAAAGAATGGCGAAAAGCCTGTTGATTCATGTCTTGTGCAGTTATATGCATGTACTACATGGTTCAAGTGTTTTGCCCAACATGATTTTTGGGTCTCTGGTAAGGTTCGAAGCATGCCCAAGAGTGTTCGGTTAAATCGCTCTACTTGACCGTTTCCTTGGGGATGATAAGGGGTAGTGCGAGAATGTTCCACACCACACAGTTTTTCAAGCTCTCGATGGAGGCGATTTTCAAATTCTCCCCCTTGATCATGATGGATTCTCAGCGGAAAACCAAACCTGAGGATAAAATCATGGTACAGCTTTTGGGCAACTGTCTTAGCTGACTTGTTTCTTGTGGCGTAGGCCTGGGCATAGCGTGTAAAGTGGTCCATCACAACTAAGATATACTCGTACCCTCCACTGCTCTTTTCCAAATGAAGAAAATCAATGCCGATAAGTTCAAAAGGCGAGGTGGTCACAATAGGTTTCAATGGAGCTCTGGTCTTTAGCGTGGGCGTCTTTTGTTTAACGCACTGACAGACATGTCCAATGTGATGCTCGATGTCTCTCTGCATGTGAGGCCAGTAGAAGCGCTCTCTAGCTAGACCTAGTGTGCGGTCTACCCCAAGGTGGCCCATGTTCTCGTGAAGTTCTTTGAGGATGATTGGACGAAGCTGTTTGGGTACAATAATTTGGGACCTAGTTCCTTTACGACGTCTAAGTATGCCATCCTTGTCAACAGAAAGGTTATCCCATTCATGAAGAAGAAGTTGTGTCTCATGTAACTCTCGTTTTCGCTCTCTTGCTGATGGTCGCAGGCCACGCTGAAGTAAATCACTCACTCGGCGAACAATCTGGTCAGAGGTTTGTGCATGTTTCAGATCTACATTTGATACTGTAGGTTCCACAGTGCCGACAGGATCCGCCGGAAGGACAGTGTGATCTCCTGTGAGGGCTGACACCCAGTTCACTTGACCTTGGTCTTGAAATTTTGCTGAACAAGCAACAGTTTGAAGAACATCCTGTGGTATTATTTCCGTGTAAGTGGTGTCATTGAATGGTATTCGGGATAAAGTATCAGCATCAATGTTCGCTTTTCCTGGGCGGTAGTGGATAGTAAAATTGAAATCAGCTAACTCCCCAATCCAACGCAGACCGGTGGCATTCAGTTTTGCAGAGGATAACACGTACGTGAGTGGGTTGTTATCAGTGTACACTTTAAAACTTGATGCGTAATAGAGATAGTCTCGAAATTGATCGCAGATCGCCCACTTAAGAGCCAAAAACTCCAACTTCCCATAATGCAGGTGATAATTCTTTTCCGCTGATGACAAACTGCGAGACCCATATGCAACAACGCGGAGAATGTCATTCTGATGTTGATACAACACAGCGCCTAACCCATCCTTGGATGCATCGGTATGAAGAACGAATGGTTTCTCAAAGTCTGGGTAGGCCATTACCGGGGCATTTGTGATAGAGTCAATTAGAATATTCAAGGCAGATTGATGACTATCAGTCCACTCTACAGGATGTTTTGCAGGTAATTGACTGTTGTGGCTCTTCCTGGATTTATCTCGCTGAACGTCCTTCAGAGGTTGGCTAGGTGTCTTCACCAGATCATAAATAGGCTTAGCAATTCGGGAAAAGTCCTTAACATATCTGCGATAGTAGTTGAGAAACCCCATCACTTTGCGCACTTCATTTACGGTCTTTGGAGGGGAGTCTCTCAGGGCGAGGACCGGCTGGATACTAGATGGGTCAAGTCTGTAACCTTCCTCCGACACAACACGTCCAAGAAATGTCACCTTTCTTTCAAACAGTTTACACTTCCTAGGTTTTAATTTGACGCCGTGTTCTCTCAACCGTCGAAGGACCTTACGCATGTTTTTAATGTGTTCTTCAAACGCAGTACTGAAGATGATAATGTCGTCTAGGTACGGTATACAAACAGTGTCTCTCAGTTCCCCCAGACAGTTTTCCATGAAACGCTGGAAGGCTCCGGGTGCTTGAGATAAACCAAATGGGATTCGAACCCACTCGTAAAGACCCCATGGGGTAATGAACGCTGTCAAAGGCTGGCTGTTTGGACTCATGAACCCTTGGTGGTAAGCTTTTCCCTGATCGAGGACCGAAAACCATGAGTTGCCACCAAGGTTGTCAAGCGTTTCTTGTATTCGGGGTATCGGATGACGGTCGGGTCGGGTCTTCTTGTTAAGTGCTCTGAAATCCACACACAGCCGTAAGCTTTGATCCCTTTTCCTTACACAAACAACTGGGGAGCTATATGAGGATGACGATTTCTTGATAAAATTCCTGTTCAACAAATCTTCAATGTAAGCCTTAACCTCTCCATAGAGCGGTTTAGGAACTGCTACATAGTTCTTCTGTACAGGTGTCTGGTCCTCCAAATCCAGGTCAAGTTGAAGATCAGGGACACAGCCAATGTCATTATCATCCTTAGCAAAGGAATCAGCTTCTTCAGTAAGTAACTTTAAAGCCGTTTCTTTCTGAGCAGGGGTCAGACCTTCCAGGTTTATGTCCCTGATCTGCGGGGGAATCTCCGTTGGTACCCCTACCGGCTCCTCAATCAGTGTCTCGTCTGGCTCATTAGTCCCTGACACTTGTCCTCCCTTCGGTTGGGCATTACTGGCAGGCTCTTTCACCTTTACTTCAACTGGTGTCACAGACTGTACCAGCTGTAGTCGCCCAAGTAAGGTCCGCCCCGGGAGTACTATTGCATGGTTGGTGTTATTGGTGATTTCAATGTCCACTTGACTGGATTTTCCTTTCTTTACAGTCAGTAATGTCTCAGAGATGTCCAAACCATTTGGCCATGGGCTGGCCTCATCTGGTTCGAACAGTACTGGTGTATTTCTTTCTACTGTTCCTGTATTCGCCCTGCAGGTGACCCTCTGGCGTTCCTTGGGTGGGAGAGTAATGTCACGCTTGGTAGTTTTAAGAAAGCAGAGTTCCTCTTGATTAAGGTTCTCAATAAAATTCACCAATACTGGCGCTGTTCGGCTGTCCAGATCAGTGAAGCTGGAAGTGATAGCTTGGCAGAGTGTAACATCTCCCTTACTATCTTTAACAATCTCTTCAATAACATTAAAACCAATTAACGGTGAGTCTAAACATTGTTCAGTAACAAGAAATGGAACTTTCAAATCAATTTCACTCGACGACAGTCTGAAATTTAGCTCAGCCCATCCTATGTATGGCATCTCGCTACCGTTAGCAGCAGTTAAGTTCAGTTCAGTGTTAAGTAATGCTGAAATCTCTTTAACAATAACACCAGGAAAATTCCTTCTTAAGAAGTCACGGGAAACTATCGAGACCTGGGCCCCTGTGTCCCAGAGTACCTCTACTGCGTGACCATTGATTTCTCCCTTGACAGTGCATCTTTTCCCCACCAGTCCTACCATTGTTTCCCGTTGTTGCGATGTCAAATGACTAACAAAGGTACCATCGTTAGGATCCAGTGTTTTTGGTTCTGCTTTGCTCGACAGGTGTGAAATTGCACTGCATAAGACTTGGTGGTCGGGCCAGTGTTTCCTTTGACAACCTTGACAACAGTACTTTACAGCTTTACACTTCGAACATTGTAAGAACTTTGAGCACTCCGACTGAACTTTGCCACAGCCATTACATCGATGGGACTGGCTCGTGTTACTGTCGACTATTCTGTGTCCCTCCGGAATAGTCGTTGGCCGTTTCCCTGGCGACTGCTCTGCCTCCGTCTTGCACTGCAATCACGGGCCACGTGCCCAAGACTCCCACAAGCAAAACAGTGTTCACATTCCTCTCCTCTTCCTCGTTCTTTACAGCTCTGACAGCCCCAACTTGGGTACTTTGGCAGGTTAGTTCCTCCACGGCCTCGGTAGGGGGGTCGGCCCCAGTCTGGTTTCGCCGCCCGACTCGTCTGAGCATTAACTTTGCCTTTGAGGTCGTTAATCTCCGATTTCATCTGGCGAATTTCAGAAAGAATCTGCTGGCTCCCATCTTCACTTGGCTTCCTGGTTGTCTGTTCTCCTCCCTCCTTGCGGACTTCACAAGCACCCACCTTGGTCTTCTTTTGGTTCTCTGTTGCCAATTTTGTGTTTCGCTCATCTTGCTGTGACGCTAGTTCATTAACTTGTTTCATCAGTTCCTCATCGGTCAGCCCTGGGGTGCGAAGAGTTGCTCTCAGATTGGATGCTAAAATATCATCACGAAGACCAGTCTCAAAGGATTTCACAAATGTTTTCTGAATCAGGGGCGGGCCATAATTGAACTCACTGTCTGATTCCTGACTGGCAAAATTTACCTTGTTACGCAGATCCAAAGCACGGAGTAAGAATTGCTGCGGTGATTCACTGCTTTGCTGGCATACAGTTGCAAGCTTCTGGTACACCTCAGATGCAGCCTTTTCTCGGTAATGTACGCGAAGGATTCGCCGTAATTTTGCAAGAGAGAGGTCACTCAAGGTTTCCACATAACTTCTAAGACTGCTGTGGGGCGATATGGCACGAATTACAGCATCCACGATCTCACTTTCTTTATAACCACGTTTTAGACCAGAGTCTATTTGATGCATTAATGACACAAAAGTTAATTTTTCTGTCTGTCCTGGTTCGCCGATCTGTCCTGAAAGTTTGTATTCCCTGCGAAGCAGAGAAGTCTTTGTTTTCGCTAACTGGGCCAGAACATCCTCTGCCTCGTGTTCCACTTTTTCTGTTTTTACTACGGTTTCTCCGGCATCCGCTTGTTCACTTTTCACTTCAGGAGCTGCTGGTTTAAGCCCGGTGTTCTTAGTTTCTTCGAGAGGGGGGACCGATCCTTTCACGTATGCGAGTAGTTGTTCGAGGCATGTGCGCGCGGCCGTTTCATCGCCTTCCATTTTGCTTTCTATTTTTGTCCTGATAATTTTAATCTTCTGCATCTTAGTTTTAGTTGAAACATCGTCCTCGATTCCCAGGTTTTCTATCATTTCGACTAGTCCGCCGTCGTCTTGATCAAACAGTCCAGCTTCCACTTGCAATTGTAATTTCTCCATGATAAACAAACACGCCGTACGGTGCAGCGATTTCCAAAACGCGAACAGTTGATTCAAAGTGTACACAAACAAACAAGTCAATATTCCCGTTTAATAATATTCCCGTTCAATAATCTTGTCTACTTCAGTGACTAAGCTTCTTTACTCTTACCATTGGCATCTGACTGACTGCTAAATCCCTTTCTAATGTGCAAGAAAACGTTCACCTGATTCACCATTGCACGCGGTCGTGTCCACTCACTTTCATTTCTTCGCTTAAAATCCACGTAATCTGCTTCCCACACACAACAAAAAAAATTGTTCCACAACTTGTAATCCACAATTCCGTCCTGGCGGGGTCGCCAAATTGTTACCCGCGCCCCATAATAACGCAATAAACACACAAATAAGAAGCACTTCAGACTTGTAATTTTCCTTCACACACACATCGATTTCTCTCACAACGTTTTTTGAACGTTCTCCCTCGTGTAAAGTGTCCCGGATGTTAATGCTTACGTCATCACGTCACGCATCACGGACTCTTCGACTCTATGTCACGCCACGAATCACGGGCTCTATGTTTACATCCTAACATCAGCAAGCATCCACATACGTTTCTTTGGATTCGATGTCCAAACCAGCAGTTTGGTGGACGTAATTTGCTGGTAAATGTTAGAAAACATATTTAGCAGGATGCGACCGCGAGGAAGGGAGCCTGTGCTAAGTCACATGAAGTAAATAAAGGTTGTTTCAAATCTTACCTGTTTCAAATCCCTTCAGACCGCTAAAGGACGGTGTGCCCTTTAACAACTTATCCGTGCTCTGCGACGGCATTTTTGGTGGTGAGCCACCTCCAGTTTTTCTTTGTTCCTTGTGAAACTTCGACAGTTCGTTCTTCGCCGTTCTCTGCAGGTTAGTCCACTTTTCCTTCACTTCACTGGCACTTCGCTGTGTAGTTCCGACGGCGTTTACCGCAATTGTCATGTCTTCCTACATACTTTGCTTCATTTTGTTAGTGTTTGTGTTAGTAAACTTTGATTTTAATACTGCTTGATTTTCTTTAAACTTTTCAGTAATTACCGCAATTTCTTGTGCAGAAAAAGAATGGTTTTCGTTTCCTGCAGATGGTTTTAACTATTTGCACGTCTTTCAACTGCTCATTGACACTGTGGACTTCAATAAAGGAATTGTCCGTAGCCATTTTGCTGCTATTAAGAGTGCACACAAGACGAAAATAGTAAGCAACTTTCGCGGGAAAACTTGTCAAACCTGTTAGGAGATTGTTAAAGTTTGGGATATTTTATTTAACCATTGGTTAGCTAACCAGTGGTTTGGATCAGCTTAACAGACCTTCCAGCAACGGGAATTTAACCAAGGGTTAGTTAACCCACGGTTAGCAAATTTAATAAACTGTTACCAGCTAACGATTGGTTAAATTAACCATCTTTCGACCAACAGGGGACAGAATGTAAACTCCTAGCACCGTTGCTTTTGGAGTACCGCAAGGCAGCATATTAGGTCCCTTGCTCAGGTTTTTATAAAAACGATCAACTTATTACCTCCGGAATGCTTTTCCAAGAATGTTTGCAGACCATACCAATATAACTGACCATAACTGCAAATTACTTTAACCGCGCTTAAACTATCAATAAATCCTGAACCCGGTGACGTTACTTGTTGGCTCAGAGCCAACAGGTTGAGTTTTGATTTGGTTATGGCCGAATTAATGATAATAGCTATTACTACAGTTGTGAGCCCATGTGTAAGCGGTGTGAGTTTCAGAAAGCTCGAAAACGTGGCTTTCGAGTGAAGACAAGAATTTTTTATCGCCGGTCTGTCCGATTTCTTGATTTTTGACTGCTTTCTGCGCCTTTTTTTTTTGAGTAATTTGAGATTTGTCTGGAATGTATGGAAAGGCACTGTATATCATATGGATGTGTTTGCAGGCGATGTAGTAGTGTTACATTCGTAAGCCAATCCAACCCATGGTGTCATAAAACAGAGACTGATATTTCGATACGCACAATTTATTTCGGAACTTGCTAGAACTTGCTGTAGGAATACAAAACGTGAACTCTCGATTCTAAACAACAGCAAAGAGAAATTTATGAACCTGAATTCCCTAAGCCGTGTGGCTGAGAGTTCTTGTATACTCTTTTCTATAATAACCCGAGTTATTCACGCATTTTGATTGGTTCTTGCCTATGATCTATTAGAGGACAGACGCACGATTGACGTCACCATCAGCCTTTACGCTAATAAAGTTCAATTCCTTATTATATAAAACAAATAGATTCCATGTTGCCGTGCGTCTGTTCGGTAATAGATCACAGATGAGGTCAAAATGTTTCAAGAACAAAAGGCGAGGCGATAGCCTAGTGTGTCGCTAATGTTCTATTTGTTAAACATGTTCTTATGTGGTTCGAACTAGCTAGAACATAAAAAAACAAAGAACTACCTTTAATAAAATCCTAAACTGTGATCTAAGGCTAATCAGGAGGTGAAAAATAAATCGAAGAAAGAAGAAATAAAATGCACTTTAACCAAACGATGAAATAAAAATATCATTCTATACAAAACTGGAAATTCTGAACTTACTTTAGTCTCCAAGATGTGAATGTTTCCTTACCTTTTGATCCGTGAGAGATGATCTCTAGCCTTTCAGTTGATGCGATAGCTAAATATAAATTAATTAAGTTACTTTTAAAGGAAAACAACGAATTATCTGAGAACAACATGCAAGAAATGCGAGACCTAGTGAATTACAAAATTAGCGGAAATTTGTCACTCAGGCAGGAACCCATGACTCGGAGCCTACAACTCTACTGCGTTCGTGTAACGGCGTTTTCACAGACCGATTTATTTTTAGATTGAATTTCCCGCGAATGAGACTCCCACAGGAGCCCGATGACCAATTACAAGAAATTAAGCTGACGTCATAGGGTCCCCGACCCGGAACTGCCTTTGTTTTTTGACCTAATTCGCGGGAAGGGCTAGTCTAAAAATAAACCTACCTGTGAAAACGCCGTTTCACAGACGCTGTATGGAAGTTGCACGCTCCAGATGGGCTCCTGACTAAGGTTATTATTGGGCGTGAAAAA
>OX421449.1:26164682-26187182 GCA_949126865.1 Montipora capitata | reverse complement strand
CGACTTCGTCTCGGTGAATATTCACCGATAATCACTTCACCTTCGGCGAATAATTGTTAAATATTCGCAGTTCAAAATTTATGGTTTTTTCATGTCGTAAATTTTATTGCTGATGGCAAAATATTTTACTCTCGATCGACCGTCCTGAAAACTTCCTTCTGCTCTTCCTAAAAACTGTGTATCAATATTTTTTTTACTTTTGCAACAATATTTGTTTTGCGTGAAGCAAGGTAACAAAATCTGTACCTTGCTTAATTCGCATTTCTTGGCGTTAAAAAAGCAATTTGTGTCCAATGCTTCTGTCATACAAGTGGTATATTTTTTTAGGTCACCCATCCAGATACTAAACCTGCCGGACAGAGTCAAAAAAAAAGAAAACCTTAAGTGAATTTTTGTATTACAAAGCTGTCAGATGTTCAGAGTGCACTATGGCAAGCCGTTTGGAGCAAAATTTAATCTTAGATATATGTTCAATCCTTTAAATAAAGGTTTAATTTAAAGTCATAAAATGCATTCAATGCAATCCAATCCTTAAATTTTATATTTAATCCAATACCACGAATATTGATTCAATCCAATTTTTAAATTTTATATGTAATGCAATACCACGAGTTTTGATTCAATGCAATCCTTAAATCTATATGCAATCCGAAAATATATGTTCAATCTTCCTGGGACGAGCGCGGCCATAAAGAACCAGAGTAAACTGGTCAACACTAATTTCCATCCCTCAAACTGACATTGGAAATTTCGTAACAATTACACGACCCAATATCCCATGTATATTTTGACAAGCTTACCGCTCTAAAAAGAATGAAAACAGGCAGAATTACAGCTTTAGTTCAACAAGAAATAGCGTTTCTAAGCTATGCCGCGCTGATCTACAGTATTTAGGTCTAAAAACCCCGTTGAAGACGGTTAACTTTCAATTGTTTTGCTAGGTACTACTATTTCAATACTCTAAAAAATGCGATTTTCCGGGAGGTTGTCTCATTAGTCTAGTGGATATCGGAAACTGCAACGTGAAGCCATCGAGCCGGGTTCAGCTCTTTGCCTCGCCTATTGTGAATCTTCTTAGCTTGTTTACAATCTTTGTATCATTGAAGTAGATTTGAAGTCTAAAGTAGACTGTACGTCGTATAAGTTGAATAAAAAGGGAATTGTCAGTTTCAGGGATGGAAAGAAGTGATGACCGAGTAAACTGTGCAAGGTATAGAACAAAAGATGGCAGCAGAGTGAGAAGAAGAATTTGACATAGAAGTTGAGTTTCCCAAATTTCTAGGAGAACTTGTGGATAGAACCGAGACAATATTTGAGAACTTTGACACAGAAGCTGCAGAAACGCAGGCCGAAGTTCTTGATCAAACAATTAGCCTGCTTAGGTCGATGAAAGAGTGTTGCAACCCTAGACACGAGGGACAAGGAAAATCTCGATTCCATCGCTGGGGCCTTCGTAGAGGTGCTTAATGTGCTTCGTCGCCGGACTAACACTCCGTCTACTGTGGCTGGGGATTCAGGTACGATAGATAGGGATAAAGGAAAAAATCCCGGAAGACCATCTCTCAAAATTCCTGTTGAGATGCTAGAAGAACTGCGAGGACTGGGAATTCACTTAGAGAATTCACTGGGAATTCACTCGGAGTTTCGAGGTGGACACTTAACAGATGAGTAGCAGAGTATGGTTTATAGGATATGAAGGGCTTTGAACGAATTACCTGATGAAAGACTCGACCGGATCATTCAAGATTACATAAACAACCATGGGAGTGCGTCTAGATGAAACAGAATAGGCGGTTACTTGAAATCTATTGGGTTACCGATTCAACGTCCAAGAGTCAGACAAAGGTCTGGTGAAGCTAGATCCCGAAAATAATGCCTTGAGATGGGGTGCTACCCTCGAGTCTAGGGTTGCAACACTCTTTCATCGACCTAAGCAGCTTTCTGCAGCTTTTGTGTCAGCTCAAATATTGTCTCGGTTCTATCCACAAGTTCTCCTAGAAATTTGGGACACTCATATTCTATGTCAACTTTTCTTCTCGCTCTGCTGCCATCTTTTGTTCTATACCTTCCACAGTTTACTCTGGTGCTATATGGCCGCGCTCGTCCCAGGAAGATTGAACATATATTTTCGGATTGCATATAAATTTTAGGATTGCATTGAATCAGTATTCGTGGTATTGCATTACATATAAAATTTAAGAATTGGATTGAATCAATATTCGTGGTATTGGATTAAATAAAAAAATCTAAGGATTGGATTGCATCAATATCTGTGGTATTGCATTGCATATAAACTTTAAGGATTGGATTGCATTCAGTGCCTTTTATGACTTTAAATTAAACCTTTATTTAAAGGATTGAACATTTATATCTAAGATTAAATTTTGCTACAAATGACTTGCCATAGTGCACGCTTAAACTTGTGGTGAAAAGAAGTTGTACGGGAACTTACCTAAGACTTCTACCATTGCACTACAATGATATACAATACCAAAACTATATCGTGCAATGTTAGAGCAACATATTACGCAAAGACAACTTGAATCTCCTGGAAGACAAAACGCAGCGCAGTTGACAATATGGAATAAAGCGCTGTGTTACTTCACTACCACAGGTAAGCAATGCGTGTCGTGGGCTCCTGTGCGCGTCTATTTTTTCTAAAGATGACAGGAATTTCTTCTTTGTGACAAATGATTAATTAATAGGCCGGTAGCCAGGTTTTTAACCTCATAAAAAGATTTGTTTCGTCGTATGAGCGAGTGAGCCAAAGGGCCTCTGCTGGTATGACTTCTGGGTGACCCCTTAATTAAAAAATGCCCTGGAACCCTGCACGTACCAAGGCAACCCAGTGTACGCTCACCGAGCGTCTATTTCTAAATTAAACGCTTACCCGTGTAAAAGCAAACAAATACGTTTGCTGAAGAATCGAAGACGGCTGTCGCTGAGGGAAGGAAGTTAAAAAGGTACGCTAGAGAATATTTCTTTGTCGCATGTTCAAGGTTGTGTTGTTTACAATTTCTCTGGCTGATTTTTGCCGCATAGTAGTTTCTAGTCAATCAAACTAAGTGACTCGAGTTTCTAGCGCACTTATGGCCTACATGGCCTACTACCTATTAAACCACAAGACCGTTTACCATAGTTCATCTTACATTTGAATTTCTCGAAGCAGAAAGGTCACACAACATTGAGAAAGTGATCGGAGATCGAAGAACTTGGTAAGGTCGAACACGTTTGTTGACTATTGTTACGTCATAACACGTCATATCCAAGATGGCGCTCTCCAAGTCACGCAAGAGGCAACTTCAAAGTGCTCTGGTCACATTTTAACAGGGAACTGGACAAAACGGCAATTATTTTCGAATTCCTGGGGAAAAGTTCTCGTAATTTAGAGAACCTTTTTCTAGACCGTACTCCCCCTTAATGTGGTTTAAGAGTTACGTATCTGAAACCAGAACCAGAAAGGATAGATAAGATATGTAAATGCACCCAAGATGGCTGCAACGTGTTACTTTGTTCTGATGATATTAGGATTTTTTATTTGTTTTCCTACTCCCTTTCGATCATCATTTATCAATATTTCGGTTTATGAAAGACCTCTTACCTTATTGCTGAAATGCCATGGTCCTCCTCGTGTAATTAGATCGGTTGATGGAAGAAACAAACTAACGCGCTCAATCTGTACTTGGTGCAAACGTGGACATTTGTCGCTTGGTCTGCCTACAAAATTTGACCTTACTATCTACATGGACATCGAATCTAATCCTGGTCCTACATCCTCTCGGATGGTGGAGATGCACAAAGACAAAACGCTTATTTGGGATACGAGTTTTCTGCGTCTTTGACTGCAATGAAACCGATGAACTGGCTTCATCACAACTCACAACACACTTCTCCATTGTTGCCTTTTGTTCGTCGTACTCAGAGCTTCTGCTACTATTGGAATCGCCCATGTATTTTAATTCCTCTGGGCAAAAATTGCCAAAGAAAGGTTAGAGGTTGCAGGGCTGGAAAAATGGTTCAAGAAAAGCGGCGGCGCTCGAATAATATTCGAGCTTTGGTCTCTCCCCAAGGCTGTCGATTAAAATCTTCACGATTTACATGCACTATGAAGACTCCCGTTGGACCGAATCTCAGAAATTTAATTGAAATTACTCCTAACCCGATTAAAAGATACACACTGAGGGCTCGCTGTGTAAATTTTTGCTTGCTAAATGCTCGTTCAATTAACAACAAGACTACTATCATCAAAGACTTTGTTGTTGAAAATAATATTGATCTTCTTGGTGTTACGGAAACATGGCTTCAATCAGATGCTGACAATGAATTAATTATTCGTGATTTATGTCCTTCAGGCTATTCATTTCATCATGTTCCTAGGCCTGGTTCTACTCGTGGGGGAGGAGTTGGCTTGTTATTTCGATCATCCTTTAACTTAAAGTTGCAGCCGCTCAAGAAGTTCATGTCTTTTGAATATATGGATTTGTTATTGTCAAGTACAGCCAATTTAAAAATCAGAGTTGTTATTGTTTACCACCCACCTCCTTCGACCTTGAATGGTTTAACACCCTCATTGTTCCAGGATGAGTTTTCTACGTTCCTGGAACATTACATCACTGATCCTGGTGGATTATTATTAGTTTTTTTTTTTTTTTTTTTTAATTTTTTAAATTTAATCATGCAGAAAATTGCATTTTTTATTTTTAAAAAACGTCCCTAATTGTTTGAGTTTTTTAATTTTTTAATTTTTTTTATACAGCTACAAAATAAAACAAACCAGAGAACAGAAATAGAGAGTACAGTAAAGTACAGGTATATGGCAGCTAAATATAACATGTCTGAAAAGTGCATTGATATCTTATATTACGGTAAGGCGGAACTGTTACAAGTATATTTACTTAAACGTATATCTATTTGTTTGATTGTCGCTCAATGTGGAGGGGAAAGAGCATACTGCGAGACTAACTTTTCTGTCTGACTTTACTTTAAAAGTTCTGTGAAAGGATCCCATTTCTTATTCTCCTTGGTGTAGGTGTACGATTCGATCCTATATTGAAAAGACAGTAGGGGAAGAAAACCTTTAATGTTTGGAGGGGTTTCCCGCATTTTACAGCACCAAATGAAGAACTTGGCAATTAGGAAACAGAAATTGATTAAAACATTATGACGTGAAGAGCTTTCTGGTTTCAATCCTAATAAGACAGTCATACTCTTTTGGTAAATATCTGGTATGATGGCTTTCTCTTTCAACCACAGTAATAAATCATCCCAAAAACAAGAGGACTTTTTACAATTCCAGAGGAGATGACAAAGTTCTTCAGGGAAATCTCCGCAAAAGGTACAGTTAGAATTATTTTTAAGGCCAACTTTTGTCAAAAAACAATTCGTCGGTAATATTCTATGTAAGAACCTATAATGAAAGTTAGACAATTTAGTGCTCTTGGTGCAGCGAAAAGCTAGTTTATAGGCGTTTCTCCAGTCAGGTTTATGGCAATTTTCAGACTCACAGTTTGCGTCCCATTTTATTTGGCTTTTTTCAGGGTTATTAGCTTTCATAGATATGAGCTTTTTATAAACCAGTTTGTTGGCCTTTCGTCTTTTAATAAAAGAAATATAGAAATCCTCGTGTCTTGTTTCACTTGCTTCTTTTGTCACAGGGGTGCTAATAGACCGAACTGAAGATACGAGTCCAAAGAAGGTTAATGGTTGTATTTGTATGTTGTAGATATTCGATACCTCGGCTAAAGAGAAAAACTTGTTGTAGTCCCTCATTATGTGTTTAACCTTAGAAATGCCTTTCAAAAATAGCTTTTTGTAAAAAATAGGTTTGTTTCCTACTTTAATTAATGAGTTGTGCCATAGAGGTTGTTCCAAGAACTGATTCTGCGATTTGACCGACCCTTCGAAATTAACTTCTGCCCAAATACTCAGAATTTCTCGGATTAGGGTGTTGTTTACATCAGTTATCTCCATAGTAACCTTTTTATTGAGGTTACCACTGAAAAGAAGCTTTCCACCATATTTCTCGAGTTCTTCCCCAAAGAAGAGTTTCCATTTCCCCATATTTTCCGCATCAAGATACTTTTTTACCCAAGCTAATTTAAGGGATTTATTGTACGAGAAGATGTCGATCATTTTGAGCCCCCCTTTATCATAACTGTTAATCAAAACACTACGTTTAATCTTATCTCCTTTGTTATTCCATAAAAAAGCATAAAATATTTGATTTATCTCTTTGAGAAATCTTTTGTCAGTTTCCAGTGGCGCTAATATATAGGGTAAATGTGAAGCAGCTAAACTCTTAAGAACAACAATTTTTCCTATCAGTGTTAATCGTCTAAGTTTCCAGCTATTTAAAACAATTCGAATTTTTTCCAATTTTTCATCATAATTGGTTCTCAAGGTGATTTTGGGATCTGTAGAGAGCCAGACACCCAAAAATTTAACTTTACTTTCGTTCCATTGGATATTTTTTTCCGGGAGGAGATTTTCTTCTTTACCTACACAAGAACCGATCCACAATGCTTCATCTTTTTTATAATTAATTCTAAGGCCGGAAGAGAGACTAAAACTCTCAAGTAGCTGAAAGGTAGCTGTCAAGGATTTTTTCGTTCCATCAAGAATAAAGGTAGTATCATCAGCGTATTGGCTTAGTTTTATCTCTTGATTATTCACACAAATTCCCTTGATTATATTATTCTTTCTGACTGCCTTTGCTAATATTTCGGCCGGTAAAATAAAAAGATAGGGAGAAAGAGGACATCCTTGCCTGACCCCTCTTTGAAGTTTAAAGGTATTGCTTGCCCAACCATTGTTCAAAACGCAGCTCTCTATATCTGTGTAGAAAAGCTTGATCCAATGAATAAACGATGGGCCAAAACCAAAATTTTCTAAAGTTCTGATAATAAAGGTCCAATCCAAGGAATCAAAGGCTTTTTCAAAATCAACAAACAGTAAGAGGCCTGGGATGTTTTTTGAGGAAGCATATTTAATGATGCTGTCAATTAAAAGTATGTTTTCCCCTATAAAGCGCCCTTTAATAAAACCTGTTTGGTCGTTGTCAATTAGCTTAGGGATCACATTCTTTAGCCTATTTGCGATGGCTTTCGTAGCTATCTTATAATCACAGTTTAAAAGAGTTAACGGCCTCCAATTTTTTATCAAATGTGGATCTGCATCTTTCTTAGGAATTAGCTTAATGATTCCACGTTTTTGAGTAATGGAGAGATTACCTGTCTCATATGCATGATTTAGTGCCTTTAACAAAGGTCCGGCTATTTCGTTCCAAAAAGTGCTATAGAACTCTGCCGGGAGGCCGTCACTTCCAGGGGATTTGTCTGAATGCATGTCTTTAAGCGCTTCAAAACATTCTTGTTTAGTCAGCAGCCCTTCACAGTGACAAACTTCACTTTGGTCTAACCTAAAAGTATTTACATTTTCAAAATAGTCATTTTCTGTCATTGGAAGGAGCGGAGACCGATACAAATCCCGATAAAAGACCTCAGCAGTAGAAAGGATGTCTTTATCGGAAGTGATGTAAATGTTGTCCCTCGTCTTAAGCTGACTTATAGTACCAAGTTTAAAGTGACGTTTTTCAAGATATTGTGTGTTCTTTTCTCCTTCATTGTACCATTTAGCTTTACATCTTAGGATAGCTCCTTTGGTGCGCATTTTAACGATTTCCTCTAATTCTAGTTTTGAAGCTTCAAGATTTTCAAGTATGGACTCTTTACGTTGTTGTTCTAAGTTCAAGGATTCCAGCTCTCTTTCCAATCGGGATATTGTATTCTCAAGGATAGCTTGTTTCTTGCAAGTTTTACGTTTTTTTTCCGCAGCAAACTTAAGAGATTTTTCGCGTACTTTTAATTTAATCATATCACATAGTAGGGTCGGACTTACTGAGGCGTCATCCTTGTATTCCTCTTGAGTTTCACGAATAGTTTCCTTCATTAGATTTACGTAAGTCTCTTCAGTCGTTTAAAAGAGATGTATTCAATTTCCAAAAGCCAGGACCTCTTTTGTTAGTATGGGAGGATATATTTAGAGATATCATGG
This sequence comes from Montipora capitata, assembly GCA_949126865.1. Taxonomy (NCBI): domain Eukaryota; kingdom Metazoa; phylum Cnidaria; class Anthozoa; order Scleractinia; family Acroporidae; genus Montipora; species Montipora capitata. Next base: position 26,179,130 of record OX421449.1, on the reverse strand, counting down.
AATGATCTGTCTGGAAGCCAGGTGTTATATCAGTACGAGTGACGTTACCCAAGATGCTTTGAGATACCAAGAAGAAATCAAGTCTACAGTGTACTTCAGGGTGCTTTTGGCGCCATGTGAATCTTCTAATATCCGGGTTTAGAATCCGCCAGGCATCAACAAGATCCATATTTTCACAGAAATCGTTGACGACTCTTTTAGCGTTTAGATGAGTTCTTGCTAACCCTCCACTTTTGTCTTTTTCTATATCCAAAACCAAGTTGAAATCCCCTCCAATAATTATTTCTTCGCATTGAAAATCCAAAAGGTGTGTAAACAAAGTGTTAAAAAAATTGGGATTATCATCATTTGGCGCGTATAAATTCACAAGAGTGATGTTTTTCCCGTTTGCCATCATATCGTATAAAATATACCGGCCTTCATTATCCATAAAAGTCTTCAAAACTTTTAGTTCAAAGTTATTGTTGAAAAGAATACATACTCCAGATTTTCTACTTGAAAAACTACAGAAAAGACTATGGTATCCCCACTCTGTCGACCATAAATCAGATGTTTCAGCAGAACAATGAACTTCTTGTAACATGTAAATCGACATTTTTTTTGCACGAAGCCAGTTGAAAATTTCTCTTCTTTTGGTGCTATTCCCTAAGCCCCGCAAATTGAGCGAAATTATTTTAATTTCATTGTCACTGAAAAAAAAGAATAAAAGGTAATAACATTTGATGTTCCGCTTGTCTACTAGGTGTTAATAGCAGTTGGAGAAAATTAGCATAGATACTAAAATAACTTCCAGAGAGCCGCTTCGCTTTACGTGCAGACTTTAGTTGCCATGTTGAGAAAGATAAGCAAAAAATAAGCCAGAAATTGGCGTTTAGAGAAAACAGCGAATAGATTAGCCTTACAACAAAAGGGACATAATAAGCTGATCGAGAAAAAAAAACTAAAGTACACACAAGAAAAAAATAAAAACAAAGGTAATTAAAAAGACCATAATCGACCTGGAAAAACGAGTGGCAAAACTGATCTCAGCAGGCGGAGGAAGAGAAATGACTAATGGAACGAAATTATAGGTCTATCCCATAGAAGCTCTAAGGGCCCCGCTAAGAAGAAAGTTAAACGGTAATAAGGAAGTTATGTAAAACTCACCTTAGTAACAGGAGAAGCGGAAAAAAAAAAAAAAAACTAGTGCAAAGCAGGTTATTCATCAATTATTTAAACTTATCTAAATCGGCCTCTTCGTAAATCTTGATGGCCTTAGTACCTTCAGATAAACGTAGACAAATTTTTCGGTCCATGGTCCAGACTCTATGGTAGGATTTATCCTTCTTTAAACTGAGAGTCTGCTAGGAGTTCCTTCCTTCTCGATGTGAGGTTCTCGTTAATGTACAAGGTATGCGAGGCCTCACCAGGAAAGAGGCTGCTGAGGTCAACCTCACGTAGCTTGAAGCGAGCTTGATAAAATTCTTGTTTCTTGGTGTACGATGAGAAACGTACAATGATTGGCTTTACAGTCGGAGGCTTTCTGTAAAGACGATGTACAATGTCGATATCTTGGCTGCGTATATTGACATTTAATTTACCCGCAATAGAACTGATGATATCTTTTAAATTTTCATCCTGTTTTTCTGGGAAACCATGAATCTCAACATTATATTTTCTAGTGTACTGCTCCAAAGAGTCTTGATTCACTTCAAGGTCGTGAAAACTTTTGTCCAGTTTACTGATAGCGCTTTTGTGCTGCGCTAAGTCCTCCTCGTACTTCTTTACTGAAGCAGCGATTTGATCGACTGCTGTCTTTAGAGAAGACATATTCGAATCGTTGAAATGTACTGCAGCCTTCAGTTCTTCCACATCTTTACGTAGGGCCAGATTTTCGGTAAGTATCTTGCTCAGATCTGACTTGATGTCCAGTAACATTTTCCACATATCATCCTGAGTTTTATTCCATTGCTCTACCGACATTTCTTCGTTGGGTCGTTTCCCAGCAGGAGAAGAGTTCTCGCTTGACGCGCTACTCAGTTCACTTCGTTGCCGACGGCGATTTCCACGTGTCATTTTACGCTTTCAAAAGTTTCTTGGGGGCCCTTTTGAGGATTCTATTTGGGAAGATTCATTCCTTAGGAGAAAAAGTGGACCGCCATGTTTGACCACCAGTCCCAGGCCCGATTATTATTAGATGGTGATTTTAATATACATGTTGACACCTCTGCTTCCCAACACTCAACTGAATTTCTCCAATTGTTGGATGCTTTCAATCTTACTCAACATACACATGGCTCAACACATATAGAAGGACACACCTTAGATCTTGTGATTACAAGATCTGATGATAATATTGTTTCGAACTTAACAATTGGCTCTCCTTTTGTCATCTCTGATCATGCTGCTGTTCACTTCCAGCTATCTCTCAATAAGCCGCCGCTCGACAAGAAGATTATTTCATTCAGAAAGCTTCGATCTATTGACTTTGATAATTTTTGTGTTGATGTTATGAATTCTAGCCTTCCTGATCTTTTTGCCTCGTCATCTTCATCCTTAGATTATTTGATTAATTAATATAACAAAGTCCTTATTTCCATACTTGAGGCTCATGCTCCACTGCAAACCAAGACAGTTACTCTGCGTCCCGCTGCACCTTGGTATTCTGAGGAGATAAATAATTTAAAGAGATCCCGTAGAAAACTTGAACGACGCTGGCGAATGACCAAACTTCCTTCTGATCGTAAGTTGTTTATTGAGGGATGTAATGCTGTCAACAACTTAATTCGTGACTCCAAGAAGAATTATTTCTCATCATTAATTAAGGAGAATCAGTCAAATTATAAACAGCTTTTAAAATAATTGACAAACTACTACAAAGGAAAAGAGATATTCAATATCCCCCCTGCAAATCGCCTACTGATCTTGCTAACAAGTTTATTGAGTACTTCACTACAAAGATAGATAGAATACGGGGTCATATAATGACTGCTGGATCGAGATACAGTTCCTGATGTTGACAACGCCTGTTCATATTCTTTTGATAATTTCAAAACGGTAACAGCGGATGAAGTTCATACATGTATCATGAATCTGGCTGCTAAGTCATGTGCTCTCGATCCTCTTCCGGGTTACGTTACAAGAAATGCACTTGGTGTTCTGTTCCATTTCATTTCGAAAATAATAAATATTTCGTTGGAAACTGGTCAGATGCCTTCGCAACTCAAGGTTGCCATATTAAGCCCACTCCTTAAGAAATCTTCTTTGGATTACACGCAGTTCTCCAATTATCGCCCTGTGTCGAATCTTTCATTTATCAGCAAAGCAATTGAAAAATTGGTAGCTAATCAACTTATCTCCTACATCAACGAATATGAGTTAAAATGAGACATTTCAGTCAGCGTACAAACAGTATCACAGTACTGAAACTGCACTCATCCGTGTCCACAATGATATTCTTTCTGCCATTGATAATCGTCGAACCGTAATTTTACTGCTGTTAGACCTTTCTGCGGCCTTTGACACAGTTGATCATGCCATTCTCCTTTCTCGTTTACGTGTACGATTTGGGATAGATGGAAAGCCTCTACTATGATTGCAATCTTATTTATCGAATCGCATGCAATATGTTTCAGGAGTACCCAACGAAACCGCTCCACAAAAAAGCCGCTCTGCAGGCTGTTTTCGAGCTGGCTGGCTGAAAAAAAATTTCAAGAGTGAGCTGGCTGGTTTTTGACACAAACCGCTTCTGGCTCACTGAGACATGAAAAACGTTTTTCCTGGCTGGCTATATAAAGCTCAGATTATTTCCTGGCTAAGACATTGTTCACTTTGTCCACTGGCGTAAAGTTCTTTTAGGACAGAGGAACGATAGAAAATTTCCTTTTAGTTTCTGTCTTCTATCAATCAAGATTTTGTCACGCAATGATCTCCTTCAAAGAGGCGGGCGCTTCTCATTTTTGCCTCGCCGAGAGAGACCTCTGCTAGCAGGGAAGCAGGATGTTTCGTAGTATTTATTTTGATCAGATTGTGGAAAAGTCCTTATGGAATGATCGCAGAATTTGATTTTAATTCCGTCCTTTGCAATTCAATTCAGTGTTTACCGAAAGGATTTTAGGCTACCGCCGTTTTGGACAACATCAAGGACACAAAACGAGAAAGGTAACGTGGGCTAAAATTTCGCATGGAACTGTTAATGTTAGCCTGCGAGCAGGCTCACTTGATAGGCAAGGGCGGCGGAGCCAACCGAGAGCCGGCGAAGCCGGCGAGAAGAATGGGGCGAGGCTCCATGTTAATGTTTAAATTTTGTATTTTTGTATATTGAATTACCTATCGTTGTGTCTCCTTAAACAAATCGCCATCGTTTCTTGAATAAGTACCGATTTACCTTTCAGGGTTTTGTCAAAGTTCTGCCACCGGCACTTTAAGATAAGAAAGAGAGACGTTGGGAATGGAGTTGATTAAAATTCTGCTACCGCGCTCCATGGTTTTTCGTACAACTACCCAAACCCTAATGTGAATTAACAAAAACTTCGAAATTGAGAACAACCTCTCCAGAATATATTGCTCGTTCTTTAAGCCACGCGCAGATCTGGCAGATAGATATCCCGGGTAAAAAATCGATTCTTATTCATCCATAAATGGCTGCGCACCGCGGTAGTAGTCCATCTCACTCTTTCTCCTTATTCTCATTCATCAACTATGGACCATGGTGGCAGTTTATTTAAGTACCTTGTCAGTGAACGGGTAAGTAGAATTGTTCCATTTTTTTTATTGTTACGATCATGGTATTTTATTGTACGCTGGGGATGGTTCAAAGTACAACGCAACTGTTTTTTTCCAGTGTCGCTGCAGCTGCAAATATGATTACTTACTGTTTAATCAACTTTTGTGGCATAGTTAGTAGAGGTATAACTGAAAAGGACAATTTTCTCTAAATGCATGCATTTTTTTCATTTCGATTGAGCCGCTTATAACATCTCCAATATCGATTCAACACTAACCTGACTATCACTGAGATCTAAGATAGCAAAAAAAATGCTCGAACTTCGCTTGCCTGGATATGTACACGTAACCGTGCATTTGCAAAGCAACAGAAGAGGAAATCACTGAGGAATAGTAAGCGTACAAAGAAATATTTAATGAGAAAATTTGTAACGTCAAGAACTTAATTAGTTTCGTTTAAATTTCTTTAAACAAGCCGCGTCTCTCTTTTTTCCCGTAAAAACACTGGTGCAAACGCAAACGCAAACGCAACTGTGCCTCTTGTCTGAATTCTGCGTTCAAAATAATCGGGTATGATTTCACAGGGTTTAACCATTTGGTTCTGGTACGAAATTCCCTCAGAAGCAATGGCCAGTTACGAGTTACAGCAGTTTTATTTCACTTTATGACAGATACATGTCAAGCTGTGCAAAACTGTATACTTTTTTATTGGTTAAGACCTGAATGATAGTTTGGATATTTTAGAATCTCTCGTTTATTTTACAATGTCACTTAAATAGTAGCAATTTACATATGTTCGTAAATTTTGTGATTGTAAATTTTCCCTGTTACTTTGTACGTTTCAAGCTTGGTACCTTGCGAGCCAAGGAGACTGGCGTTTCCTTTTAAGATAAAGTGGGCGCTTTTGCCGCTTTTCCGCCCGGTCATGTCAAGCAGAATTGATACTATGAAACCATTTTTTAATGTTCGTAATTAATTATAATTCCGGAGGGAGGTAAGCCTTAGTTTCAACCGTAAACCTTTTCAGTTTGGCAAAAAAATTTACCACTTCAAACTGATAAAAGTTTGTCAACTAAAGATCCGCGCTTGTAGTTTGGACTGCAGGTCTGTTTATTTTCACACCCCCATATCGCGTAAGCTTTTAGAGGCGGCCGCCAACCGGATGCCAATTTTGTTTTGAGCGATCACCCCAAGCTTTGATTCCAGTGAACGCTACGAACTTGGCAAACATACACCAGCATCGAGAAATTTTTGGAATCGATCTTTCCTTAGAGAAAATTCAGATTCACAGCAAACTGGAACAAGAAGTGTCCGTTCCTTCCTTTTACCAAGAATGAAAAAGGGTGGCAAACAGAAGTGGAAAAACGAGAGCAAAATAAATCTTGACCGCCATTGAAGACCACGTGGTACTTCGCTTCGCGATGTTCGTCTGTTCAGTTTCTCAATTTCTGTGTCTGTTCAGTTTCTCTGTTAACAATCTCAGGGGTTTTATAGCACAAAGCGTTATTAGAAATAGTAATTTTAAAAAACAGTATGAAAGATCGGTTCGAGTTCCGTGGATATGTAATTCCACTTGACATAGAAAACTTGACAAACGGAAGTTAAGGTTTCATTCGAAACAGCACCGTTCAAAACCAAAGGTAAACTTCATAATCATAAAGTAAAATACTCCAGGCAAATCACACGATAGTCCGCTTCGAGAAAAGAACACGCTGTCTTATTATTGTGCCCTTGTTGCCTTGGTTTCAGACTACCTGGATGTGACCTCTTATGAGCTTGCGTTTGTGTCTGTTACTCATGGTGCGATGACAGCACAAGTAAATCACACGATCGTCCGCTTCGAGAAATGAACACGCTGTCTTATTATTGTGCCTTTGTTGCCTTGGTTTCAGACTACCTGGATGTGACCTCTTATGAGCTTGCGTTGGTGTCTGTTACTCATGGTGCGATGACAGCACAATAATAATGCATTTTCTTTCCAAGTAAGTCACACGATCGTCCGCTTCGAGAAATGAACACGCTGTCTTATTATTGTGCCTTTGTTGCCTTGGTTTCAGACTACCTGGATGTGACCTCTTATGAGCTTGCGTTGGTGTCTGTTACTCATGGTGCGATGACAGCACAATAATAATACATTTTCTTTCCAAGTAAATCACACGATCGTCTGCTTCGAGAAATGAACACGCTGTCTTATTATTGTGCCCTTGTTTCCTTGGTTTCAGACTACCTGGATGTGACCTCTTATGAGCTTGCGTTGGTGTCTGTTACTCATGGTGCGATGACAGCACAATAATAATACATTTTCTTTCCAAGTAAGTCACACGATCGTCCGCTTCAAGAAATGAACACGCTGTCTTATTATTGTGCCGTTGTTGCCTTGGTTTCAGACTACCTGGATGTGACCTCTTATGAGCTTGCGTTGGTGTCTGTTACTCATGGTGCGATGACAGCACAATAATAATACATTTTCTTTCCAAGTAAATCACACAATCGTCCGCTTCGAGAAATGAACACGCTGTCTTATTATTGTGCCCTTGTTTCCTTGGTTTCAGACTACCTGGATGTGACCTCTTATGAGCTTGCGTTGGTGTCTGTTACTCATGGTGCGATGACAGCACAATAATAATGTATTTTCTTTCCAAGTAAATCACACGATCGTCCGCTTCAAGAAATGGACACGCTGTCTTATTATTGTGCCCTTGTTGCCTTGGTTACAGTTTCGGGAGGTGGGTGGGTGGGGGGGGGGGGGGGGGCGTAAGAGCATTATTTACTGGCAAAACGAAAATTTCCAATAACTATCGCTGGCTGGGAAGGGTTTCAACATGATAAATGCCGCTGGCTGGCGCCCACAGCGAAATGTATACCTTCCTGGCTAGGAAAAGGCCTCAAAATAATGGATGCTGGCTGGCGACCTCGGAAAATAATCTCTTGCTAGCTGGCTCTGAAGAGCGGATATTTATTTCCCAGGGTAGTTAAATATTAACCAAAAATGTCTTAATCGATGCCCACATATCGTGTAAGTCAATAACAGATGAATTTAGAAAAAGTGTTCGTTGGGTACTCCTGATGTTTCGGTTGATGGTGGTACCTCTATTAAACATGACCTTGTATGTGGAGTGCCACAAGGATCTGTCTTGGGACCCATTTTGTATTTGCTTTATACTTCGCCGCTTTCAGACATCGTAAAGAAATTTAACTTGAGCTATCATTTTTATGCTGATGACTCACAGCTATACTTGTCTTTCCAACCAACCGTACTGGGTGATAGGGATCTAGCGGTGTTTAACATCGAGAGCTGTGTGAATGAAATTAATCATTGGATGATGGTTAATCGCCTTAAATTAAATAAAGACAAGACTGAATTATGATCTCCGCTAAACATCTTCCAGGTCCACTCCTTCACGAAATTTCAGTTGCTGGTGAAACTATTCACTCCGTGCATAAGGCGAGAAATATCGGCACTATGTTCGATAGCCATTTTTGCTTTAATGATCATGTTACTAAGATTTGCAAATCTTCGTTTTATCACCTGCGAAATATCAGCTATATTAGGAAGTATCTTTCTGCGGCCACTACTGAATTGCTGGCTCATATGTTTGTATCTTCGAAGTTGGATTATTGTAATTCTCTTTTGTATGGCCTACCAGCCTACACTACAAAAAAGCTACAACACGTCCAGAATGCCGCGGCGAGCCTCGTCACACTAACAACAAAGCATGATCACATTACGCCTGTTCTTTTTAATCTTCACTGGCTTCCCGTTAATCAACGTATTATTTTTAAGAGTTTTCTTATAACCTACAAGGCACTTAACAATTTGGCACCATCGTACATTTGTGATTTGCTTACATCTTACACTCCATCACGTCAACTACGCTCATCATCCGAGCACCTTCTGGTTTCTCCATCCTATATAACTTGAAAACATATGGCGCAAGATCTTTCTCTGTAGCAGCACCATCATTATGGAATGCTTTGCTATGTGAAATTAGAAACGTTCCGTCTGTGTCTTTTTTTAAAACTAGATTAAAAACTTTCCTTTTTAGAAAAGCTTTTTATAGTTAATTTTAGCTGTTTTAAGTGTTAATTTTAAAGTTCTGTAAGGCGCCTTTGAACAGTAGGATACTGGCACGGTATAAATCTTTTCTTCTTCTTCTTCTTCTTCTTCTTCTTATTATTATTATTATTATTATTATTATTATTATTATTAAAGGCCGCAGACTTCATGTTTTGGCTCTGCGCTCTCTACTCCTCTTACTGTCAACTATGGAGTACCAGAAGGAACTCTTCTTGGCCCTCGTGCTCTTCAATTTGTATATGAAGGAGCTCCCAAATGTAGTAGAGCACTGTGAGGTGGAATCATATGTGGACGACACGAAATTGCATGCGTCTATCTCACCAAAAGACATCGAGGATGGTCTGTCTAAGATCTCAACCGATCTGCTGTTGTCACTCTCTCCTTATTAATCGCGAGAAAACCAAGCTCTTGTTGTTTGACTTTCCTCGGAACATTTGCCGACTACCAGACATCTCCATGTGCTTCCTGGGGGAGGAGCTGAAACCTGTTTCTTCATGTAAAGGTCTTGGCTTGGTTTTACATCCAGGCCTGTCCTTTAAAGGGAACTTCTATTAAAACAACAAAATAACCACGGGACACAATGTTTGCAATTAAAATTGTTCGTTTTCCAACGAAAGCGTTTGTATCCGAAAAAATGAATCTGAAAAACGCTTGTGTAATAGGACATTTCGTGCTTGATATATAGCGTAGGAGTAGGTTGAAAATCAACACGTGTTTTGTAGAACTGATCGATCTAGGTGCTCATTAATAGGCCATTTCCGAGTTCATGTCTGCCTCCTCTTCAAAGCGAGTGCGAAGTTTTTGTTATGAAAATTTGTTTTCGTTCATATGTAAAGTAGAACTAATTACCATCACAAAAACTTCGCACTAAGACTCGCTTTGAAGAGGAGGCAGACATGAACTCGGAAATGGCCTATTATTGTTCTCGGCAACTGGATTAAAACTGATTAAACTACTTCAGCAACCGTCTGGACCCTAATGAGCAGAAATGAGTGACAACGAGCATAAAATGCCCGAAAGTGCCGAAGACGGTCTTCCAGCAAAACTAGCGACAAAAGAACAACCGAAGAAACTACCGAAGAGTGCATCGCCAGAGGAGAGCTCCGAAATTCAACAGCTGGTGAATACCTTATCTCAAGCTTTGAAGCAGAGTATGGCGGTGTCTACGGAAACGGAATCCAAGAGGAACATACCTGCGTGTCTATTCGGCGGGTCAAAATTTCAAAACGTGGTCCAGTTTCTTCAGTATGCGAATCTGGTACATATCAAACCATCAGAACTTCGAGCGTATTTGCTGACCCTGCTTGAGCAACCGGCCTACAAAGCAGTTCAGCTTCTGAATCTTTCAGAATCGCTAACCTTTTAAGAATTCATGGCGAAGCTGGTTGAAAGATTTGATTCGGGCAAGACAAGGGAAGATTATAAATTGCAGGTGCGAGCCAGGTGTCAAAGGGCGAATGATAACGTCTTTTTTTTTTTTTTTTTTTTTTTTTTAAATAATAATAACGTCTTTATTAAAAGCATCCGATAAAATTACATATCTGATGTAACAGTAAGAATTACAGTGATTAAGATGAATAAAAAAGACTAAATTGATTAAAAATACATATGGGGTATTTACACAGCAAGATTATATTTAAAAATTAATCTATTAAAAAAGCTATCTTTAAAACGTTCAGTGTTAATGCAGGGCCTGACGATGGAGTTCCTTCGAAGGTTTACAGTATGGTCTTTGTACCTTGGGAGCAAGCTTTTTAATGGATGATAATCACGTTTGAGGCTACAAAAAAGGCGTCTGTCGCTTTTCTCCAAAAGTTCATATATGCTGTAATTGGTCGACGTATAACGTCTCTTGTAGCATCTCTGTAGAAACTTTTGCGAATGAGGATTTCGAAGGATTTTCCGATAATGTGATGGAATTAATGAAAAATGCCTACCCAGAGGCTGTTTATTCGTTCAAGGTGGAGCTGGCAATAGATCAGTTTATTCAAGAAGTGACACTCAGTGATGATTTGCGGGAAAAGGTATTCATGAGTCAACCGGAGTCACTCGTGGAGGCTGTTCGTGTTGTTCGTCGATTAGAAAGTGCCCGTAAAGCTTGTCAGGATGTGCCGTCGGCTCTCCCACTCAGCGGAGAGTGGGAGAGTTTCATCTGAGATTCATGAGCTCAAGGAACTCGTGCTTTGTATGCTTGCCGCGAACCTGGCCATTTCGCTCAAAATTGTCCACACAAAGAAGGGGTAAACAGAGCTCGGGGCCTGCCGAGGGCAAGGCAGTCCCCGTGAGACCTGCAGAAGTGGCCCAAAAATCAGTGGTCGCCAATGAGGTAAACAGCCCGGCGTGTGTAAATAACAAGGTGTTGTCAGCAACATCAGACTCCGGTGACTTGTATATTACTAAACACTGGTGCAACTGTTAGTGTTTTGAATGAGGGAACATGGAGGAAAAGTGAGCTTGTTATGAAAATCGAGCCCGTCACCGGGATTTTGACTACAGCAAATGGAAATGAATTAACAGTTCTGGGTGAAACAAACGTTAGATTTCGTCTAGGAAATATTGATTGTTTTTGGCCAGTTATGATTGCACGGGGTCTATCCCATGACTGCATACTTGGCTCAGATTTTTTCCAGCACTTTCAATGTCAAATTCACTATGATTCAGGAACCGTTGTAGTAGGAAACACTAAAATTCCAATCAGGTACTGCAAGGTCACACCTAGTATTTGTCGAATTTGTCTGTGTGATGATATTCAAGTGGAACCTGGAACTGAGCAAGTTATAGAGGCCAATTTAGAGAACGGATTTGAACATAATACAGGTACTCCTGGGATTTTAGAGGAGTCAAGAGAACGGAGAGGCAAATCGGAAATCACTATAGCTCGTTCCTTAGTTATCCCCAGGAATGGATTGACTCTAGTTCGAGTTGCTAACTTCTCGGATAGGCCAATCAGACTATGGGCAGATCCTCCTGTTTCCTAATATCATCCTGTTAGTAATGGGGATGGCCATGTTGTGCCAATGGAACCAGATCAGGATCCAGCAAGCTCCTCTCGCCCATCTTGTTCAGTTATTGACAGACTAGGGCTTAAAGGGGAGCAGCCAAACAAAAGGATGAAATGTGGATGTCAGAGTAGCAAAGTAACCTGAAACGGCTTTCGGAGGAACCAAACGGAGCAGTTTTTGTGTCTGGTGACGAAATATGAGGACATCCTTTCGAAGGACAATTCTGATTTAGGAAATTCTGGTCTCTTAGAACATGCAATTGAGACGGGTGATTGCAAGCCAGTTAAACAGCCTCCTCGTCGAGTACCCCCCTATAAGCGAGAAGTTATTGATCAGCAACTGGGAGAGCTGCTAACTACAGGCAGGATTGAACCATCTCAAAGTCCTTGGAGCAGTCCTGTAGACTACCAGCTGATACAGAAGGATGCCATACCACTGCCTCGAACAGATAATGTGTTAGAGGCCTTGGGTGGGGCCCAGATGTTTTCAAGTCTGGATTTGGCCTTAAGGTACTGGCAGATGCAGGTGAAAGAAGAGGATAAGCCTAAGACTGCCTTTTCGACACATAAGGGACAATTTCAGTGGAGATTCATGACCTTCGGATTGACAAACGGACCCGCTAGCTCCACTCGATTAATGAATCTAGCACTCAGTAGAAGAAACCGACTGTTAAGGAGCGTCAGCTCTTGAGTCGATCAACAAGGAAAATATGGGAACAGTGGGAATTGCTGGAGATACGAGAAGTCGTACATTACCTGCGATCCACCGAGGGAACTTCCCCAGCTAACAGCATAATGGTCTTGCCTCAGGAGCTTATTAAAGAAGCGCTCTCTGAAGTGCACGATGGTCCAGCTGGTTCCCACTTAAGAAGGATGAAGACCTTGAGAAAGATGAAAAACAGGTTCTGGAGACCAGGGTTGACAAAAGCAGTGCATCGGTACTGCAGCAGTTGTCTGACATGTGTCAAGTGCAAGTCCGGACCTAAGCCAAAGGCACCTCTACATCCAATACCAACGGGGAAACCTATGCAGATAATTCATATTGACATTGTTGGTCCCTTGCCGCGGTCTCGAAGCGGAAAGCGTTACATTCTGACTGTGCAGTGCAGTTTCACAAAGTGGGCTGAGGCGTTTGCAATTCCCAATCAACGTGCCACTACTTGGGCAAGGGTGTTGGTGAAGAACTGGGTGTGTCGATATGGTGTGCCAGACAGCATGCACAGGTGTTTGGGGAAATGCGCCACTTGTTAAAGATCTACAAAACGCGGTCAACTGCGTACCAACCAGAGGGCAATGGACAGATTGAGAAACTGCAAATACCTTAAAGAGCATGCTGAAGGCCACAGTTGAAAATAATCCACAGAGTTGGGATGAACACCTAGATTACTGCATGATGGCTTTTAGAAGTAGTGTCCACTCCTCCACTGGACATACACCTTTTGAACTCATGTTTGGAAGGGAAATGCGAATACCCCTGGATGTAATGATGGGCAGGGCCGAAGTCGATGAAAGGAACTACTCGGGGTTTGTCATTGATCTTCAGAGTGGCTTGGAAACTGCGTAATGTGACGTGAGGGAAAGTCTGCGAGCAGCTCAGCGTCGGCAGAATGATTGCTACGACAAGGTGATTGCATTATTCTTTCGAAAATTTGATTTTTTAATCCAGTAGCTATATCACGTTACGTTATCATTTGAAATATTTTTTAATTACTTCATAACATGTGTATATATATTCTGTAAATTCGTTAGATTTCCAAATAAACTTAATGAAGGCTGGTATTGCCCAGCAGTATATCGTTAAAAAATACATTTTCGCGTTGTTTTATCAGTTGTGCAATAGTCTACTTGACTTCCATAAATAGTTTTAATAAATTTTGACAGATCACGATCTTCTCTGATCCAACGCTGTGCAAGACGTATCGTCCACGGTTTTTGCAAAGGTTTAAAACCTCAACTTCAGTGATAACATTTAACATATAACATATATTATAACATAACATAATATAACATAACATATTATGACATATTGTAACATATTACGCACGTATCAATGTCAAGCCCCGAGGGGGGTCTCCGGGCGCATTTGGAGCATTTGACTTCTATTTCCTACACTCGGGAATTTTTTGTCTGGGGCCCAGGCAGGGATGTTTGGTTTGCTGTTGTTGTTGTTGTTGAGGAGGAGGAGGAGGAGGAGGAGGAGGAATGGGACCTAATCACACTTGCTCGCCTGTGCGGCCATTCTGGTAAAACGGTTACCGACACGAAGAACTGAAAGTAGGTAGCAAGTTTGAGGAATGAAACAACATTACTACTTCTCACTATTCACTGTCAGTATGTTTATGGAACTCATTCTCTGGGAATTGGGAGGATTTTATGTTTTTTTTACCTTTTTCCTGACAATTAAGCTCTCGATTGACAGGGATCTAAATATTTAAGAAATAACACGACGTTTCTTTAAAAAATACATGTTTCAACAAAACCTTATGTCATCTTCAGTTTGAATTACAAAGTGAAGGGTTGAATAGATAGTGTGCGAAAGATTCTGTTGAAACATATTTTTTTAAAATCGTAACGTGTCTGCTACTATCCAGACCTTTTGGACCTGAATATAAAATGCCGATATTAAACAGGGTAACGCGACACGTTGTTGTTGCTGAGTTGTTGT
>OX421449.1:26132182-26144682 GCA_949126865.1 Montipora capitata | reverse complement strand
CATGGCTTGTAGCATGCAGGTCTAACAAGTATGAGGTGTTAGTCCATAGCCAAAACAAGTCACTAGACCTCTCTATGGGAGGGTGAGGGAAGGAAATCTCCACGTGTTGGGTAAGGCAATAAGGCTCATATGGGATATGAAGTATTACTTCTTGTGAAGTCACCTTAGTGATGTTTGAAAGATTAGTTCCAAATATAGCAGACATATTTATGGCCTTAGCTGCCTTAATGGCCGATGATATTAGCCTTTTTCTCAGACATATACATTTTTTGTTTAAATTTCCAGGTCCAAGTCACAAGTTGACAAATGGCAATGACACTGACTTCTTAAATTAAAAGATGTTGTCAATGGAAAGGTTTGAGTCTAGTTACTGACAAAATATAACCGTCCCAGCTATTCTAGTCTAATTTAAAGAAAAATTAAGGTACGTGGGAAGGACCCGGTTTTCATAAGATCAGCTAGATATATATATATATATATATATATATATATATATATATATATATATATATATACATAAATTGAAAGATTAAAGAGGACGCATCGATTCTCTGTTACTCTGAGTTTCGCGCCTAAGCGCTCGTCAGACAGAACTTTGACGAGCGCTTAGGCGCGAAACTCAGAGTAACAGAGAATCGATGCGTCCTCTTTAATCTTTCAATTTATGCATACTTAGCTCTGCTACCACAGCATTGAGCACTTTACGCCAAGGTTGACTCGACCTCCACATTTATATATATATATATACCTTATGATGTGTCCAAGTTTATCCTACGAAGAGTGCTCTACACCCACAAATGGGGGAGTGTTACAATAGTTCAATGAATGGGACTAGTCGTTTGACATTTGCCTACAGGCCTGTTTCGTGGAGGCTTTTAGGCTTCCACTCTTCAGGGCTTTTTAATTAACCAAGCAACCGTCACATCGGGCAACAACGAAAGCGTACAAACCTACGTAGGGCTCACTGACACCACTTTCAAGGCCAGACTCGCAAATCACAAGCAATCATTTATCAAGGAAACGCAACGGAATCAAACCGAGCTGAGTAAACACATATGGCATTTAAAGGAGGAAGGAGCTAACTATCAAGTAACATGGAAGATCCTGGGAAAGGCGAGAGCGTACACGAACGTAACAAAAACATGCAATCTGTGTAACTTAGAAAAGTTCTTTATTATCTGTCACAGCGATCTTGCATCCCTGAACAAAAGATCAGAATTGATTAGCACATGTAGGCACGCAAGAAAATTTCTTATAAAGAACGGATAGCACGCAAGAAAATTTCTTATAAAGAACGGATAGTGTGATAACAAGCATTTAAGTTACGCTACGCACGAACGATCTTGTAAATGCTTATGATAGCGATCTTGTGAATGCTTGTGATAGCGAGTTTGTGGACACTTACACTAATGACCTCGTGAATTTTTTCGCACGCACGTATGTGGAAAGATGATCATTTATAAATACTGCAGGCAACACACAGTTTAATTAAAAAGCCCTGAAGAGTGGAAGCCTAAAAGCCTCCACGAAACAGGCCTGTAGGCAAATGTCAAACGACTAGTCCCATTCATTGAACTATATATATATATATATATATATATATATATATATATATATATATATATATATATATATATATATATATATATATATATATATATATATATCTGAGCGAATTCGCTAAAAGGTAGCTGCTGAAGTTTTCGCTTGAGCACGGGCGTAGCCCGTGTTCAAGCCATTGTGGCCTCTCAAAATGGAGGGGACTTGCCGTCAAGACCTGCTTTGCCAAACAGCCCAGGGACAGTTATAGCTCTGAGTGGTGTGTCAAAAGCACAGGGCTGGGGGGGGGGGGGTGCTCCTTTGAGACTTTAACTGCAGTTAGAGTTTGTGGCCTTGTTAAGTGAGACTTTACAGTATAGCATGCCTTCATTGGCAATTTTCCCTGCACCAGTGTAGAGCTGAATGATAATTTGCTTTTGATCACCAATTAAAGTGAACCCACACTGTGGTGTGGGTAGGTGATTGGCAGTTGTCTGATTAAAGCACAGGGGTGGGGAGGGTAGCTTTTCTTTAAGTTTTTGACGTCAGAAGAATTCTCTTGTTTTCACAATTTCTGCAGCCACCTTTTGACAAATCCAGTTAGAAATTTATTATTATCTGCGCGTTTCTCTCCAGAATGGCATTCTGTGAGCCATGCTGAGTAAATCGAGTGTCATCAGGGGATATTTGACTGAATTTCAGGCGTTTGGCCCTTGATAATAATTTATTATTATCTCCGCGTTTCTCTCCAGAATGGCATTCTGTGAGCCAGGCTGAGTAAATCGAGTGTCATCAGTGGCTTTTTGACTGAATTTCAGGCGTTTGGCCCTTGATATCTGAGCGAATTCGCTAAAAGGTAGTTGCTGAAGTTTTCGCTTGAGCACGGGCGTAGCTCGTGTTCAAGCCATTGTGGCCTCTCAAAATGGAGGGGGCTTGCCGTCAAGGCCTGCTTTGCCGAACAGCCATGGGACAGTTCTAGCTCTGAGTTGTGTGTCAAAAGCACAGGGCTGGGGGTTTGCTGTTTTGAGACTTTAACTGCAGTTAGAGTTTGTGGCCTCGTTAAGGGAGATTTTACAGTATAGCGTGCCTTCATTGGCTATTTTCCCTGCACCAGTGTAGAGCTGAATGATAATTTGCTTTTGATCACCAATTAGAGTGAAGCCACACTGTGGTGTGGGTAGGTGATTGGCAGTTGTATGACCAAAGCACAGGGGTGGGGAGAGTAGCTTGTATTTAAGTTTGTGACGGCAGCAAAATTGGCTTGTTTTCACAATTTGTGCAGCCACCTTTTGACAAATCCAGTTAGAAATTTATTATTATCTGCGCGTTTCTCTCCAGAATGGCATTCTGTGAGCCAGGCTGAGTAAATCGAGTGTCATCAGTGGATATTTGACTGAATTTCAGGCGTTTGGCCCTTGATATCTGAGCGAATTCGCTAAAGGGTAGCTGCTGAAGTTTTCGCTTGAGCACGGGCGTAGCCCGTGTTCAAGCCATTGTGGCCTCTCAAAATTGAGGGGGCTTGCCGTCAAGGCCTGCTTTGCCAAACAGCCCAGGGACAGTTCTAGCTCTGAGTTGTGTGTCAAAAGCACAGGGCTGGGGGGTTGCTGTTTTGAGACTTTAACTGCAGTTAGAGTTTGTGGCCTCGTTAAGGGAGATTTTACAGTATAGTGTGCCTTTATTGGCAATTTTCCCTGCACCACTGTAGAGCTGAATGATAATTTGCTTTTGATCACCAATTAGAGTGAAGCCACACTGTGGTGTGGGTAGGTGATTGGCAGTTGTATGACCAAAGCACAGGGGTTGGGAGAGTAGCTTTTATTTAAGTTTGTGACGGCTGCAAAATTGGCTTGTTTTCAAAATTTGTGCAGCCACCTTTTGACAAATCCAGTTAGAAATTTATTATTATCTGCGCGTTTCTCTCCAGAATGGCATTCTCTGAGCCAGGCTGAGTAAATCGAGTGTCATCAGTGGATATTTGACTGAATTTCAGGCGTTTGGCCCTTGATAATAATTTATTATTATCTCCGCGTTTCTCTCCAGAATGGCATTCTGTGAGCCAGGCTGAGTAAATCGTGTGTCATCAGTGGATTTTTGACTGAATTTCAGGCGTTTGGCCCTTGATATCTGAGCGAATTCGCTAAAAGGTAGCTGCTGAAGTTTTCTCTCTAGCACGGGCGTAGCCCGTGTTCAAGCCATTGTGGCCTCTCAAAATGGAGGGGGTTTGCCGTCAAGGCCTGCTTTGCCAAACAGCCCAGGGACAGTTCTAGCTCTGAGTTGTGTGTCAAAAGCAAAGGACTGGGGGGGTTGCTGTTTTCAGACTTTAACTGCAGTTAGAGTTTGTGGCCTCGTTAAGGGAGATTTTACAGTATAGCGTGCCTTTATTGGCAATTTTCCCTGCACCAGTGTAGAGCTGAATGATAATTTGCTTTTGATCACCAATTAGAGTGAAGCCACACTGTGGTGTGGGTAGGTGATTGGCAGTTGTATGACCAAAGCACAGGGGTGGGGAGAGTAGCTTTTATTTAAGTTTGTGACGGCAGCAAAATTGGCTTGTTTTCACAATTTGTGCAGCCACCTTTTGACAAATCCAGTTAGAAATTTATTATTATCTGCGCGTTTCTCTCCAGAATGGCATTCTGTGAGCCAGGTCGAGTAAATCGAGTGTCATCAGTGGATTTTTGACCGAATTTCAGGCGTTTGGCCCTTGATATCTGAGCGAATTCGCTAAAAGGTAGCTGCTGAAGTTTTCGCTTGAGCACGGTCGTAGCCCGTGTTCAAGCCATTGTGGCCTCTCAAAATGGAGGGGGCTTGCCGTAAAGGCCTGCTTTGCCAAACAGCCCAGGGACAGTTCTAGCTCTGAGTTGTGTGTCAAAAGCACAGGGCTGGGGGGTTGCTGTCTTGAGACTTTAACTGCAGTTAGAGTTTGTGGCCTCGTTAAGGGAGATTTTACAGTATAGCGTGCCTTCATTGGCAATTTTCCCTGCACCAGTGTAGAGCTGAATGATAATTTGCTTTTAATCACCAATTAGAGTGATCCAAACTGTGGTGTGGGTAGGCGATTGGCAGTTGTATGACCAAAGCACAGGGGTGGGGAGAGTAGCTTTTATTTAAGTTTGTGACGGCAGCAAAATTGGCTTGTTTTCACAATTTGTGCAGCCACTTTTTGACAAATCCAGTTAGAAATTTATTATTATCTGCGCGTTTCTCTCCAGAATGGCATTCTGTGAGCCAGGCTGAGTAAATCGAGTGTCATCAGTGGATTTTTGACTGAATTTCAGGCGTTTGGCCCTTGATATCTGAGCAAATTCGCTAAAGGGTAGCTGCTGAAGTTTTCGCTTGAGCACGGGCGTAGCCCGTGTTCAAGCCATTGTGGCCTCTCAAAATGGAGGGGGCTTGCCGTAAAGGCCTGCTTTGCCAAACACCCCAGGGACAGTTCTAGCTCTGAGTTGTGTGTCAAAAGCACAGGGCTGGGGGGTTGCTGTTTTGAGACTTTAACTGCAGTTAGAGTTTGTGGCCTCGTTAAGGGAGATTTTACAGTATAGCGTGCCTTCATTTGCAATTTTCCCTGCACCAGTGTAGAGCTGAATGATAATTTGCTTTTGATCACCAATTAGAGTGAAGCCACACTGTGGTGTGGGTAGGTGATTGGCAGTTGTATGACCAAAGCATGGGGTGGGGAGAGTAGCTTTTATTTAAGTTTGTGACGGCAGCAAAATTGGCTTGTTATCACAATTTGTGCAGCCACCTTTTGACAAATCCAGTTAGAAATTTATTTTTATCTGCGCGTTTCTCTCCAGAATGGCATTCTGTGAGCCAGGCTGAGTAAAAGGAGTGTCATCAGTGGATATTTGACTGAATTTCAGGCGTTTGGCCCTTGATAATAATTTATTATTATCTCCGCGTTTCTCTCCAGAATGGCATTCTGTGAGCCAGGCTGAGTAAATCGAGTGTCATCAGTGGATTTTTGACTGAATTTCAGGCGTTTGGCCCTTGATATCTGAGCGAATTCGCTAAAAGGTAGCTGCTGAAGTTTTCGCTTGAGCACGGGCGTAGCCCGTGTTCAAGCCATTGTGGCCTCTCAAAATGGAGGGGGCTTGCCGTCAAGGCCTGCTTTGCCAAACAGCCCAGGGACAGTTCTAGCTCTGAGTTGTGTGTCAAAAGCACAGGGCCGGGGGGTTGCAGTTTTGAGACTTTAACTGCAGTTAGAGTTTGTGGCCTCGTTAAGGGAGATTTTACAGTATAGCGTGCCTTTATTGGCAATTTTCCCTGCACCACTCTAGAGCTGAATGATAATTTGCTTTTGATCACCAATTAGAGTGAGGCCACACTGTGGTGTGGGTAGGTGATTGGCAGTTGTATGACCAAAGCACAGCGGTAGGGAGAGTAGCTTTTATTTAAGTTTGTGGCGGCAGCAAAATTGGCTTGTTTTCACAATTTGTGCAGCCACCTTTTTACAAATCCAGTTAGAAATTTATTATTATCTGCGCGTTTCTCTCCAGAATGGCATTCTGTGAGCCAGGCTGAGTAAATCGTGTGTCATCAGTGGATTTTTGACTGAATTTCAGGCGTTTGGCCCTTGATATCTGAGCGAATTCGCTAAAAGGTAGCTGCTGAAGTTTTCGCTTGAGCACGGGCGTAGCCCGTGTTCAAGCCATTGTGGCCTCTCAAAATGGAGGGGGTTTGCCGTCAAGGCCTACTTTGCCAAACAGCCCAGGGACAGTTCTAGCTCTGAGTTGTGTGTCAAAAGCACAGGGCTGGGGGGGGGTTGCTGTTTTCAGACTTTAACTGCAGTTAGAGTTTGTGGCCTGGTTAAGGGAGATTTTACAGTATAGCGTGCCTTCATTGGCAATTTTCCCCGCACCAGTGTAGAGCTGAATGATGATTTGCTTTTGATCACCAATTAGAGTGAAGCCACACTGTGGTGTGGGTAGGTGATTGGCGGTTGTATGACAAAAGCACAGGGGTGGGGAGAGTAGCTTTTATTTAAGTTTGTGACGGCAGCAAAATTGGCTTGTTTTCACAATTTGTGCAGCCACCTTTTGACAAATCCAGTTAGAAATTTATTATTATCTGCGCGTTTCTCTCCAGAATGGCATTCTGTGAGCCAGGCTGAGTAAATCGAGTGTCATCAGTGGATTTTTGACTGAATTTCAGGCGTTTGGCCCTTGATAATAATTTATTATCTCCGCGTTTCTCTCCAGAATGGCATTCTGTGAGCCAGGCTGAGTAAATCGAGTGTCATCAGTGGATTTTTGACTGATTTTCATGCGTTTGGCCCTTGATATCTGAGCGAATTCGCTAAAAGGTAGCTGCTGAAGTTTTAGCTTGAGCACTGGCGTAGCCCGTGTTCAAGCCATTGTGGCCTCTCAAAATGGAGGGGGCTTGCCGTCAACGCCTGCTTTGCCAAACAGCCCAGGGACAGTTCTAGCTCTGAGTTGTGTGTCAAAAGCACAGGGCTGGGGGTTGCTGTTTTGAGACTTTAACTGCAGTTAGAGTTTGTGGCCTCGATAAGGGAGATTTTACAGTATAGCGTGCCTTTATTGGCAATTTTCCCCGCACCACTGTAGAGCTGAATGATAATTTGCTTTTGATCACCAATTAGAGTGAAGCCACACTGTGGTGTGGGTAGGTGATTGGCAGTTGTATGACCAAAGCACAGGGGTGGGGAGAGTACCTTTTTTTTACGCTTGTGACGGCAGCAAAATTGGCTTGTTTTCACAATTTGTGCAGCCACCTTTTGACAAATCCAGTTAGAAATTTATTATTATCTGCGCGTTTCTCTCCAGAATGGCATTCTGTGAGCCAGGCTGAGTAAATCGAGTGTCATCAGTGGTCATTTGACTGAATTTCAGGCGTTTGGCCCTTGATAATAATTTATTATCTCCGCGTTTCTCTCCAGAATGGCATTCTGTGAGCCAGGCTGAGTAAATCGAGTGTCATTAGTGGATTTTTGACTGATTTTCATGCGTTTGGCCCTTGATATCTGAGCGAATTCGCTAAAAGTTAGCTGCTGAAGTTTTAGCTTGAGCACTGGCGTAGCCCGTGTTCAAGCCATTGTGGCCTCTCAAAATGGAGGGGGCTTGCCGTCAACGCCTGCTTTGCCAAACAGCCCAGGGACAGTTCTAGCTCTGAGTTGTGTGTCAAAAGCACAGGGCTGGGGGTTGCTGTTTTGAGACTTTAACTGCAGTTAGAGTTTGTGGCCTCGATAAGGGAGATTTTACAGTATAGCGTGCCTTTATTGGCAATTTTCCCCGCACCACTGTAGAGATGAATGATAATTTGCTTTTGATCACCAATTAGAGTGAAGCCACACTGTGGTGTGGGTAGGTGATTGGCAGTTGTATGACCAAAGCACAGGGGTGGGGAGAGTACCTTTTTTTTACGCTTGTGACGGCAGCAAAATTGGCTTGTTTTCACAATTTGTGCAGCCACCTTTTGACAAATCCAGTTAGAAATTTATTTTTATCTGCGCGTTTCTCTCCAGAATGGCATTGTGTGAGCCTGGCTGAGTAAATCGAGTGTCATCACAGGATTTTTGACTGAATTTCAGGCGTTTGGCCCTTGATATCTGAGCGAATTCGCTAAAAGCTAGCTGCTGAAGTTTTCGCTTGAGCACGGGCGTAGCCCGTGTTCAAGTCATTGTGGCCTCTCAAAATGGAGGGGCTTTGCCGTCAACGCCTGCTTTGCCAAACAGCCCAGGGACAGTTCTAGCTCTGAGTTTTGTGTCAAAAGCACAGGGCTGGGGGGGGGGTTGCTGTTTTCAGACTTTAACTGCAGTTAGAGTTTGTGGCCTGGTTAAGGGAGATTTTACAGTATAGCGTGCCTTCATTGGCAATTTTCCCCGCACCAGTGTAGAGCTGAATGATAATTTGCTTTTGATCACCAATTAGAGTGAAGCCACACTGTAGTGTGGGTAGGTGATTGGCAGTTGTATGACCAAAGCACAGGGGTGGGGAGAGTAGCTTTTATTTAAGTTTGTGACGGCAGCAGAATTGGCTCGTTTTCACAATTTGTGCAGCCACCTTTTGACAAATCCAGTTAGAAATTTATTTTTATCTGCGCGTTTCTCTCCAGAATGGCATTCTTTGAGCCAGGCTGAGTAAATCGAGTGTCATCAGTGGATTTGTGACTGAATTTCAGGCGTTTGGCCCTTGATATCTGAGCGAATTCGCTAAAAGGTAGCTGCTGAAGTTTTCGCTTGAGCACAGGCGTAGCCCTTGTTCAAGCCATTGTGGCCTCTCAAAATGGAGGGGGCTTGCCGTCAAGGCCTGCTTTGCCAAACAGCCTAGGGACAGTTCTAGCTCTGAGTTGTGTGTCAAAAGCACAGGGCTGGGGGGGTTGCTGTTTTGAGACTTTAACTGCAGTTAGAGTTTGTGGCCTCGTTAAGGGAGATTTTACAGTATAGTGTGCCTTTATTGGCAATTTTCCCTGCACCACTGTAGAGCTGAATGATAATTTGCTTTTGATCACCAATTAGAGTGAAGCCACACTGTGGTGTGGGTAGGTGATTGGCAGTTGTATGACCAAAGCACAGGGGTGGGGAGAGTAGCTTTTATTTAAGTTTGTGACGGCAGCAAAATTGGCTTGTTTTCACAATTTGTGCAGCCACCTTTTGACAAATCCAGTTAGAAATTTATTTTTATCTGCGCGTTTCTCTCCAGAATGGCATTCTGTGAGCCAGGCTGAGTAAATCGAGTGTCATCAGTGGATATTTGACTGAATTTCAGGCGTTTGGCCCTTGATAATAATTTTTTATTATCTGCGCGTTTCTCTCCAGAATGGCATTCTGTGAGCCAGGCTGAGTAAATCGAGTGTCATCAGTGGATTTTTGACTGAATTTCAGGCGTTTGGCCCTTGATATCTGAGCGAATTCGCTAAAAGGTAGCTGCTGAAGTTTTCGCTTGAGCACAGGCGTAGCCCGTGTTCAAGCCATTGTGTCCTCTCAAAATGGAGGGGGTTTGCCGTCAAGGTCTGCTTTGCCAAACAGCCTAGGGACAGTTCTAGCTCTGAGTTGTGTGTCAAAAGCACAGGGCTGGGGGGGTTGCTGTTTTTGAGACTTTAACTGCAGTTAGAGTTTGTGGCCTCGTTAAGGGAGATTTTACAGTATAGCGTGCCTTCATTGGCAATTTTCCCTGCACCAGTGTAGAGCTGAATGATAATTTGCTTTTGATCACCAATTAGAGTGAAGCCACACTGTGGTGTGGGTAGGTGATTGGCAGTTGTATGACCAAAGCACATGGGTGGGGAGAGTAGCTTTTATTTAAGTTTGTGACGGCAGCAAAATTGGCTTGTTTTCACAATTTGTGCAGCCACCTTTTGACAAATCCAGTTAGAAATTTATTATTATCTGCGCGTTTCTCTCCAGAATGGCATTCTGTGAGCCTGGCTGAGTAAATCGAGTGTCATCAGTGGATTTTTCACATAATTTCAGGCGTTTGGCCTTTGATATCTGAGCGAATTCGCTAAAAGGTAGCTGCTGAAGTTTTCGCTTGAGCACGGGCGTAGCCCGTGTTCAAGCCATTGTGGACTCTCAAAATGGAGGGGGCTTGCCGTCAAGGCCTGCTTTGCCAAACAGCCCAGGGACAGTTCTAGCTCTGAGTTGTGTGTCAAAAGCACAGGGCTGGGGGGGTTGCTGTCTTGAGACTTTAACTGCAGTTAGAGTTTGTGGCCTCGTTAAGGGAGATTTTACAGTATAGCGTGCCTTCATTGGTAATTTTCCCTGCACCAGTGTCGAGCTGAATGATAATTATCTTTTGATCACCAATTAGAGTGAAGCCACACTGTGGTGTGGGTTGGTGATTGGCAGTTGTATGACCAAAGCACAGGGGTGGGGAGTTAAAAATTTTTGAAAATAGAGTACAAGTAAAAATCTAAGGATAAAATGGCCTAATTATTACAGCAGTGGAGACTATATAGTCTCTGAAAGACTAACAATGCCTATTGTAATGGAATACAATTAAGTAGTAAATTGTATGGTACAATACAAGCCAAAACTAAAGCTTGATCACTAAAACAAAAGTAATGATGTAATAATAAAATCTAGAGTTATGCAAGTGATTCAATCTATTTATGTAATACCGACTACAAATTAGATGGGACTATATTGGAAACAAAAAAGCTTTTTATGGAACATTGAAATTGATCCGTTTTTTTGAACGGAATTCACAGCGCTTATTGAGGCCAAAAGGCTGCAGTGTGCGCAATTGTGCCGCCCAATAACCCTCCGCTTTAATAAAGTGTTATCTAAATCTCCATCAGTGTTCATTATCATTATCAGTCCGAAAGGTTGTGAGGAAATTTATTGAAATGAATGGCAAGCTCGCACGATTTTTTGTTTCTTTTCATGTCAGATTTGTGGTTTCTGAACCTGACTTTAAATGCATTGGAAGTCGAACCAACATACTGCACTTTGCATTTGTTGCAGGAAGCTAAGTAAATAATTCCGGTCGAATTGCATCCAAGGTTTTGTTTGATTTGATACGACCGGCCAGTTGCAAAACTTGAAAATTCATCAGCTTCCAACAAATAATTACAACAGAGATCACATCTTTTGTTGCATTTAAAACATCCGCAATTTTCAGCCTTGTCATAGTTTCGACTTCTTTTGAATTTGGAGGATGCAAGAATGTCCTTCAAATTCTTTGTTCTACGGTATGCTGGAATGACGGATTTGGCAGGAAAAATTTCCCTTACTACTTGGTTGGATTCGAGCAAGTGAAAATGTTTTTTAATGATCAACGAAATATTAGGTAGCCTCCGATTGTAATCGACCACTAAGGGAAAGGTTTTTTTCTTAGTTTTTGTTTTTGGCTTGAGAACATCTGATCTCTCCAATTGCATGGCCTTCTGTATGGTTTTCAAAGTTGTATGGTGTATGGTTTTCAAAGTTTTTGATATTTTATTGCTTAGTTTTCTCCACAAAAATACTTCAGAAGATCTTAAAAGTTTTAAAAGTGCTCAAGCGAGGTATGGAAGGTAAAGTTTTTTTATTTCAAAAATTATTTTGCTATTTGTTTAGGACTTTTGTTCACGATCGGTAGTTTGATAGCCTCTCGATTAACACTTTAAATACCTCGTTAACTTTATGATCTCTGTACTTATATAATAAACAAAATTTCTTCATGATTGGCTCGTTTGTACCATTTTTATTACTCACTCGTTTTAAAGGATCGTTAAACTCACTCGTTCGCTTCGCTCACTCGTTCGTTTACGCGATCCTTCACAACTCGTGAATAAAAATCGTACGCACTCACCAACCATGAAGTAATCTATGTTTCCTTCTATGTCACGCCTTTTAAAGGTGCAGGAAATTTACAATTCAGTTTTGTAAAAAAAACGGTCCGACCGCTATAACTTTTCAACCATTCATGCCAATGTCCCTAATATTTTGGTGTCTTGTGCTAGCCATATAACTATTATTTTATGATAGAAATCACTTTCCCAAGCCTTTCATAAGTGCGGCACAATGCGAAACACCGTTTCCTTACATGTCACGCCTTGTAAAAGTGCAGGAAATAGGCCATTTTACAGTTGTTTGCTCTGCAACCTAGCCTATGAATGTCTGCGAGGCTGCCGGTGACCTTGCATTGATACAGCCCCGACTGCTTTTATCATGCAAATTGTGTTGTTGTAATTCTAATTAGTCCGTATTAACATTACAAAAGCACGGAGGTTTGTATCAAAACAGGGTCACCGGCAGCCTTGCTTCCATTCGTAGGCCAGGTAACTTAGCTAGAACTGTAAAATGGTCTATTTACAATTCAGTTTTGTAAAAAAACGGTCCGACCGCTATAACTTTCCAACGATTTATGACAGTATCCTCAATCTTTTGTTGGCTTGTGCTAGCCATATGAGTATTATTTTATGATAGAAATCACTTTCCCAACCCTTTCATAAGTGCCGAAATTCGACAAACTGTTTCCTTACATGTCACTCCTTGTAAAGGTGCAAGAAATTTGCAA
>OX421449.1:26112182-26124682 GCA_949126865.1 Montipora capitata | reverse complement strand
AAACTCTTGTTTCGTACCTTGGCCACAACGGATCTGTGTGTTGGTATCATTGCTCAGCCTCTGACTGCCATCGCACTGATGCCAGGAGTTAAACAACATATTCAAGTTTGTCGATATGTTAGTGCCATACGTTTTTTAACAGCTTACCCCTTGTGTATGGTATCCATGCTTACATCGACTGCGATAACCGTGGACAGGTTGTTTGCCTTGTCTTTGGGGCTCAGATACAGACAAGTTGTAACTCTGAGGCGGACCTATCTTGTTGTGACCTTCTTTTGGGTGTTGTCTATTGTATTTACAGGGACTTCATTTTTTAGCACTAGGGTAACGCCTTGGTATTGGTTTATAGTTGTTTCGTCGAGTTTGGCAATATCTGCTTTCTCCTACGCAAAAATATTTCTTTTGCTGCGCCATAATCAAAATCAAGTCAACAGTCGTGCTTTCTGGCAAAGACAACAGAACCAAGCATTTGGATCGCCAAACGCAGAAGTATACACAAAGACAGTTTTTACTATCTTGTGGGTGCAGATGGCTTTGTTTGTTTGCTATGTACCTTACAGTATTGTTGGCCTTATCATTCGTAAAAAGACGAGTGTGTCGATTGTTTTCATCTGGAGATGTGCAGGAACATTACTTTTTTGTAACTCTTCCTTAAACCCGGTTCTTTACTTCTGGAAGATGAGAGCCGTAAAAATTGCTGTGAAGGAAACAATGAGAAACACATGCTTTTTTCGTGGTTGCAGCTAACGCTTTGATAGTTGTTTTTAGGTTGTTAAAATCATTGTTTTGCCTTTCTGAAAACATCTCAGTTTGGAACCAAAGCCTTTTAGGAACAAAATTTATTTGCTTGAAAGGGAGACGTAATCATCGCACGTAGCTGGATGATTTATAAGCAATTGTAGCTTATAGGTACATGAAAAATGCAAGTGGCTTCAACGGGTCTCGAACCAACCCCGGCATGACCTATATGATGTCGATGCAATGCCTTACTAACTGAGTTATGGGGCAACTCAGTTCAGTGGGAGCGGGTGAATTTTTTGGGCTCATGTGTCTCGTAAAAGGACATGATGAATGAAATAACTGTAATTTCTTTCTTTTTTGTCGAACTTTATTCCCAGTTATATTGTTAATACAGCTCAGTGCAATACATCATGGATGTGTTATTCTTTTAGCGAGGAAGATATCGGTATCAACTAGAGCAAATAAGAAAACCTAGTAAAGTGTATGTTGCGCATTGTGAACACTTAGTAGTTTATTTCCCTAAATCGACTGAAAACATCTTTCTCGATAAATCCTTTTTAATTTACCGGCTGCGTTTAATATTCCGGTAAGCACGCGTTGCTTTTGCCAATTACATCCGCTTTTCAGCGAATTGTAGTTTCGATTCATACTCAACCACATCGCGCTTAATCATCCTCAAATTTTGACGACTAGTAGTCGAACCAAACATAGTCATTCGTGAATTACCATAAGAACTGCCGTATCTGTCAGATGGGGATTTTAAGATACGAAAAAATATTATCTTAAGAATCGAAAAAGCATTTATTTTAACGAAATGTACAACTGACGTTAATCAATCCTTAGCAGAGCAGGATATTGATCTTTCGTAATTGAAAGCAATCACATTTCACCCGGCTCCATTTTTATTGGCGGGATAGCTAAAGGGGGCAAAGATAACAAACTTTGCAATTGATGGGGCATGATATTTGGTGAAAACGATTGCTCCAGCTATGTAGTGTAAACACGCTCTGCCTATGGTTGGACTAAAAGGAAAAAATGTTGACTTAAATGGCTAGCTTATCCGGCAGGTTATGAGGTTTACGTGCGGACTACAAATTTCAGATATATGTGCATTGTCGTTTCAATGAAAACAAAGATAGCCCCGTATTGATGTTACAACCATACGGGTTAATGAATGTAATTAATGAACAAATTTTAATCGAATTGACTTTTATTCTGAGATTGCTAAGTAGTTCCATTTCTTCGTGATGTTCTATATAAAAATGTATTAATGATATTGTGATAAAGACAATAAAATACATAAATACATAAATAAACAAAACCTCTTCCTCCTTCATCTAAAATGAAGTCACACGATGCTCATATAGATCATTTAATTCCTGCCAATGACGTTGGGTACTCCTAGATCATAGAATAATCAGAACATTTTTGCCTAGCTCCACTTTCATTTGTAGCCCCAGTTGCTAGTGGCACAATAATGCCTTTGCAAAGTTCTTTCACTCTACACTGTTAACTGACGCCACCTTGGGACCATCTTTCCATGATCTCATGCGCACCTCTTCCCTTTCTTTTTTAAATGTTCGACTCCACGTGGTCTTTTGCCTTCCTTTTCTATCTTTTACTTCCGGAACCTAGCTTATAGTAACGACGAGTTAATTTCCTGATCTTATTTATAAATATATAACGGGCCAACGGGCCAACTGACAATAATGATGTAAGTCTACAGAGCTTTTTATGAGAAAGCAATGCAAAGAACATGACGCCGGCGTCTCTCGTCGATAAAGGTGGACAACTAGTTACGGTGATTCGAGAATTTCGTAAAGCCACCCGCAAATGAGTTGATAGCAGTTTGGGAGCTTCACAACCCTTCAACAACGTACACTCTCTATTGAAGAATTCATTGCGAGGCGAAGAATCCTTCTTGTAAAGAAAGCAAACTATCCAGTCGAGCACACGTCAACGATCGATTCCTTAGATATTTCCTTTCACTGAGCATGAACTTTGACCGTGTGCAATAGGACTGCTTCAAAGTAGCGGAAATGCTATCACATATACTGAGCAGGACCTTCGAAAATGGCGAAGCCAGAAGCCTGAATCAGCAGACAATCAACTCCAGTTAATTAATACAGAAAAACATTCCATGTCTATTCGTGAAGGATAACAACGCCAAAGAAATTACCACCAGGCATCCAAAAATGACTCAGGGAAGTTACAGGCTTGTGGAAACTGTGGCTGATGTCCCCATTCCCGAGAGTAGTGCTCGGAACGAATGCTACATGTCATTTTTTCTCACAAACTAGTACACCTCTCCAAGGTATGCCTGACAAACTCAGGAAGGAAAGATGCCCTCGACATAAGAGCTGCGAGTAACAGTACAGTACAAGTACAAGTCTTTGGAAGGTCACAGCCAATTGCCTAGTAACCACATGTTTTGTTGGTCCAATACGTACAACACCCTTATTACCTATATGTGCCCATGTCATCTTCTGTAGAGATTACCCCTTTTTGAAGTATCCCTGTCCTTGATGCCAGTACGAAAACAAACACCTGCTTTGTGCAAGATAGACTCTGCCGTAGAAACAAAGATATTACCTAGGACCCTGTACAATCCTGGCCCGGGATATATATGAATCTGAAGAAATCTACTATGAAGTCACTAGCATATTGTGAGACTGAGATGTCAAACTTGGGATCTTACTAAATGCGTATCAAGACACCACAAATCCAAACTAGTGTAATCATTGCAGCATTCCTATTATCATATTATGCAGCCTGTCAAACTAATTGATAAAAATGGTAAGCCACGTCCCTTTCCACTATGAAAGAAAACCGTAGAATATAAAGAATATAAGAATGAAAGAATACAAAAAGAATATAAAATAATATAACTGAGATGCCTTTACATCATAGGCTTTTTCCAGGTCCCCAATACCACAATGAGACTAATCGGAGTGTTTCCCCAACACTAAAACACCCCACCTCGACCACCCTTCGAGGGGCTTTCCAGGAGGAACTAAAACGACTAACACAGGCAGGCATTGTTTTACAAGTACATGATGAATACAAGCCGAGCGTAACTCCACCGAAGTTACAAGAACGCCCAAAGGAAAAGTTGCCTTTGCCTGAATCCCCATGACTTCTATATGGTGGTCAACTGCAACTCTTACTGTGTGAGATTCACAGAGAGCCACGCGATAGCTCCACACCACCTGTTAGTCCCTAGAGAGGCTTACTCACTAACTTTTTTGCAAAAACATGATCATCGAAAGTGACCATAAACTACTGGAGCTAGAGTGTATGGAAGATAAGTATATAAAGTGCATCTCCACGACGTTCAAGGGTACTCTTCAAAATCGCCAAATACGACGTGGAAATTAACTACCGTGACATCCAAGGGAAAACAAACGCGATTATGCTCAGTCCAGAGTCTGCTCCATGACATCCGCCGACGAAAACCGGGTGGCATCACTACTCAAAGTTGGACCCCTTGGATTACCAAACTACACAAGTCAAGACATCAGCCATCTGAAGGACGTCATTCCTAACCTCCATGCTAGATTGAAATGCCACGTAAGCACAAAGAAATGTATTCTAAAGTATAAAGACTGTTTCTTTTTGCCTGGTTTTCTCAAAAGACATCGAAGACATGACCGACAACTGCCCTACTCGCATGTGGTTTTCCAACATTCGCTGCCGCAAAACATCCCGACGCACCTCTTAGTGATGTGGGGGCGTTGGCCAGCCAAGCCACCGTAACGTTTATTCAGTCTCAACAGACGAATAACAAACTAAGAATAAATCGCAACAACTAAGTGCATCAAAGGCGACTAAGGGCAGTAAAGACGCCTTTGAAGTTTTACGGTATCCTTATATCATCTAAAATAAGGGTATCGGCTTATAAGCGAATAATTACGGTATTGGATGACTTGTGAATGTGGCATAGTGCCTGAACAATGTACTTTCATTTCATGTTTAATGTACTGGGTGAATCATTGCCTATTGTAGATTATATCATAAGCTCACTAATGCACGCATTTTAATTTGTTCTAACCTAATAATTATGACACATTGCTGATGTCATCAGCAAAAACTTTTAATTCTTTATTATTGTAACGTTTTTTGTTTGGTTTCACAGCACGACTTAGGAGAAAACAGCTAGAAGATAAATACAAATCAACTGGAAGCCATTAAAGTGCCCCTGTGACCAAAAAATCAATTCATATTTTTCTTTGGATTTCAAAACTATGTTAACAAAACTCTAAGTGACCCACGTTTTAAGCCTTGATTTCAAAAAGACACCTATTTATTTTAACTGTAATTTTCCTATTTAATGGTCCGCCATTACTAACATTATGTTCTTGAGAGAGCTGGATCGAGGAGAAAATGACGTCAAAGGCTCACTAGTTTAAGAATGCAATACGTGTGTATGCCGCAGAATTAATATGCAGCACGGGGGTTTTGGGTTTTCAGACTTTTAAACTCACGCTTTGCATATATAATAAGCTGCGTTCACACGCTGAAATTTTAAGCTAGTGAGCCTCTGGCGTCTTTTTTCCCTGGATCCAACCGTCTGAGGTCCAATCGGTCAGTTTTGAACGTGAGTAATGGCGGACCGTGAAATCCAAAACTTACACTCAAAGTAAACGGCCTTTGGATAAAAATCAAAGCTCAAAATTTTGCCAGTCAGGTATTAAGCAAACACACTTTCAAAATCTGAAGGAAAAAAGGAAGTGGTTTTTTTGATCACAGGGGCACTTTAAAGTATTTATTAAGTCAATCCAAACATGTTCTCGCATCCAGGTATTTAAAACTCCAAACGATATCTATGACATGTAACAAGCCCTTCACGTCACATCACCCCTTTTCACAAAGAAAACTGCCAAAAAAAAAAGAAGAACAAACTTGTATCAAGTGTCCTATCTGAGGGGTTTCCGGATCATTCGGCCACTTCTTGTAGTACCCACAGCAGGCCCTGGCGTACTTGTAAAAGCAACAGAAACTAAAACAGTCTGCGGCCTGCAAACTTGGTCGTTATCTGGCGGTGGCTGAACCACAGTGGGACTATCTCAAAACTGATAGATTTAGGAACATAACAGTCCAAACGTTTTGGACTAGTTGCAGGCTGATCTTGATGATGCGGATTAGTTGAGAAATCTGGAAATGGGGAAGTATAAAAGGGCTCCCTTGTAAGTCTGAGGTGCCTCCTATTTCTCCTGCAGGTACAGCCATCCTCCGTGATGTCAACCTCCTTATCCACAGTAGCTTTCGTCCATCTCCCAGAATCTGTTCAAGGCTTTATACGTTCTACATCTCCAGGCTCCAATCAACTAAGCTCTTTCGCACTCCTGTTGTACGTAGTAGTAGTTTCCTTTACCTTTTCTGTTCATAATATTGCGTGGGACACCGTGAACGGTCTCAGGAACAAGTAGCCTTGAAGACGTTGGCCACAATGCCCTTGTTCTCCGTCGAAAGTGTAGCTGCAATTAGGGGAGAACTGGAGTATGTCGGTGATGCAATACCGACAAATGTGGGTTTGCTTCAGCAACACGTGGGCAATTTTAACCCCATTTTCCAATTTCCCATTAGACGGAGGGTAACGTGGTGATCAGATAAGGTGTTCAAATTCATAGGCTGATGAAAACGCCTGGAACTCCTTAGAATTGAAAGGTGGTCCGTTGTCACTTAACAACTCAACAGGTATCCCATGTCGAGCAAACAGAGACTTCAACTTTGAGATCACCTCCGTGCCTTTCTTGTCAAAAATGCTGTCCACCTCAAAGCAGTCAGAGTATTAGTCAAAACAAACTGAAAAGTGTTTGTTCTCAAAGTCAACTCTGTATTCCAAGATGACTCCGATGCAGTCTCTGCTTGAACTCCTCTCTCAAACTCAATGGGATCACCAAGCTCTCGTCTGAAAACCAAGCCATCTTGTACAGAAAGCTCATCCCTGAAACTAAAATATTCAAGAGTGCAATCCGGAACTTCATCTTGTGTAGCTGGCCACCCTGCTTGAATCACAGACTTTAGGAAAGACGTTTGCATGTCTGCTTCCATTGCTTGTTGAACTCTGCCGAGGCCTTTAAATATTTTGCTCTAGAGGAGATCTAGCATCCGCTTTGAAAAATGTATCCTCGTTAGGACACCTTTCTTGTGCACAGGGAAGGTAAGGACTACTGAGGGTATTGGCCACATGGAGAAGCAGACCTTTCTTGTATTCAGCTTCAAAATACAGGTTTTGAAAACGCAGCATCATACTCTGAAGACGTTTCGAGGCAATCAACGAACTCTTCAGTTTCAACCTTGAATCTGTTGCCATAAACATAACCTTCAAACTTCTCAACCTCAAAGACTATAGCCAACAGCTACTTCCCGATTTGACCGCCCATTCTACAGGCGCTTAAACTATGCTGCGAAGCATCACATTGTATCACTACCTCCTCTCTTCGGTTAAAGAACTTCAGAACAGGTGTGGAGTCAACCAATGCTTTGACAAGCTTGAGACACTCACCATGGACACTCTCTTCCCACACAAAATCAATATCATCCTGAGAGGTTTAGTAATCTCCTATTGAGCGGTTTTCAAATGAGTGCCGTAAAACCAAAACCAAAGTAATTACTTTGGCCAATAAAAAAGGACGGAGACAATCCAGTAAACCAATCAAAACTCGAAGTAATTACACGTAGCCAACACAAAGCGCAGGAAAATGTGCACGCGCAAGCCACGATTGGTTTTGGTTTCACTTCTGATTGGTTGAAAACGTGGCGCGAGAACTTTGAACCAATCAGTGAGTGAAATAATGCAAAACCAAAGCAATTCGCTAATTACTTTCGATACTCAATTGAAAACCGCTCTAGGTTCAGTGCAAATTTCTGCAGGTAATTCACCATTCCCATGATTCTGCGCACTTCTTGCTTGTTGGTTGCCTGTGGCTTACACTATGGCTTCTACCTTATCTTGGTCGTGTTTCAGTCCCTCCACTGTAATGACGTGACCAACGTAAGACAGTTCTTGAAGCTTACACTTAAGCTGGTCCTTATTCAGCGAGATGTTCTTCTGAAGACAACGTCCTTGCATTTTCATGAACTTGCAACCATGTTCTTACAATGCAGCATGTTCAGTGTCTCCTACACCAAACACAATGATGCCATCTGCAACAGTCCTATACCGTGAAGTCCCTTTATTCCTATGTGGAGCTGGTGCTATGCCAAAGGGCATCCTTACCCAAAGAAAACGGCCCCAACGTGTATCAAAGGTTGTTAATTTACTGCTTTCGCCATCTAACAGTATATGCCAAAACCCGTTCTTCACATCGACAACAAAAACGAAAATTGCTTTTCGACGGTTCAGGAAGCAGATCATAAATAGTTGGCAATGGATAATGGTTCCTCTTTAAAGCTCTTTCAGAGGCACACACTTAACTTCCCATTTGGCGTTGGGTTTCATCACCACCACCACTGTAGAGGGGAACCATTCTGTTGGCTCCCAAACTGCTGCTATTATTCCTTTACTTTGTTGATCAATTTCTCAAGTTCCATTTCATACTCTGTACAGGTGTCACATTCTGATCTACATAAACATGTAGCTTGTCTTCCCACTAACCTCCTTCAAAAACACCTTTGTATTGCTCAACAAATGGTGTCAGTGCAAGACCTTAAATGGCAGACGCTCCCAGCACTGGTTTGTTTTCTTCACCAACAATCTACTTTTTTATTTTGCCTTGAATTTCGCACACTGGTCCTTTTCTTCCAAGTGTGGTTAACTTGGTACTACTGTACGGATTCAAAATGGCCTAAGAAACTTCTAATCCATTCACCTCAAGATCCTCACAGACTCTTTTGTACACTCATTCAGGCAGAACATTTACAGTTGCTCCACTGTCCAACGGAAACTGGACATCATGACCTTTAATCAACATCTCAGCAGGCAGCTTTTGAGAGTCAAGACTGTTTACGTACCAACTGCGAGTCCACATATATTCTTCCGATGACAAGTTCTGGTACATAGCATGGGCCTGCTGCTTCTTCTTTCTCTGCTTGGAGGGCTTGACAGGTTATCCACGTGATTTTTAATTAAAGTCTCCATATTTCAGACATTTCGTTCCCCACGCAGGGTATTCTTCTTTTCTTTTCGTATGACGCTTCCCGCAAAAATTACACAAAATGATGGAAATACCACTTTTATCACCGGAGTTAACATTTTTAGAAACTCTGGATCTCGACTCCACATCAGAAACATCGCTTGTACTTGCAAAGCCGTTGCCTCGCTCGACCTACAGATGTCAATACATCTAAAGACGGCTCACGGTAAGTTTTGGTTTATGAAGAAGACGCTTACGAGTGCCATTATCCTGAATTCCAACAACAATTCTGTCACGAATGAGACTATCCAACAGCAACCGTAGTTACACGTTTTTGCAGTTACATACGAATCAATAGACTTACCCGACTCCTTGCTAATTTGATAGCGTTCATAAATTTCATTAGTTTCGACAGCACAAAGCGCTTCTATTAATTACTCGAGTACAGCATCAATATCCTTTACCTCTTCTTCACCAGCAAAACTCAGCCCATCAACAATCTCCAGTGAATCGGTACCCAAACTCGTGAGCAATTCCGCCTTCCTGTACTCCTTCGACTGCTTTCCTAAACGAGATACCACCTCATAGTTCGTCGACACACGATGAAAACGCTTGCAGTTATTTGATAGATTTCCCTTGGTTTTCATTTTCCACGGAAATGGCACATTCTGTGGGACTTGAACAGTTAGAGCTTCCAGGTATCTTCGCCAACGGACATGACTGAGAAACTTCGTAAAGCAAAGTACAGTTACCAAACACTCCATGTAACGTTTTGTAGGGTTCCACAGCAAGACTTGGGAGAAAATAAAATCCAAAGATCAATTTAATTTGGTAATCAACCACTTTGATATACCTCGCTCATTACAAATTGGGAATCGTCCTGCATATCAAAATGACTGGGTGGCAAGAGGATTCACGAAAGTGAAACAACTGGATTTAATGCATATCTTTCTCTCTCTGAATTCCGTGGAGAGTTCAACTTGAACCCTTGTCCACAAAAAAACTACAGGATCCTGTCAGCCACAGCTATCTTTGGAAAACTTCTAACCCTAACATTTCAAAAAGCTCTCATCAACTGTCCTTAACGACATTCATAAAATGTAAAAAATCTAGCCGACTGGTGTATAAAAAGCTTTTGGAAAGAAAGGACGAATTCCTCAAAATAATTACTTTGGCAATATAACTTTTATAATACATGATTCATAAATATTTGTCTCTCAGATTTTAAATTAAAAAGAGCATGATACAACTGAAAAGTAACATTACCATTAAACGTAACAATGGTATTATTTGTGCAGTTACAATATTAATAAACTGCAATTTATCTTGAAAGAAAATTACTCATTTTGCAGAATGGTCTGTTTACAAGCTAGCTAGTTTATTTAGTGGCACTGCACAGGTTTAAATTAATGTTGTAGGAGAATTAAGTCATTCGACTTCTCCCAACTTGGCCACTATTCAAGTATAATGGTTTTCGATCTCAGTTATTTTTGCGTAAAAGCATGTTGGGGTGCAAGGGTGACATTTTACCATCAAGTCGATTTCTATCAACGAGAGGAATGTGCATGAAATGGATCTGTTGACAATTTTCTGGTGGATTTCTGCATAATTTGTTCAAGCCACGTTTTCATAATAGGCTGTTCTCTGTGAGAAATTCGAATGTGTGCCTGGGTCAAGACTTGAATTAGTTCCCGTCTTGGAACTACTTTCTATTTGTTTCCTGTGAACAGTTTGCCGTTGCCATGAACCCATTTCCTTCGATTTATCAGCTGTTGTTCCATTTTGTTGATTGTTTCGGCTTTGATCGATCCTTGTTTTCTGAAAGGCGGAGATACCTCTTTGTTTTTTTTTTTTTTTTTTCTGTTTGGCCTTTTTGTCTTTAGGTGGCCTTTCAATTCCTATAAGTCAAACTTTTGACCGAGAGTGGTCCGGGGTGAATAATAAAATATTCACTTATAAATTATTCGGAGGAATTTTCATCAACTGCTTGCGTGGTCAAGTGGATTAAGGAGAAGGCAGCAGATCCAGAGGTAAAGAGTTCAAGATCAAGTTCTGGTCCTGGTTAGTCAAAAGCCGATTAACGCTAATCCCAGATCAAAAATTAACTAAGGAGTTTATTTCTCTACTCCCAAATGCTGTTCAACGCTGATATTCGGCAAAACTTTACATTAGAAGAACTCAATCTTGAAAAACAAAAATAAGTAAAAGGAACTTTCACTAAAAAGTGGAAAACATGAATCGAACGTTGACGATAATCCTGGATTAAGTTAATCGGCATTCGAACAACCGGGCCCTGGTGAGAAGTAGTCTTGAGAAATATGAAATGTCTGTGAGTAGTGTTGGAGGGGGTGGGAATAAGGCGGGTTAGAGGTAGGGTGGGGTAGGATAAAGGTACTAGAAAGAATCAGGGATGGGTAAGTGAGTAGAAGGGAGGAAAAGATGTCTAGTTCTTTTTCAGAACCCTTAGGAAAAAAAAAATTCAAACCAAAGACAAAAACCACAACATATACGCAGAATCCATGATTAAAAGTATCTTTTCTATTCCCTCTCTTTTACCAGTTTCCAACCGCTATGTCTTTTAGTCAATTAACATGTTTAGACTCTCACCAATATTGCAACTACTATTTACTTTTAATGTTTTCGTTACAGAAACAAGTGCATTATATATACTATTGTAATATTGTTTTTTTTTTAATTATGCACTCTGTTAGGTTCTGACACGTGACTTATCAAAAAAATAGACTTTGGAGAAAATAGCTAGAAGATAAACAAAACTCAACTGGAAGCCACTAGAGCATTTATTAAGTCAATCCATGGAACCATGTGCTCGCATCTGGGTATTTAAAACTCTAAATGATGTCTACTTAGTAAAATAAGCACAACATGTCACAGTTATGTAAAACAAGTAGGTTTCATATTGCCGTGCATCTGTTTAGTAATAGACCAAAAAATATGTCAAAATGTGGTAAGAACATCAGGGACAAATTTAGTCATCGTTTCGTGTGCCACCTTTTTAAACACATTTTGATGTCATCTGTGATCTATTCCTGAACAGAAACAAGGCATCATTGAATCAATGTATTAGTGGATGTAGAGTGAGAAACATGCGAATTTTAAATTTAACCATGCAAAACGGATACCTTTGCTTACTGTAAAAAAGCTTATTTATACAATGCCAACCGAAATAACTGGATATTTCTTTGCTCAGTGTTTTTCCCTTTCCCCTGGGCTTGTACAAGTAGATAATAATAAATTTCAAACCTCTTTATTAATGCAGGGGCCGCGTAGTACGTTTAAAAGACGATGGGGGATGGGAAGGGGGAGAAAGGTGGGCTAGGTTTTGGTATGGATCACGGAAGCGGGAGGGTAGGGGCGAGAGGTTTAGGCGACAAAAACACCATAGCCCCCAGCCCCTCTCTCTCCGCGGCCATGTAAATGTCAAACATTCATCAAGCTAATTTATTACAAAAAAGAATTAAACTAGAATCTGTGCGAGCGCGCGAGCGAGTTTGTGAGTAACCGCAATGCAGCGAGCGCGCGCAAGGATTGCAAAAAAATAATATACATGGCTTAAGGACCTTCGCGCCCATTGCTACTGCGCATTTTTTCGCGCATGTCACGCACACGTCATGCATTGCAGACCACGAAGATAAATGCGATGCTAAAGGGGCAAACATTTTT
>OX421449.1:26104682-26107182 GCA_949126865.1 Montipora capitata | reverse complement strand
GTGCCAAGCTAATTACATGAATACTTTAGCACGAAGAGAATCCGACTGTACATTCAATGCTGGTTTAAGATATTGAATACACAGCATTTCATTAACAAGGCAGTCAAATTTGTTCGTGCATTTCTTGATTACATTGAAGCGTGCTAAGAAATTGTTCGGAACAGCAGTGTTATGTTCTTTGCAATAATGCCTGTAAATAGATGACGCCTTTTGACGGTGTCCCTCAACGCGCGTGTGAAGGTGGCCCTTTGTGTACCCGACATAACCTGCATCGCACAGGTCACACTTGAATAAATAAACAACGCATTGCTGGGTTACGATGTTAGGCTTGGGCTCACGCAAGCTTAGATCTTGTTTAAGCTTGCGGCTCGTAAACACGGGTTGAATGGTCTTCTGCACCTTGCTACTAAGATCTCTAAGTTGTCGTTTGACAGACACTGCAGCATCCTGATCTTTATAGGGGATAACTATCCGGATGGCGTCATCGGTATGCTGTTTAAGTTGGTCCACTGCGACTCTCGAGGTGATAAACCTGTTGATGACGGAATCAATAAGGTGATTCGGATACCTCAGCTTACGGAAAACTTGTCTCAGACGTTCACACTCTTCTGAAAAATGCGCCCAAGATGATGATAGCCGGTGCGCACGATCAAGCATTGTGACGAGCAAGCCGTGCTTGTAGCAGCTGTCCACATGGCTATGATAGTGCAGGAGTAGCCCTGTGTTTGTCGGCTTGACATAAACCTTTGTTTCAACACATGGTGCGCGATTTAAAAGCTGTACCCCAAGGAAAGGGAGCATCCCATTTTTCTCTACCTCCATAGTGAAGCTCACGGCGCTATGGGCGTGGTTCAGAGTATCCAAAAATTGTGTAGCCGATGCCAGATCCGGCATCCTGACTAGAGTGTCGTCTACGTAGCGGCGGTAAAATTCCGGGAGTTTTCCTTGACTTTTTAGGGACCTTTCAATAGAGCACATAAATACATTAGCCAAAAGGGGTCCAAGGGGAGACCCCATAGCTACTCCATCGGTCTGTTCGTATAGGGCCCCGTCGAACTGAAACAGCTGCCCCTTTGTAGCAACGTTCAGAAGATCAACGAGATCAGTTCTGGTCAAGTTTAGATCATACGTGTCGTTGAACCAGTTGTTCTCGAAAGCTTTCCGTGCCAGGATGTCAATTGTTTCGTCTAAGGGTACATTTGTGAAGAGCGATGAGACGTCATAAGATACCAAGATTTCTCCCGGGTTTATCTTAACTCCACGAATTTCATTTGTGAAGGCAAAGATATCAGTGATGGTATGTTCGTTTACCGACAAGGGCTTAAGCTTAGCATCAAGCCATTTAGCAAGGGCGTAGTTGTAAGTGCCCGTAGCAGATAATATAGGACGCATTGCTCATTGCCTCTTGTGGGTCTTGGGCAACCCCTATAAGTGAGCCAGTCTTGATCCGGTAGGTCGAACGGAGTCAGCAATCGCCGATGGTAAAATTCTGCGCACTGTTGACTCTACCAGTTTTTCTTTCTCTAGTAGGGGATGGTAATACTTAGGTGGTCTCCCTTTACTTTTTGGTCTCTCTAAGGGGACAGCACGGAATTTGCTTGTATCATTCACAGAGGCCTGCGACAACAACCGCAGATATTCCTGCTTATCCATCACGACTACACCTGACCCTTTGTCCGGTTTAGTGATAACAATGTCATCGCGTGAGCTTCACTGTGGAGGTAGAGAAAAATGGGATGCTCCCTTTCCTTGGGGTACACTGCCCGGTCACAAGTCAACAACGGTCGTGTTGCCAGCGCGCGGTCAAATTCAAATGGACCAATCAGAGTTGAGGCTGAAACCATCTTGCGAGTTTCCGTTGTTGACTGCCCGGTCACAAGCCTCTGAGGAAAGCCGAAGAGGTGAATTTTAAGGCAAAGTTTTCGTTCGTCACGAGTCTTTCGGCCGCCGAAACACACGTATTTGGAGTGAAATTTATTGGGCTTTATGGAACTGTTGTTTTTATTGCGATTCGGGACTTTTCCTGTTGAGGAGAAAACGATTTGTGGAGTGAGGTCTGGCCGGCGATGGATGGAGTTACCGGCCTTCCTATTATTTCAGTAACGGCCTTCCGGATCACTTCACTAAACGGCGTCAGAATGGCTCGAAACTCGGCAAAAGAGACACGTTGGTCACACATTTGAGGTAGGAAAACTTTATTTCAAATGAGATAGTTATTTACACAATTTTTTTACGATCGGTGATTTTCCCATACAATTCTCTATATACACAAGCTGTCGCATACACCACGTATTTTCAGCTTGGGGAGCCTGTGCTTTATTACGCAGTAAGACCTAATGGAAAATTACAGAAATTAATATATATGGAAACGACTCAAATAATCCGAATGAAAATACCAGGCCTAGTTTACAAAAATACTTCAGTGGCTAATAAACAGTAAAATAAGCTCACCCTGGCAGCTGAACATCTTAAGGACACGATATAAAAGTACAAAGAAAAG
>OX421449.1:26089682-26094682 GCA_949126865.1 Montipora capitata | reverse complement strand
CGTTATTAATAAATATTAATAATTAACAATTATTCGCCGAAGGCGAAGTGATTATCGGTGAATATTCACCGAGACGAAGTCGAGGTGAATATTCACCTATAATCACTGAGCCTGAGGCGAACAATTGTTTTAGTATAAATACACAGGTGATTATTTCAAAAAAGAGCAAAAAAAAAACATGTCCGTCGAGGTGATTATCGGCTGATAATCCGAGATAGCGAGCCAATGAGAGCGCGCGATTTTGTATAATCACCTGTGTATTTATACTAAATGGGTGTTAATACGAGGATCACTTTCCACTCCCCCTCTTAAATTGAGCACCTGACAGAACTACAGTTTAAAGATTTCAAATTAATGAGTCCTCTAGTGCAGGCTCAATCACACCTTCGACAGCGTACTTTGCACGTTCCTTTCATACTGGATTCATATGATATTCATGTATTGCGGTCATCCTTAATAAGGAAATTACGAAGGTTGTTTAAAATAGCTATTTGAACAAGGAAAGAGCAGCAACTTTAATCAATGAAAGGAATCGCTTTGCATATTTATTAGACACCACCTGCATGGTGAATATGGGCAAATTGCGTACTTGGCGGATAAGATTTTAAAATATAAATAGAAAAAATTTCAGATCTTTGTGTCGTTTTTCAGATATAAGATGAAGTTCATATCTGAAGATAACAAAAAGAGCTAAGAAATATTCTGTAATTTTCTTCTTCTTCTTCTTCTTCTTCTTTAAAGCTAACAGTTGATTTTAAACACATTTTGTTTTTGCGGTTTATCAGAAGGAAAAAGATGAGCTTGTTCATCAGAGCTCTGCACGAATCTTTACATCCTCTCTTCTCAATTTGACGGATGTTTCCAATGAAGTCTCCTTACATTGTGAAACGTTCAAGTTATGGATTTAAAACTAGGATTCGAAAAAATCAGGCGCTTTTTATTCGGTGTAATTGAGATATTGACGATAATTTGCCTCCGGCAGGCCATAGCCTAAGTCGGGATATTTCTATTAATTAGTAATTCTATTGAGAATTCTTATTTGATTGTCATTAATATCTACTTCATAATGCACAGTTGCTTTAATTCAGGTGAAATTAAACTATCATTCCCTACTTAGTGTACCTTCCGGCCGTATTGCTGGTAACCAGGTTCGTTAAAGTAAACTAAGAACACTTTTTACATGGAAGAGGGAAATGTAGAAGCCAGTTTTGTTTTCCTTTAGTGCAGGTGGGGGTTAAGGTTTATAATTAGTAAAATAAAGCAGCTGAAAGTCCTTCATGTTAAATTTATTGTTGTTGTTCTTTTCCCCTCATAGCACTAGGATCCAGATTTCTTTAAAGATATTAAGCCAGAAGAAATTATAATTCTATACCGCCAGAGTTTCAATGTACATGGAAACTGTGCATAAAATCACGGGGAAAATAATTTTTGTTCGATGTATTCTCTTAAGTTAAAGACACCAGCAGCTAATCTTTCTTTTTTTTTCTGGATTAGGGAAAGTCATGAAATTTACAAAATGAATTATTAAAGAAGGAAAATTGAGATTGTTTATTTAAGCCTGCGTCAATATACATTTGTCTTCATTCGCAAATGGACCACCAATGGCGCAAGTAAACTACTCTTCTACATCTAGTGGTGAAAATGATGCAACTTTGGCAGACTTGACTTGTTTACGAAAATTTTCCGATGGAACAATAAGCAAAGAGCTGACCTGTCTTTTAGCATTGAACATCGCATTCTGTGTAACTGCAATTTTTGGAAATTCGCTGATCCTACTCGCTCTTAACAAAGAGACTTCGCTTCACGCGCCCTCCAAACTCTTGTTCCGTACCTTGGCGACAACTGATCTTTGCGTCGGATTATTTGTTCACCCTCTTTCTGCGGCCACGTGGATTTCAGAATTGCAAAAGGATTTTGAAGTTTGTCGATATACAAGCATTGCTCGTTTCTTGGCATCGTACATCTTGTGTTCCGTGTCCTTGCTGACAACCACTGCGATAAGTATGGATAGACTTCTAGCTCTTTCGTTGAGGCTCAGATACAGACAATTTGTGACTCTGAACCGCGCTTACATGGTTGTAACAATCTTTTGGGTGTTTTCCATCGTTGGTACAGTCGTTTCGTTTCTTAAAGGCGCCCTTGGCATAGTCAGTA
This sequence comes from Montipora capitata, assembly GCA_949126865.1. Taxonomy (NCBI): domain Eukaryota; kingdom Metazoa; phylum Cnidaria; class Anthozoa; order Scleractinia; family Acroporidae; genus Montipora; species Montipora capitata. The sequence continues at coordinate 26,092,528 of OX421449.1, read as the reverse complement.
ATATAATTATATCCGTTTGTTTACTAACGTCACTTTCCTCCTACTTAAAAATTTTCTTTGCCCTGCGCTTCAACAAAACTGAAGTTAATAAAACAAGACGAAGCGAAAGAGTTCCATTGAACATAGTGCTATACAGAAAGACAGTATACGGTGCGTTGTTAGTGCAGTTGTCTCTAGTTGTGTGTTATCTGCCTTATGGTATCGCACAGGTTGTGTTCACTACTAAGAAGGATCTAACAAGTTTCACTGTCCTTGTTTGGGGACTGACAGGGACTTTAGTTTACTTCAACTCCTCATTAAACCCGATTCTTTACTGCTGGAAGATAAGAGAAGTGAAACAGGCGGTAAAGGAAACTGTTCGACGAATTTGCACATGACGCGATTCCATGATCCGTTAAGAAATTCTTTTTATTTCATAGGTACTGAGATTTATCCACGAAAATCTTAGTGAATAAAATTCGTACTGATTCTTAATGTAGCCAATCAGGAACTCAAATGAGAAAATTTCATTGTGAAGAAATATCGTTCGTCCAACCAGCAACGCGAACGACGAAATTTCAACAGTGATGAATGAACATATCGAATGGACTGAATGGAACGTCATCCGACAGCAGTTGTACAAAAACCGCGCGCTTTGAAAAATGGCTGAAGGAAGGTTTGCTTGAAAGACTTTTGAAAACAAAGGCCGGAGATAGGAAAGTGGAAGTGATTCCAGCGGTTGAGCTGAATGAATACTGAATATATCGACCAAAATGAATTTATCATCTCCGTCCGCACTGAAGATGGCAATGAATAAGACGCGGCTTTCCTTCGAAGTTTAGTGGAAAGCTTGGAACGACAACTGAAGGAAAATGGCTATTCCGCAAGCGTAACAAACGACTTGGTATTTGAGAAAACCAGGAGTAGTTTTTTTAGTCCAAAAAAAAGAAGCAAGGAATGGTCAATAAACCCAGAGCTTAGGTAGCTTTGACAAGCGACGAATTACAAATATAGTACGAGAAAAGTTTGCTCCGAGGCACTCTGGCTAAACAACACTCCTCACTTTGGACTACTTTTGAATATTTGAAGCACAGCAAGTAATCTAAAATTTATTAAATAAGTTGTCGGTTAGGAGATTTTTAACCCTTTTTTATTGAATTCATTGCCCCGCTCCATTTGTGCGAAATAAAGTTGCCTATCAAACACTACCACGAAAAAAATCTCAGTACCTATAAAATAAACACATTGCAGCATGGGAAATGCTTTGAACGATTTTTATTCACTCTTTGTCTCGTATCAGAAAACTCAAGTCGTGAATAAAAATCGTACGTGAGTATTTTTCATGACGTAAGCTTTCTCGGCACGCGGTCTTATCTTGAATGAGATGTTAGTATCCTCTGTTATGACTTATTGCATTAGAAAAAGTATATACAGGCTTTAAACCTGGTGATAACCATCGCATGGAAACAATTGGAATAAACGAGACGAATTATCATCTTAGAAGGAAAAGGGAAACAACTGACCACCTTCTGTATTCATGTTGTTAATACTTAGTTTTTAGCGCACATTTATCACAACATATTTGTACTTACCAATAAGTCAGAATTAATAAAGTTACTTGTTAATTGACATAACGTCAAACCAAGTGAGTGGATATCCTTAACGTAGATGTTGCTAAAGTATGATTTGTGTTCCCTTAGAACACGTTTCTGCGCTTGAGAGGAAAGTCCCTACACTATGATGGTGCAAGGCAAGATTGCGAGAAAATTGTCTTGCAGACCGATTTGAAGTAGTCAGTATCCTGGTCGTTGATCCAAAACTGGTCCGTGAATAAATGGCATTGTGACGACAGCAGCCCTCGGGCTCAACACTCAAACTTTAGGGGAGGCTTGTCACAAAAAGGCCGCAAATCTCGCTAAGAAACGTCCTACAACTCCCAGAACTATAGTAAACCAAGGGTGACAGGAGTTCCATTTTCTAAGGTCCTAAGAGGACTGTACTAGTTTTGGTTTTGCCTTGCCCCTGCTCCACGGCGTTACAAAATACAAACAGTCGGCCAAACATTTTGTTCACCTAGTTTAGTCACAATTACCTGTTATTTTGAGGAATGTACCAATAGACAACAATTCAACAAAGTTGATGACGAAATAAATTCGTAGACAAAGAAAACCTATATTATGTGTATTAGAACAGACCAACGAGGCAAAGTTACCAGATGAGGTGATATGGATACCTTAAGTTCAGAATCCAACCAATTTAAAGGAGTAGACCTATGCCATGCGACACGAAATACTTACGGATCGACGTCTCCGTGGCACATCGTGCGAGACGGTGCAAGATTAGACGCTTCGTGCAAAGGAAAAAGTTGCCATACCATACTATCAGGGCATTATAGGTCCAATGAACTGAGGGGCACTATTCTGGCAACGGAGAGAAGAGGCACTGTGGTTTGGGCACTTTCCTTGAAATCCGGAGATCCCGGGTTGAAGACCCTCTCTGACCACTCATTGAATTTGATCCTGGGTGTCCCTGGTTCAACTTCCCAGGTGCACTTGTAAATAGCCAACAGGTTTGCCTCCGGCCAGTTGGGATTCTTAACAGTTGTTGCTGTTGTTGTTATTCTGTTCCGTTGTTTCGTTGTGTTTCATTGGCTTTGAAAAGCCCCTATGGGGAGCGGTCAATTAAGTATGTATTGTATTATTGTATTGTACTGTTTCGCAAAAGAAAAAATAGAGAGTTAGAAGGACTTAAAATAACTTTAAAGAAAACGACAAAACTTTTAAGTTTATAAGACATGTTTCGACAGAAACTTCTGTCATCTTCAGTTGATAAAGGTACAAAGTGATAGGAGTTGAATTCATAAGTAG
>OX421449.1:26077182-26082182 GCA_949126865.1 Montipora capitata | reverse complement strand
GCACATGCCCAAGGCGTTTTATCAGTGGCGCCAAGTCGCGTTGAGAACGTCATTTGGCAAAGTTTGGCGTTGTGTACCGAACGTGAGTATAGAATTGGAAAATTAAAAGAGACTTACCTGGAAGGTGAAGTTTGATTAAGATTCTACCGTAGCATTTGCAGGAATGAAGAGGTCACGTGAGATAGCAAGCATGCACTTCGAGCTCAGGCTTTAAAGACGAAGATTTATTTGGTGGACATGTATGACATAGTAGGGCGGGCATCAGGAAGAGGTGGGGTGTGACCTCTTCATTCCTGCAAATGCTACGGTAGAATCTTAATCAAACTTCAACTTCCAGGTAACTTTTCGTTTAATTTTCCAATTCTACCTCGCATTTGCATACAATCAGAGGTCACGTGAGATTTTAAAGCACCATGGACACCAAATATTAGTACAATATAGTTGGTGTTGTAAACAGCAACCTTTATTTTATTTTATTATTTTTTTTAAGAATATGAATTGGCAAACGAACGGGCCTACTAAAACTAACTGTTTAAGTGGTACTGAGAACTGCATGAGCAAAAGCATTAGCAGATGCCTCAGCTTGCACAGGCCTAACATAAAATCTAGCAAAGGTACGGTCCGATCCCCAGCATGCAGCGGCCATTATATCCCCAATCGGAACATCGGCTGCCTTGGCAGCAGAGGTAGCAGCACTGCGTGCACTGTAAGCCTTGAACACATCAGTGTTAACACCTGCTGCTTTTAGGACTTGCTTTAGCCATCTCGAGATGGATTCCCTTGAAGCAGGGCCATATGGCTTAAAGTAATATAACAACAGTTGCTGTGATGACCTTGTCTCAGAGGTTCTTATCAAGTATTCATCACTTATCACTTATCAAAAGGGTAACCACACATAATTTGTTGTCGACATAATATCTCTTTAAGACAATAGCGGCAAGATGTCTATTTGTGCCCCCATGCCTTGATGACTGTTTCCATAAGGATAACACCCGAAACGTATACTGATCCTCTGAGACCCTCATTCCATCTAACGACAATGCTTGTAGTGTTTGTGAGCGTTGCGCTGTGACAAAATCTAAGAGAGCAGTAATTTTAACTTTTAGATGCTTAAGAGACAGTTCCCTGGTGTTAGGATAGTTCCTCAAGTGCTCAAGAACAGTTTGTGTGTTCGAAATCTCCACATATCTTGGCAATACTGGCTTCTTGTTGAACAGACCTGTCATAAATCTTGTATCAAGTGGGTGGTCCACTAGTTTCATACCATCGAGTTGTATAAATGAGGACAATGCGCTCCTTGCGGTTGCTACAGCACTGTATCCAAGAGTGGACGAGAGTTTCAGTTTGCAAGGAACCCCAAAACCTGAGCCAAAGATGGTTTAGTTTGATCCACATTGTTCTTACGACAATTGAGCCCACTGGGAGATATAAGTTGTGTATTGTTTCTTGGTACCCTCTCTCCAGGAATTAAGACTGATTTCCATTGGTTGACCTTGAATCCCTTGAGCCATCAGCATTTGCCTGACAGCAGACAACATATCAGTTCCAACTTTGGGTAGAGTGGGTTAACAAGCACAGGGTCGTGGGGCAATGTCAAAGTATTTGGCGTTACTGGTATTTGGACAGGAGCTTGGAGAAGCATTTTCAGCAAGTTTGGATACCAGAACTGGGTGCTCCAACGGGGAACAGCAACAATTACAGTGGACTGACAAACTTGAATTTTTTGAAGAACCCTCCCGATCAGGCTGAATGGAGGAAAGCAATAAATAAGATCATAGATAGCCCAGTCTAGTGTAAATGCAGCAATGGCTGACGCGCTTGGGTCAAGCTTCCATGCCACATAGTTTCTTACTTTGTAGCTCAGCCGTGAGGCAAACATATCAACAGCAGGTTGACCCCATTTGTCAACATTTTAAAGGCACTGGCCTCCGAGGACCACTCTGTATTGTCCGTAAACTCTCTACTGGCCCTGTCAGCCACAACATTTAAGCGGCCAGGTAAGTGAGAGCTTGTAAGCCAGATTTGTCTCTGCTTACACCAGAGTAGAATTTCTCTACTTATCTGATTGCAAGTAACTGAATGTGTACCCCCCATAGCTCGAATATAGGCAACGGCTGTTTGACTGTCAGAGAGCACTTTTTTATGCGTGTTGCTAAGCGTGTTGGTCAAGTGACTACAGAGTGACTGGAGGCCCAGCTTAATAGCTTTAAGCTCCAAACAGTTAATATGGGAGAGGGCCTCACTTGGGATCCACCTTCCTCCAGTTATGGTATCAGATCCATCAATAACACAACCCCAGCCTAAAAGAGAGCTATGACAGTTAAGAGTGACTTGGGCGGCTGCCATTAGGATAGGTACTGGATACAAGCACAGATTTTTTATCCACCACTCTGTATCTAGCTTTGCCAAATACGATAGCTCCATTTTGGCATCCAGGCTGTGTCCATTGACTTTTAAGGCTGCTGTTTTTTCGTTCTCAAGTTGCCGATAATACAGTGGGCCATAGGATACCCCTGGAAAACTTGAGACCATAAGCCCTACCACTGAGGCCACTGTTCTTATAGGGACAGGACCCTTCTTTAACAGTGCATAACAAGCTTGCATAACTTTATCGGCTTTGTCAGAAGTCATACTGACATGCATCCTAACTGAGTTGATCAAGAACCCCAGAAATTTTACCTCCTGGGAGGGTTCAAGATTAGACTTAGTTTCGTGAATAAAGAATCCCAATGATTGTAAGAGGGGTATGGTCTCTTTAACAGCTGATTTGAGCTCCTATGGTGAGTCGGCCAAAATTAAAATATTATCTATGTATCCAAATAAGCAAATGCCTTTGGGTCTAAGTGTACTATAAACATTCTTCATGAGAATAGTAAATAGTCTAGAAGCTGAGGCCAGACCATTTCGCAAAGCAACATATTCAAGCAGTTGGTTCATAAACACAAATCTCAAGTATTCCTGTGCTCCTCAGCAATATACTTACACAATAATAAGCATCCTTCAAGTCAAGGACTGCCATGTATGAACCTGGCTTGACAAGGATAAGGGTCAGACTGGAGTGTCTCCATTTTAAAATGGTGGTATGTAATAAACGCATTCAATTGCTTCAGATTTAGGATCATTCGAAAGGAGCCATCCTTTTTTGGCCGAATGAACAAGGAAGAGATAAATTGCCCTGTACATGGAATGACCTTCCTGATAACTCCTTTTTGAAGCAATTTAGTTATCTCTACTTCAATAATTCCCTTTTCTTTGTGCGTGTAGTTTATCAGATGTTTTGGCACGTAATGTTGGACAGGCTCCGCCTCAAACTCCAGATGGCAGCCCTTAACCATGTCAAGAATATTAGACTCAGAGGTGATTGTTCTCCAGGTTTCAACAAAATTTGTTATATGTCCAGCCATGAAACGAGTGACATCGTTTACTTACCACACTATGGTTAACTGTTTTGCTGCTCAACTGCCTTTGTTGGGAGCTTGAAACTGGCTCCGTTTGTGAGGATACTTCTTGCCGGGGTACCGGTGGCCCAGGCTGTGCTGGTTTTTTGGCCTGTTCTGGTTGTACGAGGCTCACCCAAAACTAGTGCCAGAGGCAGGTGAGTATTTTGCCTTTGTACCTCTCTGGAGTTTGGCTCCAATTTTATTCTCATTCCCAATTGTCCTTAAGGTGCTTTTGGAGGTCATCCCCAAACAAGTAGTCAGTGAATGGAACCATTGGAGAACAGAGTGAGCCAAACTCAGAGCCAATGTCAGGTTTCATTAAAAACATTCTTCTGATATTGAGCTCATAATTCACATGAGTGAGCAAGGATAATGCAGCCGTCTCTTTTTTACATGCTGAATCTCATCTAAATTCAGTGACTTTGCACCCATAGCAGTATCTACAACCTGAGATATGGGAATAATACCTTTCACAAGGGCTTGCTGCATTTTTGCCATGTGCAAGTCACGTTTCCTCATGTTTTCTCGCAATTTCCTCCATATGCCTGTGTTGCAGCGCGCTACCTTGGCACAAGCACAGTTTTCTGGGCGGACCTGTCTCTCCAGTTTTTCTTTTAGGGTTATCTCCCCCATTTTGCTCCTGAAAATTTTGTTTAATTAGGAGCTTTGAGATCTGTTCACTTTTCCGTGCAGCTCCAACAGAGTCCTCGGACTCATATGCTTTAGTCAGCTCACGCAAATCTGCTTCATCATCACTATTAGGAGAGGGTTTCTCCTGCTGATCTCCACTGTCAGCTCAGGTAGATGGTTGGGAATTCATCACCTGGTTCAAAAGAGTTTCGCACTCAGAGTCGCTCGAGTCCTCGCTCATGTTGCCGATGTCAGGACAGAGCTTTTTGGCGAAAACGGAGCTCTCGCTCATTTTGCCTTTCCCTTTAATGGCAGTGGCTTTTCCCCTCGTAGGTTTGCCCTTTGTTGCATTAGAGCTTTCGACCAATCTTTCCGTCAGACTCTGAATCGCTGAAGTCAGCGAGGAGATCTGTTCTGGCTAGATAAAGGCAGGAGCTGCCTTTTCGTTGACTGAAAATGAATAGGGCAAAACGTCCGCCGCTTTAGTTGCCGAGTCATACTCGGACAAATTTCCAAGAAGTTCTTCTTCGTTAAGGTCTCTATCGGCCATTGTGGACTCCTGTGAATCCCTATCTCGCTTCGACATTCGTAGTTTCTGCTCGTAATTTAACGTAAGAGGGAAAACTGACTTTTTTCTACAAGAAATTGTCTTTGACTCAGTGCTTCACTCGAAGTCCAACTCGCACTGAGCTCGAAGTGCATGCTTGCTATCTCACGTGAGCTCTGATTGTATGCATGAAACTAATGCTTTGTCTCCCTTAAACCTCTCAGGCTCTCAGTGGAGTTACTTAGAATCTTGGTCCTTGATTGCAGTCAATTTGGAAGGCAAAGACGCGACAGTTAAGACATTTTTCATCAAATATTCACAGGTGAACAACTGATTGAAGTCCCGGGGGGGTACTCGACATATCCCTGGGTGGGGAGGTACGG
>OX421449.1:26064682-26067182 GCA_949126865.1 Montipora capitata | reverse complement strand
ATCTTTGTGTGTGGCTAGTGTAGTGAAATAAAGTTGTATTGATTGATTGATTGATTGATTGATTGATTGATTGATTGATTGATTGATTGACCCCGACCCCGACCCCGACCTCGGCCCCGGCGGGACATTTGGGTCCGTCTATTTGGTGGATTTTAAATTTGGAGAAGTGCAGCGTCATGTTTGCATCAAAAAGTTAAAAGGTGAACCCGCCGCTTCAAAGCAACGCTTCGAGAACCACATTTGCTAGTGGTGTTATTATTGTTAGTGTTTGTTCGGTATTCTTTCTAGTGTAAAGCTATATAAGATTGAAATATCTTTCTCGTGATACGAGTAAATCAATTTCCTCTTACAAGTTGTTAAATTAGAAGACATAACGCTTTCTTATCACTGTTGACATTCGAGTTTTTAAACACTTCAACCTCCGGGTAAACGTAAAGGTTTATGTAGCATGTGTTTTCGAGAAATAAAGCATTAGGCTTCATTATTTTCATTATTTATACAGCGGTAAACTTTTGTCGAGACAGGTTAGGAAATGACAAGATAGTTTCGTTTTTGGATCATGTTCGCAAAAGGCTAGGTTCTGCTTTGTTGTCATTATGTTCAAAGTTTACTTTAAAGATGAATAAAACAGTGGAGTCTATCTAAGCGCTATGTCCTTGAAATGTTTAAATTCTTCATAGCAGGAACAGAAACGTTTTCCAGATTTGTTATAGTAACTGCACATATCTGGACCAAACTTTTTCCGTTAACTCAAATTCGTAAAAAAGTGAACACTGTGCATCCAGTGAACACGCGAAAAGGGGTGCAGAACGTCGCAAAAAAGAAAATAAACACGAATAATTTTCAGTGTTTGAATTGGTAGCAACAATCCATGTTTTACAAATCCAATCCAGTCTTCGTTTTACAATATGCCGATTTCGTGACTCGCCCTCACGGCTCGGAAGTGGTTGCGTAGCACGTGATAAAAATCCGCCCCGATCAAATTTCTTTCCAGGATTAAAAATAGCCGTGTTGCGCACGACAACGCTCTGTTTATTTCTTAAAATCTTAGCAATTTTCTACGAGCGTTTTCCAGTTTCTCTGCACAAAACTTAACTCAACAACGGTATATGAAAGGTGTAGAAATTGTACGCGAGAGACACGTGGACCTTTAAACTCTGTTAACCATCGTTAGCATGCAAAGTACTAACTATCACAATGGAATTCTTGTTATTACTACAGTAACAGATCACACGATGACATGTCATTGAGAATTATTGAACAAAAACATTAGGGTGCCATATAAAGGCATATGAAAACAGTCAGTTAAAAAAGCTCTTTAAAAAACTCATTAATAATTCATGAGCCTAACAGCCTATCAAAAGACCGATAAAACGTCACGTGTATGAGCTTTATATCCTGATAAAACACTCCTCGTTAGTATTCTTTATATAGAAAATACTAATAAGGCATAGCTTGTTTTTCTTGTAGGCTAATATTCACCTCTCACAATTTGAACCATCGTTTTAAGTCCAGAGGGACAGGCTCTTTGTGGTAAAACTCTGCTGCTCGTTTTTTAAACATTACATGTGAGATTGTATTGGGAAAGAAGATAATCGTGATAGAGTATCTGGCAATGTAGGGTACACACTACTTCACGTGATTATAACAGTCTTCGCCCATGTTAATTATTACAAACCGTACAGCTTCATAAAGAAGGAATGAAGATGTTAAAAGTTGTGGAAGTATTACAAAAAATGAATATAATGGCGTAAACATGAAAGTGATCAGCACTAACATGAGTACAGTCAAGATGGGTTAATTACATTAACACACATCTGTAGACAAGTATGACTTCCATTTTTGAGTTCATGAATTATTAATGAGCTTGGAAACATTTGAGAGCGGTGGAATTCAAATATTTTTCGAGCCCTGTATAAGATGTCTTTAATTTAAATCCACAGTTGTTTGAAACTGAGATATATGTAAGCAGCAACAATTTTTTGTTCTTGTAAAGAGTAAATAACATATCAAAGTTCACAGTTACCAAATGTCTTACATACAATAAAAACCAACAAAGACTATCCGTAACCAAAAATTCTAACGCTTATTATGATTTTTTGGGGGAGTGCTTGTCGTTGACGACACGGCTGAAATTTGTCCAACAGCTTATGCTGTTTTTCAGTCAACAATTCCTCTTTTCACCTATCTCCTATTTTCTCTAAGCATTTCATTGCATCATCTCGCTTTCTCTTAGCAGAGTCAAGCATCATTGTGGCTACATTAGTAACACTTTGTTGACAGCTGTTGCCAAAAACATGAGCTTGTTTGTAATGGTTACCACTCTGACAGCACTCACAAAACGTATAAGGCTGAAAAATATTTCAATTTTTTTGGAATAAAATATTACTATAAAGACAAAGATACAACTGTCTTTAAAGAGATGGCATATTAATGAAACAACTATTGTTCGAAAACAAAGAGGATCGATGAAATTGGATTGAATTAATTGCCTCCTTAA
>OX421449.1:26052182-26059682 GCA_949126865.1 Montipora capitata | reverse complement strand
ATGAAAATGGCTAATTCATCCTCGGACACCTGTTATATGGACTGCTTTTTTCCCGCTGTGTTGTCAGAATCAGATTCCCACTTAAGTTCAGTTGCTTTTGAACTACGGAAATAAAAGCATTATTCACACAAATGCCACCTTTTTAACAAACTGACATGAAAAGCATAAATCATATTCGTAATGGAAAAACAAACACAAATCTGCAAAAATACGAAAAAGCCTTTGTGAATGCTGACAATGTGAAACAGTCCGAAAAGCATAAGGGTTAAAACATAGGCTTCAGAAATAACGACAGAGCTGTTGTGGCACAAATTAGCATAGAAAGCTTTTAAAACAATATTGAAGGATTAATTAAATTTTTAAAGAGGTGATTGATATTAGAGAACAGCTAGATAACAATAACAAAACGTACTTAAAACTCAAAAAGTTTTGAGTTAACTTCAAAACATACAATACTAGAAAGTGATCCAGGAAGAGAGATGTGACCATGGGCTGAAGAATTAATCACGAATAACCTGAAGATGTTGCACGGTTTCATTTTTTCCTGTGTTATATACAATTCAAACAAATTAACATAAAACATCTCCTTATTTACTTAATAATACTCTCAAGAATATGATAATCAAACCACCTCCTAACTAAGCACGCTCTTCTAGTTTTTTTCTGTCCATAATTGGGAACGCTGCCCTTTTTAAATATAATTTCAGCTTGTAAAAGCACCCGGAAGCTTATAGTACATTGCAAGTACTTAAAACAGTAAAAATTGGTTTAGACATCGCGCAGGTGTCTTCTTAGTTTGTAAATTAAAATAAATAAAAGGATCGCTCATGTGTATTGATTCCTAAAATACGATGTTTCATGGCCATGACAAACTACACTCGAGAGGAAGAAAGCAAAACCATTGATTTGCCAGCATTGGTATGCTCGTCAGACATAGCTGAAGGCATACACGGCCCCCTCCTATTTTTTTCTATCTTGAACACTTTTCTATCCATTACTGCGTTCCTTGGAAATGCTTTAATATTAATCGCTCTTCATAAGGAATCTACGCTTCACGCGCCGTCCAAGCTTTTGTTTCGTACCCTGGCGACAAGTGATCTGTTTGTTGGTATCACTTTGGAGCCTCTATTTGTTATTTCTTGGATATTCATGATAACCGAATGTTGGAATATGTGTCGCTACACAATCGGTACTGGTTTTCTGATAGCATACATTCTGGGATGCGTGTCTTTGATGACAATATCTGCTATTAGCGTGGACAGACTTCTGGCACTTTTGCTGAGGCTAAAATACAGACAGGTCGTAACTCTGCAACGAACCTATGTAATGGTGATCTCAATTTGGTTGATGGGAATCGGGGTCACAGCAATGTCGTTTTTGGATTACTTACTAACGACATGGATCGGATACATCGGGATTCTGCTTGGTCTACTCACATCTGGTTTCTGCTATGCATGGATTTTTGTAACTATGCGAAGTAACGAGAGGTGTGTGCGACCATTTCATGCTCACCAAAGCCAACAGAGTGAGGGGACGTCACTGAACGTTGCCCGATACAGAAAGACGGTGTATAGCGCACTGTGGGTGCAGGCAACTTTGGTAATTTGTTACCTTCCATATATCATAACAGGTGCTATCGTGACTCACGGACAACTAAATCCATCTGTTTACCTCGCTTGGAATTCGGCGGGGACCTTAGTGTTCTTGAATTCCACGTTAAATCCGATTCTTTATTGCTGGAAGATGAGGGAAGTGAAACAAGCAGTTAAAGATATATTAAGGCAAAGTTACCGCTTGTTCCAATGCTTTTCCCAACTCAGGGCATGACATTTCATGCATCACTTACGTATTAAGAATGACTCATATTTTGCCCAAAGATACCTGTTAGTAAACTATTCTCAAAAACCACAGCGATTCTTATTTTTTGAGAAATTTGCGAAAATGTGAAAACGCGGTTAAAGTGCGGTTTTCTGTTTGACAAATTGCCCAAAATTTGCTGTGAGAACCAAGCAATGGTGAAGTCTTAAAATGAATTCAATTGCCACCAAACTTGACATAAAATAAGAACAATCATTCTTATCCATTTCTACTTCGATACTTTTTACGGAAATGTTAAAATTGTGATATTCTAAGCTCTTTAAAGAACATCCTCAAAGGCCGCAGAACATGGCGGCGGAAAATGGATGATATTTGACGCGATAAAAGTGTACCTGGTACCTCATTCTTAATTGTCTTAAATTCATATTCTTCAAATATTGCTATTATTCATTTTCTGTGTTAAGTCTTATGCTCGAACTCAGAACGCTTCCCTCCGAAAATATCAGAAATGTTTGTAACCTGAGCGAGCTAAATGACGCGAAATTTGAACGCAAACTGATGCTCATTATTCATGACTAATTTTCGGCTTGTCGCTTGGAAAGCTTTAAAAAATGCGAAGTTATCCTTCAGAAGTATTAAAAGTGACTGAAAATCGTATTTGAGGGCAAAAATCCGCAAGTGAACTATATATTACTCAATTCAAACACAGTTTAATTCATACTGGTTTATGCAAATGACTTTTCTATCACGATTTCAAGACTGAAATTAATACGATATTAAATATGTTCAGGTTTCTGTCAAAGGACAAGTTAATATTTTAGGTGCAAGAAATGTACTCCACTGTAATGTGAAAGGTATCGAGACTTATTTTTGTAATTGTTTCCATTACAAAACGCACGCAGTGTCAGTTTCACTGAAATGCATGTACGACTTGGCGTACCGTTTCATTTTAAAAGGTAGTAGTAGAGCAAAAATATGACAGAATTTCAAAGAATTTCAAACCAAATCATTATACATTTTCTCAAAAACGAAAACGGAATGAGCGTCAATTGTGCGGTATCCGAAGACATAAATGATACAAATTGACTTAATGGACGGTTACTACCGAAAGAAAGCTACCTAAAGCAGTACGTATGTGCATTTCAGTGAGCTTATTCCTGTTCCGGGACTCCCTCTTACCCCGCCCTGAAAATGGGCCTGGAACCCAGGCGGGAAAAGAGAGAGTCCTGTATTACTTGCAGGCGCATGCTCGGAATGAGCCAATCATATTGCATTAGGTGCCAGGCGCGGCTGGATATGTAAATATAGGGAACCTTGAAACTCCGACAAAAAACGTATATGAAAATTACTGTGTGCTTTGCAGTGTCAGGAAAGAGAACATCTAAATTATGCCTCGTCGTGACCAAACGAGGAGAAAAAAAAAACCCGATCACAGTGATGTTGGAAAATTATTGCCGAATAAATGTAACGACTGAGAGAAGATCGCAATAAATCGATGCAAAGGCTGAACTACTAAATATAGCATAGGATTTCACTAAGCGACAAAACAGCTCGAAGTCAGAATTTCATATTATCTGCAGTACTTTACCTCTAACAATGAGTTTCAGAAGGAAAGTGCTTTTAAGTAGCAACAATAAAAGCAAGGTGACACACGCTTTTAAGTAGCATTTTTCGTCCTTATTAATTAATATTCACGAACAAATTTTGACCGGAAAAATAATCGTGACAACGTCCAAATAATCGATGTTTGACTGTGCATAAATATGTATATAAATTTAATAGGAACATTATTGCTTCATCATTGCGTTATCAACACATAGTGGTATGTAAAGAAACAAATAGTCCAGATTGTGATTCAATTTCGTTTAACTTTTTATCTAACTTCATCAGGAATGATGCTCAGTTTTTCTGTCATGCAGTCGTCTTTTAGTTTTTCCGATATAAAAATCATTGTAGTCTCAACAGGCAGCTCAACATAACTACATAAAAGCTTAGCCATTTGGCCACGGCCACGGCTTGTAAGGAAAGAAAGATTTAATGCAACGAGTGCTTGGAAAAATTATTCTAAGGAAAAATTGATAGTCTCACTGAGACAAACAGAGTATTTTTTTTTTTGAGTAATTAGAGTAGAGTAATTTACGGTAAATTACTCTACTCTAATTACTAAAAAAAAAATACTCTGTTTGTCACCGGTGTTTATGTATTATTCCTGATAAAACTGAGAGTATTTACAACATTTTTTACTTGACTGTTTCATATTGGGTATCCAAACAATTTGTCCCCGATTTTGAAAAACTGTGGTAGGCCAAAACTCCTGAAACAATCACAGTTTCAATAATTACCGTGCATCAAATATATGTTCACTGGATCAGTGCAATTATCACATAACTAGTACTTAGTCACATAACTAGTACTTTATTAGTCTTCATTGAGCGATTCACATCCACGACCTACAGTATATTTGTAAGTTTCAATGAGTTTCGGGAGCGCAATTAAATCAAAATTTGACATTTTTCTGCGCCAACATCATGCAGCTGTTCAGTTGGGTTTCTGGCACGAAATTCCATACTTTCGTATGTCATCCATGTGATCTTCCACGATTGGGACTCACGATAAGAAGGACTGATTAACAATTAACATCGGACTCGGATCGAAGAAAATCGCAAACATATTAAAGGAACAACCATGTAGCAAACAGACTTGCTAAATCCTGTTGCAGGTTTAACAAAACCATCATTACCGGTAACGACTGCATGAATAGCTTGCAGTTGTTCCGCCTTAGGCACAAAGGTAAAGTGGCATTTCTTGAACGCGAAATCAATTGCCTCCAGAAACTTGGCGTTATAATTTCCTTCCACATTATCCCCATAAATCCAGTGTAAAAGCACTCGGAATAAACTATAACCAAATAAGGAATCTTTTTCCAAATATGGTTTTTCCCCAGTTTTGGGGGGAAAATAACGTCATTCCGAGCATGCGCTTGCAAGTAATTCAGGACTCTCTCTTTTCCCGCCTGGGCTCCAGGCCCATTTTCAGGGCGGGGTAAGAGTTAGTCCCGGAACAGGACTACAGTGAGCTACGCAAAGTTTCAGTCCATAATGTTATCCAATGTTATCCGTTTCATTGTGAACTCATTTTCTGGAGGCATACATATACGAGATGTTGTTAACTTGAACTTTTGACCTTCAAACCTGGTAACTATTTCTGTCACGCAAAGTAATGAAAGGTTTCTTTTGTTCCATTTATGCCCTGTATTTGTATCGTTATTGAGGCTTTTCCAGGGTAAATTCCGAAAAGCGACATGCCCTAAAAAGTAGTGACAGCAATTAAAGTGAAATCGCGACAAACGACATCCTTTCTTCAAATTTCCGACAGCAACGGTCACAGCAACGTGAAACATTGACAAGGCTGCGACACGGAACCCACTCCCTTCCCTGGCAGTGCCTCGTTATTGTTGAATGAGAAGTGTTTTGTTCTTGTTGTTTCTCTTCGAATAAAGTTACATCCTCGTTTACACAAGTATGTGATAAAAATAGACTACCAAGGACGATGGTCAGTCGATGGTTTGAAACACGCAATTCGTCGTAATAATTTACGACGCTTATAATACATAACTACTAACACCTGTTAAAAGTAGAGAAAAAATGCACTGGCAAGAACCACAAATGAAATTAATAAAATATGTATAACCTTCAAGTAAAAAAAAGTTGCAGACTGAATTCTCCCACTTTCTTTATTCTAATGGTTTGCTCCTAAAGGGGCGGTGAATTTTTTTTACTGCCTTGTCCACAGTAATAATTGAAACACATGGGAGGCCAAACAGGTAGGGGTGAAAAAAGGGTAATTAAGGAAAAAGAAAATCTGGTTACACGCATGTATTAAAATAAAATGAGCAGTAACTGACGATTGGACACGTATCAGCCCTTCAGTATACCTCTTCCATACTCTCCCGTCCAGGCCAAATTAACAGGAAAGGCAGTGACCAAATTATGTTTGGCAAGTACATTAGAAGTGTCGTAGATTATTACAGCGAACTGCGCGTTTCAAACCATTCGCTGACCATCTTCCTTGGTAGTCTATTTTTATAACATACGTATGTAAGCGAGGATGCAATTTTATTCGAAAAGAAACAACAAGAATAAAACAACATTTCTCATGCAACAGTAAAGATACGAATACACGACATGAATGGAACAAATGAAACCTTTCGTTACTTTGCGTGACAGAAATATTTACCAGGTTTGAAGGTCAAAAGTTCAAGTTAAAAACATCTTGTATATGAATGCCTCCAGAAAATGAGTTCACAATGAAACGGATAACATTGGATAACATTATGGGCTCAAACTTTGCGTCACTGAAATGCAAGTACGTACTGCTTCAGGTAGCTTTCTTTCGGTAGTAACCGTTCATTAAGGTCGTGTTCTATTGAGGTTTCCCAATAGAACACTTTTCCAACCGTTTTCGGTTCGGTTCTCAGCGTTGACAAGTTGAGGCCTGAAAGCAACACGGCAGGAGACCGTGGCCGACTTTTAATGGCCCGCGTAAACCACAGGCGGCCCAGGGTCGGAAGGTAAGCAATTATAAGGATTTGTATGGGAATCTCGATAACAGACTGAAAAACATATTTGAAACGCAGTCGAAGGTATTTACTAGTGTATGAAACACAATCCTGTTTTTCATCCGTCAACAACTCACATTATCATGACTGCAGAAGAAATTCATATGAAAAGGTCGCTGCACCTTTTCAGCCTTTTGGACACATTTTTCTGTTGAGAGTCCAGGGAAAATGCCATCGTTGAAATCATCTGTGCTTTGTTTTTGCGCTTCCAGTTGCGTTGATATGTTCAAAGTTATTTCTCACACCGGTGCATCAAGCGATATCGATCGAAAACCAACAATTATTACTCGGAATACCTGAAAGGTATCCGAGTTACAATCTCGCTTGTCTGTTTTTTGGACAGTAGAAATTACGGTGCGGTGATTTCTTTGGCTCAAAGCAATTCACTTAACAAAACTATACTTTTTCCAACAACAACAAAAAAACAGCCGTGGTGTCGAGTGTCATCGGACGAGGGGATTTTTGCACGCGCGAGGCTTCAAACAGCTTCAGTACTTACGGAGTTCGATGAAAATCCGGATTTATAACATGCGGTGGGGCAACCAAAGCGATGGGAGCTGTGTTTAAGGTTTCAGTGTGGAACTTTTAATATCGTTCGCCGATTTAGAAACTCGAACATGACCACAGGCAGGTATTTGGGGACGAGTCTGGGATTTGTTTTGCTCTGCCCAACTATGGGTACACTTGCGTAGGTTTGCGCTCACCGTATGGAGGCTCAGTGAACCGTTGACCAGCCGTGTCAAATTGATTGTTAGCGAGCCTCGAAGGAGTTTGAAAATTTGAATATTTTTCGCTGTTTCTCAGCAATGGATACTCGCTGGACCTTGAAACTTGGTCAAGGGGAAGTAAATTTATCCGTGTAGCCATCGCCGGAGTTTGAGCGTGACTGATGCCGGAGAAGTGTGAATTTTTTCCGCGAGATCTGAGGTAAGTTAGAAATGAGTTGCCAGCCTTTCCTTTATTTAGGTACGAGTGAGAACTCGGGAATTTGAGAAGTCGCTTAAATCGCATTCAATCAGGCAAAAAACCACACAAAAAGCGAGAAATTCACCACGACAATAAAG
>OX421449.1:26047182-26049682 GCA_949126865.1 Montipora capitata | reverse complement strand
AAGTTTTTCTTTGACAAGTATCCTTGTTCAAAAACTAGCATGCCAGTTTTTGAACAAGGACACTTGTCAAGGAAAAAATTGTCGTATTTCTCCATTTACACTGCCAACGAAAACTTTGTCAAGGAAAAGCTGTCAAGGAAAACTTGCTAGTGTAAATGAGGCCTTAAGTCCCGCTTCGTGACATTGACATCTATTAGTGGAACATTGCTCCTTAATTTGATGGAGGATTTCATCGGATAGCAGCCAGGGGCAATCCCTGTAAAGCAACCCGAAGAGTTATGGTGTACAGCTGTACCTCGAGAGAAACCATTAGGAGGTTGATACAAAATGGTTGCTGCATGCTGTTGAAGCAGCAAACTCGACACCGACATGCACGTGTTTGTAGTGTCCCTCAGGCATTTCCCAGAAATAATAATCCACCATTAAATTTTAAAAAACCGGTGAATTTAGGATAATAAAGTTAAAAGATAAAAAGTAGGAGGCGATGTACAATTTAAATAGTTAATTAGGGTTTTGCAGAGAAAAACCTAACGAGAACATCATCTATTATTTAAAATGCGACATGACCTTAGCACAAAGGAATTCATCTGCCTATGAATGTGGTATCTTAAGGCTTAATGCGATTCATCACTCGAGTAGAGGCTATTGATATCAGTCAGTAATTGGGATGGTTCTTATCACTTAAAATTCTCTCGAGGTCGCACCTAGAAGCTGCATCTTTGAGCTCTTAAAGGTTAGCACGGTGGCTAGCCTTCAACAAGTGAAACGCTGCGATTCTGCACACGCTGCAGATCTTCAACGAGGTATTTGGGGATACCACCCCACACCAAAGATGCATACTCTAACACTGTAAGAACACATTTTCAGTTGTGACTAGGAAGAGGAAGCATTACAGAAACGTACATCTCAACCCTATTATTCTTTCCCTTGTACTTGCAAAACTGCGGCGCTTGCTGGATTCCATGCGTACAGTGGAGCTGATATAACAGGACGCTTTGCGGCTGTGATAAATAAAATGTTTTACTTGATCACTTGTCTCTTTCGTCTATAACCCACACTTCAAAT
Organism: Montipora capitata; assembly: GCA_949126865.1. Lineage (NCBI taxonomy): Eukaryota > Metazoa > Cnidaria > Anthozoa > Scleractinia > Acroporidae > Montipora > Montipora capitata. The sequence continues at coordinate 26,048,617 of OX421449.1, read as the reverse complement.
ATACATTCATATATATATAACTAACTGCAGACAGTACTTTTTTTTTCGTAAAAGGAATTTATTCACAAATAAAAACCTATATACATCGAAGTGGCACTAAATAAACAAATCCTAAACACGCTAAGTAAACTAATTACGCTAACAAACAATTACTAATTACAATCCTAATCAAACGAGAAACGAAATCAGCAACATCCTCACTGGACATTCGAGTGACAGCATCGCGGGAAAGTTCTCCTAAAGCGGAAAGAAGAACAGGATCAGTTTTATCACGAAATAACGTAGGAGCAGCAGAGGAAACAGGAGAGGAGGATATAGGCAGCTTAGACGCATCAGGTACAGGAACACTGGGAGCAGGAGGAACATCAGGCAAATTAGGAGCAGGAGGAACATCAAGCGCAGGAGCACTAAGAGCAGGAGGGACGTCGGGCACAGAAACACTGGGAGCAGGAGGAACATCAGACGCGGAAACAGGAGCAGGAGGAACATCCGGTACAGGAACATGAGCAACATCAGGAGGAGGAGAAGGAGGGGGAGCTGCCGAGGCAGCGATCTCGTGATCCCCAGACATCATCTCATCATCATCCTCCACCATAGAGGACCCAGAAGAGGCCTCAAAAGGAGGGACGTAATCAGCATCATCGTCAACATCAGCAAGAGGTACAGTAGAAGACAAAACTTCGGTCCCCGGGTGGATGGCACCCCAAGGCTGCCTGCACTCTCTAGCCATGTGACCGGGCCGAAGACAGCGCCGGCACAGGCCAGAGAGCGGGCAGGAAGGACCACGATCACTGACTTCACGACAAATCGTACAATGGACAGGTTGACCGGGATACCAAGCGCGACAACTAAAATCACCGATCGTTACGAAATAAGGGATGTCAAGATCCACGGCTAGCTCAACCACACGGTTACCATTGTAGATTGCAGGGAAATTGGCAAACGTACTACGGCGAACGTCTCCATAAGACTCATAAAGGGTTTTAACGTCATCATCAGGAACCTCGAACGGTAGATCGCGAACATATACAGAACGAAACCTCAGATCTGCGCGAACAACACGGACGTGGACATCATCGAAAAAAAAACCGGTCGAGATCAAATCATCACAAGAGGCCTGATCCTTGAAAGTCAGACGAACACGGCCGCCCCGCAAAAACTGCATACTGGTAACCTTTTCAGCATCTACTGCTTCCATCAGAAGGGGCAACACCTCCGACGAACCACAATTGGCATAAACTGAATCTGGAAAGTGTAGCACAACACTGTTTGGACAGCGAAGGAACGACATGGCAAACACAATTTAGGGTTGGGTCCACGCCGTTCCCTCCCGGCAGGTACTTAGGACAGGACCCAAAAGATAAACAAAAAAGCCAATTGATCACAATCACACAGTACTGTTTCGGCCTTCTGGGCCTCAGTCTGATGTCTAAGG
>OX421449.1:26012182-26042182 GCA_949126865.1 Montipora capitata | reverse complement strand
CTTTCACAATGGTGGGGAGGACTCTAGAGCTATCGCTAAGTTTATTATTGCTGATGTTAAACGTAGGATCCAAGTTGACTTTCATCGCTTTTCTCAGGCTAAGTTTAATTCTATCTGGGTTCATCCAGCTGTATGTATAGTCCGTGCTGATAAGCTTGTATTTTTCTTTTAGCTGTAGCCTCTTCTCTTGAGTAATTTTGTAAATATTGTTTTTATTTGGTTCTTGAATAAAGTTTTATGATATCACTGTCTGCAGTTAGATATAGCTCTTTGGCATTACAAAGCTCTTGCTTACATGTCCAAATTGAGCTTGGACATTGCCATTCTCGTTCCGAGAGCTGCGATCCTCTTGGCCAGCGCCACGGATCAGCGATCTTCTTGGCCAGCGCCCTGATCCGTGGCGCTGGCCAAGAGGATCGCAGCTCTGGGAACGAGAATGAGACTGTGCCGCTAGCAATTGCGAATGCTCATTAGCTCGCTAGTTGGAGCACTCTGGCATGGCTTAGATGTACCATATGTGTGGTACATTTGGGGTGGCTTTAGCTTAACCTCCGTCCTAGACATCGATATCAGCACTGCACTGATGAGGCCGAGAAGGCCGAAACAATACTTTCTGCAGTTACTTATATATATATATATATATATATATATATATATATATATATATATATATATATATATATATATATATATATATATATGTATGTATATATATATATATATGTATGTATGTATGTTGTTGGCTCAAGGGATCTACTTAACTGACTCTTTACATTAATTACCCTTGTCCGCCTGTGAATCACATGTTGATCCAGCGTTATCACATAGAAAACTGGCCCATTAGGGAGTCCCACGTAATTGCCACACACTAAGTGATCAATTGGCCATGTTGCCAGCATCGTTGTCCTGATAGTGTAGTGGTCATCACACCCGACTAGTGATCAGGGGGACGTGGGTTCAAATCCCGCTCAGGGCAATTACAGTTTTCCCCAGAAGTTGTCCAGTGTTGAGTTTCCTGTAACTTCCTATATATACATATACATGTATATACAGACAGTACTGTTTTGGCCTTTTGGGCCTCATCGGTGCAGTGCTGATGTCTGGGTTGGAGGTTGAGCTTATAAACCCACCCCAAATGTCCCACACATGTGGTACATCTAAGCCATGCCAGATTGCTCAAACTAGCAAGCTAGTGAGCATGCGCAATTGCTAGCGGCAATGACTCATCCCAGTAGAGTGCTCAATTTGGACATGAAAGCAAAAGCTTTGAAATGCCAAAGAGCTATATATATATGTATGTATATATATGTATGTATACTTAGCTCTGCTACCACAGCATTGAGCACTTTACGCCAAGGTTGACTCGACCTCCACATTTATATATATATATATATATATATATATATATATATATATATATATATATATATATATATATATATATATATATATATATATATATATATATATATATATATATATATAGAGAGAGAGAGAGAGAGAGAGAGAGAGAGAGAGAGAGAGAGAGAGAGAGAAGTTTTACGGGAAACTCAACACTGGACAACTTCTGGGGAAAACTGTAATTGCCCTGAGCGGGATTTGAACCCACGTCCCCCTGATCACTAGTCGGGTGTGATGACCACTACACTATCAGGACAACCATGCTGGCAACATGGCTGATTGATCACTTAATGTGTGGCATTTACGTGGGACTCCCTAAGGGCCAGTTTTTCTGTGTGATAACGCTGGATCAACATGTGATTCACAGGCGGACAAGGGTAATTAATGTAAAGAGACAGTTAAGTAGATCCCTTGAGCCAACAACGTATCAACCCCAGGAGGATCGCAAATGGGATTCACAGTCCAAGTTGAGGATAAATTAAGAGAAAGTTACAGGAAACTCAACACTGGCAACTTCTGGGGAAAACTGTAATTGCCCTGAGCGGGATTTGAACCCACGTCCCCCTGATCACTAGTCGGGTGTGATGACCACTACACTATCAGGACAACCATGCTGGCAACATGGCTGATTGATCACTTAATGTGTGGCATTTACGTGGGACTCCCTAAGGGCCAGTTTTTCTGTGTGATAACGCTGGATCAACATGTGATTCACAGGCGGACAAGGGTAATTAATGTAAAGAGACAGTTAAGTAGATCCCTTGAGCCAACAACGTATCACCCCCAGGAGGATCGCAAATGGATTCACAGTCCAAGTTGAGGATAAATTAAGAGAAAGTTACAGGAAACTCAACACTGGACAACTTCTGGGGAAAACTGTAATTGCCCTGAGCAGGATTTGAACCCACGTTCCCCTGATCACTAGTCGGGTGTGATGACCACTACACTATCAGGACAACCATGCTGGCAACATGGCTGATTGATCACTTAATGTGTGATCACTTAATGTTGATCCAGCGTTATCACACAGAAAAACTGGCCCTTAGGGAGTCCCACGTAAATGCCACACATTAAGTGATCAATCAGCCATGTTGCCAGCATGGTTGTCCTGATAGTGTAGTGGTCATCACACCCGACTAGTGATCAGGGGGACGTGGGTTCAAATCCTGCTCAGGGCAATTACAGTTTTCCCCAGAAGTTGTCCAGTGTTGAGTTTCCTGTAACTTTCTCTTAATTTCTCCTCAACTTGGACTGTGAATCCATTTGCGATCCTCCTGGGGGTGATACGTTGTTGGCTCAAGGGATCTACTTAACTGTCTCTTTACATTAATTACCCTTGTCCGCCTGTGAATCACATGTTGATCCAGCGTTATCACACAGAAAAACTGGCCCTTAGGGAGTCCCACGTAAATGCCACACATTAAGTGATCAATCAGCCTTGTTGTCAGCATGGTTGTCCTGATAGTGTAGTGGTCATCACACCCGACTAGTGATCAGGGGGACGTGTGTTCAATTCCCGCTCAGGGCAATTACAGTTTTCCCCAGAAGTTGTCCAGTGTTGAGTTTCCTGTAACTTTCTCTTAATTTCTCCTCAACTTGGACTGTGAATCCATTTGCGATCCTCCTGGGGGTGATACGTTGTTGGCTCAAGGGATCTACTTAACTGTCTCTTTACATTAATTACCCTTATCTATGTGTGTGTGTGTCTGTGTATGTGCTTTCTCTTTTCCTCTCTTTATATATTTTTCATAGTTTTTCATATATATATATATATATATATATATATATATATATATATATATATATATAGCGTTTAGAAGAAAGACAACTTCACAGCGTAGCGACTTCAAGTTTCATGTTTAGACAATCATCAGGCTACAGATCTTACATTTGCATTCTAACTCATTTAAAGACCATTCTAATACTCTAGGGGAGCGTGCTATTTCAAGTTCGACAAAAGGTATTTGTTCTTGTGTCTGCATTTAGAAATTAACTCGGAGCGTCAGAGGGCGAATTTAAAACCGGATACAACAATCACACTAAATCCTTCAGGCATAAAAGGTACTGCAGTGAGACGGAGTTATCGAGGCATATCTGGAGTCTAAAGGACAATAACATCAATTACACGCTACGCTGGGCAATAGAGTCTTTCGCCTCACCATACAAATGTGGATCAAAGCGATGCGACCTGTGCCTTACAGGAAAGTTGTACATAATAAAAGCAGATACGCGCCACCTACTGAACAAAAGAAACGAGATGGAAGTCAACTATTTACCGGCATGAAAGAAATATCAGACAGATGGAAAGAGCTTTTTCACCAACTGCTGAATCAAGAAGGCAACGTAGACAATGATGCAACTGACCACCTAACTGCTCGAGAGACAATGATGTATTTAAATGGCAGAACTAAGGAAAGCTGTGAAAGCTCCTAACATTGGTAAAGCGCTTGGTCTGGATGGCATATCAGATGAAGTCATAAAACATGGTGGTGATGATCTACTGCAACAACTGCTTTCCGTAAAGAGCAAAAGGTGAAACCGCTTGCTTTAGATCCAAGGCTGAACTAACTTCACACCTAAAACGTGCAATGCGCAACATCGAAATCGATTAACTGCCGGAGAGGTAGAGCATTGCATCAGCATCGCCAAGGTCATGGGCTCACCTGAAGTTTTCAGGTGTCAATATGAGACAATTGCTTCAATTGTCCAGATAAGTGCGAGGATCGTTTCTCTCTTTCGGAAGCTATGGTGTTGGAAAGCATTCCCAGAAGCTGATGAGACTACTGTAACCGGACCTGCTGATCTGGGCCCGGTTGTTCGAAAGCCGATTAACGCTAATCCCAGATTTAAAAATTACCAAGGAGTTTATTTCTCTACTCCCAAATGTTGTACAACGCTGATATTTGGCAAAATTGTACATTAGAGGAAGTCAATCTTGAAAACCAAAAATAATCAAAAGAAAGATGCACTTAAAGTTGAAAACATTTTACCAAAGTTTATGCTAATCCTGGATTAAGTTAATGGGCTTTCGAACAACCGGGCCCTGGGTAAGATCGCGCAACCACCCACAGCAAAGTCCGCTGCCAGAATTGAAAAATTAATCTGCCTGCTGTACCAGCTTAAGACACTTATTTCCAGCGTTAAAGACCAATGCAATCCTCTATCTAATTTAAGGAGCAATGGTCCACTAATAGATGTCAATGTCGCGAGGCGGGACGTATATTAAATGTACCGATCTCCGCAGCTGCAATGATGCTGAAGATGATGGGAGCTGTGATAATGGTGATGACGATGATCATGAATTATCTGATGTTGATAATGTTGATGATGATCATGAAGAGGAGGAGGAGGAAGACGACGGAGATGAATAAGATACCTTTTATCCTTGTCAGGGGGTTGTGAAAAAAGTGCATTTCGCTGAATTAACTTAGTTGTAAAAAGTAAGTGGTGCAAAAATATGCCACAAGGCATTTCACGCAAAAAAGGCTCCTTGCATGTTATAGTGGGAGCGAGATCAGATTTATTACAGGGGTGTCTAAGTTACACTCCAATGGATAGTATAAGTAATATTGGGACAATCTGTCGACACAAACAATAATTACAAGGCATTATGTGATCCAGCTTCGTTTTTGCGTTAGCGTGGTCACGTGATCTACACTATTACTGTTACGTGTCAGATACAATCCAAATAAAAGTATGAGAATTTTTGACCGTTCCACCATTGATGATGGCTACAAAGCATTTGAAGGTCAAGCCTCCTTTCCATGTTGTACCATGAGGGTCAGACTTTTAATTCCCCATAAAAGCCGTCGATGCAAGCTACAAAATTGCCGACAACATTTGGATAGGCTGCCTGCTTTCATCACAAAATTCCTACAGGACTTTATTTCGCGACATGTGCTCCCTGACTAATTTCCAACCAAGGCAGGAATTGCGCAAATCACGGACTTCCCGCTCGTCTACGCACGCTTAGAAATTTGAAACAACAGCGGTTGTCAACGGTTACAAAATTGGACCTTCACTACGATTGCGCATAAATTGGAAGTGGCCAGAGTCCGTTTTCTTGGTGCTGATCAAAAGATAAGCGGACCATTTATTTATTTGTTGAGTTTTGCTTTGGTTGCTTTTTCTTCCAGATGAGTCACGGTAATGCACGATAAATAGAAGAGCACTGGCTCCTAAATTCTTGTTTGTCTAGGGCAATGTTCTTATGCCTTACCCCTACCCTTTGAAAATGGTCTCTGCGGTCCCTGATTTGGGAACTATTCGTTTTTAATTATTGCCAGTATAGGGGCCAACAGAGCACGACCTTTGTCACGGGCACCTAACTAATGACTTCAGCTATAAAATGCTCATAGGGTCACCTAACACCGGTTTCCAAGCGAATATTCGGCTGCTTTCCTAAAATGCTAATCGACGTTTTCGGTTCACCGGCCAAACCGTTCCGAAAGCTCCGAAAGCTTCTCTGATTGTGAATCTTTCAGGTGATGTTTAGTGCTTGATTACTTTCAACAAGCCTAAAAACCTCTATGGGTTAGGGTAGGCATAAATTTTGATATTTGTAGGCAATATTCTATCCATTCCAAACAAGGCCCAGTTGTTCAAAAGCCGATTAACGCTAAAAATTAACCAAGGAGTTTATTTCTCTACTCCCAAATGCTGTTCCACGCTGATATTCGGCAAGACTTAACATTAGAGGAAGTCAATCTTGAAAAACAAAAATAAGCAAAAGAAATTTTCACCAAAAAGTTGAAAAAATGAAACCAAAGTTCACGCTAATCCTGGATTAGGTTAACCGGCTTTCGAACAACCGGGCCCAGATCTTTAATTCAAAGGATATATTTTGTTGAATGGCCGTGCTTTCGAAATTCCTTGGTCTAAGTGAGTAACTGTTGGTAACGCGAAACTTTATCGTATTTGCACTTTTCCGCGTATGCTAAAAGTTATGAGACCGGAGCTCAAGTTTAAACTGCGATCAGGCGCTCTTTTCTCTATAGTGGTTGCACACTCTCTAAAGCCTGAGAAACGTAAGCCAGATCGCAGATTAGATCAAGATAGGCAAAAACGACTCTTTTACTCGTGTGATCCCCGCCAAAATTAATGTCATCAATTTCGTATTACTTTCAAATTCGGAACAGCTCTAAAGCCGGATCAACTCTAAATTCGGAACGTCTCTAAATTCGGAAGAATTCTAAATTCGGACCATCTCTAATTTCGGATGAACTCTGAACTTGGTGTCTCCCCAAATCCTGGAACCCAGTATGCCCGAGTAAGCCTGGTTGCACAGTCCCTAATTTATTTCCTGCGTTAACATAATTTATTCATCCACCCAGACGATGGAGGGAAATTACAGGTCAAACAGTGAAGGAGGAAACTTTTCAGCAGTAGTTCCTTTGCTTCGGCAAGCTGAGTCGTTACTGTCCAGTCAGGTCCACAGGAACGCTGCAACAGTTAGTCCTCCCAGTGTTGAAGCCAGTATTAGGGGAGCAGGGATGACGAAGTGGTGAGAGCACTCGGCTCCCACCAATGTGGCCCAGGTTCGATTTTCAGATACGGCGTCATCTGGGTTGAGGTTGTTGGTACTCTGCTCCGAGAGGTTTTTCACCGGGTACTCCGGTTTTGCCCTCTCCTCAAAAACCAATGTGATTTGATATGTATTAATTTGACTTGATTTCATTTGTGCACGATCCCACGAGCTATTCAGCTTATCGTGTAAAAATAATGTTCTATTACTATTACTATTTCAAGTGATTGTACGCTCGCAAACTTTCTATCTTTGTTTTCGAGATACAGTGCACGTAGTACTGCAGCTTCTTTTCCTGTCACTTTGCTAGGACAACCAAGAACGTCGAGTGTTCCTCCTCCACAGCGTAAGAGAAATGGTGGTACTTTTTTTATGGTGAAAGAAACGAGGACCCATGACTTCTTTTCTCTAACGAATCACCTACAGAACCAGCAGCCTTCAAGGGCCGACAAATTTCAACTTCAGCAGACTGGACTAGGAAGGAAAACTGTTGTGTCTAAAGTTAACGTAAAGATAACGCTGTAGCGTTTGTAAAGAAGTTAGAAACGGTTATCCTAAACTTCAGGAATCCGCAGGTGGCTTTGAAATTTTACGAAGTGGACCCCTGAATAAGGATCTGGGGCCCGTTTGTCGAAAGACCCGAAATTTTACGGGCCATTTTCGGGTGTCACAATTCCCTTTGTAGCTCAAGAACGGAGAGGATTTAAGTCGTCAAACTTCACAGTTGTATAATTCTTTTTGTTACCTTGAAAACATGTTTAAAGATCGGCTTTCCAAAACATGCGGTTAGCAATTTCACTAATGGCATTTCGGGCACGAATATTTTTCGGGACTTCCGAGAAACGGGCCCCAGCTGGCCCGAGTTGCTCGATGCATGGTTAGCGCTAACCAGTGTTAAACACCATGGAAACCTACAGCTTTTGATACCTCTTAACCAACGGTTAGCACTGACTAGCCTTCGAGCAAATGGCCCCTGGTCGTGATAGTGCAAAGATAGAGTTCTTTGTAAAGGCCTAATATAAGCAAGATTCTGTCCAAAACCCTATGATTCTCTACGAAAAGGCTCGGAATAACCCGCTCACACGCCATATTTTACCCCATATTTCATCCGTTTTCCGGAAATAAATAAATTGCCTCTCAAGGTACCAAGGTTGCTTAAAATTTGATTTGACATGATTTCACGTGATAATTAAACACGATAAAAGACATTACTGAACAATACGAAGTCACTGGAGGTTACCGATATCCAAACCACCCTTTTCTAACACTCCTGTCACATGATTCGTTTCGAAAATTTAACTGGAGAGATGAATTTAATAATTAAACTCTTTTAATTTTATTTCTCTCATACATTTAGAAGATGACTTACCCGGTTGTTTAGCCATAAACTTCACCAAACTCAATGACATTCTAAACTTATTTACGACATTACAAAATATTTTAGAACAAAGAAGTTCTGTCTCAGTGTTTTCGCTAAACATGGCATGACGTCATTCATTGGCGGGCGGCGTTAAATTTCCCGCCATTTTTTCGTATGCGAGTTTGATTTTTTTGTGGTAAATTTTGAATGTAAAATCAAGTTAAGAACTTCAGCTTTTGGTTTGATTTGCTTTGTTCTAAATATCAACAAGCGTTTAAAGCAGTTTTGTTCACAGTAAGTTGAAGAGTTAGTGTTAAAACATTTCAAATATGACTGAATTTCAACCACTGAATGAAGAAGCTCATATTTTTGTCGACAGATTTCACTGGTCAAAAAGCTTTTTAAGACTGTAATTAAGAAAATTGAAAGTTATATCTTCATGAAATTTGGAAACGTTTTTCGCTAAAACGTCTAAGAGTCGTATAAATTTGCATGTTTTCCTCTTCTTATCTTTCAGCTAAATTAAGCTTGCAGGACCACAAATCGTTCAATATGGATGTCGTCACTTTATCACAGAGCTCGTTTTACGAAGGTGGGTTCTCATAGTGTTCAATGATCCAATTTCCTCGTTACTTTAGAAGGCTTATTAATTTTTTAGGACAACCGTGTAGGTTACAATACACTCATAAATAAATAATAAACGTGATGACCATGGATGTTTGAAATGAGCGAGAAATGTATTTAAAAGATTAGTTATTAAAAACGTAATTATTAAATACACTACATGTATATTGATTTTAAAAAGTTGAAAAAGGTGTATGTGGCGTTTTGCAGTGTGTAAACAATTTTCAGTTGATCATTTCGATGTGTTTGGCTTTGTCTAAAAAAAAACCTCATGATGGCAAAGCTCAAACACTCACATATGGAGGGAAAAGTAACTTGACGGATCCATGGAAGTCATTGCAAATGTAGAACCCTGAATTTCGAAAGACCCATCTTATGTCTCCAGCGGTTTGATAAAGGGTTTACGGATCATCTATTACTGCTGTTGGCACAAACTACATTAACTTTTAACAATGAGTTGAATACCGTGAGAACTTGCTGGAACGAGAATAATTATTTCTCAAGTCCCCTGCAAAACCACGCTCAATTAGTCGCTGTCCGAAACTGCAGGATTATACCTTTTAGCATTTTATTCTCCGAAGTGGAAGTGGCGGATATTTACCGAGTCGCGAACACCGACACTCAGTTAGTATGTACCACATAAAGTATCGATAAAATTTTCTTCTCGGGAACCGAAGCGAAACCAGAAACCATTTTGTTTTTTTGTTTGCCCAGAAGAGAATATGAGTAGTACTTGCTTATTCACCTCCGAGCTAACTAATCAGAATACGCGGGTGGTACATACTATAGGAAAATTCACCACCTGACGAGGGAATTCCACCCGTTAAATTTCACCCGAAAAACCGATCTATAGCACAAATCGCATAGCTTTTTTAAAATGTCCTTGGTCCGACCGTCCGAGGCGAATGTTACAGTGGGCGCTACAAAAAGCCATTTCAAGTGAATGAACTGTTACTTGTCAATACTTGTTGAACACTATATTTCATTGGCTGTATAGTGTCGTACTTCCCATTGTTTTCTGTGCTAAATCCATTATCTTTGTTCGTTCTATTGTTCTTTTGGCCAATCCTTAAGCCCGTTCAATGAGGTCCGACACGACCCGGGATAATTCCTCGTGCTCGTAAGCGTAAGCTGTTTCCTCCCTTCGGTAAGGTTTTCGCATTGTAAACGGAGACTGTGTTTTTGAAAACATAATTGTGTTTGGCTTGCTATGTTAACAAGCGACGCGTTGCTACGTCAGCAATATCCCTTTATGCACAAGTGCAGTTCCACGCTAAATACCCTGTCTTCGACAGCCAATCAGATCGCGAGTTTACCTTCAGCTATACGATTCAAATGAAAACTTCTCACGAAAAAAAAATGCTACAATGCTCGTGTAATATGCAATCGCCATCGTTTGCCTGGACACACCAAAGCCTTGGACAAATTCAAGGGGCTTTTGGAACTTTAATACTTATACATTAAGAAGAGGTACAGACATGAAGGCAGTCACCCAAAAAAGTACATTTTGAAAGCTCATAAAAAATATGTATATAAATAAACTGAATCCCGAAGATCATAAAAATTGAAAGTTCCGTGACTGCCACACGATTTCTCGCTGGTCAACTGCCACAATTAAAGCTCTTAAGCTTGGTGGGCGTGACAGGATTATAGCCAGCTCGGCGAGGAGTGCCTGTTCGCCTCTTTGCCATGCGATATCCGAAATGGTTGAGAGATCGGAATATGACGACATTTTGCAGACCTGCTATCCAACAAAAAAAAAACAACAGTAAACAACAGTAACCATAACTTAGACTTCAAACAATAAAAGCTGCTACGACACCAAATGACATCTACACTACCCAAAGAAGTTTTTAAACTTCATACCTTGTGGTCTTGAAATAACTCTCAATCATCTCGTGAATTTTCACACAAAAGAACATAACAAAACGCAATTCTTTGTGATGAGCAAAAATCCAACAAAAAGCTACGCGATGCTACTTTGGTGGCAAAATAAGTGTCTAACAAGTCTTGTGTGCCCATCATAACTCAGAAAGAAGGAAAAGAGAACTGAATGAATTGGCGCGCGCTAAACGCGCTCAGTTTAGGAGCTTTCCGTATCGTTTCCAATGCGCATCACATAGAATAGGAATATCCACGTTTCATTCATAGGTGACCTTTATATCATGCAAGCGGGATGATCAAATTTCAGGGACACTGGGCTGTGGTTGCATGCTTATGAGTGCGGCTGGCTACTCCTCCGTCCGTCGATTACATTTATAACTTAGTGTAATGACGCAACTAATTTATCAACGTCATATTTGCTGTTCATAGACGACGTTTCCGAGATTATGACGTGCACCTCCATCAGTTTTATATTGCCTTTCACTTTACTTTCAAAGCAACCATTCTGAACATGTACTGAGGTACCTGTGCAATCTTTCACCAGATGACCTCCCTGAGGGCCATTTAAAAATTGGGGCTGTCTCTTGCCAGTCGAAATTTGACGGAAAGGAGCCTTGCCTTGAAAGCGTTGGCCAGCAATTGAGAGGTGTGAAACCGAGTCAAGAAGTAGAAAAGGATCAGCACGATGAAAGTGACTTTGCAGTTCCAAATTGTAAAGAACGGGAATGTCAATCGGCAGAAATGGGGAACAGAGAAAATATAAAAAACGCAAGATCAGTGTATTTCCTGTCTCAAGAAAGTCGAGCATTGCTATCGTCCAGGTTCAAGAAACAAGAAGCCAATCGAAACACTTTCTCCACCGAGTGTGGTATTCTGATGTCACCTCCCTACAAACAGCCGAGGTTGCTGGAGAGCATCCGCAAAGATAAAAGGGATACAGATTTGTCGGAAGGTCTGCAGAAAGAGCAGTTATACCTAGACTGGAATGCACAGAGCCATTTTGAGAGTGTGGCAAAGAACAAAGGTAAGAACAATTTTTTTCTAACGTAATCAGTAACAGAGTGACCTTTAATTCCCGTCATAGGTAATTTCTCGCTATTGAGCTAATGTTCTTTTATAAGGCCGTTAATATTCTCTGAGGCTGCCACTAACCACCATTGAGGGCGTCACTAGCTGTTTTTTTCCGATAGATGTGTCCCGGTTCGTTAGCCTGACACCAGTAATTTGACAGACTCACCCGAAAAATTTGATTCAGATCTTTTATTGAATTACACATTTCTTTGTGTTCAAACTTGAGAATGGCCACTCTTATGTTTGCCTTGATATTATTTTTTCAATGAAATCAGTTTTTCGTCTCAGAGGGGTTTCTATTACTAGCAGTAATCGTAGATTATAGTACGTCGCCTTAGGGCCTCAGGCACCTGTATCAGTTCCCATAAGACATCTTAGGGGCCAATTACATGAGCCGGGCTGGCTCGTTTAGCTGAAATCCCGGCACGTCTGAGAAATACACCAAAAATCAAGTTTGCGATTACATGAAAAAATATTAGCCCGGTTAGCCGAGATCCCGGCATTACGATGCCGGGATCCCGGCTAACCGGGCTGATATTTTTCCATGTAATCGCGTTCACCGGGACAGCCTGATTAGCCGGGCCAGCGATTTCTAACCTCATTACTCCACTTTAGAGCAAAATGGCCCACGGAATCATCGTTGTTTAATGTTTAAATAAAAGGATAAATAAGATAGAAAACCATTAGGCTTCTTTACATTGTAGAATGGTGAATTTTAATAACAATTTAGCGAGACAAACGTCTCTCCACTTGTTGTTGTTGTTGTTGTTATCTTTTTTCACATGACTTATTCTAAATTTAGTCCAAGCCAGGCTGGCTCATCTCATGTAATACCGGACTAAAATTCATCCCGGGAAACCTGACCAGCCCGGCTGACCGGGCTCGCCCGGCTCAAGTAATCAGCCCCTTAGGGACTTATGTAATCAGCATCGTAATGCCGGGATCTCGGCTAACCGGGCTGATATTTTTCCATGTAATTGCAAACTTGATTTTTGGTGTATTTCTTAGAAGTGCCGGGATCTCAGCTAAACGAGCCAGCCCACCTAACCGGGACAGCCCGGCTTATGTAATCGGCCCCTTATATAATTAGGGGCTGATTACATGAGCCGGGCCAGCCTGGTCAGCCGGGCTGGTCAAGTTTGCCGGGATGAGTTTCAGCCGGGTATTACATGAAGTGAGCCAGCCCGGCTTGGGCTAAATTTAGACTATGTCGTGTGAAAGAGATAAGAACAACAAAAAGAAGTGGAGACACGTTTATCTCGCTAAATTGTTATTAAAATTCATTATTCTACAATTTAAAGAAGCCTCAAGGTTTACTATCTTAAGCCCTGGCAAAACTATCGAACAAAGTTGGATTCAACGCTCCAACTTTGCTCGATCCAACATTGTTCGACCGTTTGGCCACCCATGTTGGATGATGTTCGTCCAACATTTTTTGTTTGATCAAGTGTTGGATGGAGTTTGCTTTTGATCAAACATTGCGACCAACAATTCCGCTCGACGCAACAATGTTGCAGTGTTTTGCCGCTCTTCCAACAAAGTTGTGTCCTGAATCGAGTCACGTTCGCGCTGCTAGCCAATCACGAATCGTTATTTTATTTTCAAGCCTAGGCTTCCAGCATTTTTTGCAACAAAGATGGCGGAAAAGGATCAACAGCCAGAAACCTTGATCAGCGAATATGAAGCAAGGCCATGTCTTTGGGACACCTTTAGTCCCCTTAATCACTTTCGCTCTGTTTGGAAATTTCTGGTTCAATAGCATTTACGATTTCTGC
The DNA here is from genome assembly GCA_949126865.1 of Montipora capitata. Taxonomy (NCBI): domain Eukaryota; kingdom Metazoa; phylum Cnidaria; class Anthozoa; order Scleractinia; family Acroporidae; genus Montipora; species Montipora capitata. Next base: position 26,028,543 of record OX421449.1, on the reverse strand, counting down.
AAATTGATTCGAGCTCACTCTCTCGCGGTTGTATCTTGCAGTAAAAATACCCTTTTCTACACGTTCTCTTAACCATTTTTCGTTTTCCTCGTTTGAATCCATCATTTTCGTCCTCAAACAGCTCCAGTAGCACAAACGCTACGAGCGATTTTCGTGTCAGTGTTAGTGCCATACTCATAAATTTAGCGCCAACTTGAACTTCAATGTTTCTTCAAGCAATGTTGGATAGTGTTTTGTCACTACCTCAACATTTACATCCAACAATGTTGCATGTGGAATCCAAATTTGTTCGATAGTTTGGCCAGAGCTTTATACATCCTTTATTTAAACATAAAAAAACGACTATTCCGTAGGCCATTTTGCTCTAAAGGGGTGTGAAGTGTTTAGAAATCGCTGGTCCGGCTAACCGGGCTGTCCAGGCAAACGCGATTACATGGAAAAATTTCAGCCCGGTTAGCCGGGATCCCGGCACCGCGATACCGGGATCTCGGCTAACCGGGCTGGCCCGGTTGTCATGTAATCGCGAAGTTGATTCCTGTTGCGTTTAACAAACGTGCCGAGATCCCGGCAAACTGACACCAACCCGGCTCATGTAATCAGGTCCTTAATCCTTTTAATCCTGGACTACCGGAGTTATGGGGAGTTGATTTCTCACTCTAAATTACTTGTGGACGAAATCCTGTGGTCTTTTTATTGAAACGAAACTTCTGATTCTTTCTTTATTCGTTAGCAATGATCCTTTCAAATTTCAGAGAAATTGACCGATCTGCGAATATATATATACAATTTTTTTTTTTCGCGACTTGACGAAAGGTCAACAGACTACGGGCAAGTTTGGGCATTGATCTACGCAATGATAGACGTCAACATATTCTTTTCACAAATTTCCTCCGAATTGCAAAGTATCCTCTCAGAAAACAAGAGGATCATCCTAAAAGCTTATTCTACGCAAAAAGTAGGTTTTGGAGGTAATTTTGAGAGTGGAAAACACGTTTCCAACCGAAGGTTTGATCACGCCACGTGGAATACTAATATGATAACACAACAACTGAGACACTAACCTTTATTTAACATGAATACCCTTCGCAATTGCCATAAAAACTATCCACATGTTCTTGCTTCGCTCTAAAGAAGCTCTATATGTAATTTCTTCCGCGATTCCGACCAAAATTCCCTGTTTTTGACCCTCCTGCATGGACGCCATTTCGGTCTCGCTCGAAGGCTATCTTCGGCAAATCAGAGAATGAAGTTATTTCAACCGATTTCGATAAAAGCTAGCCAGCGATTGGCTAATCGCCATATCTCGTTACTGACCAGGTTTCGTGTCAATCGGAAACGCGTCCGATTTTTCCGAATGATTAATCGGCATGCTGGATGCTATTGTGACGTTTGCTGTTGTGACGCGCAGATTTGGAAACTACCGACAACCTTTTCTCGATTTCTCGAGCTTGGAACATGCACATGCCAACCACGAACACACAGAACACCCAACCACTTAATTAGGAAGCGTCTCCTTCGTCGACGCAATAACAAGATGAGAAAAAAATCACCAAAGAAAGACAGAATCCAGTGTTTGGTTTCTGCTATGGATATTTGAGGTGCAAATTACTCACCCGTAATGATCATGTTTTGCAGCTCCAACCGTGTGGCCAGCCATCGGAGTCAGGTCATTCGCAAGGGAGAACAAGGGTACGTGGATGTTATTACCTCTGTGTCCTTGGTTTAAATAACCCAATAGCACAAATTATTTCCTGTCATTTAGTTTAAAGGTTTGAAAATACACTTGATGGACCTTGATGATTTTTCCCAAAATATTTTTTCCCGCAGTCTCAACTTTGACATTTTTTACTTTGGTGGAGCAAGCTGGCTTGTTGCCTCAGGAGCAAGTAGACAAACTAAGGCGACTTCACAACGTAACTCATGACAAACGTAGCCGCAAGTTAGCTTCGAAGAGATGCAATCCTTCACATGTAATGAATAATTCAAGCGCCGAAAAGTTCCTCAAAATAGACCCAGACGCTAAGGAAGGAAACTCCATTGATGAGCTTTGCATTCCCGCTCGCGCTGATCAAGAGGTACCGATTATGAAGGACGTATGCGAACCTGATAAGAAGTTGGCTTCTGAAAAAGAAACTCTTGAACGTGCGCAATGGCCTTGGAAGGCAGAAAGTATTACCAGTAACGTTTCCTTGGAGAGACCGAAAGTTGACAGTAATGTCTTGAGGGCAAAAACTTCAAATGACACCGTGCAAATGTCCTGTACCGACAACATCTGCTCGAGATTTGGCGAGAAAAATGCGATTAACTTAGCTCAGGAGCCTGACGGAAATACTGCTGGTTCAGGAGACACTAAAGGAGATTCTGCTCTGTCATTGCAATCTGATTATCATGATAAGCAAGTCGCAGATTCTCCACAGATACAGGTGGCCGATCATTTTGCCATCGACTTTCCTCTACTACCAGAGCCAAGATATGGAGAAAGAGGGTTGTGTTCATCTGTGCGCTGCATAGTTGAAAGCGATCTTATTGGTGAGGTGGACGTAAGTACAACGCCTTATCAAACCCTTTACGGTTTGGCAAAGCCATAGTTAGGCAAAGCCAAACAGTAAAACTGCAAGAAGAACGAGTAGAAAGCTATTATGTTGAATTTTGTTTTTTTTTAGGTTTATCGAAATGCTCTGTTTATATATAGATTCTCTTCCCTGTCTTGTAGCATCCTTCCTTTCACGATACTGGCTTGACAGAACTCTTTTCTCTTTGCATGTCCATCAGAGCTTCAATGACTTCGACCGCAGTCCTTCCCGGAAAACAAAAGCATCACTTACAAGAGAATCTTCTTCAGGGTACCAAAAAGAAAAGCTTCAGAGCTTTCCTGACCACAGTTCGATCATTAGGGACATCAATGAACATCAAAACCTGGAGCATCTTGTAAGTGAGCCAGCGAGTCCTAGCCAGATGGCTTCTTTTGTTGAGTGCTTCACGCAAGTTAGACCCTTCGAGTGCTCTAAAAATGAGTTCGAAGATTCTTTGTTTCATGAACAAACCCTTCACAGCGTAAGACAAAACACATTGTATACCAATGAGAAAAATACACCGTTTAATGCAGCAGCGGACTCAGATCATAATGATCTTCAAGTACCGAAAGAGAACGACGATACACTAGTTGGTAAACAAAGCGAAATATTTGAGCCGAAACAAGATAACATCGATAGTGCGTCAGACATTTCTGGTCAAGGAAAGAGCACTCCTTTGGAAGTCAAGGAGTCCGCATCCAATGATCCACTTGACAACATCGACGATGAGAAAGAGAACAGGATAGACCCGAGTCCAAGAAATGCTCATCTGGAGAACAAAAATGGTTCCAAGTCGTTTGGTAAGTTAAACATACTCTATCAAAACCGTGCCGGAAAAAAGACAAACAAAGCAGAAATTTATCGAAGTCAAACTTAATTTTTGTGCATTTTCAGACGTGTATTTCAACGGTTCTTGATTGATTAACGTAATTCCCTTGCATGAAAATGACGTACTATCCAGATTTTTTTCAAACTTGGCACAATTGATATTCACACACAGGATGTTTTAAAAAATGCAATAAAAAGATGGGGTCACCGTGCTTGTTTTCGCACTGTATGCCCTTTATTCTAAGTGTTTTTTTTTTTACCGAATTACGCGAGAAACGTTTGAAACTAGATCAACCGGAAAAATTGTTGTCATGTAGCAAAAGCTATTGAGTATTTCCAAGAGCCATAATGGATCTTGGTATTACTGAAAACTTGAACTTATTTGTTTGTCCGGACTATAATCTTTAAGTAAAGCGATTTCAAATTGCTCAATCTTGCAAAGAAATGTAAGCAAATTGGACCGCTACAGTTATCACCTTGTCTGGCTCCAGTGTCTGGCTCCAAATGCAGTTTCACGTCATTTATATGGAAACCCTACAACTTCTACTATCGAACTTTTTTTTCTCCTTAAAATATGTTATCCGTGGACCTATTACGAGTAGATAAAACCATTAAAAATGGGGGGTCACCGTGCTCGTTTCTTCGCAACACTATGATGATGCATGGCAAATGGGTAATTTCGGCTTCAAAATGATCATTTTCCGAGAAAGGATTGGGGCGAGTTCCAAAACAACACCTTCTTAACCGAGAAGAGTTATCACGATTGCTCTTAAAAGCTCTTGAACAGTAAAAACAGCCTTTATTGCCTCTCTTCAGATGGCCGGGGTGAAACGCCGCCATCTCCTAGTTGCAATGTTATGCGCAGTATGAGATGCGCGGTGCAAAACAAGGGAATCACCTGAAACAAAAACGTCTCGCAACAAATTCTCAGCCAATCAAGGCCAGGAGTGCACATCTTGCTTTATTGTCAAAACAAATAGAACGTTTTCACGAGACGCTGATTTTCCTAAAAACTTGAAACGGTAGCCATGTTTTTTACCCAAAGGTATCCACCAGGGCCCAATTGTTCAAAAGGTGGATATCGGTATCCACCCGATAAATCACTATCCAATGGATAGCTCAATTGGTTTCACTATGACGTATCCACTGGATGGTGATTAATCCAGCGGATAGCGCTATCCACTGGATAACTTAATTGGTTTTGCTCGTGTTTATCCGCTGGACAGTGATTTATCCGGTGGATAGCGTTATCCATCTTTTGAACAACCGAGGCCAGGAAATCACTTCTATCTTCATGTTGACCAGTGATCACGCGAGTTAAAATAGTACATAGGTTGTCAGGATTGTCATGACGTTTCACCATAATCAATCGTGAATACCCTTACATCCAACATCTAGCCAATAGAGAAGCAAAACCAACTCCTGGCATTTTCCTGCGTCTAACTCACGTCGTGTACATTTTGGCTCATTTTTCTTGGTCAATTCGTGTCGCGACTTGACCTTCAAGTTTAAAGTACCCGTCTAATTCCTCAACACTGCTCTACTTTATTTATTATTCTACTGTTATTTGCTCTTCAGTCTTCATCAATAATTTGCGAGCACTGTTACCGACAATTTAATTGTTCTCTATAGGGTGCAGTGTGGACAACAGAAGTAGTCCTAGTTCTTGCGATAGCAGAAGCAATTTTCGAGCCCAGATTGAAGAAGACTTGCTTGATTTGGATGGCCCAGAGCTGTTGCAGTTTGCTATGATGTTTGTGGAAGGTGCTCTGAAAAAGTCTCGGGTATGTTCGTCATCAAGATCAGCATCACAAAAGAAAACTCTCAAAAATAACACGACTGAATGTTCTGATCTCGGTTTTCCAGTAAGGCTTAGGCGTATCTTTTCACTGAATCGCTATACATTCTCGACATGATACCAGCAAGAAAACCGCGATACCTCTAATTTGCGTTCTTTATTTACACAGACTAGCATTAGCCGTGTTGACCAGCCTCAAAGCCAAAAGCGAAATGTTCGGGCTTTGCACGCCTTCCCACGGAAAGATAAACTTATCTACGGCGGCCAGCACGCTGCATTGCTTCACACAGAAAAAGGAAACTCTTCAAAGCGCTCAGGTATGACGTGAAGGAGAACGTGAATTCATGTATGGCAAGCTGTTTGAACAAGTCCACCTAGGACAGCAGTTTTCAACAGTCATTTTACTCATTTCAAGAAGTTGCTTTCGGCAACTCTTCATCTCTACTAGTTTGTTTCTGTTTGATTTCGAGAATGAACACCCTTTACAGGATTGACCAAAACTGACGGGGGTTTCCAAGTATTGAGCCCAGTAATCTTCTGTTTATAAGATTTAGGCATTGCATAAAGAGGTCAGGTAAAGCAATTGAGAGACTGCAAATCTTGTTAAGAAGATTTCAAATACACAAAATACTGGGTTTAAAAAGGATATCTTAAAAGAATGACGTATTTGCCTGCTTACTCCAACCCTCACCTTAACCGTTCAGGGGAGTACTCATTTTAATTTGTACCAAGCACCATCCAATAATCGCTAATTACCGTTAGACCAGTTTCAGTTGCTCACTGTTGACTGTGACGTTACATGTATTTTTCAGTGACCGAAAGCAATCAGGTCTGCGGTGAGGATGGCACTAAAGCTGATCACAACAACGATGGTCCATACCCTGTGAGACCTTTGTCAAACATCTCATGTAACAGACCAAGGAGACTTGGACTATCTAGAAAGCACAGTGGCAAACCGTTACATGCTTATTTCAAGACGCGGTCTGACACTTCTAAACCGAACTGACGCCGTCAGCTAAGTGGAGGGTAATGTTAAGTCACAGCTTGAACAAACCAACACATTGCCTGTTGTAGGCGAAATTAATAAGGAAGCCGTTATTTAATTGCTATGCTTGAATTGATGATCAGCAGATATGATGGAAAGGCGAAATATTATAAATTGAAATCGAACGGTATTCTCCTACCTTGAGCAAATGGGAGTTGTGCGGGCTCTTTTAATACTTTGCTTTGATTAAAGAAACGTCCACCAACAACAGTCGTTTCCTAGCAAATGTTACTTTATACTTTATTAATCATAAAAAGGAATACAGTATAGCCACCCTCGCAGACGTTGTTAGGGCTTCGTCACGCATTCCTCCCCCAACAACGTCTGCTGAAACAAAAAAACCACTTCTGTTTAACGGCTGTTTACCCACTATAAAAAAGAAACCAATCAGCATTGACTAATTGTGGTCTGCATAGCCAATCACATGCTGCAAAAGAATGCCATACAAAACTCGAGTTTACCCAAAACTGAAAGACGGCCTCTCACGAACGGGAGAGGTTTTTAGTTTCAGCAGACGTTCGTAAGGAAGGGGGGAAAGGGGACGACACGTGACGAAGCCCCAAGAAGATCTGCGTGGGACGCTAGATACAGTATGATTTGCTACCAAAAAAACAGGATTTCATTATTCAATCTTCTAGTCGTGCAAACTGGCTGGAGCTTCTCACGTCGTAGTATGATCATGTCCATCCGCTATGTTGACATATGTAGCATCAGTGGCCACCCCGCAGTTATTATCCTTTTGTGACATGAGTACATAACCAATGTTGCCCCAATGAGTAGACCAGGAATTCTTGATAAGCCAGTAGGCCTGGCCATTCATTGTCCCGTAACCGACTGCAAGGACTGCGTGATCTAAGTCTTCCGGTTTGCTTCCTAGAAAGGAAAATGTGACGTGAGCCCTGACTGCTTACTGTGTACGCTAGTCTTGTAATGGGCCATTTCCGAGTTGCTGTTTGTCTCGGTTTCGAAGTGAGTCTTGGTGCTCAACTATTGTAAGGTAAATGAGTTTGATTTGCATAAGAATACGCAACTCATTTCCATTTGAATGGTTGTGCACCAGGGCCCGGTTGTTCGAAAGCCGATTAACTTAATCCAGGATTAGCGTAAATTTTTGTTTCATGTTTTCAACTTTTTGGTGAAAGTTTCTTTTGCTGATTTTTGTTTTTCAAGATTGACTTCTTCTAATGTAAAGTTTTGCCGAATATCAGCATTGAACAGCATTTGGGAGTAGAGAAATAAACTCCTTGGTTATTTTTTAATCTGGGATTACCGTTAATCGGCTTTTGAACAACTGGGCCCAGGACTTGCTTTGAAACTGAGGCATGCAGCAACTCGGAAATAGGCTATTCAATACAACTCTCACCAAGCATAATCACACGGAAGGGTTCCAAGAAACCCTAAAGTGCTTAAGGCTGGTGCAATATAAGGTCATCGCCAGATCGACCGATCGTTTGAAAAAAACAAACAATATCAAAACTTTCATATACGTTTTCCGATTGGAGGAGAACGTGTCACGTGTCAAAACTCAATAACTCCCAAGGGAAACAACGACTTGAACTTTCGACTCGCACGTGATCAGGTCGTGCACCTTTGAACAGCAGCAAATTCCGTGTAAAAATCCGTGTATTGTTCTATTTTGAGTCGGGAGGTATAACAAAACACTTAATGACTGGCCCCCCGGGAAAGAGTGCGTTTAATATGTTTTCCTTCGACCCTCATGTTCCCCGAGGCGAAACAGAACTCACTGTTTCCCTTGAGGTCAGTCATTAAGTGCTTATTGTTTCACATCTCAACCCTTGTTTAATCAATGGTAGTTTAGGTAAAAAGCACTAGTCAAAAATTTTGTCTAAAGTGGATGATTTTACAATAGAAGATGCCCATACCGTCGTGTGACAATCAAAACTATTCAATTTCAGTTAAACACACGATGGGCTTTTGGCGATTGGGGTGAGCAGGGGGCGTGAACTTGAACAATTAGTACTAACTACATACCACACAGTGGTTCGTAGTACACTCCAAACGAATAGAAAGAAAAGGATCTGTGGGAAGCATCAATGCCCACCGACACTGGGCCGTTTTGAAATATGGCGATCTTTAGTGCATTGAGGTCGCCAGATGTCACGTTCACATAACTTGAAATCTTTGCGCCAACCTTGAAGTCAAAATGGCAATATCCATTCTATATGAAGGAATACAAAAGCGTGAGATGCAGACTTTGGAGCCTATCAACTCAGACAATTTTACCAAACAAGAACGATTAGGGCGCCGCCTATTCCATTTTTTTCTGTTTCAGAATCATTAATTTTCGGGAAACTTCATTTCGCAAAAACATTGTCATTGTTCAAGCTCCAAGGGTGTCTGTTTCTTAAAATAACGGCATGTTCGGAAATCTTTAGTTTCCTTAGTGTTGTATTTCAGTGATGCAGTAGGGTATGATCTCTACGATAAAAAGTCTGGGATGTTTACTCTCAATGCCCAGTTCACAGAAAAAAAAATTAGCACAACCGTTTCTTTTGGGATCGCTTTTTCGTTTTTAAGTGAAACCAAAACAAGTATATATATACATTTCGCCGGTAAAATTATAAAATAGTAAAAGGTAAAAACTGTTAAAATGTTTAACTAAACGTTTTCGATCTTGCGATCATCTTCAGAATGATTAAATTGCATAAACCAACTGTTTAGCCACCAATTGGCAAGAAGAGGTACAAGCTATCAAACAATCTTTCATCCGATCTGGATATCCCGCCAAATTCGTAATGAGGTTATTAACGATTTTGAAAACCCAACGGCAAGAGATGATGAGACGATTATCCCTGTTCACTGGTTTGATGAAAGAACAAAAATCGGCATTCAACCACCATTTTGTAGGAGAAATGAATTTGAAAGTAAGAAATTCATGACAAAACTTAACAAATACACCAAATGGACATTTAACTTCCATATTTTGTGGCAAACACGCAAGATCGAAACTCTCTTCAAACTCAAAGACAAAAACATCCATCCATCACACGTAATATACATAGGCACGTGTACTTGTAATCAAGCTTAGATTGGTGAAAGGGCACGCAATCTGGAAGTACGTGTCAACGAACAATCCGATATAAACAAACAATCGGAACCAGCCAAACACCTAAAGAAACACCCCGAACACAAATTCACATGGGACATTTTGACTTCGGCTCACTCAAGGACAAAGAGAAAAATAAAAGAGGCATTTTACATCGCACGTTTCAAACCAGTCCTAAATAAACAAGTCTAGTCATTCCACCTTACCCTATATCCCATGGGAACTGGTGTTACGTAACCACAAATATAAAACAGTTGGTTTATGCAATTTGATCACTCTGAAGATGATCGCAAGATCGAAAACGTTTAGTCAAACATTTTAACAGTTTTTACCTTTTACTATTTTACAAAACAAGTATATTCTATGATTTCATTCTTCTGTCCATCAAATCAAACCAAAAAATCAGTTCTGATGTATTGATGAAACTCAAACTTCATTTAGTATTCACTGTGTGTTTTCGAAAAAATTAAAGGTTGCTCTGAATTGGTTCCAATGAATTTTTTAACTTTGCCGTTAGTTCTATCTCTGATCACTAATTACTATTTCACAATAAAAAATGGGGGTCACCGAGTTCACTTTTGAAATATAAGCAAGTAAAGACGAAATACAGGGTGTTTTAGGAGAGCTTTAATGTTGCCATGGCAACCAACTACGTCACAATAGTGTCCGCATCTTGTTAAGCAATAATTTGTTCAACGTATGGTACCGTAACATTACTGCTACGTGATACAGTGTAGTAGTGACAACCCTTCTATTAATAAAAATAGTGAAACTGGTTCCAGCCACCTTTAATATAAAGAGAAAAAAAGAAAAAAAAAAACACTAGTAACTTGGCCGGCTACCACCTTGTTATGGATCTACAATTGCTCTTATTCACCTAATACCATTACTTCATTCAACTTATCGCAACATTTCATGGTCAAAGGCTCATTTCTTACCACAGCCAGATACTGTCCATAGCTATCTGATGTAGCTATCCCACCATGCTTCATAATCCACTCGTAAGACCGAAACTCCTCACCACCATCACATCCATTATTTCCAAAACCCCAAGAGCAATCGATTAAGTTTTGTTGGGAGAGAAGAACAGACTTGTTTGTCTAAAAAAAGAAACAAAAAACAATGCAACTCCTAAACTCTGATTGATCATTGCTTTAAATTCATTATCACCCTGTGTGAAGTCTTTTGACGAGGAATTGATTCAGCATATCTCTCAGGATTTGTGGTGAAATAATCATGTATGAATACAGGCAATCACATATAATTTTATAAACCAAAAGTAAAACTAGACTTGGAAGCAAGACATTTTGTGAGTCTAGTTTTCATCTGTGAACACGGGCATGCCAAACAGCTGGCCCCAGTTGTTGGAAGGGTGAGAAGTGTTCTCCAATGGATAAATCACTATCCACTGGATAACTCAATTGGTTTTGGTAGGGTCTATCCACTTGACTGATTTATCCAGTGGATAGCATTATCCAACTTCTGAACAACCGATGCCTGGAAATCAAGCATAAAAATGCATTTAAGCAGAAAATATTTGACTGTGTACATTTTAAGCAGAACAGTTTTCCAGTTGTGAAAAATAAGTATTATTTTTAGCAATACAGAAAGCACTCAAAACCATAACCACCTTAAGAAACAAAGCACCTTCAATGGTTCCTGTGGTTCCAAAACTCCAACACGATCCACATATTGCCTGGTCTTTCACTGGAGTAACTGCACCTAAATGATTAAATTGTAACTGTTAGATGAGGGCTTTACTTTACTTTGCATAAACTCTGCCCATTAAGACAGAGAAAAGCCCATGTACAATGTATGTAAACCAACTCCTTTCCAACAGGGAAAATCCATTTTACGAGTCAACTTGGACCGCTAGTCTGATATCTGTGTCTAAGTCAAACTGAGTCTCAGGTAATCGTTTTACCTACCTGCCCCAATCTTGTGTACTGGTAATACAGACTCAGTTTTCTGTCTAAGGCATTTTTTCTATTTGGCTTGCAACCACTACCCCTCTCCCCTTTAAAAAGTTACAATGAAAGTTACCCTTCAGTCGCCAGTCCATAGTGTCTGGGATATCTTTAATTGTCAGGTCTGAAAAGAATGGCAACCCTCCATTGTAGCCAGGTGTATAAGCACGGCCCCTCAATACTGCAACCTCCTTGGGTGACTGGTCAGCCAAGTGATTGATACCAACTTGAAAACTAACATGCTTTCGATTGTGGGAGTTGATAAACCTGAAATAAAGACTGGACACTAAAAGATGCACTTGAGTAATTAAGTAGAGAGGCAGTCTTTCTCTGACTTAAGTGTCTGAGAAGGTTCTCCATAAAGGAGAACATTCAAAAGTTTTATCCCAAAGAATGGTTCAAGGAGTTATGTCATCTTAAATAATCAGGGCTTTAAATAAACGTGCAGCTGAAGCCAAATGCGATATTAATAATTAGTCTAGATACTGTACCTTAAGTTCTGTCTGAAGATATCTCTACGTCGGTTATATTCATCCTTGTTGACGGTGTTAGCATATTTTTGTGGAAACTTCAACAGGAAATGCTCAAACACATCATGGACTTTTTCCTGACCATTGGGTTCAATAAACTCTTGCATGGGATTGGCCCGGAGGCTTGACATAGCACCAGGGCCAGGAAACCCTGTACACTCCATACCTGGATAACAACAGTATAAAAATCAGATTCCATTAACCCGTTGCCTCCTGGGAGTGAGACTTGACATATTTTACTCTGTCTAACACCCAATGATCTTACACATCAATTAGGGGTGCCCTGGGATGCCTAAGGAGTGAATGGGTTAAAATGATAGAAGCTAAACAGGAATAGACCGAATGCAAAAATGGGTGCCAATAAATTATTCTTTTGTATTTGTGAAAAGTAGTCTGACTAGCCTCTTTTCACAGCCAAAATTTTTTCAATTTTACATGTGTTAACGAGGCTAGTCAGGCTAATTAAGGGCCCACTGACGTATTTTTTGGGGTGCGTTGCTAAGGATGTAATGGTTAAGTAATTTTGGAGAATTTGGCATTATTTTGGTCAGTTTCCAACTTTTGTAACCCAATGACCCTAAATATGACGTCATCATACCACGCCCATGGTCACATGACCAATAAAAGAAAACTCTAAATTTGTCTCAGTGCTACGCAATTTGGGTATTTAATCGATGGTTTGATAATTTGTATTCATTTTTGCATCCAGCCAAGCATGGTTTTCTTTTTATTTTGAAAAATGTTGTTTTTAAAGACATAAACGATACTGAAATACCCATAACTTTTTCAAAAAAGATGATTTTAAAAAATCAATGCTTAGCTATATTCTGTATTTGGGGGTGAAACGTGCCATGTAAAAAAAAAAATTAATTCAATTCAAAACCGCCGGAAATTTAGCTTTTTTCTCAAACCGGAAGTCAGTTCGTTTACGCATGCGCAGTTGATCTGAAAATGAGCGCGAGGAAGGGCGAGGAAAAGCCTTCGATGGAAACAACAGTTTGTGCGGTGACTTTTGCTTGCGAGTGGGTTTTCTTGTCAGCTCATGATATGATGACGTCAGTTACCGGAAGTAACATTTCACTTTCTTAGCAACGCGCGAAAAATCCGTCTGTGGGCCCTTAAAACAAAGACAAAAGAATAATTTGTTGACAGCCATTTTTGGCATTCGGTCAATAACGTGAGCAAATCTGTACTTTGTGAAAATTAGTCACAACCTGGAATTCTTAGAAGTTTTGCTTTCTTAAAATCCTAAAACCTGGAATTTCCTCTCTACTGAACTCACAGACCGAGTATAATGAAAACTTTTGACAAGAAATAACATGGATTGGAGACCACTCCCTTTTAATTTACTAAGTGCATAATTGCTTTAAGGTGGCTTAAACTAGTTTGAACCCTTTCAAGAAACATTCTTACAAAGATTGGCACTACAACACTGTATCATACATTAGCAATGTTATGTTGCCATATGAAACACCAACTATTATTGCTGAACAAGTTGCATCATTATTGTGACATAATAAAACATTGTGGCAATGTGAAAGCTGTCCTGTAAAAATGCCCTTTGTTTTGTCTTTAGTTGCTCATACACTGTATCTCAAAAATGAACTTAGTAAACCTCATTTTTAATTGCTTGAAAGTGATCAGAGGGCCAAGATAGAACTTTCTGCAATTTAAAAAAATCCACCCACCTTGAGCTTCATCAATTAAAATTACCATAATTACACAACACATAAAAGGGCTCCAAAACAGCACCCTTAGGGTGCGTTCGATTGACTCTATTCCGGAATAAGAATACGTGGAGTGATGATTTAAAACACCATGTGTTACATTAAAAGACATCGTTAAAAGGAAGTGCATGGCCTTTTGCAGAAACAAGGATAATAAAGCTATGTTTAAAATAGCATTTTAGCAGATGTTTGACAATATTAATGTGAATCTCTGCAAAAACGAAGATTTCTAACTTCTATTCCATGTATTTCTATTCCGGAATACGGTCCAGCTCAACAACAAGTTGGGAAATCAGAACACTCAAATTCTTCACAAAAAATGACAAGCATTATTTAAAGGAGGCATTCAGAATAAAACAAGTTTACTCAAATTAACAAACCTTCCATAATGTCAAAGACACCAGAGGGTGGCATTTGATCCGAATAGTCCTCATACTCCAGGTCATATTCATCATAGTGTGAACCAAGCAGAGTGTCATAGCCCATCATTTTATAATGAACGGGCTGCACAGGATTGGTCACGGATGTGTACATAGTGTAGGTGTTTTTCTTGTAACCCTCCATAACAACATTAACCCACACTGAGCAGTTTTGTCCTCTAGCATACTCCTTATAACCCGCAAACTGCAAAAGAAAACGTCAACAACTACCGAAGTCACTGCACATGACAGTTGATGGAATGGCATGAATATTTCGGGGGTGAGGGGTGAAGGGTGAAGGGGGTGGTGGTAGGGGGTCAAGGGTACAATAGCTTAGGCAACCCAAACCTTTACAAAAATGCTAACCTTAGACGTAAACAATGTGCTCTAGATAATGTTTAGGCCTAAGATTAGCATTTTTGTAAAGTTTTGGGTTGTTTGGGGTTTCACTCCCTTCACCCCTCACGCTGAAATAGTCATGCCATTGATGGAACATCAACAAGACAATACAAATTATACATTACTAGATAAATATCTGATAATCACAAAGCATTTTAAGGTGGCCTTTGACATAACTTGTGCTACAGTTATTAGTAACAATGAAAAACAGAAACCTGAATATAAAAATTAATGTTTCCAAATGATGCGGGTAATACCGGTAATAGTGATGTGAGGAAAATAAAGACTGAAGGAAGACCCAGGAAATACTCAGTAAATAGCACGTCATATGACTTCTGATGTGTACAATAACTGGTGAATAATTTGAGGTGAATCATCACAGTGTCTTTACTTTTGGTCTTCCTTTTCCACACACTGGTCTGGGTGTTCAAAAAAAAAGACCCTATGGTAATATTACTATTCACCTAAAATGACTAATCCTCCATTGCAGACAACATGAAAACTAAAGGAATGATGTATTTTACTATTTGTTTGATAAATTATTCTCTAGTTTTTTTTTGGTGGAGGAGGTGGGGGGTAGGGTGGGGTCAATTCTGGGTCTCTGATTTGCAGAACTTCGTTCGAAATAAACATTGTGTGAAGCTGTTTATTTCGTGTTCAGTCTCCACTGTTGATTTAATCCACTTACAATCTTAAAAAACAACATGAAAACGTACCTGAAATTTTGACAAGTCAGGCAAGACTGTTTGTACAGCAACAGGGGAATCACCAGTCCCATTCAATGCAAAACAGGTCTGAACATCTGTCTCTGTCTCCGTGGTCACAGGACATAATTGATAACTTGTACCATAGGGCATTTGATCCGCCCTCTGAATAGCCTTGTCTATTCCTATACATTGTAAATTTATCCATTCTTTTATTACAGTATGTACTAAGATCTAGAATACTGGTACACTGAAATACATGCACATATGTTTTGACATAAAAATTAATAGTGGTTGGTAAAGTGCATTTTTGAGGCATCTTTTTAACCCTTTGACGTCCAAACTGGCCGAAACCAGCCAGACTTGGTATTTTACTCTGTCTAACGCCAGACAATTTTACTTGTCAATGGGGAAACCCTGGGAGTCAATGGGTTAACCACTCACTGAAAACTGTCCTCATTAAACTATGTTTGTGAAAAGAACAGGGCCAACAGGAATCACAACTGCATTATAATCGAGATAAAATTAACAATAATAATACTTTCTCTTAGCAAAATTGTCTTAGCACAGCTGTAGCCTATACCACACAAGCAAATATTGCTTTTTTCACTTTGTTAACTTTGAGGTGGTGAGCAAGCCCTATAAACTTTACCTATGAGGAAAGAAGAAAAGAAGAGAAACCAGTAGCCTTAATAATAATAATAATAATAATAATAATAATAATAATAATAATAATAATAATAATAATAATAATAATAATAATTATTATTATTATTATTATTATTATTATTATTATTATTATTATAGTATTGGTTAAGTTGTGTGGTAAATTTCAGGAGTACATGTAGCTAATGATCACAGGTAAAAGGTTGTGGATAACAGATTCCAAATCATGGGTTGTGGTTAAAATGCTACAGAGTACAGAGCATGTCACATAAAAAAGTGAAAAGATAATAATTATTTTTCCCTCATGGTGTCAGAGCATCTACATTCCTATGCAAGTGGTTCCAAAATGGTTATTTTACATTAATTTGCTTTAACCTATGCTTCCTATTGCTTCTGAAGAATTAAACCTTTCCCACAGTCTGTCCACCATTCTATCTTTAGTACAATCTTCAGTCTCAACTAGTCCACATCAAGGACACAAGACATAAACAACACTTTCCATATCTGCTGCTACAGCTCAAGCACTTCATTAAAGGTACTCAAAAACAGATATAGCACTGAAATTGGGAGCTCTTGATCCATTACCATTAATTTTACACAGCGCAAATTTCAAAATGCAATGGCATGGACACTTCTGA
>OX421449.1:25994682-25997182 GCA_949126865.1 Montipora capitata | reverse complement strand
CAACAAACCAGTGGCTTCATAGCTCAGTTGGTTAGAGCGTCGCACCGGCATCGAGAGGTCACGGGTTCAGTCACACCCAGTTGAAGTCCTGAATTTTTCAGGCTCCTCTACGCAATTGCCAACATTGCGTTCATAACTGCGAGGATCGTAGCTTCACTTGATTTTATAACTTTGTCAATTAAAAAAACAATAATATAAGCGAAGCTCTTAACTTGCAAATCAATTTTAATGAAAATGCGCCAAACGCTCTGACTTTAAAAAGCTAAAATTTGAAAAATAATTTCACTTTGCGTCAGAACTTTCTTCCTTTTTTTTAAGAATTTTAACAGGGCCAAACCTATCAAATTTGTAAATTAACAGGAATTAAACCTAAAAATGCGCAGAACCCAATTTATCTATTGCTTACTTGCACTATACGAAATTGCTTTTCCAAGCTAATTTAAGCCTCGGCAACACGATCAAACATTTGTTGGATCAACAATGTTTGAACGTGTAGCATGCATGTTTGATGATGTTTGTTCAACTTCTTTGTTGGAAGAATGTTTTGATTTCGATCAACATTTTCTCCAACATACAAAAAATGTTGAGGCGCGTAGCCGCCCTCTCAACCATGTTGTATTGCAAAGACCAATCAGAGCTAAGGGCCCAGTCTCCAATCCGAGAACCATGAACAATCCAAAATGGCGGAGGTGGACTAAAGTGACGTGTTTCCAACAATGTTATACGTGTATCCAACATTGTTAGAAGCGTTCTTATATCAATGTTGAGACGTGTTATTCTAACAATGTTACAACGTGTAGCCGGCGCTTAACACCGCGTAATATTGTTGTCCCTTTTCCTTCATTTCCCCTTCCATTTGTGACCTTGCTTGCACACGAGCCATAACTTCACTTTTTGACCACCATTTCAAATGAGTCATGCACTGCATTTTTGCCTGTTTAAGTACCTGTTGCCTTTCGTTGTGAATTTTCTCCAACTTTGAAACCTAAGAGAACAAGATGACAAGTTATATCAAAAACCGTATCAAGAAATTAGAAAAAAATGCAACCGTGAAAATGCTCTATTAAACTAAAACCAGCAATACGAAATGAGAAAAACGTTCATGGACAAGCTTTTACGCTACTTTAAAAACATCTTAAATCTTGAATAAAATGTGAAGACAAAACGGGTAAGCAAAGAGGTAAAAATGACAGAAAAAGATAAAACAGACCTGATCTCTAACATTTTCCACAAGTTTCTCTATTTCTTCTGCCCGCTGGGTAGCCTACAGAATGATAAAAGCGAACTCACTATCCAAGCTTGGTGTTAATTAAAGGATGAACGCCACATGCGCAAGCTGCTATGGCACGATGATTTCGGACAAAAGGGTAATTTTCTAAGAATTCGGTAGTGTTGGAAAAAGGGTGTCAAGCCTTAAACTAAGGTACAAACTGGATTGATACTATAGTTGTAATTCATTGAAACTAGTGGAAAATCCTTTTCTCACAGCCCGCTATGGCCTGGGAGTAAATGTGGCAGGGGATCGGACCTTGAGAAGGCAGCTGCATGCTGTCGTTACTTTCGACCTAACTTTACTTTTCTGATCGACCTGCCGACCCCTTTAACAGTGGTTGGTCATCTGTATGAACCTCTCCTCTTAAGAGGATTTTAAAATTACCTAAACTCTAAAGTGCTGCTGATGATGGCACCAACAAAATGTGCTTCTGTGTAGATCACAGAAAAATTAAAAGTATAGCAAATACCTTTTCGCGTTTCTTTTTGGATTCAATATGGGTCTTGGAAGCGTCTTGACTGTCTGATGTAATCCGAGCCTTTAACAACAAAAACAACAACAAATTGTAATTGAAAGTTTGATACGTGGATACACATAATAAATTTTGAAAAATTCGTCCTAAAAAAGAGTGGTCACCATTCAACGGTTTTGTCAAGTTTTCTTTTCAGGGGCTATGTCATGGAATGTTTCAGGGATCTTAAGCGAATCATGTATTTTGAACTAGTAAATTATGCTCTTTCGAAACGGATTCCGAGGGTTTTGATAATAGGGATGACATCGTTGACGTCACCGATTGTCATCTATGTGCCAACCAGAGCCTCACTGGCCGTCGAAACAAAAGGTCCACTGTTCCTGTGATTGGTATATTTGAATAGCAAAAGTAATGTTTGTAAACGATATCTTCCCTATAGGTGGTTTTCACGCTACGTCATCACCGCCATGTTGACGGACGAAGACAAGAGATTTCTCATTAGCTCCCTTTGCTCATCTATCAGCAATTGTACATTGTACTAAAGTCTATTTTATCGGGTGTTTCAAGAGATTGGTTGCAAACCATCTATTACGAATTCTTAGGAATTTCCCCATTTTTCTCATAAATACAAATAACCATTTAAAGTGGTTATTACTATGCAATGTTTCATTCTACTTTTTGGTCATTTTGAGTCTTAAAATTGCTTTAAGGATGTGTGACAGAGCCCCTTTAATAAAACTACAAAAAGAACTATA
>OX421449.1:25982182-25989682 GCA_949126865.1 Montipora capitata | reverse complement strand
TGAACAGTTCGAATGCCAGAATGGTAGTCTCTCACGTAATTTTAAACTAGTCTTCTCTAATATTTAAAAGATACTTAAGGCCTGGCCAAACATATCGCAACAGAGTGGCCAAACGTACGCAACATGTTGTGCTCAACAAGGTTGCAAGATGTTGCGTTGAAATGTTGCGAGCGTTTGGCCAGGCCTTTACAAAGATAAATGTGTTAGTGTCAAGTCTAGTTAAATAGGAAAACTACTCACTTCCGGTTGTCGTCCGAGGCTCAAAAGCGTCGCGTGCTTAAGCTCCCGAATGATCAAAAGGCTAATGTATTTGCGCATGCTGCTTGTGCTACGCTTGGGTCGCTAGTGAATAACAGTACTAATCATTAAACTATTCTACATAAGGAAAGCGAATAAAACTACTGTTAAACAAATAGAATTCACGTTTGCCGTGCGTCTGTTCAGTTAGGGAGCTTAAGCACGTGCGATTTTGAGACGCGGACGGCAACCGGAAGTGAGCTTTGAACTTGTCTTCACACAACCACATTTACATTGCTAAGTATCTTTTTTCCATTAGAGATGATTAGTATAAAAATCTGGGAGACACCATTGTCCTGGCCCGCGAGATGCTCTCTTCCGGTTGCCGTACGCGTCTCAAAAACGCGCGTGCTTAAAAAAAACAACAAAAAAGTGGCACAGGAGGCGATAGCCGAACGTGTAAATGTTTTTCGTGCCTGCTGAGCTTGCGAAGTTTCCCCAACCTGAATGGAGGGCCTGGAATGAGGCAGGGTATCAGGTTTCAATTTCAGTCACGTGATTCAGGTTTGGTGTCTTGCATTGCGTTTACGTGTAAAAGGCATGAACTGAGTGAGAATCAGACCAGCTTATTTAATAGTTAACAAAATGAAAATTTAAGCCTGCTCGCCAAGTTTCACAGGCAAGGAAGAAGAATTTGGTTTCAGAATTGAAACTTAACGGAGACTGTCAAGCCAGCGTCCAGATCAATTTACGCTCGCATCCGAGACAAAAATTGAACTAGGAAAAAAAAAGGGGCGCAAGAGGTATCAAAAAGAAACGCCGGGCCAACTGCCAACCTGCGCTTAAAAATCGCTCGCTTTTCCTTGGTGTGAAGAAAGTAGGCAAGGCTACCTTTTGTTTGTTTATTTATTAAGTATTTATTTTTCATGAGGCTACTTTGAAAGAATCTTTCCCATTACTTACCATTGCTCTAGTGTCCGTTCCAAAGAAGTCGTTTCTAGTTTGGTCTGCTTAATTTGTGAAGTCAACTCTTTTAGTCGCCTAGTGGTGCTTGATATTTCATGCTCTAACTTGGCATTTTCACTTTCCATTGATGCTTGCTACAGAGAGGCAGATACAATTTAACATAACAATAAGCCATTTATTCGGAAATGCTGAGTGGCTGACCCGTGTCATACTTGACCTGATGCCTCTTCACTCCACTAGAGCAGCACCTATCCGATCACGTGATCGGCAGCTACGTCTTTTATAATAACCAAAACGAAGGAAAATACTTGCATGCAAATAGAGTTTATTCCCGAAGGATCAGCCAGGTTCGCAACATCAGCATTCCAGTCATTAGTTAGATTTGGGAAACAAACAGCAACTGAGATGTCAAGTGCTAAAGGCCAAGTCCTTTGCACGTTTATGTAATCGCTACCATATTGGGCGACGCAGTATATGCATGTATCTCATTAGATCCTTTTTGTCGCCATCTAGCAATTCTAGAAGAAAGTTGCAAACCTCCTGGAGAGTTTACAAACGGCCCCGATTTTAATCGAGGCAAGGAAAAGTATGAAGGGTTACAAATGACCTAAAACATGTAACACGATTGATGTACTTACTGCAATTTGTTTGTCATGTTTCAGCTTGTTGTTTTCCTCTACAAGCTTGATATGCTCTGCTTCTTGTTCTTTAATTTTCTCTCTAAGTCGTTGCACCTGAGGCCGAAAACAAGGCAATTTCAGCCAATAATTTGTGATACAATGAGAAAGAAAATCAAGGTGCTGCCAATGGAGCAAAGCTAGTTTAGACGATCAACCATTTTATTTGGTAAGCGAGCGAGCGAGCAAGCAAGAAAGTAACTAAAGCGTGTAAGTGAATAAGCGAGTAGGCCAGAAAGTAAGTAAGCGAGAAAGTCAGTCAGTCAGTAGTTTGGACGAACAACCATTTAATTTGTTAGGTCAGTGAGCATGCAAGTAAATGCGTAAGCGAGTGAGCGAGAAAGTGAGTATGTGAGTGAGTATGTGAATATGCGAGTAAGCGAGGAAGTGAGCGAGTGAGTGGGTAATTGAGTAAGTTACTTCTGATTTGCACATGTGATTTTACTTTACCACGACAAAAATTTCACCGCAATGAAAGCTGCAACAAAGATCGCTAATGTAAACGGGCCTAATAAAAGCTTTACAACCGTTCAACTCTATTCTTAACACGAACCTTATCCTGTTGTGCTTCCTCCAATGCCTTGATTCTTTCTTCTCTGCCCTCTGAATAAGGAAATTTCAAGACACAATGTTACAGAGATTAGACGTGTAAAACTCACAGCTTGTCAGTCGCAGCGACCAAATGTACCACTTTCGATTTTCTACAAGCATCTACAAATGTGACCTTCTATAAGAAAAGGGACACTTGTTACGCTCACCCGCAGAAATACAAAAACTGACCAATAAAGAAAAATTATAATTATTAAAATCATAATTTCAATAATTTCTGAAGGTTCATCAGTCCTTTCACGGCAAGACGTGGACCCCAACAAATTGACCTGCTCCCAACGGAGTGGCTTCGTAGCTCAGTGGCGTCGTAGAGCATTGCACCAAGGGCCCGTTTCCTTAAAGTCCCGAAAACTTTTCGGGCCCGAAAAGCCATCTGTGAAATTGCCAACCACTTGTTTTGGAAAGCCGAGCTTTTAACATGCTTTCAAGGTAACAAAAAGAAAAATAACTGTGAAGTTTGACGAATTAAATGCTCTCCATTCTTGAGATACAAAGGGAATTGTGACACCCAAAAATGGCCTGTAAAGTTTCGGGACTTTCGAGAAACGGCCCCCAGGATCGCAGAGGGTATGGGTTCGAATCCCGTTGAAGCCGCATGAATGTTAATTTTAATATATTCGTGTATATTCCAGTTGCCATGGTTCCACCAATGACAAAGCTCCTCCATCTCCTGCACAAAACCCCTAAGAACCCACAATTCCTAAATTCGGTCTGACGAAGGGCTATTTAAAACGACAGCTCACAAATCTTTCTTGCGGTGATTAACTTACATGTACCTTTATCCACTCGTTTCCGTATTCTTGGTTTGCATTTATGTGATCTGCGTGATGCTTTCTTTCTTTCTTTATTAATTATAACGAAACAATATGCACTTAATGTATGGTCACGACTTTGTCTCGCGAAACATCAGGACTCTCGGGAAAACAAAACTAACCAATTTCCCGAGGGACTAGACATTAAGTGCTTTGTTATATATTTAGACTTTCTCTGCAAAAATCGCAGCAAAACATTCGGCGCGGGCAACAACTGCGGAATTGTATCCCGGTCGAGATACATTTAAATTTGATCAGGGGCACGTGACCAAGAATCAACCAATCACAGTACTCGTTTTGTTGAGTGAGAGTTTAGCTATATAACAAAAGATGTTTCCATACGAAGGGGCCGAAAACCCGGAGATCAGTTTGGGACAACATGGCCTCCGCGTTGGTGATTCACGTGCAAAGCAAGAATACAAGAAGATATCTTTGAAAATTATTCTGTTTGGGTTTCTTTCCAAGGGACGGGAATGGGGCAAGCCACATTATCCAATGTTTCACGAAAAATAAATTGCAGCTCAACATGAGAAGCTAAGGCCATGCAATTTTTTTTGTCAGACAGCGTTTTTTCCCCAGTCCTAACATTGTGATACACACCTAAAACTACAAGTTGTTCGGCATTTTCCCGGAGTGTGCCTTTGATATCATTCATAGTGTGCGTATTTGATGTGAAGTACATCCTCAACTGAGCCAACTCATCACTGTAAAATGAAACAGTTTGGAGAATTTACATGTAAATCAGCATTTAAATTCAATTGCTCGACATTTTCCAGTTGAGGATAGTTTGCATGCCCGGTGACGCGAACATAACCACAAGCAGTGACGTACGAAAGCTCAGTAGCGTTTTAACCATTAGCACCTTGTATTAGAGCGGGTTTCAATCGAGTGTCGTAAAATCAAAACCAAAGTAATTACTTTGGCCAATCAAAAAGGACGGAGACAATCCAGTAAACCAATCCAATTTCGAAGTATATACACGTAGCCGACACAAAGCGCGGGAAAATGTGCACGCGCGAGCCACGATTGGTTTTGGTTTCACTTCTGATTGGTTGAGAAAATGGTGCGAGAACTTTGAACCAATCACTGAATGAAGTAATGCAAAACCAAAGTAATTATTCGCTAATTAATTCCAACACTCGATTGAAAACCGCTCCAGAACAAAAGACATTGACTAACAACAAGTTAATACGTCTGCATACGACGCTTGCACCTATACTTGCGTCGTTAAAGAAACCAGCCCGTAGGATAATGACTGAAATCTGGGTTGCAACGATTTGTTAATGTGAAAAATAAGTATGGTAAGGTCTCGCAAACAAATTCGAGAGTTATGGAATGACACAGAGAAAATTGCACAAAAAACAAACAAAAACAAAACCTTCAGACAAGAGGGTGATTTTTTTAACAAGTGAACACACAGCATAGTTGTAATGTATGGCAGTTTATGCCATGATTTAAGTGCAATGTTAGTGAAGGCGAAAATTTAAAATACTTGCCAAGACGACAGCTTAGCCCGAACATTCTCAATTAAATGGGGCATTGTAGTGGTTAAAAGCACGTACCGACAAGCTATTTCAATAAACCTTTAAACTTGAAAACTTCAGCAGCGACATTTGACGCTAAATATGCCCACACAAATTAAGGGTAGTTTAAAAGTAACGACTTTGACAAAAATTAAAGGAAAAGAAAAAATGATCATAATTAGTTCATTTCCCAAATATCCAGAAGGTAAATCATGATAGTACAAATGAATGACAACAACATTTGCCGGCTTAGTAAGTTAGAGCAGCATCGCCACAACAAACGACGCAAAATGACGACACTGTTGCCCTCCTTGGAGTCTCCACTTATGTCCAAGATTGCACGAAATTACAAATTTTCCGATTTTTGTAATTTTCGGGAAAATCGTCATTTCGGTCGTTTTATCAGAGCTGTTACTGACGCTAAAAGATCAAGTGAAAACGATGACACAGTCAAAGGGACAGTTCGCCAAGTTACTGCAGACGAACTTGACTCCAACGCTTCGATGAAGATAGTGGAGGAATATTAATGGCACACTCGCATGCTGCATGTCCATCCCCTTTGCGATTGTTTGTCTTTTTCGTCCAAATCATCATTAAGTGGTACAGTTTGTAATTTTCGTAACTGCGTGCAATCCTGGACAAATCCTCTCGGTTGGAAGGTCTTGAAAATACTATGGCCCACCTGATGGCATTCAACTCGTTCCTTATGACATCAACATCTTGTTTTATGAGCGACCTTTCTTGTGCTGCTTTGCCTTGTGCCTCGGCTGTCTTTCGCTCTGTGGCTTCAAGTCGTTCAAGAGTCTCACACAGCTCATCATCCGTCTCGTCTTGCTTCAACTGAATGCTCGACATGGCCTCCCCTTCTAACTCAAGCTTCTCCTCAACAAGAGGGCTGGGAAGAAGAAAGAGGGCGTGGAGAATACATTTAGCTTTTGATTAAGCGGTGACTGAAACTGACTAAAAATGTACAGATGACTCTGAGCCAATCTGACAGACAATTAAATAATCAAAGGATTACAGGGTAACTACACACAGAAAATTCAGGTACTTT
This sequence comes from Montipora capitata, assembly GCA_949126865.1. NCBI lineage: Eukaryota > Metazoa > Cnidaria > Anthozoa > Scleractinia > Acroporidae > Montipora > Montipora capitata. The sequence continues at coordinate 25,983,804 of OX421449.1, read as the reverse complement.
TTCCGTTCAATTTTTACTTCCAAGTGTTAACACCAGCATGGAATAGTTTTCATTTTTAAATCATACATGTATAAATACCATTGCTTCCGTTGTCATCAACAAGTTGACGTTGTTTGTTTTATTTTTCACAGCACGCGACTAAAACTAATACTAAACCGAGTGCCACACTTGCCGCAAGATTGTTTTTCCTCGTTAACGAAAAATATGATTTGATGGCGTTGCTGTTTCCTCAGTGGTCATCGATTCTTATAAACTCCGCCCTATTGTTTGATTAGGAAGAACGCGCCAAAAGTACAAGAAAGAAAGCTGGTACAAGTCGAAATAACGTGCCAAAGAGCATCAAAAGCACGTTCGCTACAACTCATCAATTTTGTACTGTCTGGCTCAAATATTGACACTCATTTTGGCCCGCTGTTGGTCGATGACGCGTTTGATTGCTTGATTGTGTTAAATTATAATTATTTATAATGTTACAGGAGATCAGTAAATTGATGATACCACAGACTATGCAAAACAACGTATAGTGTTGCACAATCATGAACTCCAATGGCACAATATATATGGACTTTTCAAGGATATACGGAAATCAGCGACTTTTAAAGGACTTGCTTGCCATGAAATTAAAGGATTTAAGGACGGTGCCTACTATTGTTATTGCGCATACGTTCTGCGCATCTCGGAGTTCCTATGGGTGGTTCCTATTAATGTAACGATATTTTTTCTCAGTTCAAAACTATGCGGAGAAAGCAGAACTTAGCAAGTGCTCTTGGTATCCAAAAGAAGTTGGGTGTATCCACGCATTTTTCAGAGATTATAAAGCTTCAATTAGGAAAAGAACGCCATACATTGCTTTGTATTTTAAAGCTTTTTACAAATATTCTTCGAAAAATGCGTGGTCACCCTGAATTTTCTTTTAGGATTTCAATAACACTTGTTAAGATCTGCTTTTCCCGCATTATTCAGTAAACCGCGCAAAAATACCTTTGAATTAGTAGGCACCGTCCTTAAGAAAAGAACCTTTCTGCAGCAGGCCCTCAGACACTCTAATATTAAAATTATCCATACAACTTTTGATTTAAAAAAAAAAAAAGCTGCTGCAGATTCTAAGAGCGGTAAACAACAAACGGGGCAAATTTTCACACTTACCAATGCTTTTGTATATTGCTGAGGTCTTGCAAAACTTTGGCATGTCTCATTTCTGTAGAGGAAACGAGTTTCATGTTGGGTTAAGAAATCACAAAAAAACTTGAGTCCGAAAAACCCTTTGGAAGTATGTCATTTGTTAAATGTACAATGAAGAACAACCCTAGTAGGGTTAAAACACAGAATAACGCTATAATAAAAACTGTCAATAGTCCAGATGAGAAGCATAATTTATCATAAATATCAACCCCTAAGACCGTTGAGTGCTTTCAGTAAGCAGTGACAGCTGACGAAACTTGTCGACTACGTGTACTTAGCTCAGAGGAGTCAGCTACTTTTTTGGCCGTAAACTGATAGTGTTATCAAAGGAAAATTCTTTCAAACCTTCTTGAGAGAGTCGATTTAATACTGGACTCAAACCAGCTTCCTAGGGCTTCAAATTTCAATGAAACCAACGACCATGAGAAGTACATACAGCA
>OX421449.1:25964682-25977182 GCA_949126865.1 Montipora capitata | reverse complement strand
TTGTTTTATAAAACATTACTGACAGTAGATTTCAAATGCACAATAAAAAAATTACAGTAAAAAAGGGCCTAACTGGTTTTCTGGGACAAGTAAATTTCATGCTCAGGTAAACAAATTCCTTTATTGTTCAATGAGGGGTGGTGAATGGTACCTCCAAAATCTTGGCAATCGCAAACTTTTCATCCCATCTCAAAATCTCGACAGTCTCAAAGTGTCGTTCGGTGACTGACGTCTTTCATGTTTTGGTCTCAGTCTCCGATTCACAAACAGGGTCTCAGGGTCTCGGTGTCTTGGCAAGTCTCGGATTTTACCATTCGTCAGTGCCCCTTCAATGGGCAAGCACCCATGACTCAATCAATTGAAATAAAATAGAATTCAACAGATGTCTAGAGACAAAAAAACATATTTTTTGTCTCTATACATCTTTTGAATTCTATTATAATTTCAATTGGTTAATTATTATAGGTACCGGTACATTGTATATTAATTATTAATACTGTAACAGTGCTTTTCTGATTTTTTGTTATCATTTATAATTTTTATGACTAATAAGCTGAGGCATTAGTGGATCATGAGGTTTGCTTACATCATTGGCAAGCTAGTGTTTAAACTTTTTCTAGGCCTTATTAAAAGCTTCATTCCAAAAGTAAATAGTATTGTCCTGTGTTCTGTATTATATAAACCAATGAAAGTAAAAAAATAATAAGACCTTGATGTTTTGGTCAACTATATATAAAGAAGCAGGCAGCTTTACATGTAAAGACAGTAACCTAATAATCCACAATGCAAATCTAAAGGTTAAAATGCCTGGAGTGGGTGTTTCATGTAATTAAAATTCAGACAATTTGAATGAACGCCTTGGAAGATCTACACTGTTCCAGCAGGTGAGCCAAAATCTGCTAAATGGGCTGTTAACATAAATAATTTGTCAAGTACTAACTTTGACAAGTAAGTGAGGAGAGGTTTAATGCATTACCAATTGAGGCCCTGTCAGTATAAAAATCATTACGTGTATTTAATTAAATTGTCAATGAGTACCTGATCTTCCACAAGATCTCTGCTTGCTAAATCGTTCATCTTCGTCAACATTTTCCACCTTGTAAAACAAATCAACCAGATCTTGCAATTGATGCAAATGTGACACTGCCTTTCTTACACATGATGATGTGCTTTTGACAAGTTCGCAGCTTCTTCGACGCCATGTTTTATTTTTAAACTGTGGCCATCCTTCTGGAAGGGAGAGAAATAAATCTGGAAAAGACAAAGTGACCTAAAATTAGTTATTGATCAATGTATGGTTAAAAACCAACAATACCATGAAATCTCCATTTTCACTTTTTCTTTCAATTGCCTTTCTCACAAAACAATTATCCTACTAGTAGATAAATTCATGCATTTGTGTCCTTGTGCTGAACTCAAACTAAATATACCGGTAATAATGCATAAATTTACTGTATCGCTGAAGCTTTAATATAATACTGACATCAGCTAAATACAACAAAAAGAAGCAGTGGTTTTCCCATTTGGCCATTTTTAAGGGGGGGGGGGGGGGGGGTTCCAGGGAGGTTTGCAGGGGCATTGCCACGTGCTTTGGCTTGAGTTGCTTTTTCGCTTGCTTGCTTCTTTACGCCTCCGGGAAATTGATTATTCTTCGGTTCCCACACTTATTTCCTTCAGAAGGACAGCGCTACCTTGTGTTTTCTTCGCTCTTAGTGGGTTTTATGCCTCTGAAATGCACAACTCGCAACAGTTTGAGCACTTATTTTGACATCGCTTCTCATCCAGCAAACTCAAACTCGGATCTTTCTCCCGTCAGTCCAGAACTTCCAGCGTCAAGTTCTTCTTCAGCAGGCTTAGTTAATTTCGTGGTCAGTTCATCTTCTGCCTCTGGTTTGTCTTTGGATAGTTTAACTGCTTCAATCGTCAACTCAATTCGCCCGCTCCTCAACTCTGGAGGCCTCAGTGATCAGTTTGCGACTTTATCTTTGCTGGCTGCTGCGCTTCCGGCGGCTACATCCAGTTTTTGTTTGCCGGGCCCCAGCTTGTCAGTGGCCTCTACTTGTCCTTGCGCACAATTATCAGCCTCTCCTGGCACAAGTAGGCCTGTTTTGGTTCCGTATTTTGTTAATACATTTGCCGTGCCAACAATGTCGTCGCTTAGTTTGCCCGCCAGCTCGCTTGCACCATGTGCTTCATCTTTTTCCCTTGGTTTGTCAGCCCCATTGGTTTCGCCATCCCTTCAGCAGCCATTCATTATTGGGCCTGGATTCTCACCGGTTCCTTACAAAAATAATAGTTTCACAGATCCTCGCTGGAAAGTTTGTCGATCTCGCCGAACTTCTCTCTGTCAATTTGAGGGAAAGTGAGTCTGAACCTCAGCTGCTTTTCGACGGTAGAATCGTCTTGTCTTCTACCAAGCGTCCCAAGCGTAAAATCGACCATATCTTAGCCTGGTCGGAAGCCTTTTCCATCTTTTCGCTAATACTTGCGACTCATTTTCCTTCGAGATGGCGCGGTTTAACATTTTATAAACTCTTGATTTTGCGCATATACCGCCGCCAATTTCAAGGCAACACCTGGCTGGCTCACGACAGAGCCTTTCGCGAACATGCGGCCGCCGCCCGACTCACAGATTGGTCCAGCATCTATGTGCAGTTGTTTACATTTTCATGCCTATAAACTGTACATCAGAACTCCTTCGGAGGTCCTTGCTTAAGCGACCTCCTTGCTGTCACAATGACTCTGGCTTTTGGTAAGTTCTCTCTGTCAGTTTTGCTATCTTGTGTGCTCCAGCTTGCGCAGCACGCCTTGCGATCTGATATTCTGCTCATGTAATCATCGTGCCTTGGCCAACAAAAAGACAAAGAAGTTGCTGCCCCATTGGTCTGCCAGTTTATCTTATTCATCTGGTTTTTTTGCATTTGCCTGTGGTGCTGCAAGATGACCATGCTGCCATCCCTGCTGATCAGCAGTTTTGCCCTTCAGTATTTGCTGTCACCGCATATTGCCTGTGGTATTACTGATATTGCAACAGAAGATGTTGGCCGGCTGCATTTGCCTTGCCCTTTGTATACTGCCATTGTCGTTGCAACTGCATGTAGCAGTCAGTGCGTCTGCCTTGTCAGGCTTGGCCTGCTGCTTTGCCCCACCTATCTTGCTGGGGTTGCGGGTATTGGTGCCTGGGGTCATTTCTTGGCGTAAGGATGGTACCATGGCCTTTGGTCCACAGTCCCTCTTTTCTCCAAGCACCCGCTTGCTTGGTGATTACCCTTGGGAGGTGGACTGTGGCTCGGTTGCCATGGTGACTTCCTTGCTGCTGAGGAGAGTGCTGTCTCTTCCCTTGCTACCTTTACGCACCTACCCTCCAAAATATTGGCGTGGTGTTTTAAGTTACAGTACCAAGCAAAAACCTTGGTAGTTTGCAATATCCATTTTCGAGAAGATAAATTCATACATTTGTGTCCTTGTGTCCTTGTGCTGGCGTGGTGTTTTTTGAGGCTAAATATAATTTAAGCAAAGATAAAACCAAGCCAATGCAGCAGTGTTGCCTGGGATACTTGGGGGGGGGGGGGGGGGGTTCCAGGGAGGTTTGCAGGGGCATTGCCATGTGCTTTGGCTTGAGTTGCCTCCCTCCCATATTTTGGGGAAAGTATATTACTCCACACACTGGTTTCTCTCAGTGATGTGTTGACGGGTGCCTGGGAGGTGGACTGTGGCGCGGTTGCCATGGTGACCTCCTTGCTGCTGAGGAGAGTGCTGTCTCCTCCCTTGCTACCTTTACGGCACCTACCCTCCAAAATATTGGCGTGGTGTTTTAAGTTACAGTACCAAGCAAAAACCTTGGTAGTTTGCAATATCCATTTACTAGTAGATAAATTCATACATTTGTGTCCTTATGCTGAACTCAAACTAAATATAATAATGCATGAATTTACTGTATCGCTGAAGCTTTAATAATTATAACACTAACATCAGCCAAATAAAACAAAAAGAAGCAGTGATTTTCCCATTTGGCTGACCCTTTTTGACTCAAACTGTAGTTTTAGTTACAGTACCAAGCAAAAATCTTGGTAGTTTGCAATATCCATTTTTTATACCAATGACACTGCCATTACTGAAGGCAGTCCCCCAACGTGTACATGTAGCTTGTGTTATTAAGCAGCTAATTTTTACCAACTTGAAGGTTTTTTGCAGTTTACTTGAGTATGTTGCACAATTACAGTTCCTGTATTTTCAGTGCATTTAGCTATCATCATTCTTTATATAAACGTAATCCATTGACTCATGCATTCAGATCATTACGTTTGATCCAGGCAATTCACATATCAATTGCATGTACCGCACATAAGAAGGTACATGTAGTCATGGCATTGTATAAAGCCATTTTACGTCATTTTCTCCACGACCCAGCTCTCTCAAGATTTTAAAGTTAGTAATGGCGGACCAAGAAATAAGAAAATTCCAGTTCAAATAAACAGGCGTCTTTTTACAATCAGAACTTAAAATTTGGGTCAGTTAGTGTTTAGTTAACATAGTTATGAAATCCAAAGGAAAAAAAGAATTGTTTTTTTGGTCGTACTACCACTTTAAACCTGTTCAATTTTGACTTTTCCTTTGTTTCAGATTATGATGATGAATATTAGACATTGAAAAAAAATTCAATTTGAACTGTACTAGTATACCCAAAAAATTAATGTCCCATAAAAAACGAGTAAAGCAACCATAACAATACCTAATTAGCAAGGCCTAATCGGAATAACAATAGGGCCGTTTATACGAGAGCGCGTACATAATACGCGAAAGGAACTATTATACGAGTATAAACTCCCAGGCCGGCGGGTCTAATTTGCAGGTCGCAGGTCCCAGGTCCCAGCCCAGGTCGCGGGTTGCAGGTCATTCTTTCACCAATACAGAAAGTATCTTAAACATTCTTAAAAGCTAACCTTAGGCCTAATTAGGCCTAGACAAAAGTTTTTAGGCATAAGGTTAGCTTTTATGAATGTTTAGGATACTTTCTGTATTGGTGAAACAATGACCTGCAACCCGCGACCTGCAGATTAGACCCGCCGCTCCCTAGCCAGGATAAGCCGCGGCTAGAGAAAGCCGTGAACGTAGATTTTGTACCATTTATACAGGGTGTTCGCGTCTTTTGTAAGCCGCGTCCAGAGTAAGCCGCAGCTTATTTTCTCTCGTATAAACGGCCCTAATAGTTCTTTTGTCCTCCGCCGCGCCATTTTTGTCCGGTATATGAAAGTCTACCCGAACATATTGAACCACTTGTAACATAATTACACTACCTTTCTTTCCCTGGTCGGATTTGATGTTATTGTGATCAGGTTCTACCACTTCGTTGGATACAGCCGGAAAAACCTCTCTTACACTATCTTGTGAGACTAGACTTCGGTCACACGAGGAAAGTAAAATGGCCAACCCAGATTCCCCACTGGCTTCTGATCTTGAGTCATCGCCTAACGGAACGGTCAATTTGGCAAGCTCAATATTGCTGTCTGAATAACGAGATAAAACACCATTGTTTACAGCACTTTCTTCCCCGGTTGCAGCTAATCGTCCTTTAAGATCTGTATCGCTGAAAGCAGAACGCTCTACTGACAGCGATTGTTTTGCTTTCGCTGGAGTTTTGCTGACATTTTCACTTGTCTCATCCCTAGCATCAGTATTTTGTCTTTGCAAATCATACTTCTCCAATTTATCCACTGTCGGCATTACTACTTCACGTTTCTGTCTCCATCCACAAAGTGGAGTCCAAATGCCAGAAAAAACAACTGCGAGGGAAATGCGAAATTCACGTCCGCCATTTTTGGTTGAACTTGACTTTCGTTGCTGGGCGACAGTAAAAACTAACCTCACTCCAAGGCTGAGGCAAACTTGACGTCATGTTATAGTTGCTGTATTCTTTGTGGCCGTCATGGGGGGACAACATTCCCAATTTACGGAAGAAGAATTGAAAGATTATCAGGTAAAATTACGATTATTTAGCTATTTTGGACATTCTTATTCTATCTTTTTGACCAATTAACTAGTATTTGTAGCATTTTACAGCGCTTTGACGTCAGTATTATTAACCAGCAGTTTCTCTATGTTTACGACTCTGATAGGAACTCACGTACTTCACTCAAAAGGAAATTTTGCAGTGAGTCTATTTTCCCAGTCATTTATTTTCCTTTTGTGTCTGGTCAGGTTTAGACTTAACACTAGGCTTTTTAGTTTGTCTCAAGAAAGGCATTTTTTTAAATTTCAATTGCTTTCCTTATGCTGATAAACCACAAGAGCGGAATTCTAGAAATTTAATAGAACTTTACAATGTAATACCTGTATGCCGTAAATACGTTGACCCACAGTGCTAATTTTGGGATTGAATTCTGATAATCATGCAGTCTGATTGGTTCCAGGAGTTGGGGCAAAGTGTTTCTTTCTTGCCCTCAAAGCCAGGTTGAAATTTACACATGCCTAATATCTAATATATACTTATATATTCTTGTGCTTTAAGTACTTTGAAGAGCATTCCAACTATGTACTCAGCCCGTGACTTGTTAGAAAACTGTTGCTTTGTATATTTAGTGGAAAATTGCACTAACACTAATTTGAAGCAGACGTATTATTAAGCGAGACGTCTTGTGTTTAAGCAGGTACGAAAAAAGTAACAATTAAGTCAGTCCGCAATCATTGGATGTTAATCTGTGCCCTCCCTCTTGAGTATTAGCCCAAGGTAACACTATTTTTTGTCCAATTCAGACCTCCTGACTGGTCAGCATTGACTTTTCTTTTCCCCATCTTTTTTTTCCGGCAAAACAAGGCAAGGATTGAAATTTATGTTTTTCTACTCATCAGAAACCACCAGATTTTACACTGTTCATCAAATTAAAGAACATGGTTGGCTGTTGGGTATTTTTAATGTTAAACAGAGTTTCATAGTCTTCACTGAAGTGCTGTGATGTAATTTAGTAGTTTGAACCTTCAAGGAAAACAGGCCAATCCAGCGAAACTCCTCTGCATGACTCAGTAACTGTACTTATTTTCCCTTAGTTGCCATAAGAGGTTTTCACAACTTGATCCTGATGCTGTAAGAATCAACAAAAATGCAAAGTTGCCTTCAAGAAAAATTATGACCTTACCAGAGTTAAGGGTATGTAATTCTATTTATTTGACATGATTATGTTTGAATTTTCATTTTCCTTCAAGGTTGCTGCCTAACAGTCGCCTGGTCGCCTGGGGCACCTTATTTGTGAGCGCGGGCGACCAAATTTCTAAACAAGTAGCCCGAAGGGGTGCCTTACTTGATTTACCCTCACTTTCTTGTTAATTCTGGGCTATTGAAAAAAGTGACTTGGGCTACTAACTTTTCATGTTGGAAGCCCGAAGAGCTTCCGGAAAATTTTCTTAGGCAGCAGCCTTGTCCTTGGTGATTTTTTTCAAATACCTTGAAGTTGTATTTTCCTCTAATGCCCTACTTTATTTTATCTCACCTATGAAGATATTTTGGTACCAAATCAATATGGCTTTAGATCTGGCATGACCACGGGTGAATGCTTGGTAGACCTTATAGATGAGATAACAAAAGCCCTTGACAAAGAAAATTATGCAATTTCCATATTTCTAGACCTAAGTAGAGCATTCGATACAGTCAACCATTATATCCTATTATCAAAACTTGACGTTTATGGCAATTACGAGTCATTGAAAACAAGTGGTTAGATCTTACCTAAACAAAAGGAAGCAAAATTGTTTGTTAATGCCATTGAATCTGACTCCCTAGAAATAAACTCAGGAGTATCCCAAAGGTCGATCTTAGGTCCGGTTCTTTTTCTAGTTTATATAAATGATATTATTAATGCAACTAACTACTTTTCCATAAGACTATTTGCCGATGATACTTCGCTAATTGGCTGGTAAGGACCTAGATTTTTTGCTACAGTTAATAAATTCTGAATTGCCAGCAATTTATGAATGGCTTTGTTCAAACAGATTAACTCTGAATTTAAGTAAAACAAAATACCTAGTTTTCCAACCGAGACAAAAAGTTACTCCTTACTTACACCCTCCTCTAAAAATTGCCGACCAACATCTTGAGCAGTTGTACAACATTAATTACTTAGGATTAGTTATTGATTGCTTTTTGTCTTGGCATGATCACATTGACCATATTAGTAGTAAAATCAGCAAAAGTGTAAATATCATCGCAAAACTGAAAGTACATGTAACAACGCAGTCTTTGATAAGTATCTACTACGTACTTGTCTACCCCTATTTAAACTACAGCTGCATTCTGTGGGGTAATAATTACGAAGCTCCAGTATCACAATTGGTATTAGGCTGCAAAACCAAGCTGTAAGAGGTATTAGGGCCTCTTCATATGAGCCCGGTTGACCAGGCTGGTCCGGTTTCCCAGATCTTGCCTTACCTCTAAATCCTTTGTAAAAACTTTGATGTTTTCATATGAGAGGGCGGGCTGACTCGGTTTATACCGAGATCTCGGTTCTTCCAACCGGGATCTCGGTAAGCGGGCTGGAAATTTTGCCACATGAACACTTCATCCCGGTTACCGGGAGGAAAATAATACAATGCATTTTCGTGATAGAACGGACATTACCGAGCTTTTAGTTCTCTTTTCTTTGATAATGAAGCTTGGAATAGTCTTATTTGATAGTTAACGTAAAATCTAAAGAAATTTGAGGTTTTTAAACAAAGAAAATCAAGAAATTCTGGCCAGGCTTGTTCGTTAGATTTCACGCCTGAATGGTCGCGTCACCACTTTTTCAAATTTTTCATCTCGGAAGAGGGCTGAAAGTCACCATATGAACAGACACCGATTTCATCTCGGTAACCGAGCCAGCCCGGTCAACCAGGCTCATATGAAGAGGCCGTTAATAATGCTCCACTTCGAGATCATAATTTATTACCCCTCATTATGTAAATCTTGGCCTAATTATAAAGCTCCCTGACATTTAAAATGTTAAGCTACATGTAAATACCTGCCAACTGATTTATGATCACTTAGTAGATAAAACTAGCCATCTAATTTCACGTTGGCCTTGGTATCTGAGCAATATAATTATGATACAAGAAGTGTATCCCTGCAACAACCATTAAAATCCTAGTAGCTTTAGAATAAATAATATTCTGCCCAACAGTTATAGGATGTTTTTATTGGAATGATATTCCCTTATCTATACGTGAAAAGACAACTAAAAAATTGTTCAAAAGAGCACTTTTCAACTATTATCTTGCTCAGTATTAATCATCGCCACGCCGACTCTCGAATGTTATCATATATATCTTATATAAAATATATATATATATATATATATAGTTAAGTGTACGTAAGGAAAAGCGATGAAGAGACAAACTCTTGACTGTTGTGGACAAAGTTTAATACGACGTGCTAAGAACTGATGTTTATGCTAAACCCACCGATAGCCACCTCTATCTACCTTTTTCGAGTTCACATCCCTCACATTGCAAAAGAGCAGTCCCCTTTGGGGTAGCTTTAAGAATCAAACGTAATTGTTCTACCAACGACTTTCTACAAAATAGGTGTAAGGAATACAAAGGACATTTGAAATCTCAAAATTATCCGGCGGAGCTTGTCGATAAACAGTTCGACAAAGCTCTCAGTATATCAAGATCTGAAATTTTGAGCAAAAAGGTCAAACCAGATAAGAAAGTTTTTCCACTGGTGCTTGACTACAATCCAATTTTGCCAGATATCCAAAAAGTTATTAAAAATCACTTTCATCTATTGCAATCTTCACCAGAAGTCAAAGAAATTTTTCCGTCCAAGTCAATTTTTCCCGCTTATCGTAGAACTAAAAATCTTAAGGATTTGTTAGCGCCATCCAAATTTCAGGCAACCTCTTGTAGAAATCAAAGAGAAGAAAATGGGGGTTGTTCAAAATGCAATAAGAAATGCAATCTCTGTAAAAATTATTTAATTCAAGCTTCAAAATTTCAAAGTTCAGCTACTGGTCGTCATTATCCCATTCAACAAAAACTTTCTTGTTCATCGCAAAATGTTATTTATTTGGCCACTTGTGCCAAATGCAACCTGCAATATGTGGGCTCCACCTAGACTGAATTTAAAGTAAGATTTCGTAACCACAAGTCGAACATGCTGAAGAACAAAAGAACTTGTGAATTGGCTATCCACTTTAATAACTCTGAACATGAAATTTCACAAATCAATTTCATCATTATCGAACAAATTAGGTCTTTTGAAAATTCTTTACATCTTGAACAATTGTTACTCACTAGGGAGGCCTATTGGACTGCACAATTATTTACCCTTAATCCTCATGGTCTCAATAAAAGGCGGGAATCTAGATCGAAACACCGCATTAATTACTACAATTGAGTAGTTGTGAGTTGACATTTTCCCAATATGATGCATTTTTATCGATATGTCACCTATAGTTCTTTATTTGTTTTTGATTGTTAATCTATGTCACCTTGTAGCTTAGACCTTTGTTATAGTTGTTAATTTGTCTTTGATTATCAAATCCATGTCACCTTTGTTATGTAACGTTTCCTTCCCAGGTGGAAATCTTATTAAGATCTTAGTAAGATTCTTAATAAGATTCTTACTAAGATCTTATCTTACTTCTTATTTAAGATTCTTACAAGATTCTTACAAGATTCTTACAAGAATCTTACAAGATTCTTACAAGATCTTACAAGATCTTACCAAGAACTTACCAAGATCTTTCAAAGATCTTACAAAGATCTTACCAAGGTCTTACCAGATCTTACCAAGATCTTAAACCAAGATCTTACAAGATCTTACTAAGATTCTTGTAAGATCTTACCAGATCTTACCAAGTTTCTTGTAAGATCTTACAAGATCTTACCAATATTTTTGTAAGATCTTACAGGATCTTACCACGATTCTTGTAAGATCTTACAAGACCTTACCAAGATTCTCACAAGATCTTAATATGAGATCTTATCAACTGAAGATGTTTCTTATATTCTGCTAAAAAACATTACCAAAATAGAAAGAGTAGAAAAAACTTTAGAATAACATTTTATTAAAACAGAAATCCTATTTTTATTACAAAGCAATGAACTATTTATACAACTTTGAAACTGAAAACAAGGACACTACTACATTGTTCCCGAGTAAAATTAAAGCATGATGCACCTCTTGGCAACATAATAATGGTATTCCAAATTTTGATTAATGAAAAAAAATTACCAATTATTTTACTAAAAAATATGAAGGTAAGATAAAATATTATTTGAAAGAGACTACTTCAAATGCATAATTCAAAAAGCTGCAACATATTATTGTTACTCTTGTGGAACCAGACACTACGTGTAATCTAGTATGTAAATCCTATGTAACAACCATACACGTATGTAAATGGTATGTTATGATACACATATGTAACTTCAATATAGAGGCCTTATTCAAAACCTATGTTATACATATGCCTCATCTATATATTTTGAAAGGAAATGCTATGTTTTAGCTAGTCAAATGGAACCTTTACGTAGCATATGTAAAGGCTATGTTATGGGACCGTTTTTTGTGTCCAAAAATAAAAATAGTTTCAACATAGTTTCTACATAGATTCGAAACAGAAAATACACAACACATAATAGTGTATACATAGTTACATACAACACTTACATAGTGATAACATAGGGTGTAAATAGGCTACAAATAGCCTCTACATAGCTGTAAAAAACTGGAAATAGGACAAACATAATTGTTTCATAGCATTTTACATTATAGTGTAAATAGAATCTACAGTTGTACCTACTAACTGAAATTGAGGGTCCATGGCAAAAATTGCATGTACATAGCACTTACATAGAAATACTATAGGATGTATTAAAATAGGCTTTGACTAGCCTCTAAACATTTATGGAATAGTATTGTAATAGGAGTTACACATCTCATGCCTAATGCTGGAACACAAGAAAACAAGGTTATCATAGCCTGCTCTTGTAAAATAATATTCCAGCAAATCAGAAATGTGCTGGAAACTACAAAAAATCCAGTGTAGTCAAGCTATTAACAGTTATTACCATAGCTCACAGACAAAAAAAAATAGACTCCAGTTTTCAAAGCAGTTACATTTTTTTATTGCATGAACCTAAAAATTTACATGTAACTCATGCCAAAATCTTTGGATTGGGTTTTTTTAAATTTAAAAACAAAAAAAGCTTTAAAACATTTCAGATTTGAAACCACAGAACTGTAACATGGAGAGATCCCCAAATACATCAAACCATAACTGGTTGAGGAGGCAGAATTGGCTGCTAAGCATTTTTGTCTGCTGTAAAGGACCTTTCCCTGCTGTCCCATCAAATATTTTTTTTCAGATGTGTATCTTTATACTCTTTCATGGCAACTAAAAAAAATACAGTACATATACTTCAATCACTGATCATTACAATTAAAGTGTGTGAAGAGTAGACTCCTAAATTTGGGTCTCTACTTACAAACGTCCATAATAGCTTTCTCAAGCATTTTCTGC
>OX421449.1:25937182-25954682 GCA_949126865.1 Montipora capitata | reverse complement strand
TCTACATTTACTAATCAACTCATTGCGCTTATTATTTAGTGTTGCTGTTTGCGGCTGGCATATGATGTACTAATATTTTTCAGCTATGCATAAATTACAACGTTTTGTCGCGTTTGTATAATGCGAGGCGTGACAAAGAATTTTCCACAAAATCGTGTAACCGGATACATGTACACTGGTCTTCCTCAGGGTGAATAGCCATTAAACGCGTAACACGCCATATTTAAAATTACAAATTGAACATACAAAGGAAACAAACCGCGCGTGCCATAAAAACAAAACCCCGTGCGCGTTTTTGGAATTATGCACACATGTATACAAAACAATAGATATCTTCCAGAGACTAGCTAGATTTTTAGCTCTTTCATACTAACGACTTATTTTGGCTGAAAAAGAAATCGCTTTCATTCAATCCATGGGGCTTAATACACACTTCAGCCTATAAGCCCATTGTCCTTCTCTGTCCAATAGGTCCCTCTCATCATTTACTTGATCAATTAATTGTGTATCGAGATCTTCGATGCCGTTGTGGGTTTGGCCATTAAAATGTTGATAAATTAAATCATCTCTAGATTTGTCATCCAATGAGAGTCCAGCATGAGCTCGAATACGACTCTTCTGATTATTAAAGCTGAGGCGAAACCTAGTACTGGTTGATCCCACATATTGAACACCACATACTTACATACTCACATACATACTGAAGTGTGTAAAGCCCCATGGATTGAATGAAAGCGATTCCTTTTTCAGCCAAAATAAGTCGTCCCGAGTACGTCCCGAGTACATCTTTTGTATACATGCGTGCATAATTCCAAAAACGTGTGCGGGGTTTTGTTTTTATGGCACGCGCGGTTTGTTTCCTTCGTATGTTCAATTTGTAATTCTAAATATGGCGTGTTACGGGTTTAACGGCTATTCACCCTGAGGAAGACCGGTGTATCCGGTCGAAATATAGGTGAAGGATACAAAACGTATTGTTTTACTCTTCATTTGCGTTGCTTGCTTAAATTATCTACTATGGAGAGGTTATCCGACATTGGATGTGTGTGATATATTATAGACATATATATATATATTTGTGTGTGTGTCTGTGTATGTGCTTTCTCTTTTCCTCTCTTTATATATTTTTCATAGTTGTTCATACATGTGTAGTTATAGAGTTCATACTTTCTCTTTTTTCTCTTTTAACCTAACTAAATAAAACTGTGTAATTAGTTTAACTATATCTTGCCCTCTCCATTTATTCTTGTAACCTGATATTAATTTTAATTCCACAAATAGCAGCATCATCTTCAAATCTTGTCATACAATGTAAATGTAAAATAAATAAATGGAGAGAAAATTAAAAAAAAAAGACTGCCTGGTAAAAAGCTGAAAAATTTTGTTGCTGCTTAATGTCTGAATTTACTAGATAATACTATTTGACAGAAATACATCTATAATTATCAATAGCCTGCGTAGCAAGCGTTCCTGTTCGACAGAAGAGCTCCGAAACGATTTTCCGGAAACTGGCCGCACGAAAGTTGGGGCCAGAGACTGCGCCAACTTTCGCGCGGCCAGTTTTCTGTAAAATCATTTCGGAGCTCTTCTGTCGAACAGGAACGCTTGCTACGCAGGCTAATTATCAATGGTGGCAGAATATGAGAGGACAAAACTTGGTAATAATAATTACCCTCTGGGTATTTGGGTCATTTTAACATACATGTACATTGTTTTGTAGACAGCCTTTAAGTTATTGTTGAAAACAGATGATCATTGTACCTGTCAGGTAGTTATGCACTTACGTGTATCATTGGCTTTCCCTGGGCTTGTCACCTCCCGGACACTCCCGGGGATTTGTTTTCAAGGTCAAACAAAAGCCTACTATAAAAATCCCCAGGGTATAGGGCATAAAATTCACACCAAATCCCCCTCTCCTGGGGCTTAGGAGCTAGAATACCTTCATTTACATTTTGCAGTAATAAAAGATCTAATTTTTTTTTATCTATCTATTTCTTTTGCTTTTGCACCAATCTTGACACAGCGTCCATTATACCAAATGTGACACTGTGCAGCCAGGTTTAAATAAGTTTTTACGTAAACGGCTGGTTTAATTTGTGAAATAGGCGGATGTAGCCATTTTTCCCTAAGGACTGGTCTGGGGGCATGCTCCCCCTGGCCTGTAAATTTTGAAATCTTGGAGCTCCGAAATGGCATTTCCAGCAATCTGGCCACAACATCAGTCACAAATGTGTAAATAAAACACAACTAGCTGCACATGGCCAAGTTAGAGGACAATTTTTTTGCACTCTCAATGTCTTGTTGAAACACAACAAAATGTGCACTTTCTTGTTTTGTTTTCCGTTTTAATAAACGTGTGGAACCGGCAGGACGTAAGTTAATGTGATCAAGGCAACATTTGGCACCAGTCTGCTCTTCTATTCATCCAATGTGGCGGACTGCAAAGAAATTCACATTGGCGAGTGGCTAAAAGCGAGTGCAAATAACTAGGAATTCATAAAAACATCCAACATCCAAAAAGGAGCAGAACCTACAGCAAAAGGTTCCTTGATATTCACCTTTCACAACGAATTCATCAAAACTGTTGGCAATAACAGACTGTCTTTTCCTTCGTAAAACATCCCATCCTTTGTACAACGGTATCGTGGTGAAACTTTTAAGTTTCACGGTTAAAACCGTGTAGCAGATTCAAGAAAATGGAATACAAATGGTGGCAAGCTGTTCATCCTGGATTTTCAAAGCAAAGAACCTCTGACCGATGTCGACCAAATCCTGGAGGTGCATACCTGGGGTATGATTCGTTCGTTTCCAAACTAAACTAATGTCCCCACCCCGTGCGGCCAAAATTTTTTCCAAAATGTACCTTTCCTCGCATGTTTCCGGGGGCTCCTCAGGGGTGTCCCATTGGTTGATCCCTGGGAAAGCCAATGATAGGTGCATTTTTTACAAGCAAAGTTAACAGTTAAGAAATGCATTTAAATTGGTCACTGTGGCCACTGTTGCCTTTTGCACATTTGCTATCACAATGGTGGCTTGCTGTTTGTGAGCATTGATCAATGCTTGTTTTGCCTTAATAATCAGGTGTCCCTTGAAACTCCTTCCAGTAACTATAAGTAATAACTCTACAAAAATGTACATGTCTTTCACTGCATTGTCCAAGTGGCCAGTGCTGAAGTTCAAACACATTGTCAAGTTGCCAGTTGGTTTGGTAAAAGATAAGAATCCGATCCCACCAATGCGTTGGCCAACACGTCGGCCAACGCGTCGGTAGTGTGTCAACCAACGCGTTGGTAGTGTGTCAGCCGATGCGTCGGTAGTGTGTTGGCCGACGCGTCGGTATTGTGTTGGTGGTGTGTCGACCGACGCGTTGGCCGACGCGTTGGTGGGATTGGATTCTTAACTTTTACTGTTGGTTTTTATGTAATACCTCTAGCCATTTGCTGGTTCTGCTTCTTTCTTCATTGTCATTGGGGACATACCATTCCATATTACATTTATAAAATATTATTTGTAAGTAACAAGTTCAGTTGAAGTGGTTACAACTGCTGTATTAATTAATCCTGTTTGTGGTTGACTGTAGAGAGGTCTTTTCTCTTTGAAGGTAAATCCATTTAAAGACAGAATATGCAAAGTGTTTTCATCCTCCAAAGATGGAGAACTCACATTTGAAGATTTCTTGGACATGATGTCTGTATTCAGTGAAAATGTGAGTTTATTCTGAATTTTTATTAACTTTTGGATGTTGCTGTTGTTGTTGTTTTTTTTTTTCAATTTTTTTCAAGCTCCTGGAACCTATAAAGACTTTCAAATCTCAGTTACAGTCCTGATTACTTTCTTTTCAACCAGGCTCCTAAAAGTGTGAAAGTGGAATATGCTTTCAGAATCTATGGTAGGTGTTGGTAATCCAATATACTATAATACCCAGTGCATTAAATCACAGATTAAAGCATACATATGTATTATCATGATGGCACTTTCAAGACCTGATCTCTGGATCAAGCTTCCAAGCTTAAGAAAACATCACTGCTGAATAAAGCAGTTTCTTTACTTTAGTACATGTATTTGAAACAAAACATAAACTAAGGCAGTGGAAACAGCCTCCATCTGTGGTTGGCTCAGTGGGTTGATCATCAGGCTACTGTCTGCGAGGTTGCAGGATCAAAACTGCAGCCAGACCAACACTGCTCAAGGCTCTTTTAATAACTGAGGAGAAATTGCTACCTTTGTACATACAAATGGTTACACAGGTAATGTTTACTATACACCTTATTCCATATGCCCCATCTAATGTCCCTTCGATGTTCAAAACAGTACTCTGTGGGATGTAAAAGAGCCCTGAACCCACTATTTGCAAAGAGTCGGGCGTGGAGTTTTCAGTGTTGTGGTCTTTCCTCTGTGGTATTAAGCTAGATGGCTGCATTTTAATAGTAAGAAAACTGTAAAAAGTTAATGATAACTATAAATAATAGTTGACACTACAGCTGCCCCCACTGTTAAGTATACATGTAGTTGTACAAAGAATGCAATGTTTCTAGGACCCATGTAGATGGGGCCATTTACAAACAGGGCAGTTGATATTGAAGCGGGGAGAGAACAAATCAGCAGGGTTTTCGACAGTTTTGTAAAACAATGGACATATTTCTCAAAGCACCAGACGTGACATTTTTTGGTGCCACGCCTTATTATTATTGCCGTCTCCTTCTCGAAATAGAGTTATTGTATCATGTTGAAATTTTGACGCAAACATTAGAAATGTTTACTTTTCCAGAGGAAGGAAATGAACCTACATTGACTGTGTACTTTAAACTTTTATGCTACCGGGGCTAGTAATGTTTTTTGCATACAACATGTACATTAGAAAGATGGTAGCAGTTAGAGGGAGCAGGTCTTAAATCCACTTCAACCCAGAAAATTCTTACTGTAGTATCAATATGGATGGCCTGCCATCAGTCATTAAAAAATATGGACAACAGACTACCGACTACTTACTACTTACTCAGGTATCAAACATGGACAGAATCCTGCAGACCAGGATTAGAATTTTTTTTTTTCCAAAAATGGCCAGAATACATCAAGGGAATGCATTTCACTCCTTTGTGACCGTTTTAAACCCAACCCGTTGGATTCAGTCCGTGTTTTATACCGAGTCTGTAGTCCATTTTTTGTACTCAGATCAGCTTGGTATTGATTCTTGCGATAATGTGTATATGGGAATTATTACTAAAACTTTATTTCGCCTCCGTGGATCATCTGATTTTCTTAAGAGTAGGATCCTCATCCCTCCATAAAAACGCTTCCTTTAAGAGCCTTTTCTCCCACAGATTTCAATGAAGATGACTACATCTGTGAAAATGATTTGAAGCGAGTAATCCAGAGACTGTGTGGTGAGCAAAGACTGTCTGATGAGAACGTCAATGCCCTGATTCAAAAGGTAATTTTAAGAGCCCATGAGCACTGAGTCCTTAAATTGTATGTTTATTTCTGCCTTGTAGGGTAGTCTTGCATTCTGATTGATTTTCCTTCGAAGTCAGACCCAATAGGGGCCTTTCCAACCAATCCTCTTGTATGACAGAGGCAGCAGAAAGCCAATCGTGTGGACTCTATTTCGGCTCTGGCCGAATTCAGTTTCAAAGATCACGAACTGGTGGCGTTTCTGAGTCAAATAAAACTTCAGGAAGTTTCACACTCAAAACGCAAAAACTGTTGTCAGTTCAGTGGTTTTAATAAAGGCCGGTTACCAACTGTTATCTAAAGGGCCTCTTATCACGGAAGCAGTCTCTCGTGTATGATTTCGCGCTGCGATCGTAGCGGCCAATTCCACCATGGCAAGCCGCTTAATTTAAGGAAAAGGGTTGTTGCTGGGGTAGGGGGGTGGGGGGACTCCCATTAACCCCCTAAAGGAGACCAATCTGGGCGTGGCCCAGGCTTTTTTTGACCCCTAAAGTAAAGATACACTTCTCTATTTCTTCGCGCGCAACCCTAAAGGAGACCTTCACGGCAACATTACCCAGAACACCCAGAACACCAGAACACCTCGTTTTACCCAGAACACCCTAAATGACACCAAAATCCGAAATTTACAACCCTAAGCGAGACGACGAGCATCCCTCTCTTTTTTACATGGAAGTCACCCCCCCCCCCCCCCCCTCGGGGAAGACGAAGAAGTAAAACGGATTGTAATTGTTGCATCCAACTAAATATTAGCTCCCTAATTACAATTCCCGCTGCTTTGAATTGCGAGCAGCCATGTTTTCGTGGGAAGCGCGTTGTAGGCCCCGTCCACACTAATACGTTTGACGGACCACACTAGACCACCCCACTGATAAGAAAGCATCCGTTTTCGTCGTCAGGCTTTGCTCGACCTTACTTTTTCCTTCTTGCGCATGCGTAAACTGAGTGTACGGTAAAGTGCTAAAATCGGTTTCTTAGCAACGAAAGGGTTTTCGAAAACATTCGTTTTCGCTGGTCCACACCAAAGCCATTAGGCTATGTTTTTAAAAACCTTCACTTTTCGAGCGTATGAGAGTGGGTGGAACGCGGAAACGGGTAAAGGAAGCATGCGTTCTCAGACGAAAACGCATTTGTGTGGACAAAAGATACCCCACAATTCGTTTACGTTCTTTGTCACCTATCTATCGAAAACTAGCTATCTACTAGCTACTCCTATCTTCAAAGAATAATTCTGTACCGGGTAACGTTCCCTTTTTGCCTAGAACTTGTGACACAAAAACAACTCCTTTTTCTATATATACTTTTTAATGGGCAACCTGTGTAGTAACAGAGGCGCAGCAAATTCTTCTCGCGAAATTTGCAAAGTCTTTTTTCTCTCATTCCATGTAGAGTAACAAAAACTAAGTAACAAGAGGCTGTGTAATTCAAAGTAGACGATAACTTTTCGAGAGATTTTAGCTGTGGCTGAAGGCCGCTTTAGTCACTTTGTTGGTAGGTTAGTACTTTTTTCAATCACTGGTATACCGGGCAGTGTTTCAAACTCCAATTCAATGCTCTTTGGTCTCTTGCCTTCTATGCTGTTGTGATATCCATACAGAAAATACACTACCATTCCTACAAAAAAAGGAAGGATTAAATAAGTAAAAGCCAGTGAAATAGGCCATTTCCGAGCTCATGCCTGCCTCCTCTTCAAAGCGAGTCTAAGTGCAAAGTAATTGTGGTGGTATTTAGTTCTACTTTACATATGAACGAAAACTAATTTTCATAACAAAAGCTTTGCACTAAGACTCGCTTTGAAGAGGAGGCAGACATGAACTCGGAAATAGCCTATATTAGACATATAGGGAAGATCTGTGAAATAAGCCAGCCACTGGAACCAAGAAAGTGTATTCTGGGAAGCATACGAGGTTCGACACATTATCGGGACAATTCAAGTTAGTTTTCGTTGTAGATCAAGATTCTCGCTTCTTTAGTTTGCTTTTCTAAAAATAACCTATTCTACGGCGCTTTCTTTCACTTTACTGTGTATATCATTAACATTTTCTCCTTAAGCTAAATGATAAGGAAGTAAAAGTTATTTCCTGGCTGTTGATGGAATGAGTAATTCTCATTTGCTTTCTCCTACAATGCATGTCGTTATCATTTTATTATTAGATTAGGAATTTAAGTTCTGAGCTGTTCAGCAAGTGGTTCAATTTTAATCTCTGTTTTTCCAAAATAACACTTGGTAGGAACTTAACAACACCTGACTAAAAAAAACCGGAGCTACAAGTAATTTTCTAATTGAGTGTGTGTACACTAAGCAATCACACTAGCGATTTTACTTCTCTTTGTTCAACTCAGCTTGAAAAATTCTTAACTTAGAATTTACATAAAATATTACTTTCAAAGCGTTTTCACGTCACTTTTTTCCATAAACAATCGATTTTCTTTTTTGGGGGGGGGGGACTTTTGCATACTTCTTGTATTCCAAGCCATTGTAGACAAGAAAGGCGTTTTCAACGCTTGCATCATATTGCATAGTTTTTGTTCAGAGATATTTTTTTTGCGAGTGAATTTTAGCGTTAGAGATGGCTGGGGGAAAGGTTTGGTAAAGTAAAATGAGGGAAAATTGCGGTTGGCCGTGCGCTTTCTCGAGAGATTTAGAGAGATTCTCGCTCGATACTCGTATTCAAGCGCAGAAAGAATATCATCTCTGTTCTGAATCGTCATGCGAGCAGATGCGGGCACGTGAGAGAGCCCCATAATACAGAGCGAAAGAGGTGGTCAGGATAGTCCAATATAGCAAATCAATGAGATAGCCGTTTCCTTGAGTAGACTTTCCAAAGTGTCCCCCTAGATGTACCCGAGCAGTGATGTGAGGTCTATGCAAATGACTTTGAAAGACGGGAAATTTAAGGCGCTAAAGGCGTGTTGACCCTATAAAAGCTAGTGTACAGCTTGGTAGTGTGGAAGAAAATGAAAAGGAAACTTACCTACTGCCATCCAACTTGCAAATCGCACATAAGTGAGTGAATTAAGTAATGTTAAAAGGACCAGGTTAATGAATATGCTGAGTGCGGGAAGAAGAGGAACAGCTGGAATCATAAAGGAGAAGTTAGCAGAGCTCTGAGGCTGCAATCCAAGAACGACCAAACATGCGACCGAGATTAAGGCGTACAACACTATAAAGGAAATCGTCGTTGGACCTATATTGTCTGCGTCTATTACCCAGGTCTTAAGTGAAACACACAGCGCGAACATTGACAGCATCATTATGACTAGCGTGACATTGACAATGGTGTTGGTGCATTCTGCAGCGCTTGCGTGACAAGCTGTCGTGACGTCATCTTGTGGCTTACCAGTGTAGGTCTCTTTTTTGTCGCTCTTTCTCTTTGTAAACAAAGCACGAAGCCACGATTGTGTTTGCACTGTGATCTGGTCTTCATTGGTTTGCGAGTTCGGGGATGTTTGATATCGTGATAGAATTACCGATAAAGATACCATGGTATAAGTCGAGATTGTTGTTATGGATACCATCTCTACAAGCTGCTGCATATTGAAAAAAAGGGCTAGAAGCGCACTCAAAGAACCGCTCACCGCCACGGCGCGCAACGGTATCTTCTTCTCCTTGTTTACATCAGTAAAGCATCCGAATATCAAGCCATCGTAGGCAACAGAGTAGATGAGACGGGGCGTAGCAAAGCTAGAGGAAATCAGGCTACTGAACATCGAGAATAACGCGCCGGCCGAGACGATGTACTTCGAGGCGCCAAACGCGCGTGTGCTGAAAGCTTCAGCGAGGGGCGCGAGATCTTTGAGCTTGTAATAAGGAACCATCATGGTCAAGACAATGATAACTGCGATGTAGGCGAACAGGCTGATTACCAAGGACAGGAGAATGGCCAGCGGTACTGACACAGCTGGTTTAATGGCTTCTTCACTTGCACTGGGTATGACATCAAAGCCTATGAAGCAATAAAAGCAGCTAGGCGTGGCTGCAAGTATGCCAGTCCATCCATAAGGTGCAAATTTGTCAATGGTTGACCAGTTGCTAGCATCTGCGTAGAATGATCCCACGAAAATTATAAATGTAATTACTAATAAATTGCAGAACACTGTAGTATCCAGGATTCGTTTGGATTGTTTGACACCCAAGCATATAATTGCAGTTGCGATTAAAACCAGTCCGAAGGCCAATAAATCCGGAAATGGACCCAAGATTGGCAAGTTCCAAGCTCCAAATTCTTCCTCGAAGAAGGAGTACACGGATCCGTTGAAGAGAAAGTTGATGTACTGACTACAAGCTACTGCTAGCGATGCAGAGCTAAGGATGAATTCCGTTATCATACACCAGCCCACTAGAAATGCAAAGATCTCGCCCATGGCTACATAAGTGTAAATGTAACCAGAACCACCGCGATTTACTCTGGCTGCAAACTCGGCGTAGGATAAGCCAGCCAAGAGAGACGAAATGGCTGCCACCAAGAACGACATAATGATGGCAGGACCGGCAACAGAGTGCGCAGTCTGCCCGATGACAACGTACAGACCTGCATCTAACAGAGAGGCGAGCCCGAGCGCAGTCAGATCAAACACATTCATGCATCTCTTGAAAGGGCTGTCTGACAAAACAAAATCGACTGTCCTTTTTCTGGTCAGGCCTGCGATCAGTTTGTAGCCAAACATTTCGATTAGTTACATGGAAGAACAGTCCGATGCACCGTTCAAGTCGCCTTGCCCATCCATTCGCGGGAGCCGCATTAGCAGTATCAAAGCGTAAACAACCCACCCTTTGGAGTCCCTTTGGCGTTTTGAACTTTAGATCCAGCTATTAAGGTTTCGCGTTTGATGGTCACTCGGCCATAAACAGTCGGCTGTCAACCGTAAACTGTTTCTCTGCTTTCAGAAAGTTTCTTCGATGCAGTTGTGATTGTTAAGAATCCGAGATGCCTGGTAAACTGTGCGACTCTGTCTGCCCTAAATTCATGCAGGAAATCATATTGAATGGCAGCGCTTTTTCTTAAGGAACACCTTGCCCTGTCAAGTGAAAATATCCTACGCGTCGTTTTGTAGATAATAAGAAGTTTCTGGTTTAAGTGTTTTCACTGACGCGTAAACTTCAAACTTATTAATTGCACTGATAATATTCGATTTTTTGTGGTCTTTGATCCGTGGAAAACCGCGTTAAGGCAATAGATAACTCGGAAAACAATCCACTTTCGCGCCGTTTTTGTCATACTTTATTACGCAAATCACGTTTTCTCTTTTGTTCGGTTGTAAATTCTTAGCGCCCGACTGAAAAAAACAGTTCCTTCGATTTTTCTTCTCATTTAATGGTTTTTAATGTAACACTATATTTAGCGTCGGTATTTGCCGACATGCACCTCAAATATTAAACGATCGTCCTTATTTTTTGTCATGACGTTCTCCTGGAAGTTTAACAATATGTGTGAAAAGCAATTTCTGAAAACATTTAAAAAATAGCCCCGGGGAAATCTGCATGTCGATGCTTAAAGGTTTTGTTTTGGTTTTTTTTAGAATATAAAATTGCCTTCATTTGTGATGGAACGTGCCGAATCCTAGTGTACGCAGCCTTTCTGCCGAGTTATTGTCCCTTCCCCTAGCACCACAAGCATTCCCAGCAAAATAGCAAAGTTTTGTCACAACTCCAAGATACTCTTTTTTTCAGAACGTCCAAAAGTACTGTTATATTGGTATTTCACTCTCAGTGTCAAGCTTAGAAACCTCTGCCCCCACTCCCCCCCCCCCCCCTCCTTTAAATTGTTTGTGAACCTTATTCAGCAATAACAAGATCTTTGTGTGTTCGCATTTTTCTTAGACTCTGTAATTCAGTTTTCAGAAGACACCATCAGTGTTTAATAGTTAAATAGGCTCCATATAATTTCTGCTTTCTTTCTTCTCTATTTATAGCCAACAAACTACGAACTCAAACATATGGAACCCTTGTTCATTACGCTTCAATTAAGGGCCTCGTTTAGAATACAGTATGCACTGACATTAACGAGGCTATATGGAATATGTTATAAATCGCCATTATCTAGTGGATAGTTTAATGTCTGATATTTTAGTTGTATAGGTCTATAGTTTAAGGGTGCTGTCGGCTTTTTACAACCCACCTTGTCATGTCAAGGTGGTTTTAGAGTCCTCGAAATATGCAGAAACTTTCTGAATCCCTACAGTTTTGCCAGAATATATTGCGTGCACGCATTGAAGCGAAAATTTACGCCTCTTTGCGTTCCATGGAAGACAGCACTATAATATGTTTACAAATGCGTTGATAGATTTGAATATCGCATTTGGCTCTAACATTGAAGGTCAACAAGCATTTGAATAGCACGTTCTCAATCGAATGTTCTATGGATTTTTCTAATTGTCTGTACACATTCGAAGGCAAATTTTCTTCCCACGGAATGACAAAATTCCCGGGAAACATGCGTAAACGCCAAGAAGTAGGCGCTCCTCGAATAGACCTTTTCACGGTTTCTGAGACCATCTTGGTTGGGGGGCAAACGCGGCTTAAATTACATGTACAGTGAATGTCTGGGATTTTGGCCGAACTCAAACCTCGTTGACTCCGCTGCAGAAAGGCAGATCTCAAAAGTTTTAAAATATTCTTAGTCATTTTATTAATATCATTTACTCAACGGAAAATTAAATCATTGCACGAGGCACAACGTCTGAAAGTTGGATATTAAAAATCTCCTCATGTCGCTTCAAATTTCTCGGGAATTTCCATAAGTTTGTTTCCAAGGGTTTATATGAAATTACAAATGTCCTTTACGGTCGTCCTAGCTTGATTCTGATGGTCATACTTCACGAAAATAATGTCAATAGAAGTGCCTTTTGAGAGGTATTCTCGCTATCCACAATCGTCAGACCTTAAAGAATTTATAATGGTTCGAAGTCGGCAAAATTCCCATACATTCACTTTAAACACGGCTGAAAAGCCGTGTTTGCCCTCCAACCAATATGGCGTCAGAAACCGTGAAAGATCTGTTTAGTGCACAACGGATTCTCACACAAACGCTGTAATGCCAAGACAGCGTATGAAACCATGGCAAAGTCTATTCACTCTTTTTCAAGTGTCTTTTCGACAAGTCCTCTAATGCTTACAGCAGATTATCATGCCCAAAGAGAGTTTTAAATTTTTTTTGCCTTACTCAGTTTCATTGGTAAAAAAAATTACGGCCTTTTTAAGTGCTTTGCTCAAAAATGTTTCATCTGAAACGTTTTACAGGCGTGCTTATTCAACAAGAAATTACGTGAAAGTAGCATTCGAGCGAATTTCACGTATCCTTGCTTTTTAGAGTGTGAACAAGAAAGATCGAGTGGTTTCTTTTCTTTGGAGCGCTGCTTTACATGTAAGACTCGAGACTTAATTTGAAACCGTTTTGCAGTTTCCACAAGTTGATGGTTTTCCTCTTGTTAGTGAGCTAAATTCCATTTTATTTCACTTGCGGAATGCTGATCCTCGCTTGAGCTAACTCAAGTGTTCAATATTAGGTGGTTACTTCAGCAATTCTTCATCAAATTATTTGAATAGTCGGAAGCCTGTGAAAGTTTTTAAATTACTGAATGACCGTCATGTTTGAAGCACCCATCGCAAGTAGTGCTAATAAATAGTATTTTGAGTCTGAGCACCTATTTCCAAAGCGGCGATAGACATTTAATCACTTTAAAACGATTAGCGAATAACGATGACGAAATATGTTGAAATGTGTTGATTTCAAATACAAGATTAAGCCGGCAGAATCGTTTTTATCGTATTCTGATTTAGAGACGTGTTTAGATGATATTTGGGGTTCAAATTTTTACGATACTTTTCCAGACTCGATTCCGCAATGAGGTGGAAAATTTCTAGCGTGCTTAAGTTTGGTTTTTGACCGACGCCAAGCTTCTTACACAATGGACTGTTGTATAACTTCCAATATTTGCGTTGTTTGTGAATTCGGTCTGCTTTGTTGACCATGGGCCCTTCAAACTCTTACTTTTCAACGATTTGTCTTCTCTTAGCCCTTTTTCGTGTTGACAACATAAAAGCATCTCATTACTGTCCACCATATGATTCTTTATTAATATTAGGGTAGATATCCTTGTAACCCCTTTACATTTTTATGTATTATTTATGTGTACGCTACTGTGAAAGCTGCTTTAAGGGGGGGGGGGGGGGGGGGGGGCACTTAACTACAGAAAGACAATGGTTGCTAAGAAAGCTTTTTAGTTAAAGAGCCCTGCAGAAAGGTTCCATGGATGGTTCTATGAAGTAACGTTTTCAATAGAAATGTGACATCACTTCAATCAGAACGCGCATGCGCAACTAGTCCCAGTCCTCTACCGTGCGTTTCAGTGTAAAACAGGTAAAAGCTTTCAGGAAACGAAAGGAAGAGGCACTTTTTTCGCCGGATGGGAACTGTCCCATCATTTCTCGTAAACTGTAGCAGGGAATTTCTATTTCGACAAAAAATGGAACTGATATTTTGAAAAGTGTATCAATGGAGGGCCTTATGACGTCATAATTATTTAGAGAAATGATTTCTTTTAAAATCCATGCTACAGATTTTGTGCTAGAATGTTCTCACACTTTTGCGTTAAAAATTTGTGGAAAACATATTTAACTCGCTTAGGTTTGAGACATTTACTGTTTTGGTCACGTGATTTACCAAATGTGGTCGTGATTTGAACCAGACAAAGAAAGAATAAATAGAAAAAAAGGATAACTGGAGAGTTAAAGGAATTAGAGAAATGGCTATTTGAAGGAGTCCAGAGCAACGGTTTGGTAGGTAAGAGCCATCCCCCTTAAAGAAAAAAGAACATTGTACAGCGCTGCTGGCCACGGGGTGGAATTATTGGATGACTAAGTTGAGAGATAAAAGTGTTTTGTCTGAAGAGAGGTTGCTGTCCGCCTTGACCAAACAGTCTTTCGTTTACTTAAACAGATTTTTGACGAAGCCGATCTTGATGACGACAGCCAGCTGTCTTTTGCTGAATTTGAACACGTCATATCAAAGGCTCCAGACTTTGTAAAGTAAGTTATATCGTGTATAAAATTTTTCAATATCTGTTGCCTCCAAGACTCGGAGGGCGAGTAGCAGCTCTCATAAAGTGCACTGTAATTGGACAACAGAAACATTGACTTTCACTTAAGAGGCAGCAGAGTCCGGCAGTGAAAGCTGCGTCAATACCAAATAATTGCCAGCTTAAGTTGCTACGACGGTATAGGGAATATAATTGTTTACGAACATCCGTTTCGTTATTCAAATGTGGTCACGACAGGAACAGAAAAACTCTTTTTTTCGACAAGCAATTCTGGTGGGCACTTGAAGTTGAATCCAACATGGATGAACACTTGAGCTACGCCTACTTAGCTTTCTTGTGTTTAAATTACAAAGTTTGAGACTTCAATCCACTTTGAATGTGAATTGCGCATGTGTGCGTAGCAGACAAGACGCTTATTTCGAAGCTCTTTACTCTGATCAGACACAGTCCAATCATTGAAACTGGAAAATGACGAGTTAAAAAATAAAATTCAAGAAATTTTTGGTGAATTACAAAACCTACGTGACGAAGTTTTAGGCTGGCCGAAATGGCGGCCAAGCTAATTCATCTGAAGTTACTGAAGAGGGAATTACCACGGCAACTCCGAGCAATATCCAAGAAGATTTTAAGAAATATGTCATCGACAAGATGTCTGTTATTGAAAAATCTGTAAAACATTTGTCATCTCAAGTGGATAAAATATCATCTTCACTGGATCAAGTTTTGGAATATTCGTATTCATATAACATCAAGCTTGTAGGTGTTCCTGAACTTAAACAACGAGAAAGCGCCGATGAAACGTTGCAACTTTGCATGAGAATCTTCAGCTCAATTGGAGCTGAAATTCATTCCTATGACCTTGACATTGCCCATCGAGTGCCATTTTGTAAAGCGTCCGATGGTCGGCCGAAACCGATGATTTGTAAGTTTACTCGGCGCATCGCCCGTGATCGTGTAATGGCTTCCCGTAGAGAAGTAAACAGGATCAATCCTGCAGATATTGGTCTCCGAGAAAACTCATCCTTAGAACGTGCTGCTATCTACGATCACCTTTCCCCACGATTGCAGAGTTTATTATCTGACGCCAAGAAAATAAAGGAAAGATATCGTTTCTCAGTTTGCTGGCGGCCAAGAACTCCACCATCTGGCTGAGGAAAAGTGAAAGCTCTCGTCCGGTCGCCATCAAAAATTCAAGTGATTTGTCTACTCTAACATTTTGCGAATGTTGTGTGACTGAATTTACTGAAGAAGGGGCTGTTAGGCCCGTTTCAAACGTCGAACTTTACATGTGCCGAAACCAATGCGGGTGAAAAATCTATTGTTTTCACTCATTTGCATTAGATTTGGCACATGTAAATTTCGACGTTTGAATCGAGCCTTAATCTCAGACCACTTACAGATGTCATTGCAAAGGCAGCAATTTGAGTTGTTGAACGTATGGCCCCCCGGCTCCCCTCCTCTTGTTTTCTAACTTTTTTTTTTCTTTTCTTTACTTCCAGCTCTTTTAGGATCCGCGTTTAAATACATCATGGACTTCTCATCAACCTTTCTGCATTGATGTACAATTTGTAAAAATTCATTCTTCGTTCAGGCGGTTCGAATCATGATAAGGGGTTGCTATGAATTTTGTAATCTTTCAAGTAGTTAATTAATTGGCGCACACAAGGGGACGTTGGTTGCCTCTTTGCCTTTCATATATTGCATGCATACATTCTGGACACCTTCTCGAAGCCATAGCCAAACAGCTTTATTAAATAAAGAGAATTAGTTTTGTATTATCCACCCCCACTGTCAAAAGTTTCATATCGATCTGGAGCGTCATGCGAAAAGAGTGTAAGTGGACTTAAATTATAGCTGAGAATTGTCCAATTTTAACTGTTAGCTTTGGAACGGTTAGTTTTGTAATCGATAGCTCTTAGAAGAGCTGGCTGATAACAATATTCACACCAATGCCCTTCATAATGCGATTACATGAGCCTTTAAACAGGTGCGAACAAATAGTTTCCCTAGTTGAAGTGGTCGTTTTTGCAGACCTAGTTAATTTTAGTTTGCTAAATTTAGGCATCTGTGGCGTCATCATAGACTTCGCACATTGATTGGCTAAATTGACAATACATGGAGAGAAGCTGTTCTAAATCTAATATAGAAGATATGAGAAAACGATATTTCGTAAGAGTTGTAAGCACCGAATATGCCCGCCTAATGAAAACGTAAAAGACTACGGCCTCATCCACTATTATGCGTTTCTGTCTGATAATTTCTACATTTTAATGCATGCGTTTTTGCCAATTACATGCACTGCAACGTCCGAAAACGCCGACGAAAACGTAGACTTTCAAGGCGGTGTGGACGGGCGAAAAAAGAGACCGAAAAGCCGGCTTTGACTTGAGAACAAACTTGAAAAACGCAGAGGTGTTGATTGGAAAACGTTACAGAATTTTATCGTTTTACAGCGTTCTTGTGTGAACAGGTGAAAAGTGTACAAAAACGCCAGGATGGACGAAAGGTCTTTCGCTTCGTTTTCGCCCAAGTGAGGGAATTAGAAAATATTCAAAACACGTAAGGGTGGATTGGGTCTTGACGTTGATAAATTTGTATTTACTTATATCACTGCCGCATCATAAGCAGTACCACATAAAGATTTGCTTTGCACTCGCCTTTCATAACTCGCTGTTGGAATAAATTTTACCATTCGCGTTTAGATACCAAGTGATTGTCACCTGACATCTAACGCACGCATGTGAAATCATTGATTAGTCTATCTTCATTGAATTAGCCAATATAAAAAATACCATAATACTCGTGTTTCTCCCTCCAAAATTTTGCTTAAGCATTGACATTATCTTTTCTTGGGACTTACAATGGTCCTAAGAGAAACTGGAAGCAATGCTTATACAAACAAAGAGTATTATGGTATTTTTGATATTGGCTAATATTAGGCGAGTTCATACTGGGGTCCAAGTAGGCTATAAGTGACACAGAAGCTCAAGTCAATTTGAGACTTACTTCA
>OX421449.1:25917182-25927182 GCA_949126865.1 Montipora capitata | reverse complement strand
AGGAACTGTATGTGGTTAGAAATGAGCCAATTTTTTCAAAAACATTTATGGAAGGAAACACGAGAAAATTAGCAGTTAATGTTACAGATTTGGTCACCGGCGTTGACGTCACAAAATCCACTTCATACGCAGACAGGCCCCACACGTTTGAGTTAAAGACTCTTTCTAAATAACGATGCGTTGAGTAAAGGTGGGCAGACACGAGGGGTTATGTTGCAGTGACAAAAAGGCGCGTAGTACACACTGAGGGTCGTGTAGCGGGAACATGCAGCAGGGACAAAATCACAACATGTGCATACACATGAAGATGTTGCGGGTTCATGCTTTCCCGCGACGTGTCCCATGAAGTTCAACCTGACACGTCTCGGGGACAAAATCACCACCAAATTGGAGTTGCACAATAGTCCAATTTCGATACATTAAAATTCAGTCCGAGACAAAAGGGATCATATCGAGGCTCTGGGGAATAAATATAAGGATTTGTATGAGTTTATTCCCCAGAGCCTCGAGATGATACCTTTTGTTTACGACTGAATTTTAATATATCGAAAGTGGGCTATTATAAAAGTATCAGTTCACACTAGGGGACGTGTTGCTGCAACATATCCCTGAAACATGTACCCGCAACACTTCATGTGTGTGCACATGTTGTGATTTTGTCCCTGCTACATGTCCCCTCAGTGTGCACTACACAGGTTTTTTGTCGCTGCAACATGTCCCTGCAACATGACCCCTCGTGTCTGCCCACCTTAAGATTTTTAAGTCACTCAAATACGTCTGTAAGGAAACGAGGTTCAAGGAGTTCCAATTTAAACTTATGCATGGAACAATAGTTACCAGAAAGGAACTATTCAGATCTGGCATTAAAACCGATGAAGATCGCTTGTAATGCGGAGGAAAAGACTCCATTGAGCACACCTTGATAGATTGCACCTTCACTAAATCGTTTATGGGGGTTATGCAATGCTTCAATGAAACGAACCAGTGCCGGATTTCCCTCATAACCGAAGAACTTTTCTTTGGTATTATCTCCGAAAACTATGAAACAAGAGTAAAACAATATTTTTAATTATACCATGCTCTTTATGCGCAATTTGCTGACTACATAAATAAACTCAACATGAAATACAAATTGGAGACTCAGTTATAACTCTACATGTGAAAAGGATGCCTCAGCCCAATCTCTTCCCTTTCCTCATAAGTTACGAGTAACAAGTTCTTAGATATCAATAATAACTGTACTGCAAGTCAATGCATGTAAATGAATAGTAGCGTTTACATAGTTGTACTTTAAAAGGAGGTTTTCACGTGACGTCCTCGCCGCCATGCGGGTGGACGAAAGAAAAAGATCTCTCATTACCTGTTTTAGTTCCACCACCTGATGTCGTACATTTTGCTATTGTTATTAGTGTCCCTAGAGGTTGGTTGACGTCCTATTATTGTTAACTTTGAATCAGACGCCGAACTTAAGGCATCGGCGTGTGAGCAAGGGTTTGAAATTAAAACTGTATTGTTAAACATGTCAATGCCCTTTGCTTGTGAGAACGCACTAAACACGTACGGGAGGGAAAGGTGAAAGCCCTCAGAAGTGAAGACACTGGTAACCCACTGCGAGCCTTCATGTTTTGAAAAAGACCTAACAATTCCCTAATAAAACTGGGCCACAGACCGCCCATGTAAAAACTCTTGTAATTCAAAATTCTTGAATATCCACCATCAAAAACAGTCATTTATTCCCTTTCCGAGTGAAATTAATCACGATCCTCATCGCGTTCCAGACAACAAGGTCTAAAAACAATGACAGCTACTGCAAACCCACGAAATTCAAACAACCTGAAATTCTCGTAAATTCGCCACAAGGACTCTCAAGGGAAAAAACCGCGTGAACTTACTTACAAGAGCGACAATCAATACAAACTTGGGTAAATCTAATTTTTGAACCAGCCCATATTAATAAGGAAAGCCTCGTGTTCACAAATGGCAAAGGAATGTAAGATGTGAATCAAAGAATCCCGGGTCACCCCGATTAAATTCTTCAGGTTTTACGCGCAAACCGAACTATACAGCTTTACACAACAAAGTAATGATGTCACACATGTTCCTTTTTAAATGTTTGGATGAAGTATCATGATTAACATAGCCACTTATCAAAAGTTAGAATTCCACGCGGCAAAAGGTACATGTTAACCACTGGGACATGTTTTAGCGACTTCATACTGGCCCCTTACAATTTCAACTTTGATCAAAAGATCCCAAAACCAGCAAGTTTTTTTTTTCACTTTTCTTTTGTTAGGTTTACTATTAAAATACGTCCGTGGCAAATGCAAAGCAGTACAAGTCAGGACAAGTTTAATTTTCTTTCGTATTCACATCAGTTAATCAGACTGCTGCTTTCCTAAATCAAGGCAGCTTCACTTCATCTCATATTGCCTAGTCCCAATTCTCCCAGTCATCATCCTGTGGAGAAAATGTCGGAAAACAAGATCAACCACATTGTATTCAGAAGATAACTCCTACGTCGTGTACTCGCGCACAGTATCTTAGGGACAGACTATTCAATTTTTGAGCGAAAAGTGTTGGGAGCGAGCGGGCAGGGTGGGGTAGTTAAGCAAAACAAATTTCCATAAGGAAGACTATAAACTAACGTACAAGAAACAAGAGAAGGCAATTTATGCAAACCCATAAAAAATTCCATACTATCCCCCACCCACTGAACCCACCATAGTAAATTGAATGGTCCATCCCTAAGCGATCACGTATTCTATGGCAACAAAAGACTGTAGGGCGAAGTGAATGCTTCAGATCTGACAAATCATGTCAGTAAAGAGAGAACAAGTTCCACTGACTACCCTTAGCGCGGCTCTGAGAGAGCTTACCCTTCACCAACGTGCCTCGCGTTTGATTCGCACGTCGTATCGGTGGTTTGACTTCGTTGGTTTCTTACTCTGTTCAAAGAGGTACAGCTGTACCAGGAATTCCAGGTTCTCCTTCTTACCAAGAATCAACATTTTTTCACTTTAACTCGATTTGCAATCTCCCTATACTCGGCTATATTACTGTTTTTAACATCGCCAAGAGGACTAAAACAAGAATTTTGTTTAGCCAGCTTCTGATACAAAACAACAAGTGACATGTAACTCACATCCAGATCGCCGTCTTCTTGATCTTGTCCTTTCTGTTTACTGGACGATATGTCCTGCATGATCTTTTTGACTTCCTCCTCGGTAATATCGTCGCCATTTAAGTCCATATCTTCATCCCAATTCAAGTCTTTATCGTCGACACCAGGAACTAAAACACCGCTAGATGAACTCTGAGAGCTCAATCCCGAACCATTGGTATTTTCTTTGGACACAGCTATGCGGAAAGTAAAGAGCTTTCCTTAGAATAAAGTAACGTAACTGACACACAGTAATCAGACATACAGTGTGCTAAATGCTTCACTAGTTAGGGCGCAGAATCTTGAAAGCAGTTGATCCGAGAAAGGTCACGGCTCATGATGGTCTTTTTTTTTCTGTGCTTCCCAATTCAACACCCCCTCGATTTGGAAATTTCAATTGCCAACTAGTTTGCTTCCTGCCAGTAGCCTCAGTTTTTTTTTTTTGGTCTCATTTAACAACACCTCACACTAACACAAGCTTATTTCTTATCTTTGAAATCATCGTCCAGCTTCAGGGAGGGTGTACTGTAATAACTATTTTCCACCAGTACCCCGGTACAAAGGACATCCACTTTTTTCGGCCGAGAAAACAAATGCGCCCTAACACTGATATAACACGCGAAGGTTAGTCCCAAAAATAAGTCTTGTCTTTGCTTTATCTAAAGTTTAGAAAAAATACTAAACTAGGGATTAGATGTTTTGATAGCACCAAAAAACGGCAAATCTTCCATGTCCGAAGAACCACTTTGAGCAACCTGCTAAATAGAATTTCCGAAGAACCCCACATCTACGACACTTCTTAATTGAAAAGCCGAATAATAATTTCTATTTTCAATGAGAACAAGAACCAATTTGAAAAAAAGCTTGGGGATTGTCTATCTTTAAAAGAGACTGGTGAACTTGAAAATTATCTTCTATGTGGTTTTTTCTTTGTTGGTCCAAGTAACTTTATTTAAATCTTATTCGAGAAAAAGTGAATAAAATGCGTTAACCGAATCAAAAACAAGCATAACATCCTCTACAAATGGCCTCGGAAGGGTGATCAAATTTGAGGATTGCTCAAGTAAATTTTAAGGATGGCACCAATCATGTACCGAACACCATACACGTACCTTCCTTTTCACTGTCAGCCTTTAGTTCCTCTTCACTAACTTTGGACCATGAGCTATCGACTGATCCGCTAGAATTGTCACGTCTATGTACAGAGGCTGTCACTGTCCCACTATCGGCTATTTTTTCTGTAACCGTTTTCAATGTCTCGGGGGTGGACCCATCGGGACACTCGAAGGAAGACGTATTTGAAGTATTTGGTTGCGTGTTTGAAGTTTGTTGAATTATCCCAGCTGCCAAGTCAGTTAATTCTTGCAAAAGCTGAACATGACCTTTCGCGTCTAAAGCTTTTTCACTAGCAATACGATCTTGGTTCTGGTTCTCTTCTTTTGAGGTAACGGTTTCTTCTTGATTAACCAGAACGTCGGGCAGCTTACGAGCCACCTCCATTGGCTCTGCTGTCGATTGACCAGGGACCTCGACCGAGAGTTCTTTTCGCTTGGCATCTGTCAACTCGCCTCTACCAGTACCAGTAACTTTGTCTTCAAAACCAACATCTTGCGCAGCGATTATACTCTCAAATTCCGACTCTTCCGTATCCGACAGATCTGTCCGAGACAAGAATACAAGTTAGGAAATTCATCGGCCTTTAGCTGTCATTCAATAATTCGGTGACAAAATTGACAGCAAACTCATTTATTGCGGTGTTTCGTTTACATGGTTAAATTGTAGAATACCCTTCCACACTAGGGGTGCGTTCGATTGACCCTTTTCCGGAATAGGAATACATGGAATGGAAGTGAGAAATCCTTCGTTTTTAGTCAAACACTTCTTAAACATATCTTCATTATCCTGGTACCGTTTTAAATCATCACTCCACGTATTCTTATTCCGGAATTGGGTCAATCGAACGCACCCTAGCCCTTTAGAGTTGCCAAGAAAATTCAATAGCTGAAAATTTATCATGAGAGTGTAGTTGTAGTCACTTTTCAGCAAACTTCAGAACCTACAAGTAAATATACAAAAAATAAAAACAATGGAGCAAATTTTGCTTTTGTCCTGCTTTGCGTGCATTCACATCGTTGGAGATCGGCTTTTTATCTCCCCCAACTTGTTACCAACTATTCGATTCGATATTAAGATGTAATGTGGCACATGAATCAACAGCACATTTGATTATACTAGGGACTTTAAGATAGTACACGACGGTAGACTGGGACGGTTAGATGAGTGTCATGTCACGCAAAATCCCCGTGACATTTGACCGTCGTGCTTCTAGGACGGTATATTTTCGCCGGGTTTCTCGTCGTGGAATCTACGGTGAAAACGGTAGGAATTCATCCATACTTATTCGCACTATTTTAGTCTTTTCCTTTCTTATGCATTGAAAACTGATCACCCAATGGGTTAAATGTGCATTTGGTTGTTTGTCTTGATTTATCCATCGCTGAAATGAAAAAATCTAGCGAAAATTCTGAGTTCATTCAAAGACATCACTCGGCCACATCGCGGCTCAAACCAAAATTTGCTTGTTCTCAATGTAGCGTTATCCATAATCCACCATGACACAGGAGGAAAGCAGAAAAGAAAGGTAAAAGAGATCATTGTAGCCGCATTTTTTGTTTATGAAACAATTCCCCTTGGCGGATTTACACTCGCTAGAATCCAAGGAATCTAAAAAAAATGGTTCAAATTCCCATTAAGGATAAAGAGGATTCACTGATTCGTATTCATGGTATAAAATAAGAAATTCCTCCTCGCTAATTGAACCTTCTGCAAAAGAAATTACAAGAGAATTTCTCGCCTCTTCAAAAGACATGTTTATTCTACCGTCCCACGGTCGTGTTGGTCGAATCTTAAGTTAAAAATTTTAGGGCCTTTCTACCGTACTCGTTCAAAGTCTCCGGTATACGCATCCAACCCCCCCCCCCCCCCCCCCCCCCGTAGGGGCGTCTTGGAAGTTGCATTAGGTTATATTTCGTGGTCGTACATTGTAAATACCCTTTTCAAGTTTCTCTTCAAACATCCACACCGTTCACACCAATTTTATTCCTGGAATCTTCATTCACACTTTCGATGCGGAACAACTTGGAAGTAATCCCGAAAACATTACAACAACGGGAAATGACGTTTTTAGATAACGTTCTCGTAGCTGTCGTCGTCGTGCTTGATAAAGCTCGCGATTTATATTAAGGGAGGGTGCAGTGGCGTCACGGCACGAGTGCCCCGTAAAAAGGAAATTATTACTGTACCACTGAATATTATTTATAAACCGTAATTTGCCTTTGAAAAGGAAGTGAAAATACACCCAGTTCAATTTCTGCTTGACAAATACGTATACAATCAGTGGCAAAAGTAGCTGAGACGCTAACCCAAGGATGGGCCCAAAAACCTCTCAGACATTAAAAGCAGAACTGTCGAAATTTCACTATCATCAGTAAAAGCTTTAAAATAGAAGTCCTCCCAAACTCAACGCTGAAATAGACAAGGAAATGACTGTTCACGATTGGCAACATTGCTCTGGGGGAGAGAGGGATATTATTGAAACTAAGCAAGAAAACAAAGCTAAAAGGGTGAGCGTGCATGCCGAGAATTTTACCACTGATTGTAGCTAGCGTTGTCTCCATCTCCCAAGTTGGATCAAAATATTGTCCTCTTTGCTCTACTTTTTCTTTTTGCTATTGCGTTGTTAAAACTGCTACGAAAAGCAAACAGCATTTACAAACCGTCATCTCCCCATCCAAGTTCTTCAACCTGAGCTTGGTTCGCTCTTGCCACAAGGGCTGCCCTTCTCTTTTCTTCCTATAAGAAAATTCGACAAAGACAGTGGATGGGTGGGTAGATCGTTACGTTTAGGACTTTTTTCCCACTACAACTTTGGTGCAGACAAACAAACAAAACAAAATTTACAAAATCTATGTTTTGCCTGTTCAACAGAGCCATCTACTAGCGTGTAATTTCGAGTGCTATCTTTTGTCCCCATGTAATCCTTACTACTGGAAATGGGCCAACGCAAAGGCATAGACAAATTCTGACCACGGAGGGAATTTTACCTGTTCAAGTTGGTGTACTTTGTAGAAATATCTCTGCCAAAACAGCACATGAGAAACAGCACTGGGAACCTGCAGAAGGTCAAGTTTAAAAATCATAGTCACAAAAATTGTACTCTTTTAATTACTAAGCGTGCAGTCAAAGGCCCCGACATTAAGGAGAATTGTCGCCTGTCTTACAGTTGGCAGAGTTTAGAAGTAATAATCAGAGTAACGTTATTAGGTTCGCTTTTTTTTGGCTATCTGTAGTTTTTTACATTTCCCCAATTTTTGGAAAGGTAAGAACTGAACTGAATCAGTTAGGATTTTGTACGCGTGCCAACCAAAGGCCATAACCATGACATGATTGAATTGTACGATTACACTCTTAGGATATCACAAATTTATCCCAACTTCGATTCAACTTGCTGACACTGAGAATAAAATTCGAACCAACAGTTTTAATTTTCCCTGCTGTCAATCATTCTAGCAAACAACGGTGAATGAGTCACATCCTACCATTTCAATTGGCCAATTTTAATCCAATTTGTCAGTTTCCTTTTTTTGACTTCCTGTCAAGTGTCATTGTAACCATAATATTGGCAGCAGTAAAAGCGAAATTGCTAGTCAAAAGTGGAATTTCAGTCTTAACATGAAAGGAACAGTAAACAAATTAAAAAGTCTACAGAAATCCAAAAACTATAACCAACAGTCACTACAAGGGTCTAAGCAATATCCTGGAAAAGCCTTGGCAAGAGTTGCTTTCTCTACAGTAAACTATCATACCAGCTTAGCGTAGAGGGCTCTAACTTCGGGCACATTAACGAGTAGTTCAGATATTTCTCCTTTGCATTGTTCAGGATCAAAAGTTTTGCACCATTCTTCATACATTCCCAAATGGCCTACAAAATAGATAAACGAGATAACCATTACTTTATCCATTGTGATTCATATTCTCCATCTTTGAACACTTAACGCACATGCACAGAAGACCCAAGTACATACCGTCTGGCTCTGAACAAAATGTTGCTGGGTCAGTCTGAATTTCATGAAGTTTTGCCTAGGGTAAAAGTTTTCAAGTCAATACAACGGTCTACACAAATAGTACGAAAATTCAGACAACTTCTTCTATTTTGTGTTGCGAATAGATACATGTACAGAGGATGGGTACGATAATTATTTTGTTCCAAGTCTTAACTACTTTAACCAACACGTATGTACCAAGGTTCCTAAAAAAAAAAGGTACTGTGGTAAAGGCAGACGGTGCTCGAAATAAGCGGCCGTCCAGCATTCCAAGATGACCAGAAAAACTACCAGGCGACCAGTACTACTGTCAATGTCCAATAGTACTGTGAAGTTCATAATAATTAATTTGCAGCAGCTGAGCATGTCCTGTGTTTTGGACATCTGTAGCTTTACAAAATATTGTCAGATAGGAAAATGAAAGAGACAATATCACAAACATATAGGTCATAGAGATTGAAGACACCATTTTGAAAACGCAAAAAC
Organism: Montipora capitata; assembly: GCA_949126865.1. NCBI lineage: Eukaryota > Metazoa > Cnidaria > Anthozoa > Scleractinia > Acroporidae > Montipora > Montipora capitata. The sequence goes on along the minus strand of OX421449.1, from coordinate 25,918,434 downwards.
GTAAACAAAGACTTCTGCAAAAATCCACAGTAGGGCTGGGTTTCCTGATGAACAACCACAGGTTTATCAGGGCAATTTGTTGCCCAGGTTTTTTAAACAGGCACAACCTGGATCAAATTTGACATGATAAAAGTAAATTAATCCATCTAAGCAACAATAGAAAGTTGGGGACTTGAGTAAAGCCCACAATAAGTTCACTCTCTACCTATCTAACAATGTTGGCTATGTCATGTCTAGAATTCTGATTGGCTCACTCAATTTCGGTCATCACATCAGTCATACATGTGCTGTATGACCCTCAACGAAAACTGACTGAATCGGCTGTTTTGTGAAAATCATAACAACCTCCAGTGGTTGTGTGAATTTGAAACAGTTCAAAGTTAAGTGAAATGAGATTAGTTATACATGTAGCACCTCGATGGCTACTTACTATCTCATTCAAATGCATACTGGTACTCAGGGAATAATAATAATATTGTTAATTAAACTTAAAAGCTCTTCAATGTTCAGACTACTGTAATTCCTTTTCCTTTTATCTTAATTGATATAATTATAATAGGTATAGATAAGTCATATCTCTAGTGCACCTTCAAGAATGTCAAACAAATGCACCGCAGCGTATAATAATATTTTACAGCAAGAACATCTACAGTGTATTAAACCATTAGTTATGTTCTAACCAAAATGATTCGATAATGGCTGTTTCAGTACTTTGGTATATTTTACAAGAGGCAGTAGAACTTTATTTATACAGTATTTTAATACTAGTCACAGGACTGAGTGAAGTACAATTCAGGGTGTATAATCGTGTGAGTGATTTCAAAATCGTGCTCGGCCAATCTGAAATTACTTGCACAATTACCCCTGAATTGTATGACACAAGGTCCTATTACTAATTAATCGTAACTATAACAAAATAAGACAAAATCGGAACAAAATTTGAGGATACAAAGTCCTTGAATGACTTTTTGTGTGAAATATTAATATTATTCGATCTGTTTTGCAAACAGTTGGAAAACAGCAGGAAAGACCCCATCCAAGTACATGTGAATGACGCGTGAATGGCGTAGGTATTCCAATTACAGGTATCCAATTTGGAGTTGTTCAAATTGGATGCCTGTAATTGAACACCCACATGATCGCGTCCCTATTACCTGACAAATAGGCGTGCAGGGTTAGCAATCAGATTAGAGAATTTTGTAATAGTAACGATTATAACAATTTATTGTTGTATAGGACTGAAATGTCAAAT
>OX421449.1:25892182-25912182 GCA_949126865.1 Montipora capitata | reverse complement strand
TCAATCGCAGATCGCAAAGATCTAGACTTGCACAGAAAACCTACAGGTAAATATCAGCTGGCTGTGAATATAACCAACATAACTGATCGCCATTGGTCAATCATGAACAATTTCAAAGACGAAGCGACAAAAAGACAAATGCAATCTTATTCGTCTCAAATTTCATTTCGTCATGATCAACTACCTTGTTGCGAACACTTGCGATGAATTCCGAGCCCCACGCGCTCCACCAACCAGCACCTCCGCTAAAAAAACAATTACGATCAAACATTTCAAAAAGGTGAACAATAAGAGCAGCAAAGTCATTTTCATGCAGTGCAATTATAGCTTTTAACATCACATTATTTCACTAAACACACCTTTCTTCGGCCATGTTGATGAAAATAATTGGCCTGCGTCACTGAACGCGGTTACCAAGCCTACAGTTCTTGTGTCATGTAAGATACCTAAAATAGGACTCCTACCTGCCTACTATTGTTATTGCGCAGACGTTCTGCGCATCTCCAGATACTCGGATTTCCTATAGCCGATGCTTAATAATACAGGGATATTTTTGCGCGGTTTAAAACTATCCGGAGAAAATAGATCTTAGTAAGTACTCTTGGTATCCAAAAAGAAAATTGGGGGTAACCATGCATTTTTGAGAGATGCTTAAGCTTCAATTTGAGAAAGAACGCCATACATTGCTTTGTATTTTAAAGCTTTTTACAAATATTATTCACGAATTATCTTTGAAAAATGCGTGGTTACCCCCAATTTTCTTTATGGATTTCAATAACACTTGTTAAGATCTAAATTTCCTGCATGATCATAAACCGGATCAAAAATATATTTAATTAGTAGGCACCGTCCTTAATCACTATATTTGGAATCTCTTGTGAGCGATCACCTCTCTTAAGCGACCGAAGCCACTTTTAGAGCTAATAGTTTGAAATTCTCTTTTCGTTTAACCTCCAGTAAGCGACTAATTGACAGGTAATAGAGCGGAAGTTCGATAATAAGGCGTTGTAGCATATCGCATTCCTCGGTGGTGGGGCAAATTCTCAAACACTTCAAAATTTAAAGAAAAAAAATGCACATACACTGATTCTATCAGTCGTAAAAGATAAGACCATAATTGTTTTAGAATTACAAAAGGTTAGAACTGATTTCCTGATTGACCTTTCTCTCACCAAGGACTCAATTTTCACTTGAACACCTGGCGCGATCGTACGACCAACCAATACAAGAAGTGCGGACTCTTCTGAGGTCTAGGTTTAGTGACTTTTATGCTTGTTATCATGTAAAGCACCAGTAACATAAAAAGGCCGTCAAATATAAAGCTAGATATCCAATGCTTATAAGTTCCTGTTCAGTTCCCCCTGACGGGCAATCTCGCCTATACCAGATAATAGGGAGCTTAAGCAACGACAACGGCGACGGCAACGAGAACGTCATCTCAAAATATAAATTTGCGTTATTTTAATCGCTTCGTGACTATTTCAACGTTTTTAATATGACAAGGGTGTGGTAATTCCTCAAAGATGACACCAGTCGGAACGGCACTCAATTTTAGGAGAGAAAATGAAAATTTATCCTCAAGTGCTGACGTTCTTCATAAAACCAAAAACTTGGCTATTTCACGTTGTTGTTTTGCTGACGACGGCAACGAAATGGACAAAAGTGAAAAACGCACGTGCAGGGCGTGCAAAGCTATTGTTTTTACCCTCTAAATATGCAAATTTGTGACGTTCTCGTTGCCGTTGCCGTTGCCGTTGTCGTTGCTTAAGCTCCCTAATGCCTCACGGCTGGCAATGTTAATCGAAAGATTCAATTTGTGGCTGATCGTGAGAGGCTTGTTCCGTTCGCCTCATTAGGTAGTCTGTCAGAGGCAAACCATAATACTCCGAATAAATGCTTTGAAAAGCTTAAATATTTTTGTGACTTCTAAAAGTCATAAAGTGGGTTTAGATGGACATTGGCGCATGGGGTAAAGGCGCTGTTACACTGTGAAATGTTTCGTGCAACTTGTCTCGCAATGTTTCGGCGACAATGTGGGGGCACAAGTTGCACGAAAAATTTCACAGTGTCTGCAATTACCATAATTATGCCAATTAAGCAAATTTTTGACTAAATATGGTCCAAGCTCTGGTAAGCAATCACTAAGCGGCAATTGAGACGCCCCACTCTTAGCATGCAAGTGTCACGGACAGAAATGTAACGCAACTACAGTCGCACGAAGCGATAGCACAGGGGATAACATAACCAAAACAACTTAGTTGTGACATCCTTTGTTTTCTTTGAATGTCTGTCGCTCATAAACTCGACCAGCTTGCAAATCGCTTTTCCGGTAGTTCGGGTAAACTACCTACTAATAGGTTAAAACATGACATTTCTAAGAATTTTTCAGCATTTTCGGTGGCAGACTGGTCGGTCGTGTGGTTTGAGGAAAAAGGTTTTTTTCCTCGGCGCACGCGTCAGGCGGTTTGCCGGCGTCGTAACTTTCACCCTTGGGCAAATTGACCAATCAGAGTGCGCCCTTTACTTCTCTCCTAATAGACCCAATCTACCGACGACCGGAAGTTATCGTCTTTCATTTCTGTTGTGCATACTTACTTTCGCTCTTGATTAGTTAGCCTTGAATAGCAAATAACTATTGCAAATGCTACTTATATATCAGAAGGTTGTCAGAAGTTGTTTTAGCGCTACCCGTTATTCAAACTCCTCGAACTGTTAGAAAGCTTAGTGTGCATATGTTGGGGTTTCATTTTGTTTTTGGTTTTTCAAACCAGTTTAATTTTTTAAAACTAGTTTAATTCTTTTAGAATACTGCCCATTTTAACATCGGCGGGTCTAATCTGCAGATGGCAGGTCGCAGGTCACAGTAACCCTAACTAGGCCTAAACAAAAGTTTTTAGGCCTAAGGTTAGCTTTAAGGAAGGTTTAGGATACTTTCTGTTTTGGTGAAACAATGACCTGCAACCTGTGACCTGCGACCTGCGACCTGCGACCTTCAGATTAGACCCGCCGTTTTAACATATTTGGATATCTTTCTGTAATTGCTTTTATGCGAGTATGTATAAAATAAACTGGAGAAATCGTTTTAAGATTATTATGATGGATTGTTGTCTCTGATGCTATCAAGGACAATAATAATAATATTATTTATTGCACGTGAACAATAAATTTTAGTGTTTGGGGTTAAATGCTCAGCTTAGTGACGAGGGTTAGGCACTTATTTTAAATGAACTTTCATGTCAGGTTAAGGACACTGCCTGCATTTTACTAATTAGGGTTAAGCTCTCAATTTGGTTTACGCACTTATTTAAAACGGTTAGCATTTCAGGAGGTGTCGACAACTGCACACTGCCTACAAATAGCGCTGATAAACAGTATTTAAGTCTAAGCACCAGTTTTTTCTTCGTCTTTTATTTAGTCGAGAAGCAATTACTTGAGAGGGGTTCAACACTAATTCATATTATAAGAAATGTTAACTATACTTTGTCGGCTCCATACCAGTGCACTCTATTGCTTGCATAATTTCAAAGTTGCAATTGGATGACCGAAGTTTTTGGATTCTTTTGTCCATTAGATGGAGCTCCAATAGTCTCCGGCGCCCCTTCGTCCATAGCGGTGAGAGAAAATTGTACTGGACAGAGGTTAAAGTTTATTTTTGTTGAGCAACCTAATGGCCCTTTATCTCTATGTAATTTGACTATTTTTTGATATCTTGAAAAATCGTACTATCCCATATTATAAGGTCGTTCAATTGCCGTCATAACATGAAGTTACATTTCAGCCATCGAGAAAATATGATGCACTATGTACAATTTAATTACCCGCGGTCTCACTACTTTTCCTAAGGCCCGTTCACTTGAATTATAAACATGAACTTAATTCATAATCCAATAAAAAATAAATATATATAAACTGTATTTTATGGAAAATTTTACTGAACAAAATTTATCAGGAAACATTCATTTGTCTTTTCATGGCTATGGCTTGTTACGACGGTTGTTACGACCTGCCTGTTTTTGCTAATTTCGTGTCTTTGTTATAGAGGTGCCACTAAGTCCAGCACTGCCATGTCGCAGCTCATTAGCTTCGCAAGCCAATTCAATTAATCTTTACAACTTAGTCCATGATTTTTACTACGACAGCTTTCTGCAGTACACCACAGTTGTCGTTTTTCATAGCGATCTTGATGTACCCCTCATCACCCCAAGCCTTGGACCAAGAGTTCTTGATCAGCCAATAGGGTTCGCCTTTTTCCACTCCATAACCTACAGCTAAGGCAGCGTGGTCCAGTGCGTGAGCTGGGAACGAGAAAAAAAAAACGGTTGAAAGAACTCGGTGGCTCAAGTTTTCTTATGCTTATGTCTTTATTGTTCTCGCAGGTGAAGTTGTTCATTGATCTCTCATTCTATGCATAATTAAAATTACTTCGACTCTATTTCACCGACTGAACGTAGCGCCGTTTATGTCCATTGCCGATAACAAAAGTAAGGTAGCATTCAGCTTTTAACGGTGCATGAATTGTCTCACCACAGCAAATTTATGCATCCATGCATCTACTCTGTGTACTGCACAGTGTGCACAAAAGTGCTTCAACAAATTTTTACGACCGTAAGCACATATTTTCCCAAGATCGTTGCCTCCATGCTGCGGCACTGAGTTTCAGTCCGAGGTTTAAACTGTTCACCCATAATTAACGCTGCAGTTATGAAACGGGCTGATCACGCACGCTCGAGAAGCACTGAATTAAAGCATCAATCTCTCTCCAGAGCCCGCTTTTCTTTCGGTCAGCACCAAAAACATGGACTCTGGCCAGGGCCAATTTATGCACGGTCGCAGTGAAAGTCCATTTTTGTAACTATTGGCAACAGTTTGTGTTCCCAGCGTAAAACGAGTTGGAGGTCCGTGATTCGGGGATTTCCTGCTTTGAAACTGGCCAGAGTTAGCCAAATTCCGTGCTCTGGGTGATGACCAAACAAAATTGTCAAGCAACTGCTAAACATATCTTTATTATCCCTGTTGCTTCACAACGCCAAATTTACCGTTTTAAATCATTACTCCACTTATTCTTATTCCGGAATGGGGTCAATCACGGGGCCCCGTAAGGGTCATGCTGATGTTGTTATTTCTGCAAGTCGAGAATTTCCTATCTCGACTTATAACTCGAGATCTCGACTTATCATGCGAGATCTCGACTTATAACCCTAACCCTAACTCTAACTCAAATGTTGGTTTTTTAGGAGCGGGGAAACCGGTATACCCGGGAAACTGAAAACCTCCCAGAGCAGAGAAGCAACAAAATGGAGTAGAGAAGCAACAAAATTATCAACTTATATGTGAAGCCAAATCTGTGAACAGAATCAGACCACATTGGTGGGAAGCGATTGTTCCAACCACTATGCCAACACTGTTCCCTTTAAATACATTTTATCTAACAAAAGCTCCATCACTCATTTAATAACTTACTGCATTCTGGGTCGTAGTAAATCCCTGATCCATAGAATTTGAATGACTTGGGCTGCGTGTTGATAAGTATACTGACAGGGCCATAAAAAGCGACTGCCTGCTGAAGCTCACTCGAATTTCCTTTTGTAATGTTCATGTAAAAGTCAAGCTTTGCTCCTGTTGTCGTGTTCTTGAAATGACATAATCCCTCCTGAAAAAAACCCCAATTTTTAGACAATAAATTTAAGTTAGACGTCACGAGCTTCTTTTAGTCGCATAGGAAGATAACGCATCCTGCCTGGACTTGCCACTAGCACGTGTTACGATGCTATCAAAAATTAGCCGTGAGCCCCGCTTGTTTTTCTTCTATTCTCTACTTTCGCAAATCCCATAATACACCTTGTTTACCCCCAATTAATTTGCATAGGCTTCACTGATTGGAGTGTAATGTGAAGTGCTAGGTTTCTACCCCATATGAACCATGTGAGCGTTAGCCCTACTAATGGAAATGGGCCCACACAAGGACAGAGAAAAACTCTGACCAGGGTGGTAATTGAACCCACGACCTTCGGGTTAGATCACCGCTGCTCAAATTTGCATTGGCTTTGTTTTCGATTTCTCTTGGGACATCTTGTCCCAAGAGAAATCAAAAACAAAGATTTTTTTTTTTGGGGGGGGGGGGGGGGGGGGGGGGTAAACAAGATGTATTAGGGGATTTGAGAAAGTAGAGAATGCTATTATCTTCCCCTCACGTTTTGAACCTTTGTTCGGATTCCAGAGGGACCCGCTTTTTGGGGAGAATGTTATGAAGGCGTTCAAAAAAACTCACAGCACGCGACCGTTTTATCGGAGCTAAAAACACTCGGCCGACTCCTAGTGTTTTTAAACGCGATAAAACACTGCTGCTCGTTTTTAAAAAAACAGTTCGTTATGTATTTCTTATATTTTAATCGAATTACCCCAAAAAACCTATTACCAAGTTCCTTGGTGTGTCTCTAAATTTCCCAAATACAGGCCAATCCCATTATTTCGAACTCGGGTATCGAATTCCCCTCTATTTCGAATTAACGTTCATTTCACTTGTTTTTCCCCCATTTTTACTGGTGCTTTTAAGAGCAACACCCTTTCAGTCTTCACCTGCGCTAGATATCGTCCATAACTTGCTTCAGTAGCCAGTCCTCCGTGTTTGATTACCCACTGCATCGCTCGATGCGGATATCCACCTTTACAGCCGCGGTTACCAAACCCCCAAGAACAGTCAATAATCTGCTGTTCGGACAAATTTAAAAGGGTACCAGTCTGTAGACGCAGCAGCAGAAAAATATAAGAAGAGAAAGCGGGTTGCAAGTTAGAAGCCTGACACTTCACGATACTTGATTAATCTAGTTGCAGGGCATATGAAGCGAAACGTTACTTTATGGGTCATGAAATAGATTTTCCTTTTTTGAATCCACCATTCAAACGTTTGGATATTGTACATTAATGATGAATAACTTTCTTTTAAATAAGCGAGAAAGATTGTCTGTCAAAATGGTCAAGGAAACAGTCCGAATGTTTAGATTCTAGGACGAGGACGAGAACGATTACGAAATTTGACTGCCCGTTTTTAGCGTAAAGACTTAGAAGATTTCTAACCCGGACGATTAATCTTACTCTTTGTTAGCAGTGTAGGTTGTTCAATTATTCTCATTGCTGGTAACTGAGCCTTTTTGCTGATCGAAAAATGCCAAAACTGCTACCTTAACTTGTTGTTGACTTGTTTTGACACGACAACATTTTTGCAAAACCTCGTACAAAAATGACGACGGTATCACATTTTTTCCCGCCAAAATGACGCTGGTTTGCGCGCGCTCACTATTGTGCTATGATAAAATCTCGTACTCGTAGTCGTCCTCGTCCGAGAATCTAAAGCTCGCTATTAGAGAGCTTTAGATTCTAGTTCGAGAACGACTACGGGTACGAGATTTTCTCATAAGGCAACAGTGAGCGCAAACCAGCGTCATTTTGGCGGGAAAAACGTGATGCCGCCGTCATTTTAGTACGAGGTTTGGCAAAAAAGTCGTCGAATCAAAACAAGTTTTGGCTTTTTTTCGATGAGCAAAAAGGCTCAGTTACCAGCAATAAGAATAACTGAGCAACCTATACTGCTAATAAAGGGTAAGATTAAGCGTACGGGTTATAAATTTCCTTAGTATTTTCGCTAAAAACGAGCAGTCAAAACTCGTACTCGTTCTCGTCCTCGTCGTAGAATCTAAAGGTCCCTATTATGTCATTGGCTGCGGTGAGGTGTCATTTTGATCGCGCACAAGGTTTGAAAACCATTGTTGTAAAAAAATTAAAATAGCGGATTCCAAAGCCTTAATGCTTTCAAAACCATCACATTTTAACAAAGACCTTTCACAATTTCCAATCATAGACTTCAAATAGTAAAATAACTTTTCTACAGAAAAGTTTATTATAAATTAAGGGATTGCGAGAAAATAAACGCGATTCAGTTATTCCACGGATTCATTACACTTCCACCAAAGAAGGCTTTATAATTCGTTTGGCAAGAAGATGGTACTAGTCCAGAGTAGTAGCAAATCATTTGTGAACTTGGAAGAACAAATCGGTTCATTCCGTTCACATGTGATTTCTTTGTGTTATTGTATATGCTCAATATCAGGAATGTGTCCTCTGTTCTATTATCTGCTAGCCTATCCTTTCAATTAAGGAAGGTCAATATTGGAAGCAGGCTTTGGGAAATCATTATTCCTGGAAACTTTTTTTTGGTAAAGCGGCTCCAAATTCGTTTTATTACTGAATTCATCTTTGTGTGAGAGGTATGTCTCAAGGCCTTTTCGGAATGTTTGTACTGCAAAGGACTTAATTACATGGTGTAATAAAGGCTGTACACGGAGAGATTTATGCTTCCAAAATATTACTGAACACCCTCTAAAGCAAACAAAGGGGCCATTTACCAAAAAAGAGTGGCTTTACTCTATGCAAAGTTGTTGTTTATTATATTTTCACGAACCTTAATAAAATAAGCTCCCTCCATTGCACCTGTCACCGAATAAGCGTAACACGATCCACAAATTCCTTGACTTCTTACAGGATTAACGGCACCTGTAGAATAATGGTTTCTTTTTTTGAACACGGAAAAAATAGTATATACATTATGGGTTCTTTGTAGGAAGCTCAAATAACCAAGATGGCCGGTTTGTTCGGTTACCAGGCTTGCGCCAAGACACGTGACAAATAACACAATAGCATTTATACCTGAGTGAAGTACGATAGTCCGGGTGAGTGTAGTCCTGGAAGGACTGTTTTTGATGACGTTGACTGTCGTTTCGACAACCTAAGCAGAAGTCATCTTCACTCTTGATATGACTTCCTCTCAGGTTGTCGAAACGGCAGTCAATGTCATCGTAAACAGTACTTCCCTATCTCAGGACTACACTCACCAGAACGATCGTACTTCACTTAAATATGATATGACTCCTGGGTTCATAGCATTTACCATAATAACACTTTATTGGGTTTATTTTAACTATAATTACAAATATAGTTTTCATCTAAGCTGCCCGTAATGTGAAGGTATTGTAGGTTTTTTTTTCTGAGAAGAGAAAATTGGTTCACCCGGAGATTACCTTTTGATCGGAGCAGAGTAGAAAACGGACAAGGTAAATTCACAGGTCGAGGTTGGGAATTCAACCCACGCAATGGTGACACATTGGTGAAGGTGGTCTCACAACTGCGTCAACTCTGCTCCGGTTGGCATAGCGTCGCATATAGTTGCACTAAGCATTTAGTACATTACACTCCCATAATATGCGAAATTATTCAAAGTAATGCGTACTTTTAATTTCAAATGCAACTATTGATGTTTAAGGTGCAATGCGCCCGTGAGAAAGATGGGTAACTAGTTGAAGCCCTGGGCATCCTCTCTTGCTACAACTCTGATTTTTAAGCTGTCCTTTCCCCGTCGCCAAGCAAATAATGCGTTCTTTTTACCCTCGCCAGTATATACGCGCAACATGTTTTCGAGGAGCAGTCGTGGCTCAGTTGGCTAGTGCGCGGCTTTCGGAGCGAGAGGTCCCCGGTTCGATCCTCGGTGACTTAAACGTCTGTTTCGACTTTCCTCTGATCGGTGTAGCTATAGCTTTAAATACCCATAAAACGGAGCACTGACAGAGGGAGGGGGGTAAAGGGTGCACCGTCGGCTTCCATTGATACCAGCCTCGTAGCTGAAGGAACTATCGACGTTAAATAAAGTTACTTTACCATATACCTTTTTTACCTTTTTTCTTTAACTCACCCGATTTGGCCCAATCTACGTTATCGGGTAGATTCGAGGCATGTCTTCCTTTTGGTATTTTGAATTTTCTTCCTCCATTCACTGCATTGTAATTAGTCTCCTTCAATAGTCCTTTTATTCTTTCTATCTCCTCCTCAGTCAAGTCCGCCATATGGTTTGTCTTCAATCTGTAGCCCAGGTGTTGGCGGTTTCTGGACTTGATAAATCTATTGGGTTTTGATATTTCAAGATTGAAGACATGCGCAGAAATTTGAACATATAAGTAACGTTTTTACAAATAAAGCACTGAAATATTTTTCTTCTGACTGAAATAAAATCTAAGCGGCTGCTTTTTAATTAGATACTCAATGTCAAACCTAAAGCTCACAGTCTTGTCCCATACTCTTTCTTTCTCGCTTTTTCAGGTACCAGAAGTGGGCATTTTGTATCGGGTCGCATTGCCATCCATTTACATAGTTAAAAACTCCATGAATGGATCAGACTGAACACGAAGTGAAATCTGTCATGATAATTGGTTGGAGTTGACTCGTTGAGGTCGTTAGCATTATTTTCAATTTGTCGCAGGTCAAAACAAAGCGCTTCAATCGGAGAACCTTTTAAAGAAACTCGGAAGGGTTTTCAACTGAGCGCGCAAGTCAACCTCAGAAGCAATACTTAAAGTGATCGCGTCATCTGATGATTCAAAACTGGTGACAGAAAATACAACTTGTGACTTCTTATAAGAAGGATTAACTCTACATGCTTCACTGTTTCTCCTAATAACAATGGTACTGTTACCTTGTAAAACACCAAGCAAGATGTACTCAAACGCCTTGTATTTTGTCTTTAAACGGTATATCAAAAACGAGATCGATGATCCCTAATTTTTATTGCTGGAAAGTGATTAAAACCCTCTGCAAAGTTAAAGAAATTCTTTGAAGCGGATTCAGAGCTACCTTAAAATTTTCCATTTGCAAAGGTGGCTAGGAATTCGCTCCAGATAATTTTGTTTCCAATTTTGCTAATTGCCATGGCATGTAGCCGCACGCAAAACAGTTTTGAATTCTCAATCGTTTCCCAGTGTTTGCCATAGGCGGACAAATACAAAACAGCATTTATCGTAATAAGTGTTTCAATCTCACTCACCTCAAATTATGTCTATAGATATCTTTCCTCGTCTCGTGTTCTCGTTTTGAAACATAAGTCTTTTTATAAGCCATCTTAAATGACTCAAACAAGGTATTCACAATGTCTTCATAGTGTCGCATAGCAACTTGATAACCGGATTTTACATCCGTATTTGAACTCTTTGAAAGACTTCTTCCCGTAGGGTCTGGTGACGAGTGAATGATATGCTTCCTCTGCGGAGACAGCTGGGCTGTAGCTATTGTAGGCGCAAGCAAATTGCCTCTGTTTATAAGCGGCATTTTGTTTAAAGTTTCCAGGAGATATTGTAATGGATCACTTGTTGGTGGCGATGGCGTATTTGATGCAAAGTTCGATGGATGTGAGAGGGTGAAAGGTGACCCTGAAGTATCGTGAGGCATGAACTCTACCATGGGGTTTATTTCACCTAGGGATTTCTCAAGTTTTTCGCCGGAAAAATCGAAGCACTGGAGGTCTGGAAGAATAAAGAAAAAAGCACCAAATCAGACCATTGTAAAACTTATACGCAAAAAGCCCACTTTTTTTTCAGGTCAATTTATTGAGCTTATTCTGTCACCAGATCGGACGCGAACCGACTCAAGGACATTATTTGCTCAGTTGAAGATAGAATTTCACGAGAATCAATTTGGAACATCAACAAGGCTTCTGTCTCTTTGTTTCGATACACAAAGATAGCCTGCGTGACGTCATATGTGTACATACTGTATCTAGTGGACACCATCCCCTCCCTATAAAAAGAAAAAAAAAACTCTCGCTGTTGAATCCGGCTCCCGCCAGTGTATCTTAATCATCGCACAGGGCACTTCTGGACTTCGTAAACTAGTTTGTATTCCACCATTCTTCGTTTTTTTTTTTCACTCCATTTCATGCTAATGAAGAAAACAATCATGATTGCATTCCCTTACCCGTTGGTACATCAAAGATGCTGTAGTTGAATTTCCAAGCCTCAAACTCGTTGTAGTCCAATATATAGTGGTCATAGTAAGATGACAGAAGGGTGTCATAACCCATCATTTCATAGCGTACTGGTTTGGGTGGTCGCGTTTTAGTCGTGTATAAAGTGTATGTGTTAACTTTGTCATAAATTGTGAAGGAATGTTCCCACTTAGCGCATTGAAATCCACTCAGCTCTGCATCACCAGAATACTGGGAAACAAAGAAAGAAAGAGCTGCATTGTATGAAAACGGCTTGAGTACCGCGTAACACTAGCCAATCCTGCTGATTTAAATTCAACATTGAAAATTTGAGATTTCATATCCGAGTTTATAAAGCAATTTTTACTTAAGCAAGGACGCTCTCTATAAAAGGACCTTGTTGCTGTCGAAAGCAACTTCGAGAGCGCCTTGATTTTGCTAAACTTTTTGCGTCTCATTTTCAGCTAATCGAAGCTACAACCAAAACCAATTGCGCCTTGCTCGACAAGTTTTCCTCACGCTGAAAGCCCTCTGCAGGTGACTGTCTTACCGAATAACTGGCTCATTTGATTGTGTACTGTGGCTAACGTACTTACTATTATTTTCCGTAGTAAACTGACTTTGAAAGGTTTGCAGTACGTGTCTCCAGATTTGCCCAACGAAAACCCCCGCTAAAAATTCCTACCTTGAAATACAGCGGTGCAGGAATAATACTTTGAGCTTTTATCGGAAACTTCTTAGTCCCTCTCCTATGCAAACAGCCAGTGAAAGTTTTCTGTTTTATTTCAGAGTATTCGGGAACAATTTTGCAAGCAAACCCATGCCTGCCAAGATCCTGGCGTTGAAAGGTTCTGTCCATCCCTAAAGGAAATGTAAAGTTATACTTAGTATGTATTGCCTTGAAGAAGGCAAAAAAAAAAAAAAAAAAAAAAAAAGAAAAAGGGGAAAGGTGGAAAGAGGAGACGACACCACTACACAATTGTGACTCAAACTTAATTACGTTCAAGTTTATTTTGCTATGAATTTGCATTTCGTGCGCCTGCAGCTTGCAAGTTTCATTATGGTTTACTAACGTTTAAATACTAGAAGCATGGGAACAGCCTGTAGACCAGTTCACACTCTTGAGTGCGTCATGGGTAATCAGGGCAACACAGCGGCAAATTCAAAGGTTTGTATGGAAATTCAAAGCAAAATAAACTGTACATGACTCTACTTTACAGATTTTCGCCTTCAATAAGTCCAAGTTTGTAACTGAGATGAACTGGACTTGGTATCTATTCTCTGTAATTCCTAAATATTGCTTTTTTGTCTCCATACATTCTCTGTAATTTTGTGCCTTTGAAATTACAGAAAATGTATGGCAGAAACTCTGTTTAATAAAATAAATCCTACAGAAGCCATTTCCTCCAACTTTCTTCTGCTGCACGTTTAAGCGCGTATTTTCTAATTTGGAAAATAAAAAACCCCAAATTTACATATCATTTTCATGCTTTTGAACTTGCAGACTAACCTTTGAATTTCTCTCCATCTTGTCCTGATTACCCATGATGCACTCAAGAGCGTGAACTCGTCTATTAGGCGTGCATAAAGCCACGGACAGCAATTTTTTTTATTCAGGACACTTGGATTTATTAATTTGAACCGTAGTTCTATCTCCAAATAATTAAGTATGGACATTCTTTTGCGTTTTTTAAGTTTCAAAAAACCCTTTATTCCATCAGAAGTGCCAAGTTATTGAAGTGTAAATCATCTGGCGTTATATACTTAACAAATGTACCATCCGGGTCGTACTGTCCGCAAAACAGCGAAGCCCGAGAATGCGATCATGATAAGATATTTATGGTGTCTAAATCTTGTATTATTAAAGTCAGGCGGGAGGTCTGTTGAAAACGAAATTGTCAGATGTCTACTTTCTGAGCTGAGCAGGACCGCATGTTTGGGAATGAAAAACTTAAACCTCAGTTCTTGTAGTCATTTTTTCAGGCAAGGTCATACGGGAACAGACTGTAAGTGTTTGAAATGACATATCACGACAAATTTCATTTTATTATAGATGGCCCGAGGAAAGGATATCTCAGAAAGAAAGTATGTAATAAGTAAATGCCAAGTCATGTGCCCTTCCCTGATCCGAGAGCTAAATTCGAAGGGATACGTGCCACTCGAAGGAAGGGTTAATGAGGACATTAATGAAGGGGTTGAAATATTAAAAGGTTTCGACTTTGGATTAATTAAAACAATTAGAAGACAATACAGAAACATTCAGACACCTACCATGATAGTAGTCAATTCTGCTCATCTTTTTTGTTTTTGAATACCAAGCTTCAAAAGGCTCCACAATATCTCCATAAGGAAGCGAAAGAACGCCCTTGGTGTGATACTCATCAGGGAACTGCAAAACCTCGTCTACTGTTGACATGTGACGTGTCACTCGCTTCTTAATACCCGGGACTTCATCTTTGTGGAAAGTGTAACAGACGATAGCTGTGTTGAGATAAACAGTCCACTTAAATTTAACTGGAATCGTATTAGCTGGGTCGACAAGATGAGTAACCGGTCCACAAATGTGACTGCGTAGCTTTCGCTTTTATGTGCATTACCGGTCGTCTATCAAATATCGCACTCTCTTCAAGCAATCTAGAAAGCATTCACAGAGCCTTCAATTCAGTGTCAAAAACAAGTTTCGATCGTGATTGCTATACTGAGTGACTTTTAAGGTTTCAGAGGGAGCACTTTTTTAGCCATTGAGGAACATGACGAATATATACCTATCACGACTTGCAAGCAGTCATTGTCCCGCCGTTGGAGCAGACTGCATGTACTTTGGTTGGTTTATTGTGCTGTTTTAGTGTTTCATAAAGCCCCAGATAAAAATTTGCGATGTGGGCCAACATAAACTGCTATGAGTGACGAAGTCGTACCGCGGTGTAACGTACCAACACTCGAACAAACTCGGCCAACATTCTGCGCACAAAAATGCCTGGCTCAACAAATAAAGAAATTCATTGCGGCTCTCCTCTTACTCAGCAGTAGAACAACCGAGCTACTGTTGCTAATAATCGAAAGCTTCTGCGTTCTATTTTCGGGTATGCGCCTGTAATATCAGAAAACTCGGCATGCCATGCCGTGGTTATCTATTATTTTCAGTTCGGCATGCAAACGTAGGAGAAAAGCTTGTGTCATTTTTATCAGATTTAAGTTCAAAAACATGCGTTAAGGACGGTGCCTACTATTGTTATTTCGCACACGTTCTGCGCATCTCGAGAGACTCGGATTTCCTATCGGCGATGCTTACTAATACAGGGATATTTTTGCGCGGTTTAAAACTATCCGGAAAAAGTAGATCTTAGTAAGTACTCTTGGTATCCAAAAAGAAAATTGGGGGTAACCATGCATTTTTGAGAGATAATTAAGCTTCAATTTGAGAAAGAACGCCATACATTGCTTTGTATTTTAAAGCTTTTTACAAAGATTATTCATGAATTATCTTTTAAAAATGCGTGGTTACCCCCAATTTTCTTTTTGGATTTCAATAACACTTGTTAAGATCTACATTTCCTGCATAATCACACACCGGGGCAAAAATATCTT
Source organism: Montipora capitata (assembly GCA_949126865.1). NCBI lineage: Eukaryota > Metazoa > Cnidaria > Anthozoa > Scleractinia > Acroporidae > Montipora > Montipora capitata. The sequence continues at coordinate 25,896,794 of OX421449.1, read as the reverse complement.
TAATTAGTAGGCACCGTCCTTAAATGACTAAACACAAGTTGATTTTTAGCTGCAAGTAAAAAATGATATAATCAACTTTGTTCAGCATGAAGACGTGCTTTTGTAGCTAACTTGATGGAAGCATTCGGCAATGTGGTGTAAACTAAAACTTATTATTTTCGGGGAAACTTGTTCTTGTAGTATAAGGAATTAATTTGACTGCGACAAAAATCACCGCAAAGTAATTAACAAACGAAAATCGATGTCTTAACATGGCGGAGCACACTCAGGATCTATTAAGTCATCTGCAAAAGTAAGCAAAAGCATATCACCTGGAGATTGATAACACTTACCGGCTAACACTGCAAAGGAGAGAATTATAAGTCGCTTGCGGATACTTCGATTGTTATTTGCAGACGATTTGAAACACAACACAACCTTCACCATAAATGTTTACCAATATCCAACTCCACGATGGCAATCGCTGCATCGGTAAAACCACCCCTAGCAAGAAACCTCAGGAAAACTGCACAGCCAAAACCTTTTACAATTATTTTCTCTTGCGCAAATCTGTTGACTCTAATTCGGAGCCATATTACAGAGTTAAGGTTTCCATTTCTAGCGGTTTGTATCCGGGGCGTGGTTCTCGTAAGATTGGTTATATGTGGGGAATTTTGGTGCGGTGACCATTCGTTTCGCGCCATGATCACAAACTGTTTGAGCGACTGACGGAATATTGTTTCGGTTGGTGGCAAATTTCTCGTCACCTGCTGGTTTCCAGGGCAACGCGCCTCGTTGAAACTCTCGCTTATTTAGATTTTGTCCTTAATTAATCTCTAAAGCACACTCAGTGGCGCTATAAGGGTACGAACAATTTTCTCACAATCGCTCAACTTGCCATTCCTAAAAACGATAACGAAGATTTGCGCCGCAGTTGTTTAGTTTCTTACTCGAATGCAGAGAACTCTCGAAAAAAGAAAAAAAAACTAAACAAGCAAACACACAAACAAGCAAGCAAACAAGTGGCAATGAAAAGTTGTCCTTATTTTAGCATGAAAAAAGAGGTATTTCCTTCACTATGGATTAGAACTTAAGCGCATTAAAAATAAAAAAAAATTGAAGGTCTCCACTGACCGACTTTCTGTTTTCTATTTAATTCTTAGACGTTCAAAATTTAGCTTCATAATTAAATATCTTCAGCTGAATCAAAGTCTGCAGAAGACCGATAACCGAACGTCGACTTTTTCTCAAATCGGTGTTTGGTTTTTTGATAACTGTAGATATGTGCTAAAATAGCTAAAAGCTGACTATTTTAAAATCGAGCTTAGACCTTATTGCTGTAAATATTGACTACAATAGCTAGAAGCTAACTAGCGATTCTTCATTCGGTATTTTCTGTGTTACAAAACACGACAAAAGGTACTGTGCCACCCGTTCATTGAAGTGGCAGGTAGCTTGTAGTTTTCGCTCGATTCAAAGCCCATTTGAAACCAGACTCTATTTCCTAATGACTCTGTACCGTTGCTTTCAAATTTGTGGGTAAATTATTAAATTATTGTAAAACACAGACTAGAGAAAATGTATTGATAGTGCAGTTTAGAAAAGTACTTTCAATCATTTTTTTGCTGTTAAATTATGTTAATTACGGGGCAGTACAGTTAGTGTATATCCTAGAACAACCGGTTGGAAATCATCAATTACTACAGCAGTAACAAACACACCAATACACAATGTCCGAGGGAACATGGAAACTACCCACAGTCTTGCAATGCATGATGGAATGTTTTCAAAATGGCAGCGAGCTCAAATTCAGAGTTTTGGCGTTGCATGGATGAGCTTAAAACAGAACTGCGGTCAGTGCAGAGAATCGAAGGACTCCACAAAATGCAAGACGAATCCGATAAGAAAAATGTTGTGAAAATGGAGGAGTTGTCCAGGTAGGTAGTTATACAAAATCGTCTCTGAAAGTTCTGTAAGTTGACGTCCGACAGACGAACAAGTCATCTATTATCACTTCAGTTAATTCTATTATTAATTCTAAGATTGATTTCCAGTTGTTATCAATACCTCTCTTATTTGAAAATAGAATATTTTTGAACCAGAGATTCAGAAAAAGTTGAATATCAGTCATTAGGTAAAATGCTGTTGACTATAATTTTATTCATATTACAGGGGTGAAGTTATTACTAAACTAGAGAGAGTCATTCTAAAAGTTGTACAGGATCTATCAGAGGGGAAGTCACCTTCTTTTCAATACAACTGCAGAAATTCTTGGAATAATACAAGGTAAAAATCGGAAAGAACGCAGGGTTCCATTATGAAATGATTATAGCAATATCAAAGTTTTTAAGTAAGCAGCCGTGGACAAAAACCTTTTTGGTGTACATTGGATCAACTGGCTTGATCTGATCGGCATAATTACAAGTTGAGACGAGCCCATACAACGTAGATTTGATTATAGACCAGTTCACGCTCTTGAGTACATCATGGGTAATCAGGGTAACATGGCGGGAAATTCAAAGGTTTGTATGGAACTTCAAAGCAAAATAAACTGTACATGACTCTACTTTATAGACTTTCGTCTTCATAAACCAAACAAATAAATTCAAGTTCACAACTGAGGTGACCTGGACTTGGTATCTATTTTTTGGAATTCCTAAATATTGCCTTTTTGTTTCCATACATTCTCTGTAACGTTTGTGCCTTTGGAATTACAGGAAATGTATGGCAGAAACTTCGTTTAAGTAAGTAATTTCTACAATAGCCATTCTCTTCAAGGTTATTCTGCCGCACCTTTGAGTGCATATCTCCTGTTTTGGAAAATAAAAAAACTTAAAATCGCATATCATGAATTCTTTTCATCGTTTTGAACTTCCACACAAACCTTTGAATTTCTCTCCATCTAACCCTGATTACCCATAATGCACTCAAGAGCGTGAACCGAATGCATAAATGGCGGCCAAAAAAATATTCTTTTGTTTATGTGCTAATTAGCCTCACTAGCCTCGTTTGCATGCACAAAATACAAAAGAAATGTTGCTTGAGAGCGAGGCTAGTGAGTTTAATTAGCACATAAACAAGAGAATATTTTTTTGGCCGCCATTTATGCATTCGGTCTTCTGATGGTGGTGATGGTGATGTGAGACTTAAAGCGGTGTCAGTGACACTTGCATTGCAGACTGCAGACCACAGACAGCAGACTAACCCTAGCTCACATTTATTGAAATCTAACCATTTCAAAATGGGTGCCTAAATACTGTTTTTCAGTGCTATTTGAAGTGAGTGCTTAGACTTGCTGCGATTTTCGTAATTCTGCAAAATCTCACTTCAAACGCTAACCACCAAACTGCGTTTTGGCTTCCATAAATAAAAATACCAAAACATGGCCGGGAAGATCGACTCTGCTTCTGGAAATTGTTTATTTCACAGCGCGAATTATGATATCTATTTAGAGGTTTAGCATTAAAAGCCGGTTTGTACCACACAGCTAAAAGATACCACTTTGTCTTACAAGTAAGTTGGTACGTACATGGTGTTTTTTTTCCTCGTAGGTTTAATAGTGCAGTTGGAATCGAAATGATTGACAGCATGAGCAAAACAGAACATAGGTTTGATTCCATGGTATCAGTTGGGAAGTTTGGTACGTATGCATGCATAAGTGGAAGCAATGGGCTTATGCAATTTTAAGGTGGTTATTATTGAGATGTGTTTATGATGACACCAGTCATTACATTTGGCATCCACTGACTGTATCACAACGTGACTTCCATTCACTACTTTTATTTGTAGCTACAACGTTAAAGATCATGGCGTTTTGTTACAGACTTTTACAGCAAGACACCTACGCAACAAAACGGCAAGTAAAATAAAATAATACATTGCCGGAATGTGAAAATAATTTGTTTAAATGTAATATGACCTATTTATTGGCTGGGTTAGTTTACCCATTGACTCCTGGAAGTAAGAATTAATAGATTTTACTGTCTAACGCTAGAAGATTTTACTCTTCAATTGGAAGGAGTCAGTGGGTTAACAACCTCTACACCCACTCAAAAACTGTCCCAATTGACTCAAGGGAATTTTCTTCTGTCTATAATGCCAGACAACTTTACTTGTCAATGGTGGGGTGGGGGGAGGGGTGATTTAGGAGTCAATGGGTTAACCTAAAGGCAATGCTACAGTGTAACTGTACATATTAATTATCTTTTTTAGAGATGTATATTATTCCGATGTGGTGTTCTTTGGGAGTCAGAGCGTTGTGGATGAGATCATTGACAACTTAGCTTGTATGTTCAAAGTACCAAGACACTGTTTACACGTGGTGAGTTCGACAGCAATGATCTTTATGTTATGAATTTCAATGTAGTAGGCCAGATTAAATTTCACCATTGACAGTAACCCGCGATCAGGCGTACTTTTCTTTAGACATGGCGCGAAAAGGTACGCCTGATACAATTTCTTGACGAGTCTGCCCGTAGTCCAGAATCTGGACTCTGATTGGTCGAAAAACGATAGAGCTCTTGGAGCCTCGCTCCGATTGGTTACAGAATTGCAAATCATACTTCTTGTAAATCGGTTAACAGCTGATGAAATTATGGCCGCCGAGAAGGATTTGAACACGAGTGATGTTTAG
>OX421449.1:25852182-25879682 GCA_949126865.1 Montipora capitata | reverse complement strand
TATGAAATCAGGTTTCATTCATATGTAAAGTAGAACTAATTACCATCATAAAAACTTCGCAATTAGATTCGCTTTGAAAAGGAGGCAGACGTGAACTCAGAAATGGCCTATCGGCACGGCTCATCAGCGTACTTGTGTTTATTAGGTTGCATTGCAGGAGACTTGAGGTACAAAGAACATGATGGAACCTATGTGGATTGTACAGACAAGATGTCGGTTAGTTGTTAGTCGTTTTGTGTTGTATATTCGGCTTTTCTTTGCTTCCGAAAACATCTCGGCCAAACATTAATTTTACTATTAATAGAAGCAACAACGTTCTCGCTTGATGGGTATTCTCTAGCTCTGTTACGTTACCTGTTTTGAGAAAGCCCTCGCGCACCCATGCATAATTTTTGTCCCGTTGGTTTAGCCTCGCGTTCAACGCTGTTTTTGCAGGAGGCTCGAAAGGGATTGACTTAAAATGAAATATCATTCGCGGTTATTGGATATGAGACTGGTTAAAGGCAACTCATATCCAACGCGCGCTCATGGAATAATTGTTAAATATTCTACCATTCATGCATTAGTCTGTCTGCTTCCTTTTTTGGCTGTTAAACTTTTTACGAACATTTCTCTTCCTCAGGGTACGCTGGTGCCTTCTCACGTTCAAGGACTATACGGTATCCAAAACGAGAATTTGACTGTGTCCAAAACCCAAATTCAGACTTTTCATCTTCATCCGTGTGCTGAGGGGTTAAGGTTTGAATTCAGCGATTTTCGGTTCTCTGGGAGCCTGGGCGTTTTGCGCACTGCCCAGGATAGCATTCACGCAGACCTTGATAAAAGTTACACTGTAACCTAGTTTAGATATTCCTTTCTTTCAGTTTTTAATTCCGTGTCCTTGCCTCGTTTATTACGAGAGTGGCTTTTACTAGTATCCAAATTTTACATAATATTTTGTGAGGTCGCGACCTGTTTGGATGGCTGTTATTTGGCGTTCACACCGGTGCGGTTTCAATTAAGTGGCTTCCATTCAGCACCAAAATTAATCACTACTTTGGCCAGTCACAACAAACGTAGGCTATGAAAGGGGCCAATCGTGACGCAAAGCAAATACATTCAGCCGGCGCAAAGTGCCACATGCGCCCCAAGCTCAGTGTGAAGGAAAGCCAACAAAAATATAAGGATTTGTATGGGAATCCCGATAAAAGACCTGAGAAGATAATTTTACGAAAAAATTCTCAATTAAAAAGCCTAACCTTATTGCCATTGTGGGTCACTTTTTTCCTGTGTGTTTTTTTTCCGGATTCGACGGGAATTAAGCCATTATTAGTTCATCGGTTGTCAACGGTTATAGTAAAATTACACACTCTGGGAGCAGTTGGTTACTCCTACGTTTCCCGAGAGAGAAGCCACTGCGAGCAACCGTTTGATTTTTCATCGAGCATGTGCGAATTACGTAACACCCCAGGTGATGTATTTGACATCACTTCGTCTTACTTCGCCGAAATCACTACACAGCAGGCTCACCTAAAAGCAGCAGTTACGTAGCTAAACTCACGCGCAAGCGCCAAAACAAGTTTACTAACTCGTTTTATCGGTTCAAATTTGATGTATTCGTCCTTGTCGCTGGACGGCGGCTCACTGAAACAAACTAACGGTTGCTCGCAGTGGTTTCTCGCTCGGGAAGCGCAGGAAAAACCACAAGCAGACAAACCTAAGGATGCGAGGGCGCGTGACGTCACGTTATTTTGAGACAGTTGTAACGGCCGATTCAACTGATGGAGGAAAATGTTCCACAAGAACTTCAAATCGCGATGTTTCTTTTCGAAAACTCATTTTATGGACATCCAGATAAATAAAGTTTACTCACCTTCTATTTTCTGCGTTGTCCCGAGTGATTTGATGGGTTTTTGGGACGCTTCGATTTCCTCTTCAGAGCACACGCGTCCTCACATACAATATAAATAGACAAGGCGTGCAACTTCCAAGACCACTCACGGCCGAGTGCCTCCAGAATTTAGCCAAATTTCTCCTACTTCCAAAGGTCGCTCGCCTCCTAACCTTGGGCACGTAGAAAGTCGATAATTTTACTAGCATCGTGCCAAAAATCATCAAATTTACACGGCTCTGCAACCTCAAAATCCTGCTCGATTTTTAAGCTTCGCTCAGGTTTTTGTTATCGCCAGATGATGTGGACACATTTCATGCATCATTGGAATTTGATCAAGTCAAATTAACCAATCAAAAAGCGCAGATTTTCTCCAAGAGGGACAAAATGAAAAATCTGCGCTCTCGCATCCTTAGGGTTGTCTGCCTGAGGAGAAACCAACTTCTCGCAGGATAAAAATCTCGTGTTATTTTTTCAGCCAATTACGCTGTTGCACGTGTTTGCAAGCGCCCTCACAGGCTCCCCAGGCTCAATGTGAGGGAAAGCCAGCAAAAATATAAGGATTTGTATGGGAATCCCGATAAAAGACCTGAGAAGATAACTTTGCGAAAAAAATTGTTAATTAAAAACCCTAAACTTATTGCCATTGTGGATCGCTTCCTTCCAGTGTGGTTTTTCCAGATTCGATTCGAATTGAGCCATTATCAGTTCATCGGTTGTTTATAGTAAAATACCAAGGCTGAACACTCAATTGTCACGAGCCCACCAAATTCAGTTAAATATTCCTGGTTAAAATGTTCCCACGGTTAAAACAACACAATAGAATTCAAGTGCAAAGGTTTTTCTTTCATTTCAATCCGCTAGCCGCGCAATTGAAGCCCTGCCAGTGACTTCAGGCGGGTGTTAGTGTCCCAAACGAATAACGATTTAACAATCAACACTACACGGCGACCGGTGAGTTTTCGCCTGGTTACGAGTCTTTTCTTGCGAGTCTTTGTTTGTCTTTATTCGTTTACTAAGTGGTAACGAGTCTTTGTTTGTCTTTTTCGTTACGAAGCCGCAAACAAATTCTCGTAACCAAGTGAAAACTCAACGGTCGTTGTCGTGTTGATTGCTAAAAAGGCTCTTTTTCATCGTTTTATCGATTCGTTTGGGACACTAACACCCGCCTGAAGTCGCTGACAAGGCTTCAATTGCGCGGCTAGTGGATTGAAATGAAAGAAAAACCTTTGCCCTTGAATTATAAGGTTGAATTTTAACCGTGGAAACATTTTAACCAAGAATATTTGACTGAATTTGGTGGGCTCGTGAGAATTGAGTGTTCAACCTTGTATTTTACTATAACCGTTCCCGATGAACTAACTGATAATGGCTTAATTCGCGCCGAATCTGGAAAAACCACGCAGGAAGGAAGCAACGCACAGTGGCAATAAGGTTAGGCTTTTTAATTAACAATTTTTTCGTAAAATTATCTTCTGAGGTCTTTTATCGGGATTCCCATATACTGAAATCCTTATATTTTTGTTGCCTTTCCCTCACACTGAGCTTGGGGCGCCTGTGAGGGCGCTTGCAAACACGTGCAACAGCCTAATTGGCTGAAAAAAATAACACGAGATTTTTGAGCCCGTAACCATGCGTAGAAGTGACAGACCAATCAAATTGCAAAGTTAGTTTTGACTCTCATTTTCAACCACTTCTTTTCACGAAATCAATTCTAATTATTATCCAACCGTTTATAGTTCTTGTACAAAAAACGCACGAAAGGAGCACAAATATTCCACGATGTACGTTGTACCGTTAGTTATCAGTAGTACACTTGGTTATTGTGCAGTAGAAAACCGGTTTGGCTAGTTTAGTTGCTGGCGTTGCCCCGTACGCACAAATCTGCTACACGTTCTCGGTTGTTTACAATTCATTTGCTAAAAATATATTGCAAAAAAAGTTGGATAATAAATAGCTTACTAAGGTGTTTTGATGTGTGGTATCTCTGAGTATTTCTACTCTTGCTTGTATTTTGACTCGCCCTACCGGGCTCGTCAAAATACAGCACAACTCGTAAAAATACTTAGCGATACTACACACCAAAACATCTAATAAGATATATATATCGCGTGTTGCCACAACGCTGCTGTCTCGTATTTTTAAGTAACTCACTAAGTGCTGTTTAAAGTGTTCTCGGCAAGAGCGATGATTTCGTTCATTTTGCGGTTGTCCTTAATGTGTGACATATCAGATATCAATTCAGCTGCCAAGTTTGTGCTAATTGTTGAAAAGGAGGCTTCTTTCCAGCGTCTTTTGGATGACAATATTCTACAAAAGCTGTACCCGTGCATTGTCATCACGGTGAGTACTGCAAAACTTTCCTGTTTACGAGCGGTTGTCGATCACTACGGTTGCTAAGACCAGACACAACGCAATGGATAGTGCACAGTGCACGAGGTAAGTCGCGTGGACAGCCGACCCTTGACGCGGGACGAGCCAATATGGCGCCTTGACCCAAAAGACCTTTCCACGATGTCACTCCAAAATTACAACATTTGAAGAAAAAGTAATCCTACGGTATATCGATTTATCATACCAAATGTACTGTACTTGCAAGGTTCAAGAGTTTTAATTGAAAATTCCAAGAAATATGACCGAAACTCAGTAAAAGTTTTCAAGTCTACACTGAAGAAATATCTATGGGCATAAATTTCTGTTGGTTGTGTCGGTTGCATATTTTAGTACGCATAATTGTTCGTGTTTTAATTGGATTCTTATCGAGCATTACGGGTACACTAAATTGGACTCAATAAATATATTCGTCAAAGTTTATTCTGCAAAACCTGTTTTTGCCTAACCTAAGGATCCTGTACTGAGGGAACAACAAACCGACGCCATTTCCTCTGTTCGGTGCTGCAGTGACAGTGATCACGAGTACATCGCTAAGGGAACACGTCAGAGGCGGCTTTTTCTTTCCATAAAAAGGAAGACCCTGCTTTTTCAGAGCATACTTTTCAAACTAACCACACAGTTGCGTGGGAGATTTTCTAAAATGATCACCACTAACCGACTGTACCATCAACATCTCAGTTTGGAAGCTTGGCACATGAAAGTCGTCCCCCTCTCCTTCGAACCGCGTTGATGGCGTCCTTTCACCTGACACCTATTTCCACCTTATTAATTAAAAGAAAAAGACGCTAATTACTATTAACGAGGACATTCTTTCCGTTGTTAAGCAAATTAGCGAGCATACATTAAGACTCCTGCGATAACTTTGACAATTAGCTGGACAAATTTTAAGCAATTGGGTCTTGTAGACACCCAGGTGACTTCAACGGGATTCGAGCCCATGACCTCTGCGATACTACTGCAATGCTCTAACAACTGAGCTATGAAGCCATTCAGTTGTGGGCAGGTCAGTTTTTTGGGCTCATGTCTCCGCGATAAAGACACCGGATAGGAGTGTCGAAAAGTTGAATTGTACTGAAAACTTCTTAGCTGCAATAAAAATTCTCCAAACCATGATTGACAACCTGGTTGCGGTGTCATGTAAACTTTAATTTTTGTTACGAGCGAGTTAATGAAGCCATTGAACTAGGTGATTTCGTGGGCACAATTAAGGTTACTCAATAATATTTATTTGCAGAGATGGCGCTGCTGTAAGACCACTCGCCTACCACCAATGTGACCCGGGTTCGATTCCCAGACATGGCGTCATGTGTGGGTTGAGTTTTTTGGTTCTCTTGTCTGCACCCAGAGAATTTTCTCCGGGTACTCCGGTTTTCCCTTTTCCACAAAAACCAACATTTGATATGATTTGCGTTAATTTGTGGAATTCAGTTTTCAGTCTCCCTGTTCGGTTGCATTTTTTAATACCTGTCGCACTTTGTAATAAAACTGTCGCACTTTGTAATTACACTTGTCGCACTTTGTAGTAACACTTGTCGCACTTTGTAATAACACTTGTCACACTTTGTAATAAATTAAGCTGTCGCACTTTGTAATAATAAGTTGTCGCACTTTATAATAAGCTTTCAAATTTCCTTTGAATGGCATGTTTGGTAGAAATTGCATATGACTTAAATACTTTCCCAGCGTACAAATACGTTCCTCCTTGATATTTTGCTCTGCACACTAAACTGAGGGGAGGAAAAAGAAACGCGTTCTCCTACGCGCTTCTCGCAATTGTTACTTTGGAGATCTCACAGCTTGCTTAATTAGCAACGATGGAATGCAATAAGGGAACGGAGCGGAAATAACTGCGCGAGAGGGTTCGGTTCGAGGGTTAGTAAAGGAGATTGAGGCTTCAAGTGACTCGCTACTTGATCTATATGAGTCTTTTTTTTGGGGGGGGGGGGGGGGGAAGGGATAGTCACAGGATTTAAAATAGTTACTACAATCGTAGCTAAAAGTCAGGGTACCTTGAACACCATTACAAGACAAATACCAAAGTTCTTCGAAATATACCCTCAACCCAGTGTAAGTGGTCTATAGGTCTGCGCAGTAGATGAAAGCACGGTAAATGATCGAATTTAAATTTGTATCGTTATTCTCTTGGTGTGTGCTGAGGTATTGGAAGATGGGGGTGGCAGTGAGGGGTGGGGCCATAAAAGCAAAGACTGGATAGATCCTATCTTATATTCTGAATTTCTGATGCATTATATCTTCAAGATTGCAGAAATGGTCCTTGTGGCCTATTTGATGAAGAAAATCATTTTTTCACTGCTGCCTCTGGATCAAAATCCACAAGTGATGGGTCCCCTAGTGAAATTACCATGAGATCTTCAAGGGTTTATCCACCAAGGGAGGACGGAAACATTCCCGTGGGAGACCCCCGACAATAACCGGAAGTGGACGCGAAGAGAAACCAGAGAAACGTTTTGCGCCGTGGAATCCAACGAGCAGAACACCCTCAGCATCAGAATGCTTGACATTACTCACAGAAGCCATCAAAGTGGCCCTCCTATTTGTCATGAAAAACCACATTTACACGTTTGACAACAAGATCTATAAACAAGCAAAAGGAGGACCAATTGGAATGAAATTAACTGGCGTACTAGCCCAAGTCTTCATGAAATGGTGGGACAAGACCTTTCTCAAGAGACTTGAACAACTACACATAGAAGCGTATATGTACAAACGGTACGTAGACGACATTAACATTGTTGTGAAATTCCTAAGTGCAGACACCACATACACCGAGGGACGTATTGTAACCATGCAGAATCATGATAACAACCGCATAGAACCGAAAGACAAACACACAATGGAAACACTGCAACAAATCGCCAATGACATTCATCCGTCGATCCAGCTGGAAATAGACGTTCCCTCAAACCACAAAGACGGCAAGATGCCTATCCTAGACCTGAAGGTGTGGTTAGAAGAGGATATGAACAACCAAAGACATCTGATCATGCACGAGTTCTACGCGAAGGAGGTCTCATCGAAATCAGTCGTACCCGCCAACTCTGCACTTCCGTGGTCAATTAAACGCGCCGTCATGACCCAAGAACTACTAAGAGTATTCCTGAATTGTAGCCCAAGCCTACCGTGGCAAAGAATAACTGAGCATGCGTCAAACACCACACTGAAGATGCAGTATTCAGGATATGATAAAGCCTTCAGATATCAAGTCGTTAAGTCAGCCCTATCAGCGTACCACACGCTATTAGAGAAAGATAGGAATGGAGAGAGACCCCTTCACCGACCAAGAGAATGGAAGAAGAGAGAAAGGGAAAGAAAGAAAAGATCAAAGGCACAAGAGTGGTATGGGAAAGGAAACTACGATTCAGTACTGTTCATCCCTGCCACACCCAATGGAGAGCTAAAGAAAACGGTACAGCAAGAGATCAATAAATCAACACTTAGGATAAAGGTGGTTGAGAAGAATGGAATTTCGATCGCGTCCCTTCTACAAAGATCCAACCCCATGAAAGAGAGAAACTGTAAACGTGAAGACTGTTTCGTATGCACATCAAAAGGGAAAGGTGATTGCTCGAGAAACAACATTGTGTATGAAATAAAGTGCAACAATTGTAACAGCAAATACTGTGGAGAAACAGCCCGCAACGCCAGCGCAAGAATCAAAGATCTGACTAAGTTTTGCACCTTCATAATTGAAAAATCTTAAGGAGAGAGTTTCATCTTCGCCTGTTAATCACTTTTCAGCAATAAAAAATGGGGGTTACTAAGTTCGTTGCCATGGTAAATAATTACGTCACATTGATATGTGCATCTTGTTAAGCAATCACTAGCACTTCATGTCGTACCATAACATTGCCTTTAAGTGAAACAGTGTTGAAGAGTTAATCCTTCTAATAAGATATTCCCCAAAAATGGTTGAAACCGGTTTGAGCCACCTTAAGTCATGTACAATTTCTACCAAACATGCCATTCAAAGGAAATTTGAAAGCTTATTATAAAGTGTGACAACTTGTTATTACAAAGTGCGACAACATGGAATAAAAAGGTGAGAGCTATTTTATTAGAAAGTGCTACAAGTGTTATTACAAAGTGCGACAGTTTTATCACAAAGTGCGACAGTTTTATTACAAAGTGCGACAGTCTTATTACAAAGTGTGACAGGTATTACAAAGTGCAATGATCATTACAAAGTGCGACAGAACAGTCCCCAATTAGAGCTCCAGCGCTAGAAGACTAGACACTTAAAAAAATTTCCTTTCCTTTCCTTTCCTTTCCTACATTTAGCGCTGAGGCGTTAATTGGTGACACTACAGAAATCAAATCAAATTAACTCATATCAAATCATTGGTTGGGGAAAACCGGAGTACCGGAGAAAAACCTCTTGGGACATAGTTGAGAACCAACTGTTAACTTGAAATGAGAGCAGGGATAGCGCAGTGTGGCTCAGATTCGATTCCCAGATTTTTTATTTTTGCGTCACATGTGGGTTGCTTTTTGTTGCATTACATAGAAAGAAATTTTTTGACCTATTTCCTTCCTAAAAATATTCTGGAAATAAAAAAAATATTTGATTCCATCCACGTCTTAGTGACGTTTATAAAATATTTATATCGCTCTTTGCCTTCGAAATAACAGTGCCCTGCCGATACTTAGCGTTATGTATATGTGTGAAATAACTTTTCGTACCACTGAAGTCGTTCAGTTTACCCTGAGCTTTGTAATGTATGAGAGTTGGAAATCATCGCAGTTGATCAGCAGCATGCAATTGCAAAATAAGCCATAAGAAATTTTTTCGTTTCAATTTTAGCCGTTCAAACTTATGAACATTTCATATTTCCCGTATCATTCCTGATCTTTGTGTCGTGCAAGGCATCACGTGTTGCATAATGGAAAGGCATAGAGTCTTACCCACAAAGACCACCGTGACTCAATTCGGAGGGTATTTTTACGTCAACTCAAAGGCTCTCTTTTTATTTATTTATTTGCGTGCAATTAACGGTGACAAACTGTAGCTATCACAATTACTTCACCGTTTAAGTGGAGTCAAAAGTAATATTCTGTCAAGAATACTTAATAGCGGGAGTTTTCCGAATATCTGGCTTATTTAAGCACGCTGTGTGACATACATTTTAAATCGACGAAGGAGGAAGACTCTTATTCGCAACAAAAAACAAGCTATCCTCGCAAACATCAGTGATGGGCGTTAAATCCGTTCGCTATGTTGTTCTCCTTGTTTTGCTACTAAGTGCACTGCTTCAGTGCCAAGCTGTTTTTAATGGCGTTGGAAGAACGATTCTAGGAAAAAAATTCTATCAGAGCAAGAGAAAATATTTGGTAAGTAGAAAATGTTTATTTGTTCTTTTAAATGTAAGCCTGGCTTCTCTTTCGCCCCTATACTTGAAATAGATCTTTGATCTGATCGAAATTACTTTAAATTACTTTAAATAAAAGCTGGGCGAGGTGAATTGCAAAAGGTCAACCTAGGTTTTAACCAAAAAAAAAAAAAAAAGAAAAAGAAAAGAACAAATTCCAAAAGATTGGTTTGGCACTCTATTATCTATCTAAGCTGCTCCCTCCCAAGAACAATTCAATACTTTCTCTTAGGCATAACAGATATTTTTTTATACCAAAGTGGAAAACCGACCGTTTCAAGAATACATTTATTATAACCTCCAGTCTTAAAAGAAAAAATGAACATTGACTTTAACATTGATATTATAATTGGATTTATAATCAATACAATTTATACTTAGTTTTGTAATTTTAGCTATTCTAGTTTTATGAATATGTAATTCAGCCTTCACGGGCTGCCATCTATTCAGTCAATAAACTATTTATCAACGATTGTATTTCCGTCAAGAGCTGGGATCAACAAGAAATCGTTTTTTTCTAGTTGAATTTTGATAAATGTAAATTTGGCAGCATCTATATCAATCAGAAATGAAACCTATTGGCCGGTTATTTTAAAATTTGGAGATTTCTGTGACATGATGAACGTGTTTGGGTAAAAACGAAATTCGACTTGTAGATGAAGCACGTTGACAATCCAAGAACTTACCTTGTCCAAATTAGCCTTTCGTTTGTTGTAAACGTTGCGAGCAATTTTAAAGACAATCAAATTAAACGTTGCAATACTCAGACACTCAGGCCCAATTCACACGGTACCGGGCGAATTTTCTACCGGTCGAAAAATTTGACCAGCCATTTTGTTTGCACGAAATCGTGCAATATTTTCACTCTGGTCACACGGAACAGAGCGCTACTTTACGAAATCCAAAATGACGTCAAGAAAGAGAATACCTAACGATAGTAGCTGAGTTACCAACGTATCCATGCAACCACGCCTTTCCCGTGCAAAATCTGGACGGTCAAGGTGTTCACAGCGCGTCGGTTAAATTTTCGACCGTACCTGCTAAACATTCGTCCCCGATTTGGGCGTTTAAATATTTGAAGGGCGAAGCGTCTAAATTTTCGTTCGTTTAGCGTGGTTCCATGTGAACGGAGCACCTAAATTCTCGAATTTTCAACCGAAAATTCGTCCGGTACCGTTTGAATCGGGCCTCAGTTGAAAATTGGTCTTTGCCGGAACTAATTGAATTAACAAGGACCATTTAGCGCTATTTTCAATTGAGCCTCGAAAGTAATTAGCGAATTGCTTTGGTTTTTCATTACTTACATTACAACCAATCAGAAGTGAAACCAAAACCAATCGTGGCTTGCGCGTGAACATTTTCCCGCGCTTTGTGTCGGCTACGTCTAATTTCTTCAGTTTTGATTGGTTTACTGGATTGTCTCCGTCGTTTTGATTGGCCCAAGTAATTACTTTAGTTTTTCTTTTACGACACTCGATGGAAACTCCCTCTAAGTCCAGAAATGTAGATAATTAGATAGTCGCACAATGGCAACACTAAGCGACCTTTTTGCACTAAATGACAAGCAGACACTTCTATCTTGGCATTGTTTATAATTGGTGTCAATTCATTCCAGAATGAAAGGAAGTACAAGTGGTCTCCTGAGAACTTGAACGATTTTACCGCAAAACGTGAATTTATGGCGCACCCAAGAAAACCGGCGACAGGAGACACCACTGATAACAGATAAGCCGATACAGTACTTCAAGTGATGATAATCAGGGAAGAATCAAATAAAAGAAAGAACTTTTGCTCTTTACTGTTGTTTAGTTCGTTGTAAGAAAATAAAATAAGTTGTCAGAAAATAAATTAAAGAAAACTTTGGTGGACAACATTTTTATAATAAATGAGGGTTTTTTGTGTCACAGATGCAAAAATGGTGTGAAACTGAACACTCCCGAAAGCTTAGTAAAACTGAGACAACCAAAAAATTGTCGGGGCAATTTCATGCCACAGTCTTAGTTATTGTGGTCCGTCTTTGATACTTTGGCTTCTTTGCTGGGCGGGTGTGAAAAACGGAAACGTGGTAACGGGACCCCGTTAAACTCGTTTCAATTCGAGACTCGATGCTAAGTCTCTTTTCCTTACTGTTAAAATATGAATGATAGCGGCTCACTTGGGTACTTTCATACGCCACGTCCATAACGATTGAAGCAGCTGACGTTCGATCATAGCCCAAATAAAAACGGCATTACGAAGCAGAAATGCTGTCTGCTTTCTAAGGACGTTAAAATCCATCACCGAGGAGAAAAGCCTGGGCTTGCACGGTTGATTTCCATGAATCCGGACCCTTGAAGTACCTTTACATACTAGCACTAACCGAATGAAAATGATTTGGCCTGGAACTGATGCTTTTTCAGTTTCATGCAACCCCTAAACTCTGTTTAAGTAATGGTACATTTGTGACCTTCCTATCCCCTTCCTTATCTTTGCCCTCTCTGTTTTCGTGGGTAGAATGCTACAACACCAGGCAGTCCACGTAAGTCCATTCTAAGTAAACCATTTTTAAGGTGTTAGGTAGATCGTTATATATATATTGACATCATTTATTTTACCAGTTAATTTGTGTTCTGCCCTTAGGCTAAATTAATAGTAAAATGCTATTGATTGCAGTAGTAATAAATGACGGCTACCAAGGGAGTTGTCCTCTGCGATTTCCTTTAAAATTTTCTTGTGCTTATTTCTTTTTCATATTTATTTCAAACCTGAAACTCATGAACTTGAATCATTTTACTCTGGTTTAGAGATATTGCTTTTTTTTGTTTGAAAATGTCATTATTTGGATGTAACGTGGCTCATGCATTTTCCCGCTCGTGCAGCTTCGAGCCTTTTTTTGTCCATATTTGGGCATAAAATTGGTATCCTAAAACCCCTAGCTTTGTTCCAAGGAAAAGAGTTGCAAGCTACACGCTTCAAGGACATGTGCGTCTGTTTCAGACATAACGCTTCCTGTTTTTGGTGACAAAAAATGCTTCAGTTTATTTTCCCTTCGATAAACACCTCTTGTTAACCGAGTTCAAGGTCCGTATTGGTAGTTACGGACCGAGTTAGGGATTTATGCGCGAAGCCCTTGGGTCATAAGTTAACGGGAAAATAACGAGGATCCGTAACTTACCATACGGTTAGTATACAAGGTCAATTCCTCGGTTGTGCCTACAACCTTCAGTTTGACGGGAACTACCCTTGAGCAGGAAGGGACTACTTTTTACTCCCCTCTCCTCTCCCCCCCCCCCGCCCCCCTTCCTCCCCCCGTGCAAAAATAGCTTTGTTTAAAGACTTTTCAAGGAGGATTTTAAATCAATGAACAACGGATTAAGTTGATGTTGCTTGGTTTTCGTCCTTTGAAGCTAACATATAAACTCTGCGCTCGATTGGGTCTTTCCTCTTGAAATGTGGCTCAAGGTAAGTCTTCATATTTTCATTTTTAGGGAAAAGGGTTCCCGGATGTTAATACTCGTGTGATGGTCCGCCGATTATGGTGCACTTTGCAGATACCTGTCTTAGCTCTGGTGGATGCAGATCCGCATGGTGAGTCTGCTGTCGTAAATACTCTCCCCACCCTCTTTAAAATCCTGAATAATACTATTAATCATTTGACTGATGGACAGATATGTCTAACTTGTTTTATGCGGATTTTGTTAAATGTCACTAAGTGTTCCCTTTCTTCAGTATCACTTATGTCCAGGCAATCAATGTCACAAATGAAATTGGTCAACTACAAGTTTACTCCTCAATTAAATATAAGCAATTAAGTTTATCTTAACCAAAGAAAAACCTTAATCCCGACGTTAACTGTGTCGTCGTAAATCAGTAGTTTGTGCATGGACGTAAAGAGACCTGGGGCCCTTTTCTCGAAAGTCCCGAAACTTTACGGGCCATTTTCGGGTGACACAATTCCCTTTGTATCTGAAGAACGGAGAGGATTTAAGTCGTCAAACTTCATAGCCATTTTTCTTTTTCTTACCTTGAAAACATGTTAAAAGATCGTCTTTCCAAAGCAAGCGGTTGGCAGTTTCACAAATGGCTTTTCGGGCCGGAAAAGTTATCGGGACTTTAGAGAAACGGGCCCGTGGAACATTCAGGTTGCTTCAACGGAATTCGAGCCCATGACCTCTGCGATGCCGGTGCAATGCTCTACCAACTGAGCCAACTTAAATGAGGCAACACATTGACCTGACCTGCGCATGCACCCTACCTGAGTGGCTTCATAGCTCATTTAGTAAAACGTTGGACCCGGTATCGCAGAGGTCATGCATGGCTTCGAATCCCGTTGAACTAAGCCATCTGATTTTTTCAGGTACGTAGAAGAGGCAGCTAAGTTTACATTGGTCACTTCTCTCTTTCATTTGCTTTTTGTTATCTTGAAAGCATGTTATAATACCAACTAATCAAAACAAGTGGATGGCAGTTTCGTAAACATCTTTTGAGATACGGGCCCCTGGTGTTAATCGAGATGTCGCGTGCATCTAATTTAATATTAAAGAGGCCTGGTCTTCGTTGATGCTGCATATACAAGACGTTAATTACCATGAAAAGTAAATACTATTTTTTGCAAGAATTCATTTTAATCATTCTCGCAATCTCGAAGCCGTTCTTTGTTGTTGTTGAAGTGATCCTATTCACTCAAGTTAAGACAATAAAGGATTTAGGATGCAGAATTTAACTAGGCGTGGGTTTACTCGACTTGTCCGCAAACACCAACGGTTTGCTGCATTAATTTTGCTTCGAAGCTCAGTCGGTATAACGTACAGCAACGTTGACTTTTATCCGGATTTAGATGCTATTCGTTCTTAGTTTTAAGACAGAGATTAACGTGTCCTATTTCGTGCCCCGCATAATATTTAAAATCTGTGCTTCTACGTGGACCTACAATCCTGGTCAAAACTGTCGGGACAATTTGTGCTTTCCCCCCTCCCCCAATTACAATGTTGATTTTTCACGGTCTCCAAAATCAAGATCCGTTCATCGATCGCTGGCATGTTTCAACATTGTCTGGGGGGAAGGGGGGCGCAAAAAAGGCAGCGAAAGAAGAACAAACGTTGCTCATATAACGATGGAAGCATGTACAGTAAATTCTCTACTTTTCGCCCAAAATTTGACAAGTGTCCCGAAGTGTTTTGACCCGGATTGTAGTTCCATCTCTACTGTGTTTGTGAGTGCGAGAATAGAAGTGAAGGATTATGTAGACCTTGCAAAGGTACCCAATCACATTATATATTTATGCTTTTTTTATCACTTGCAGGTATCGAGATCCTCAGTGTGTACAAGTTTGGTTCTAAGGTTCATAGCTATTTTCCCTACATTTTGTTTTCAAGTATCCATTTTGTTTTTTAACAATGACCGCTTGGTCTGGCTGAACAAACTGTACCGTTTTGGAAACACCCACAGGGTGGAAGATTCAGGCTATTTTCACCCTCAGAAACCAACTTGAATCCGGGCGTTCCCTTACTGAAGTGAAATGTTAGATAATGAAGCGAATGCATGGGTGCTTTTCATTATGCCAAAGATTCCGGAAATTTCGGTCGGAAATCAAATGGAAAGGTCCGTTTCGGTTTCTTCCGACCGGAATATTCGGGATCACCTCTGGAGGTGGTCCACTTTTTTCGGTTGGAATCAGATTCCGACCAAAAGTCGCCGTTCCATTTTTGACAAACCGGTTCTTTGCCCTAATTAGGGAATTCGGAAAAGGAATAAAAAGTGGCAAGAGCCATTCCTATTGGTTGGCCCGGTTTTATCGGAAAATGTCGTTCCATTTTCCTTCGGTATTCCCACTTATCTTACTATCGAGACCAGAATGCTTTGTCAAAATGCTTTGTTATTCAAAATTTTCTTCTCTCCTGGGAACAAAGAAACAATTATTTAAATTTGCCTGACAACAGAAGCAACTCAAAGAGTCTGGTCTTCGCAGTTAAAGTCCTAAATTGTGTCGTATAAAAATTATGGGAGTTTTCGGGGTATTATGGAAGAACAACATCCAAGCCTATTCGCCGAAAATTAGCATCTCCGGGCAAATTGTCTTTGAGATATTAGCCCAGTTATGCTCTGATGACTCCACAAAAATCCTTTTAACTTTGACTCCGTTCATAACATTAGGAACCGAGTCAAATTTAGAAAGATTTGTATGGAGTCATCAGACCAAAACGGGACCAGTATCTCCGAAACAATTTGCCCCACAATGCTAGGTTTTGGTAACTAGGCATTTCAGATGTTGTTCTTTCAAATATCCCAACAAATCCCATAAATCCAATCTTTTTATGACGTCCCCACTTTAGAACTCTGTTACGCCATCATGCAAATCGCCTATTGTCTCTTATAGAGCGTTTTGACTCACGTGACTAAAATAAATGCTAATTTGATGAAACAAAAGAAACTATTTGCATAAAAACAGAGTCCAATTCCCAGAGGATTAATTTGGAACACCAACATGGCCGCCGTTTCTTTGTTTTGAAACACCAACATGGCTGCCATGACGTCATGTGAAAACGCTCTATATACACCTGAAACACTCAGGCGGCTTTAACGGGTTCGAACCTATGACTTCTGCGATGCCGGTGCAATGCTCTACCAATTGCAACCGAGCTATGAGGCCACTCTGTTGGGGGCAGCTCAATTTGTTGGGCTCATGTGTTCCCGTGAAAGGAGGACTCTATGAATGAAATGAAAAGCAAGCTGAAATTTTCTTCCATTTAATTAAATAAAGACATTCAGTTTTCGTTGGAGTCCAACCTTTCGCTTAGTAATCGGAAGGTCATAACCGAGGCTCGATGCCTGTTAGATTACTTGTTCTTTTCCGATAATCCCCGAGTTATTATCGACAAGATCCACGCGCTGAAAGTGTTAGATCTTAAAGCATAAAGATAACTAGAGAAATCCTTCAGACATTACTAGCACCGGAATACGTTCAGTTATTTCCACACAAGCAACTTACTAGATTACCTAAAGAAAGTCAATCCTTTCAAGCCCGGAGACCTGGAAAATCAACAAATGACCTCTTGGAATCCCATATTAATCCAATTCCACACTGGTGGAAGGCGAATTGCCATAGCACTACATGCGTCTTCTGTTTTAGCTTATTGAGGTAAGCCATTTCAAAATGACGGTTTTTATTTTTATTTGTTTGCAACCAGGCCCTATCATTTGATGCCCACAACTTGACAGTTCCTATTATCAAGTGGCTTGGTGTGCTTCCCAGTGACATCAAAAGGTATTAACATGTCACCGTAATTTTCATATTTTTCCCAGTCATGATCTGATACAAAAGATTGTTGTCAAGTACTTTGAGTCGGTTTCTATTTAGTGTTCGCGAAAGGAATTTATTATTTTCCTCGCCGAGGAACGCGTGCACGCGCGTTTCCCCGCGCTTGGAGAAAGCTACATTGAAATGCTTTGAATTTTGATTGGTGCATCGCGCTATTTGCACTCGTTGATTGGTTATTATAATTACCATGGCTTTGGTTTTGCCGTTAGACGCATTAATTAACTGATATGGTGATAGAACTGAATTCTGGACTTAGTTAAAAGGTAGTAGTCGGCTGAATATTTTTAAACTTATAAATAAGATTGAGATTTTCTTGGCATGGCTAGCTTAAAATGCGTATGTTTCGTGTAGTGAAGTGGCTTAGGGTGATTTTGAGGCTCGATCGTTACAGAGTGGAGGAAAGCATGAAATTTGGCACAAAGAATCTTGTTGGTATAAGAAACAAATTTAGCCTGGGTGCCACGTGATTCGATGATCCGGGGAGAAAAACACGTCATTTCAATTCTCGATAAGATTCATTAGCATGAAAACGAGGCTGATAAATCAATCGATAGCTTTTATGCTTTTGATCACCGAATTAAACCAAAATACGTCAACAGCTTGTAAATTAGGTTGTGTGGTTCACTTAGATAGCCTTACCGTGTTTATGTCAAGTAAAAATAGCATGTTTCTTGCTGTTTCGCTCATGTTGAATGATCTGACTTCAGAGCATGCAGTTGAGTTTGAAATCTTTTTTTTTATAATTTAGTTTTACTTTGGTTTTTCATAAACTGAACGAGAAACTGAGGAAATACAAAACTTTGCAATCGCTGCCACGTATGCAAAGGATAATATACAACCGGTGCCAAGCGCGGGAAAATATGCAAAACGCGCCAAAAACGGGAAACTCAGTTGAGGATCAGTTTTGGTTTTATGTCGAAAGTGTGATCTGTAAACAACCTTTAATCATGGGCTAACTTCGATTCGTTCAGGCAACACGAGGTAAGACAAACAGAACATTTGAATACCTGACGATGCAATTCTATTTAAATTGAACATAATGCTTGGTTTCTTAATTACTTCGGGTAGATAGCTATTTAATTGAATTCAGATTCCCATACCTGCCAACCCCCATAGTACAAAAACCTGGAGACATCTAAAAATCTTTGCATTGTAAGTTACTGCTGAATTGTTAGCAGAATCTCGAGCAACCAAAGGTAACAGGTGACACCAAGAATCCTCAAAACTGGAAAGCATTTCTTCAAGACAATACCAACAAAAAAAAACTATTTGCCCTCCTGACAAGCAGAGTTTCAAACTTCCAGTTTCCCGAGAACAAGGAAGTAAACATCACCTCAGGCGAATCTGTAGTCTCTCAGAGGTAGTCTCTCAGAGGTTCTACCGATATCCAGAGATGTGACCACCAGGAAGCCGACACAAGAATTGCTGTACATGTTCAACACGCGCTGAACAAAGGATGCAATCAGGTTTTTGTCCGCACAGTGGATACGGATGTTCTTGTCATAATGATAGGGATTTTTCATGACTTGCTCGCTCTGTATCCGTCTGCAGCCATCTGGATTGGTTTGAGCATGAGGAAATATGTCCAATACATCAGTGTGAATGCCACCTGCGCATTTCTTGGCCCTGAAATGTCTCGGGCACTCCCTATGTTTCATTCATTCACTGGATGCGTCACGACCTCCTGTTTCTTTGGCAAGGGTAACAAGTTCGTCTGGGACGCATGGAAGTCATTCCCTGACGCGACAGAGGCATTTAAGTTCCTGCAAGATCACCTTTATAACCAGCTGGACAAGGATGATTCCATCTTCAAACTTCTGGAGCGATTTACTGTAGTTCTCTACGACAAGGCCAGCAATGTGATCAATGTAAATGAAGCCCGCAAAGAAATTTTCACCAAAAAGGAACAGGACCCTAGAGAACATCCCTCCCACACAGGTAAATTGAGTTCGCAACATCTTGTAAGGAGTGAAATTCAGGCTTTCGACTTATTCTACTGTTCTTATTTAATTCATGCCGTGTTTCTGTCGTAATGAATGTGTAACGACAGGGACGAGGACTCGCTATTACAGCTCTTAAAGCGTGCTATTACAGCACGCTTTAAGAGCAGTATACCAAAGTAGCATCTGGTACACAAGCCTGCAGGCCGTTCAGATGGTTCCTTCACCCGAGGCCTAGGGATGGGGTTGGTGTGACAGGGATGGCATGTGGAAACCTGTCTGGATGACCCTTCCTGAAGCGGCCAAAGCCTGTCTAGAACTCTTAGTTTACTTCATTCTGTGATGACAGCCTTGTTATGTATTCAGTATGTGCGAGAAAACAAAAATCTCGGGATGTGATTGTCAGGTGATTACATCATAATTACTATTCAATCTTTGTGAAATAAATAGAGTACCCAAATGATTATTTCTAATGTTCTTAAACAAATATTAACCCATTCATTATAAGGATATTTTACAACATTTTAAAATACAAGCCTCGTTTTCATGCTGGCAAAAAGTGTCGCAAATTGAATTGCGGGTAATCGGATCATGTGGCACACAGGCTAAATTTGTTCGCAGGACCACCAAGTTTTTAGCCTCCAAAATTGATTAGACCTTTGCTTTCCTTCAGCATAAAATTACAAGGTTAAGCCTGGGTTTGTATTTAATCGCGGATTGGTGTTAATCAGCTTCAACATTAATTTGAACAAAGTACTCAGTTTAAGCAGTCAGTTTGAAACTGGGCTTCTTTTTCTAGCAGGCCTATTATCAAGAAGGAACTTCTAAAACTTGACGCTCCTTCTTTCAGGATAAATCCGAAAGACTATTTTGAAGAACGCGCGAGTAGCTGTTTGTTCAGGTGGCATTTATGAACTTTATTCGAGCGAGGCAATGAAGAAATTGACTGAAGCAGGCGAAGTTAATTGAAAACTCGTTCTCGTATTCCCAGCCGAATTCGATGGTCCTACCATACCCTTTCTCAAAACGAGTGGGCGTGGTGGTATGGACGACGTCTTTTGAAAGAAAAGCTGAAGTAAGCTGGAGCTGAAATGCTCACACTTTGTAATTTCTAGGCTCTCTATTCCCGAAGACAAACGGATACCTTTGACGGATCGAGATAGGAGCAAGGCACGCGAGCTCTTGCAGAGGCCTTACATAAAATCACAGGAGGCCTGGGTTAAAGAGGTAATTGAAAACATATATTATTTCGTTTAATTAAGGGGATGCAGTCATCGGAGATTAGAAAGAACCTTTTAAGAACTTGAGAATTCAGGACCAGCTACTACTAGTTAATATACTACCGAAACGATGTGATAGGTACAGCTTTACCTTCAAGGGCTGTTATTACCAAGCGACAAAGCGATAGATCGAATTTATAGCCACAACTGGACTCGTACCAGCTACAAACCGTAATAGCCTCAGCGCGTATCCACTTGTGTTAGCATCAGGTTGAAAAGGAGTACCTGCATTTGGAAAGGGGCCAACCAGGTTGATAGGACTTTAAGAAAACTCTGACGGCATTTGCTCTGAACACAACAGTCTTGGGTTTTTTGCTCTGGTCATCCAGCACGGAATACTGATTATAAGGATAGTTAACAACTATTATTATACATTGGTGTCACCAGCCAAACAATATATTTTATATATGTAGAATTGACGTCATACCTACAGACAATAGTTTTATGCATGCAGAAGGAGATATGTCCAGGTTTGACCCTAATTAGATCACGCGGATTTCAATAAGCGTCACGAAGTGTTCCCTTGCTCTTCTCGCCAACATCAACATCACTTGTGTCTCAGAATACAGACAATTTATGTCACAAAGTGTCCCCCAAATGCTGCTCTTTAAGTAAAGATTAACTGCTGCATTTACCCAAAGCTAAAAATAACGCTAACCTTTGTCCTTACCTTATTGTTGAAAATAGGTAACAAATGCTTAGACTTAAAGGGACACTTTGTGTTGGATGTCAAAATTGGGCGTGCATCTAATTAGGGTCAAACCTGGACATAAGTGTGCAGAAGTGACGTCACCTAACACACTAACCAGCAGTTTGATCAGTTTTGTCATGGCGTAACTCAGCTCAGGAATATGCATAATAAAACAATTATTGAATTCGGTTTTCGCATGTTAGCGATAATTATCAAGGCCTCAGTTTGTGTTATCCGCCTCAGCCTTCGGCTTCGGCAGATAACACAAACTTTGGCCTTGATAATTATCGCTAACATGCTCAACGTCATCCAATAATTGTTAATTCACCGAAGTGGAGGTGGCTAGCGGTGGATATTTACCTAGCCGCGAAGCGGCGAGGTAAATATCCAACGCTGGCCACCGGCACTGAGGTGAATAGTTGTTTTAGTATATACTAAAATAGTGAGATAACATACAGCACAAAAAATTAATTTGGATGTTTTCTTCACTTGTCACGGATGCAAATCGGGACGCCATTTTTTCCCGAGTTGCTCGGAGGTAAATAGCACAGGATGTTCGGAGTTTGACGAGCCAATCAGCGCCCTCGTTCAACGCTATCCACTGTTTTAGTATATACTAATCAAGGATATTTACCGAACCGCGAAGCGGCGAGGTAAATATCCACCACTAGCCACCAACACTGAGGTAAATAGTTGTTTTAGTATATACAAAAACAGTGAGATAATATAGCACAAAAAGATGATTTTAACTCATTTATTCCTGCAAAGATCACAACACTTTCGGGCGCGAATTCCGCCCGAATTGCTCGGAGGTTATAACCAGTTTCATATCCGACAAGCGCGAATGGAATAACTGTTTTATTAAATTCCTTAAAAGTTTAGAAAGTACGAAATACGAGCAAATCCGAGCGAAATCGAAAGAACTTGATGAGAACTGATGCAATGTTGTGCAAGACCTCGAGGTCATACGGACGCAGGATCATCACAAAAACATTTCTTACCTTTTCACGTACTTCTAAACGTCGGAATTGATCCAAACTTTCCACAAAAACGCTTTTATTTTGTTTTATTTAAAAAAAATTCGCTTTCCGGCGAGAAAACGTTTAGCTCAGCAACGCTTAGCGCAATCATTTACCATATAAGGTCAAACTAAGGGTGCGTTCGATTGGCCGTATTCCGGAATAGGAATACATGGAATATAAGTTAGAAATCCTTCGTTTTTACGGAGATTCATATTAAAATTGTCAAACATCTTCTAAAATGCTATTTTAAACATTTTTATTATCCTTGCTGCTTCGAAACGCGCCAAACATACCGTTTTAATCATCACTCCACGTATTCTTATTCCGGAATAGCGTCAATCGAACGCGCCCTAAGGTATATGCTTCCAAGACTCGCTTCGAAACCGAGATAAGCAGCAACTCAGAAACGGAGTGTTTGTATATATGCTTCCAGTCCGCTGGGGGTAAATTGATCATTGTAAAGCGCCTTTGAGACGTTTGTGATAAAGGCGCTATATAAATGCACCACTTTACTTTTTTTTTTTTTATATATGAGCTGATAACTGAGATTGAGTGAACCAGTCAGAGCACGAGAAATGTATTTTCCGAAATTGAAAATTTAATAACAAAGGATATCCGGAGTTTTAGTAGCCAATCAGTGCGCGCGTTCAACGCTATCCACTGTATTGGTATTACACTAATTGGTTACGTAATTTTTTATTTCAGATCGAGACCATGTTGGTCATGGGCTACAAGGCAGAGATTCAAGCTCTTTCTGCTATTTCCTTGGATTTTCTTTCGAGTACTTACCTTCCTGTGAAGGTTAAATACGGTAAATGGATCTGACATTCACAAATGCAGTTGCAGGGAATTCCTTTAGTTGATACTAGAATCGTTTGGTCCTCACATATGTGGTAATCGGTCGTTTCGTATACACATGTGAAGTCGATTCGCTAACACGCAACAGACTTTTACATCGCTTAGAAGTATTAGTGCATCCGTCTGCGGCAGCGAAAAAGCGAATTTTTCAATTGGGAAAAAGCTCTCAGCTCAACAGTCTAGCGAATTTTTACACTGATGTGCTCGTACGCTTTAGAGGAACTCTTAACGTCAAAGCATTATACTCTCTTAATACCAGTCCACAGTCAAGTGACGAGACTTTTTCTAGCGTTTATTGAAGATCGATGCTTCACAAAAGAAAGTCATGTGTACTTACATACATACATACATACATACGTTTATTGTAACTCCCAATTTGGGCTTTTCGGTTACAATGTCTAAAAATATATATAAATTAAAAAGAGAAAAAGGAATAATATAATAAACGTTACATTTAAAAGCTAGAATCAGTTACAAAAGACCTCTGAATATAATTTACAAGTTAACTGAACATAAATGTCCTCCACTTAATAGCTTCTGCGCTAAACGGCGCCTGAAGCATTTTACACTGTCCGCAGCTTTCAAATCATTACAAATACTGTTCCAAAGTTTACATCCACGATATGTAAACGAACGTTGTCCATATGACAGACGACATAAGGGGATGTGTAAAAGATTACATGATCGCGTAGCCCTAGTATGAATTTGAGAGCGAGATACAAATATATTAGCCAGATATTTCGGGACTAAATTATTAAGACATTTATATACCATTACAGCATCGTTGAGAAGGAGTCTGTCCTTAACAGTGAGCCAGTTGAGGGATCTTATGCCGTCTGAGATGTGGTCATATTTCCTGAGACCTAACACGATACGCGCAGCAAAATTCTGTACTAATTGGAGTTTCTTCACATTACTTTGAGATGTGTTAGCCCATACAGTTGAGCAATAAAAGAGTTTACTAAAAACAAAAGCGTTCATCACTAATAAAAGAGAATTTCTGTCCAGAAGGTGTTTAATTCTACTGATCTGTTTTAACTTAAATAGACAATTAGAGGTAGTTTTAGCAACATGATCGTTGTAAGTTAAGGACTGGTCGATGAGAACACCGAGGTCCTTAGCCACAGAAACTGGTGTTATTTCCTTCCCTAAAAGTGAGATCGACACTGGAGGCAATTTACGCAGTAATTGAGGCACTCCCACGAGTAAGACTTTGGT
Source organism: Montipora capitata (assembly GCA_949126865.1). Taxonomy (NCBI): domain Eukaryota; kingdom Metazoa; phylum Cnidaria; class Anthozoa; order Scleractinia; family Acroporidae; genus Montipora; species Montipora capitata. The sequence goes on along the minus strand of OX421449.1, from coordinate 25,855,725 downwards.
TTTCTCCGGATTAATTAGTAAGGAATTTTGGCAGCACCATCTACAAATTTCTCTTAGGTCTTCATTCAAACAGCGGAATGCATAGCTTATGTCAGTTGAGCGGAAAGAAAGGTAAAGTTTACTGTCATCAACGTAACACACAGACTTACAATGGCCTGGAACAGCCAGGAGATCGTTTACATAGATGGTAAATAGTACAGGTCCCAATATAGAACCTTGTGGAACTCCATATTTTAGGGGAAGAGAGGCTGAAACAGCATCCACAATCCGTACGCTTTGGCTACGACCAGACAGGTAACTGTGAAACCACTCCAGGCTAGATGACGTAATACCTATTTGTTGTAGTTTCTGAAGGAGAATATCGTGTCGGACACTGTCAAATGCCTTATGCATATCTAACAGAACAACAGCAGAGACTTCACTCTTATCGATAGACATAAGAAAATCATCTGTTACATGTAAAAGAGCAGTTTCTGTAGAATGAAATTTACGATTGCCACTCTGGTGCTCAGACAACTTCTTATTGGTGGTTATGTAGTCAACAAACTGACGGTGAGCTAGCTTCTCAGACACCTTGGATAATATAGGCAGTAATGAAATAGGTCGGTTGTTACATGGATCTTCGAAACAGCCCGACTTTAACACGGGAACAACCTCGGCCATTTTCCATGCCTTCGGAAATGTAGAGGTACTAAATGAATTATTCATAATGCTTGTAATAACTGATAATATGGCCGGCAAACTGTCCTTAAGGACACGGGCAGTAATTTTATCATGGCCAGGTGCTTTGTTTAAAGACAAGCCCTTGATAACCTTTCCAACCTCCTGTTCTGTAACAGCATGAAACTGAAAATCATCAGGGCATTCATCATGTTTCCGTGTTGCTGGTGGTGATATTGTTGTGGCAGAGTTAAAATCATATTCCATAGCAAGGTCGTAGGCTTTCTGTGCCGTTAAACTTCCTACGCTAGTGAAATATTCATTAAATTTATCAGCAAGATTGGTTGGATTGTCATTGATGTTTGGTAAGATCTTACTTTTCCTGGGCAAGCAGCGATTGATGATTTTCCAAATCGCGTTTGTATTTCCTTTGCTGCCAATAATTTCGGACTGAACATGAGCTTTTTCAGCAAGCCGAAGTTCTCTTTTAACTTCCTGTCTAAAAAATTTGAATGCATTCCAGCAGAAGCGGTCGTTGGTTTTGATGGCTTTTTTATGCCACTTATCACGAGTTTTCATTAGCTGACGGATTTCAGGAGTGACATAAGGATTTGGTTTTGACTTGATTTTAATCCTTCTTATTGGTGCATGAGCTTCCAAAATGTCGGCAAACAGGATATTAAACGTATCCACTTGGTCTTCAAAATCATCAAAGACAGACATGACATGAAATGGAACTAGTGCTAAGTCCTTACAAAACTGTTCTGCATCATAATTGGCGAAGCTCCTTGTAGTAACATAAGAAGGCTTGACTCTGGGTGTCCTTAGTGTTAATATCACATAAACCAGATTATGATCACTGATAGAGCAGGTAAGTACGTCGCTAGAACTGACGATGGAATTGTCTGTAATCATGATCACATCAATGAGAGACGAGGATGCATCCGTAATTCTTGTTGGTTTTGTAACCAGCTGTGTCAAAGTAAAGGTAGTAATAAAATCTAGAAGTTGGTTTGCCTCAGGGCAGGAGTGCAGAAGATTGCAGTTGAGGTCGCCAAGTATGACAATAGCGAAGTTCATTAGCATAGAATCCACCAAACTTCTAGCTAGATAGTCAAAGCTGGTTATAGCTGATACATTTGGTGGACGGTAAACATTACAAACCAAAAGAGATTTATGAGCTACTGTACTTACAACTAGATAATTCTAAATCTTGAATCAAGTTGCGAGAGATGATACGAGTACAAATTATGGCTACATATAGAGGTTTTTCTCTGGGTACTCCGGTTTCCCTCTCTTCTCGAACACCAATTAACGATTTTAGATGAGTTGATAAGATTGATTTGATATCTGTTCAGTGTCGACTGTGTCCCCAATTACTACCCCAGCGCTAAACACAGTTGACGCTTAAAGTTCATTACAAAGGCGGAGCCACACCTTCTCGCGTCAGTATCGCTCAGTGAAATAAAGTTATGAACTGTAAATACACAATTCTTAAGTGCAAAATTTTACATTTGGTATTCAGCGACTTCTTTACATGACTCGCGCAAAGATGCTCATCTACAAAGTCCTCTCCGTATTACGACTTTTTAGAGAAACTGAGCATCGTCTTTACGTGAAACGGCAGATACAGTAGATTGCTGTTGGTCTTAAAAGGAAGAAAATTCACTTATTCTAAATCCTCTCTCCCTTTCGAGAAGGCGCAGTGGTGAGAGCACTCGCCTCTCAAAAAAAAAAAAACAAAAGCAAAAAAAAAAAACAAAAAAAAAACAAAAAAAAAAAAACAAAGCTATAACTACCAACAAATAAGCTAAAATCAAACCAGTGCCTGACTTTTAGCGTTCGCTATAAAGAAGATGTCAAATCTCTTTTTCTGATTTACTTTTCGTAATACGTTTACTGGTTCGAGGTGAGCAGATAGCCCACCAGAAACCACAAAGTCAGACAGATGATCCAGTATATCCTGGAGCTTTCCCATAGAAATTAATTATTGACATAACTGAATCATTTTCCAACTGACAGCGTGTCAGCACTAAAATCAGTAGTAATCAACAAGGAAAAAAAGTTGCCGTTTCTCGTTAAACTATGTATGCTGCAGTGATCTATTGAACGCGTTGTAGGCTTGCTCCAAGTCAAACAGCATTTGTCGCACTTGTTCATCCGTCAGTTCATCGCTGGCTTTCATACTGCTCAGTGTCTCGTACCTAAAATTCAGAGAAAACAGAGTTGTAATCTGTTTTTGTTGACACGACTTGTGAGTTTCTTGGTTTTCTGTTCTGGTCCGATTGGTTTTTCTCCGGGTACTCTGGCTTTCCCCTCTCATAAAGCAACATTATACTACCATGTTAAGTTGCTGTTGCTGCTGCTGCTACGCTGATGGGTATCCACCGAAAAACACGAAGGAAACTGTCTCCAATTTTTTATTTGATTTTGGCGCTGAGTCGAGCACACATGGAATAATGAACACAATGACATACAACTTATTCCAAAAAATGGCCACAAGGGCAAATTTGCATGGAAACAAAAGAATACTAAAATGGCGGCCATTTTGGAATAAGGTGTATGACACTACCCAGACATTATCACCAAAGAACGTACTTCTTGTTTTCATATTTTATTAAAATAAATGAACTGGTTCTTACCAATGGTTGACTTTAAGTTTTCCCTCAAAATCTTCGGGGAGGTTACTGAGGCTATTCATTGTATCCATCAGGTCTCTTAAATCTGGATGTATCTAACAAGGCACCAGTAATATTATTGAAAACAAATCTCAATTTATTTGGGATGCTACCAAAGAGCAAGTTGGTCCTTTCACAAGGGCACCCAACGTCAATTTTCGAAAAAGATCTGTTCGGAAGACGATTTGAGATCTAGAATTTTCGG
>OX421449.1:25844682-25847182 GCA_949126865.1 Montipora capitata | reverse complement strand
GTATTGGTATCCACAACAAATTTGGTAAAACCAAAAGCTGCTTTAAAGTTTGACGGTATTATCTGGAATACAAGTTTTACTTACTCGAGCTGTTTACTTATTTGGCTGTATTGTACAAGTGTTGTTATGAATGGCTAATGATGTTGAGGAGAATCCTGGACCCACTTTGTTTGGTGTAGTTGATCCAGCTAAAACAATCTGTGCAGAGTTTAGTCAAGCTAATGCAAGAAAATTTGGACAGTATGCTGGTAAACAATGTGTGGCTGTATGTCTCCTTAACTATCTAGCCGACTTTATCACTGGTAGAAAACAAAGAGTGTCCCTCCACGGCTATTTTTCTCCTTGGACGATAGCCACTTCTGGTGTTCCCCAAGGTAGCGTACTTGGGCCAGTCCTGTTCCTTGCTTATATTAACGACACGACATTACAACCGGCGTCAGGTCAAGCATGCGCCTATTTGTGGATGACTTCAGGGTTTACAGGATTATCTATTATGAAAACGATGAGAGACAACTTCAATTCGAAAAATGAAAATTGGCAGCTTCGTTTTCACCCTGATAAATGAGAGGTTCTACGTATAACCCATGCGAAAGATCATACTAGCTATCCCTATGAGCTCGCTGGTTGCACGCTACAACCTGTTACAGAAACGGTTGATTTGGGGGTCTCACTGACTTTCACTCTATCCTGGAATACCCAAACGCAAAAAGTCTTTTCTCGTCTGTACAAGGCCCTGGTTATACCTATCCTGGAATATGCTGTTCCTCTCTGGTCACCCTATTTACAGAAGAACATTGATGCTTTTGAACGAGTCCAATGGAGGGCCTCAAAGTACACTCTCCCGATTTCATATAGGGACTCTTCGTGTGAAGAAAGACTGGCAATGCTTGGGTGGTCCAGTCTCCAATCAAGGAGGTCTTATTTATCTTTGTTAGAGTGCTATAAGACTATCCATGGTCTTAATGGCCTTAACTGTAACAATTATTTTAAATTTAATTCTTATGGTAAAACAAGGTCAAACCATTCATTTAAATTTAGACAGCCACTAGCTAGAGTAAACTGTTTTTTCCATTCCTTCTTTGTTAAAATTAGTAAACAGTGGAATACTTCTCCTAAAGAGATAGTGGATGAACGGGATTTTAGCATTTTTCGAAGCAAACTTAGAAGTTTTGTAAAATTTTGTAAATTTCTAGCCAATTCTTGATACCGGTAATTCTTTGATTTTAAATTGTATTACATAACTTCCTATTATTTTACATAGGGAGTGCCCTTGATAGGGATAAACTCTGATGAATCTTTTACATAATAAAACATGATTTGATTTGAGTGATTTTATTTGATTTGGGACCTGCTTCACCTCAGGAAGGGGGGGGGAGGGGAAGAGAAAGGAAAAACTGAGATAATTTAATACAGTGAATATAATATTGAACGTGGTTCGTTTAACATTTCAGCATTGTGGGGGACACATGTATAATACAGACTGTACACCTACTTTAAATTTTACAAAGATAAGAAAAGTCATGTGTAACCATTTAACATTAACTTCTTACCCAGGCTCTTTCCCCTGCTGCTTAGTGGCCAAGGGGATAGTTACGATACAAGGTATGCTGCCTAATAGATATGTACGTAACTTAGACGCATGTGCACAAATGCGTGCCTATTTTTTTACTCTCTCTCTTTTGTAATGGTTGACTCACAATCAGGCAAAATACATAAATAGGCCTATGGCCCCGACTTTCAAAGGTTATGGAGTGGGCTGGATGATAGGGAATAAAATAGAAATGATAAGTGCAATTCATGGTAGCAGTACAGTATTTTTACATTTCGTTTGATTTAGTATTCCTCAGTAATATAAAAGTATGTAACCTTGGCTACTGTACCTGTCACAGTCCCACTCTTAAAAAACATTGTTACTGTAAAACACAACTCAAGAACTGTGTTAAAAACTGTGTTAACAACTGTTAACCTGGTACACTGAACTTTAATTTCAGTAAGATTGACTTATTTCGGTGCCACCTAGTTTTGGAGCTTTCTTTGGAGGCATTATAATGAAAATGCAAAATAATGAATTTTTATTCATTCCGGTGAAAACGATGAAAACAGAACTGAAGCACATGTTATGGCTAGACAGAAGCTTGTTTGCAAGCTGAAAGCGAGGAGAGGTCTGGGGACAGAAATTAACCAACACGAAAGAAGGAAAGACTTAGGTCAATATTTCTTGTTCTTATTTGACATAATTATTACAAAATTAATACACAAATTAAAATGCTTATCACCCATTGTACACAACTGTACATGTAGGAAGCATGCTGGGCCCGGCTAGCAGTTTTTGAATGCGACATTTTTCTAAATTTATGCGTGATTTGCGCATGTTGCAAGGCCTTCCCAATCCCTGGCAACGTGTGTTATCAATGATAACTCTGTTTCCAAGCCTCTTGTATAATAAAAATATGTTTTGAAAGTAACTTTTTTATGAAAACAGATTTGATGGCAAAAAATG
>OX421449.1:25829682-25834682 GCA_949126865.1 Montipora capitata | reverse complement strand
ATACCTGGAAATATCTCAATCTCCCAGCTACAGAAAATGACCTTAAGCGTAACTGCGCATATTCTTTGCAAACACCTAACTCCTTGAAAATTTTAAAGAGAACCGCTAAATCTCATGTTGCCAATGCATAGAAACCTCCTTTGCAGTGCCCTTTTTACTCTTAGACCCCGGAGGGGACTCGGTCACTGGGCACTTAAAAACACTAAAAAAGGATGAAATTCATGATAATAATAATCCAAGATCGCAAATGTGATGATACACATCTGTTTATAAAATTACATTCATTGGAAACTCGGAAAAAGTCGGAGTTCCAAAAGGGATCTGAACCCATGACAGTAGCATACCTGGCTTCTATATCTCTTAGCCAATCAGAATGCTGGATTAGGTACCACGTGACACGAATGGACAGAGCACAATCCATCTCGTTAAGCGTCCGCTATGTTGTTTTAGCGGAAGTTGTCCATGCTAATGAGCAGCAGGAGTCCATAAATGGGCATAGCACCGGAAGTGCACTGCAAATGTCACCCTTAAAAAACCCTATGGTTACAAACCCTATTGTTACACCTGTCCCAAAGTTATTTTAGTCTTCACTTGCTATAGCAATTGAGAGAACTCATGATTGACTATCTACGTAAGCTATTTGAGAAAAGGAGGGGTTAACAGAACGTGCAACTAGCAAAAAGCGTCTTTGTCACTATGTACGTGGACGCAAACACTTCCTGATTAGCTACCCGGCGGCGAAGAGAACGCTCTCTTTCCTGTGCCCATCGACGTTCCAAGGCTTCGCTCTGGCGCTGCAAACGAGCACGTTCGGCGTTTACGCGTTATTATTCCTCCACCTGCCTGGTGGCCTGGAGTTGTTCTTGGACACCCTTGAACCAAGCGATTGTGTCCTCATGAGTAGACTGGTACCCAAAAGAGTACGAGACGGCCGTGTTGGGAATCACGGCCCATTTGTTGAAGACCAGCTTGTAGCGTTTGATTTGGGTAACCGTTTCCAGCTGGTGGTCTTTGTTCCGCGTGATAAAATGTGGGTTGAACTCAGGTATCTGCCGTGGCCCATCGAGCGGGTCCCGTAATTCTTGTAGCACGCTCTGCTTGAGAATGTCATAGTTGAGCTGTCGTCGGCCACGTATTTTAATTTGCAGAAAACATTTCATTGTGGGTGCGATACCCATAGTTTTCTTGGCCCCCTGACACAAAGCTTCTGGACATGTCCCCGAGAAAATTACCCAGCCGAATCTCAGGTCTCCCTGGCCACCACTTGTAAATGATAGAATCCGTACCAAAGTAGAGTGCATTGTTCCCCACCATCTCCAGATAGCTGTACAGTTTCAGGCAAGCCCAATAGGAGATAAAGGCGGCAAAAAAATGTTTGTACGGTCGCTCTTGGGTGCTGTTTTACAGGTGTAATTGCAGGTGACGTCTACCATTTCCTCGTTGACAATGCGTATGGCATGAATGACCAACACTATGTCCCACAGCAACTGCCACTGGCCGGATTGGTGACCTGCTCCACCTTACCCATGTTGAGCTGCTCACCAAACTTGCCCCAGAACAAATTCAGCACGAGTTTGGCAGTTGCTTTGCGCCCCGGTCGGGTTCTTTTCGATCTGAGTCGGTTCCAACGTTATCTCCTTGCGCGCAATTGCAAGATAATCGGCCACGTACTGGTTCCAGGTGGCCTGGCAGTTGGAATGGTAGGTAACGCGCATGCCCAGCTGGCCATCCACTGGCCTCCGTCTTGATTTTCAGCCAGGTGTTCACATACTTGGCAAAGAGACCCGCCTGGGAGCGTGGAAAATGCCACACCTAATGGATCTTTAGAGAGGCAGTGTGGCCCAGTGGTGAGGACGCTTGCCTTGAGATCCGGATATACCGGGTTCAAGACCCGTTCTGACCACTCGTTGAATTTGTTCCTGGTAGTCCCTGGTTCAACTTCCTAGCTGCACTTGTAAATAGCCAACTGGTTTTCCTCCGGCCAGCTGGGATTCTTAACAGTTCTTGTTGTTCTGTTTCGTCGTTTCGTTGTGTTTCATTGGCCCTGAAAAGCCCCCATGGGGAGCGGTCAATTAAATATGTATTATATTGTATTGTATTATGTATCTTAGTAATTTCGTAGCCAGTGGCAACAGTTTCCTCCAGCTCAGAGGTAAACCAATTTCCGGTCACCATACGTTGCTCAGGGTTGTGAGAACAACGCCAGGTGCGGTCCAGCATAGTAATAATAATAATAATAATAATAATAATAATAATAATAATAATAATAATATGTAGATATGTTGACGACACCTTTGCTTTGTTTAATACCAAGCAGGATGCTTTATCTTTCTTTAGTTATATCAACAGCCAGCATCCTAACATCAAGTTTACTATGGAGAAGGAAGAAAACCACAAGCTTCCCTTCTTAGATGTGCTTTTAGATAACCATAGTAATCAGGGCATTATTACCTCGGTTTTCCACAAGAAGACCTACACCGGTCTTCTCACTAATTATTACAGCTTTATACCTTTCAGTTACAAATTAGCTGACTAGTCAGTGACTAGTACGCACTCTGGTTGACCGAGTATTTAAAATTAATAATACTTGGACTGGTTTTCACTTGGACATAAGCAACCTTACCAAAACATTAAGGAAGAATTTGTTTCCTTCTAGCGTTATCGAGAATGTTGTTAGAAAATTTCTCAACAATTACTTTACCTCCGATTCCTCTCAGAGTGTTGCTCGGAAGGACAATTGTTTGTATTTTAAATTACCGTACATCGGTCCCTTTTCCATCATAACAAAACGCAGAATTAAGAAATTAGTCAACACATTTTGCAGCGACCTGGAAATTAAGTTGGTGTTCACCCCGTTTAAAATTAGGAGTTAGTTTGGGGCGAAGGATCCTATCCCTGCGGGTTTACGTTCGCGAGTCATTTACAAGTTTTCATGTGCAGGCTGTAATGCCTGTTATATTGGTGAAACCAATAGACACTTCGCCACTCGCATCCGTGAACATCTCGCCTCCGACAAACATTCCCACATATTTAAGCACTTGAGAGGTTCTGAAAATTGTCGCTCCCGGTGTTCAGAACACTGTTTTAAAATCCTCGACTCTGCTTCCACACGTTTCCAATTGAAAATCAAAGAAGCCATGCATATCCTTTGGGAGCAGCCATCTTTAAATTCCCAAGTCAAACATCTTAATTTATCCCTTTCATACTAATTAGTTTCTTTTCTTAGCTTAAACAGTTTGGTTTTTTCTGTTTTGTTTCGTGGTTGGGTGTTTTTATTCTGTTCTCGCCTTCATCCTTAATTATTCATGTTATATCTCACTTTGTTACACTATTTATTGCTCAACTTTAGTTTATTTCTCATTTGTCAACTGATGATGGATGATGTTTCATCCGAAACATGTATTGATTAAATATGAATTTTAAAAACATCGTATGGATCATCAAAGCAATAATAATAATAATAATAATAATAATAATAATAATAATAATAATAATAATAATAATAATAATAATAATAAGTAGGCATTTATATAGTGCCTTTATCCAATTTCAAAAGGCGCTTAACAACAATAAAAATCAATATTACAAAAACAATAAAAGCTAAGAAATGCTATCAATAATAACTATACTTGAACAAAGTCTTAAGCTTAGATTTAAACATATTCACATTAGGGCTTAACTTTATATCTAGTGGCAAATTATTCCATAATTTAGGAGCTACAACGGAAAAAGCTCTACCACCATAACTCTTGAGATTGTATGGAGAAACGTTTAAAAGATAATTATCAGATGATCGAAGCCTGCGCAAAGAAATGTAACGCTCAAGCATATCACATAAATATGGGGGGCTAAACCGTTGAGAGCTTTATAAGTTAGGAGCAATATCTTGTAAACTATACGCTGCTCAATTGGTAGCCAATGAAGCTGACATAACACTGACGTAACTGGGTCGTATTTACGACCACCAACAACCAACCGAGCAGCACAATTTTGAACCATCTGCAACCTCTTAATTAGGTAGCAGGGAAGACCAATCAGTAGTGAATTACAGTGGTCCAACTTACAAGTAACAAACGCGTGAATTAGAGTCTTAATATTCGCTTGCGACAAATATCGCTTTGATTTGCGCTAGTGCAGTAGAACTTCCGTTTGGGCGCCAAAATGAAGTCGCAAAGGACCTGGCGACGAATTATTCTATTTATATAAAAAAACGTAACGTATTTAAATATTCGCCTTGCATGCAATCAACCGATCGACACACCCACAATGTAAAGAGCCGTCTTATGAAGTATGGATTGCCAAACAGAATTGTAAGTGGAATTTCGCTGCGAATATTTCAGTCTTTAAAGTGTAATTTCATATTTAAAACGCAAATCTTTTATTTGCCTTGCAGTTTGACTGTTGCCGATGACATTTCCCGTTGGCAACGAGTACAGAAATAAAACGCCGGGTTATCTATACATCGACTGTAGCCTTCAAATTTAAGTAACGCTTCGCTACGTAAGCGCGAATCAGTCAAAAATTCTGTTCATCGAAGGTTACATTATCAACTGCAAGATCCCGAAGGACAGCGTCGTGGCAAAACGACCGGTTTCCAAGAACAACTGAGAGCGAAACAAGCGACCGGCCGATCTTGGAATCATTACTGTCATTTAAATTCACGAAAGAAACGCATCATTTTCCAAAACAACCGACTGCCATAAAGTGAGCGACTGACCGTTCTAGAAAATACTTCAATTTACACCTTCATTTCGCAATGCCGCCGAAAGTTGATGTAAAAACCCTCACAGGAAAAATGAACAATGCCGCTGGAATTCTTAATGAGTTAATGGAAGAATTTGAAGCGATCTTTGCAGTAAAACCGGGACTCGAAAGACTCGAAGCAGTGTTCAATTTAGTGGAATCGAAGTACGTACAGATCTGTTAAAAAGCAGCAAGAGGCAATCTTAGACAAGTTAATTGAAGAAGGCGCTTCATCAGAAGATGAATTGGTGTTAACG
>OX421449.1:25817182-25822182 GCA_949126865.1 Montipora capitata | reverse complement strand
TGGCACCGAGGAAAATAACAGCTCATCGGCAACGATCTGTGCTGTTTTGAAGATCAGAGCCGTACCTGGTTGGAAGACTTGCAAATACATCCTCTCCTTTAAAGAGTGCTTCTATGCTATAAAGCCAATGTATCTTAAAAGTATCGGAGACGCTCTTCGATGCACGTTTGAAATTTACCTCATTGACCACCATTTTGAGAATTTAGCTCCAAACGAAATATGAGCCACGCAAATTTTGGTCAGCGTAGATTACTTAATAATGTATGCAAAAATTATTCCGGAACACGATTACTAACGGTAAATCACAGACCGTTCCTCTCCGATTTTTTTTTGAGGGGAGGGGCGGTCTGTACACAGGCTAGAACCTCAGCGAGCGAATGGAAAAGGAAAAAAGCCATTCCAGAGTCAACTGTCAATAGCCAGCCAATAGGAATCACGCTAAAATTAGAAGCCATAAAAAAGACTTTGTCAGTTCAAGGTCAAAAAATAGTTTTATAGATGTGCTTTATTCCACTTTATCTCTGAACACGAATCGGCAAAATACGGCAATGCAACCAAAAAAGGACGAACTTCAAACAAGATCCGCTCCAACATTTAAATAACGTTTAGGTGCTTCACACAAATTTTTGCTTTACACAAGCTACTGAAACGTCCCCCTAATTTTACGAGAACTCATTGCGATTACGGGTTTATAACATAACGGCAAAATTTTTTTTGTCACTGTCGATAACCAGACAACGACAACCAGTTGTTTATTGAGCAAACGGATTAAAAAGCCCTTGTTCGCTCGCATTTTAGTGCAAAACAAACAAACATATCAACGTTTTCTTTATGTCCAAAAGAGTACAGATAATTGTTATTTAGTTCTAGTTGACAATAAAAATTCAGTAGTACTATACGCTCATATAACTCGGTTTTGAAAGGAGCGTTCTGATTGGTTAATTTAAAAAGTTAATGAAATGCATCGCAATCTGATTGGCTAATGAAAATTGGGTCCACCATTATCACGTGCACAGTTAGGTGGATAGTCCTACTTGATGAAAAAGACCAATAGGATGAGGGTATGACGTCATGGAACCCAAGATGGCGGACGAGTCGGGACGGGTGATCCTTCCGGTAGTCCCCCAGAGATTGGTTTTGTCGGGTCATCCCTTGGGACGGGACAGGTCATCCCTGGCAATAGAATGGGTTTACGAATTCAAACGGTTTAATGAATGAAACGAGAAAAAAGCTTATGTTACATGCTGGAACGTGCGAGGGGCCTAGTGCCGAGCCTTGTCCCTAAAGCAAAGTGTTTGAGTTCTGTTAAGTGATGTAGGAGGTCCAGATCCTCAGGTGTCAAGCGTTTGTAGCCGTACGGGTAGGTCTTGGCAGTGTTAGGATCCAGGACGCGCTTCGAATAGACGAGTCGGTAATCTTTGTGGGTTGGTTGCGTTTCTAGCGTGTAGCTCTTGGAGTTTCTGTGTATGGCGTGAGACTGCGTGACACGTGTGGTGCGGGGCTGGTCTAGAGGATGATGCAATTCGTCGAGCGTGTTCTGGCGTAAGATGTCGTAATTCAGCTGAGCACTCCCTTCCACATTGAATGAGAATCCTCGTACCTTGCACACGGTCTTACCGCTGACCGTCTGGTAGCCGTAGTTCTTGGGACCGCCCGAGCAGAATTGAACGATGTGGTTCTCAACATCGAGTTCGTCTTTGAAGTCGCCTAGAGAGGCGCCTTGCGGGGATACAGTGGTGGATCGTCAGGACGCTGGAGGTAGAACGACTGAGTCTGTGTCAAAGTAGAATGCGCGTTCGAGGTGATCTAGAGCTTAATAGAGTCGTAGCCTGGCATGACACGTAGTGAAAGCTGCAACGAAGATGTTAAGATTGGGCGAGGGAACGATATCGCGGGACTGCAGTTTGTAATGAACTTCGACGCGGTCCTCCGTGAGTGCAATGACGGAACGCACATCGTGTTTGTCACTGTCCAAGAACGTTACGAATGGTTGAGGCTCCGTGAATTCTTGAACCTGGGTTTTGTTGATAACTTGGCCGAACTTCCCCCACATTGAATTCAGCATCATCCTGGCCAGGGCACGTAGCCCAGGAGTCTTTGCGATCTTGGACGCGTCTAGTCGGATGCCTTCCCGGGCATGGTAAGCATCGAGGTGAGCTTGTTTCTGGGCTTCGGTGACGCACCCTTCGGGCCATCCGCTGGCTTCGTCTTTGATCCTTAGCCATATGTCCACGTAGGACCGGAAAAATCCCGTACGTTTTTCTGCAAAATGCCATACTTCGTAGATGTGCATGATGGTGTACTCTTTTTGTACGGCCGCTTCCAGTTCCGAGGTACACCAAGTCCCTGTTAGGGCACATTGATCGTCCGTGTGATGACAGGCGGACCCTTGTCCAGCGAGGGTTTAGAAAAACCAGGTCAGATACCTGCTTGATTGTACGTTTCAACTGCCCAATAGAGTCCGAATTTCTTAAGTATTGGGGCAAATTGATCCACAAACAGGCCCCGCTATAAGAGAAACTTCGTTTCAAATAATTAGAATTTGGTTTGGGCAGAGTAAGTTTACCTTCTGAGTTTCTCAAGTTATATTCAGCATGTCGCTGACTGAAAAGGCGTTGAAGGTATTCCGGAGCAAGATCATGAATTGTTTATACATAATTAGTGCTTTCTGTTTTTTACCTCGAAGAGACAGCTTCTCTCACTTAAGGACGTTCGTGCTAATTGTTTGTGCTCAACTTTTACTGCGCAGGTAACGCTACTGTAATATGTCACGCATTACTTCAAGCATTAGCTAAGATCTTTCTGTGGCGACAAAAACGGCGGGGTAAAATTTCCAAGCCGGCCATAGAATGGCACATTTATTTCCAATTCATCGTGAAACGTTAAAGAGAAAGGACCGGGAGGCTGGAAAAGGTCGCTAATCGAGTAGTGGCTGAAAGTTTTGAAACTCGAGGAAGGTTAGTTTTAGTCAGCGACGTGGCGTAAATTTAATGGGGTTGGGTTTTTTTTAGATGATTTTATTGCGCTACGAACTTCTTAGTTCAAAAAGTTATCTTTTTTAAAATTTTTCTTTCCTTGTGTCGTGAGTTCTGGAAGTAGTTACAACGTGTAGCGCTAGCGAAAACGGTCTTTGAGGATCAACTCTACAGTAACTGTTTACGACATCCCCAGCGGCATGCAATTATCTAAAAACCCACTCCTATTTGTATGCACAGAAACCTTCACTCTAACGTATTATTTTTATGATTTTCGACGGATAAGTAGATGAGGCTACATCTCGTTATGATGACCTATGTATCGAAATTAGGGCATTTTTCCTTGCCTTTTTCTCCGAAAAAAAGCTGGTGACCCTCCCAATTTGTTTTTCATTTTTGGAATAAGTAATTTGTGACCTAACTTCAGGCGAGAAATGAAACAAATTTCAATGTGGGAAGATTTTCGCTGCGCGATTTCGTAATTTTTGCAGCTTATCACTTGACTGGCCACTTAAGCAGTCCCAGACAGGACTGCAGTAATCAAAATGCGGTAATATTAAAGCGTTATAAATTTGAAGCGCAGTATTAACTGAGATAAAGTGCCGTATTCGTTTTAAGGCTCCTATAGCTGAGGAAACTTTTTTGCATATTTCGTGTACATGATTTGACCAAGAAAGCCGATCATCAATGGTAAGACCCAGGGCTTTAGTGTGATCTACTTTCCTGATCATTTCGTCATCAATTTGTATATCAACCTCGTCACATTGAGTGTTTAAATCTCTGCCTAGACCCAACTATCATTAACTCGGTCTTAGTCATATTTAAACTCAACGTGTTGGCTCTCAACCAACAGTTAAGATTACTGAGTTCAGGAGTTATCGCTAGTTTAAGGTCTGTTAAAGTTTTTGCAGTTAGGGTTATATTGGTATCGTCAGCGAACATTCTCGGGGAAGCCTCCCGGAGGCAGTTAGGCAGATCGTTAATATACATTAAAAATAGCAAGGGACCTAATATGCTGCCTTGCGGAACCCCACAAGAAATAGTGCTAGGAGTTGACAGTCTTCCACTTACATTACATCTTTGGGTCCGATTGCTCAGGTACGATTGAAACCAAGTGATAGTTGCCTGGTCAGCCCCAAAGTATGCCATCTTCCGTAAAATGATTTCATGGTCTATAGTGTCGAATGCCTTTTTAAGGTCAATGAAAATGACGCCATTCAGGAAGCCATTGTCGATGTCAACAGACCAGCTATTTGTCGCCTCAAGCAAAGCTGTAAGGGTCTGTATAAGGAAAGGAACCCTAAATGGCAACTTGATAGCAGTTTATTATCATTTAGGTAATGATAAAATTGGTCATAGACAAGTTTTTCAAGCACTTTTGAGACTAATCCTGGATTAAGTTAATCGGCTACACCAAATCAGCCAAACTGGTTACTCCCAGAACATTTCCGTCCTCAAAGTATATCTCCCCCACTCAACAACTGCAGTTGATTCTCTGGACTGGACTAAAACAGGCTGGTCCAAACATTTCTGTTATTGCGTGAAAGAGACGACACCGGCTCATATAAACTCAACGTTTAATGTCTTCAACAATTTCAACTCGTGCTACTCTCGCTCTACATCCCATAATACTTTAGACTCGGGTCCAATCTCCTAACAATTTCAAAACAAAACAAAAAGAAGTTCCACCATATTTCAACTGGCATTCCAAATGAATGGCGCTTAGGATGCACTGAATACCAGTTGACCCTCGCAATGAAAAATACCTATCGTCTGTCTTGCAAATGAGACTGTAATGATTTAACCTTCACGCCGTGGAGAAAAAAAATGAACGAATCTTTCCTGGTCGGACATCATCACATCCTATTCCGTCGATTCATTTCACGGGGTGGGCGGCATCTACTGACTACAGTAGTGTATGAAACGTCTCAAAAATTATTTGTTGTTACATGTAACACGTTGTGAGACTTAGCAAGCCGCTGACAATCAGTACCGTAGGTTTGAAAAATTTCCACCAATTATATT
>OX421449.1:25809682-25812182 GCA_949126865.1 Montipora capitata | reverse complement strand
TTTTCGAATGGAACAGGAATATTTTCAGGAGCTTGTGGCAGCCGTTGGTCCGAAAATTCAGAACGCAGACACAATGATGCTAACAAGCATCAAACCAGACGAACAAGTTGCTGTTGCCCTCAGATTTCTAGCAACAAGAGAATCCTTTCAGTCTCTACAATACCAGTTTCGCATCAGCAGAACTGCTATCTCGGAGATTGTAATAGAAACTTGTTACGAGATAATCAACTCACTTGGAAGAAAATACCTCAAGACGCCAAGTAGTGAAGAAGAATGGCTGCAAGTATCTGAAATGTTCGAAAGCCGGTGGAACTTTCCTAATGGATTAGGAGCCATAGATGGCAAAAGGATTGTAATCCAGCAGCCGCCAAATTCAGGATCACATTATTTTGATTATGAAGGGAATAATAGTTTGATTCTCTTAACACTTGTTGGTCCTACGTATGAAATTCACTGGGCAGATGTGGGGTGCAATGGTAGAGCTTCAGATGGTACAATTTGGAATAAGTCTGACTTGAAAAACCACCTCAGCTCGGCTGAAAATGGCCTACATGTCCCTCCTCCTGCTCCTCTCCCTGGTAGAGAATTGGTTGTACTGTACGTTATAACAGGTGACGATGCCTTCGGTTTAAAAACATTTCTGATGAAGCCATATCCCCTCTCAGGACTATCCAATGAGAGGAGGATTTACAATTATAGACTATCGAGGATGAGACGTGTTTCAGAAAATGCATTTCGTATCCTGGCCAACAAATGGAGAATTTTCCTTTCACCAGTTGCCCTTGAACCAGAAAAAGTCCAGATGATTACCCTACCTGCCCCCACTCTGCACAATTTTTTGCTGTCCAAGAAAACAAGTAACTGTGGTAACATTGATGACCTGAGTATGGGAGATGTAGAAGTAACCTCTAGCTTGTTACGAAAAATAGCATTGCGTGACTAGCGTTACTGTCTAGAAGCTTCGCGAGAGTTCGTAGTTTGTTTATTTTTAGGTTCATGCGTAAGCGTTTCTAAATCGGTGTGTTTTGTAATCTTTCTATAATTAGAGTGATTACTATTTTACAAAGTTCTAGAAGTTTATTGTCAGAGTATATAAGTAGACGAGTCCGAGCGGAGTGTTTTTCTAACTAGTTTTTCACAAGCGAAGAGAGTTGGCGTTGGCCGTGTTTAGTCAAGTGTGACAGAAGCTGTGTTTATTCAAGTGGGCGGAGGCCGTGTAAGTTTGTCGAATACGTGTTGTTCAGAGTTTTACTTCGTGGAAACTACGTTCATTTTTGGAATAAATCTTCTTGTTGTTGTTCCGACAACCCTGCGTTCAGTTTAGTTTGCAAACTACCTTTCCTCAAAACATTCGAACTCGTAACATTGGGGGCCTGTCCGGGAGAGGAATTCATTTGTTTGCCGACTACAGAAGCCAGGAAAGGATCACAACTTGGAAAGAAGTAGCTGCGCTGTGGAAAAAGTTGTAGCGAGTGAAAGAGCCGTGGAACTTTAGTGCTGTGAAATGGAGAAATTTATTCAGCTTGGCGAAAAGTTTGGTCTGGAAGGAGAAAAGCTGCTTGAATTTGTGCGTGAACAAGAAAAAAAAGAACGCGAAGAGAAACGTAGAGAGGAAGAACGAGAAGAGAAACGTAGACAATTGGAAGAAGAACGAAGAAGGGAACAGGAAGAAAGAGAAGAAAAAAAGAGGCAATTACAGGAAGAAAAGGAAGAGAGACGTCGATTACTTGAAGAAGATAGAAGAAGAGAAGACGAAGAGAGAGAAACTAGACGACAAGAACGCGAACTAAGGAAATTGGAGATGGAAGCCGAGCTGTTGAAACAGAAAGAGGCTATTGAAGCTGCAAAAAGAGAACATGAGCTGGAGATTGCACGTTTGGCTGTGGAGAATGCGGACGGACGTCCTGAAGTGAGAGAGGATAGGGCTAAGGCACCTAAACTCCCCTCGTTTGTTGACGGTAAAGACGATTTGGACGCGTATTTGCAGAGGTTCGAGAGATTTGCCGAGACAGCTAAGTGGAAAAAAGATGGATGGGCATCGAAGCTCAGTGCTCTGTTGTCTGGACGGGCACTAGAAGTGTATTCACGTCTATCGGAGGACGCAGCTAAGGATTATGACACGGTAAAGATTGCGTTAATGAAGAGATATGACCTTACCGAAGACGGTTATCGTCGAAAATTTAGAGCATCCAAACCAGAAGTTGACGAAAGTCCGGAGCAGTTTATTGTGCGACTGGACAGATACCTGTTACGGTGGCTAGAGCTTTCGGATACTGCGCGAACCTTTGATGGTCTTAAGGACTTGATCGTGAAAGAACAATTTATTGACTCTTGCCCTAAGGATTTGGCAATTCACCTGCGAGAAAGGGCACCTGAGACTCTAGCAAAGATTGCGAAGATCGCTGACCAGTACTTGGAGGCTCATGGTAAACATTTGTTCAGCTCAGCGGGCAGAAAGCCAACAGTACAGCCTGAGAGGGACGAAGCTAAGAACATGCAG
>OX421449.1:25777182-25804682 GCA_949126865.1 Montipora capitata | reverse complement strand
TTCATAGAATGTTATTAGGTGTTTGGCAGGCTGCAGTGAAATAACTTTCTGAATCAAAGAAATTATCTCAGTAACACTGCTGAAAGTTGCAGCTGACAAGTAACAAGGTATTTGAGCTTCTTAGGGACTGGTTATTATTTATGTAGATGGTGGGATAATTTTTTCGAAAAGAAACTTTTGTTTAGCCCCCTCCCATTCTTAAAACTTTGCAGGTGCCAAATCAAAGCAACAACACACTCCTATTGTCATTTCAAAAACTCCTCAATATTTTAAAAGGCTACTAGCCTATCGAAGGGTCTGTAACATTGACAGCATGCTCACTAGTATGGCATATCGTGTTGAGTTATAAATACCACAAACCCTCTATTAAGCCGCCCAGGGTGCTTGATAAGGGATTTACAGTACATGTTTTACTGCTTGGTTCAGGAACTTTTCAACTGGGAAACATTTTGCAAGTTTTGATGTTGCAGCCATATTCAAATAGTGAAAAAGGCCATTCTAAATGTTGAAGAAACAACAGAAACTACACTATAATGTAACTGTGTAATAAATGTATGATCCATCCTTTCCAGCTGCACTGATAAAATATTTCAATTCTTACAAAGCACTGAGAAGACCCTGGAAAACCTAGATAATGATCCTCCCTTTACTTATACTTAACTAAATTCCCTCCAACCCTTTTGCTAACCTAAAATAGCCTTGACCCCCTTCTTTTTACCCCATCCATCTTCTACATGTATAATGACTGGTCCCTTAGCTCTCAAGCTACTTAAGAGCACCATTTTGGTTATCATGTCTTACAATTATGCATGTAGAAAGTAAATCTGAGTTCTACTCAGGTAACCACGGTACAGACATCCTAACTTCATGTATAATATCCTTACACACTGTTAAATTTGTAAATAATTTATTCCATGTGGTAAACTGTGAAAACTGACATGGCATAAGCAGATTTGTATACATGTATGTAAATGGTATAATGTAGAAAATATGGACATGTCTCATAGACGCTCATGCAGGCTGCCAAAAAATGAGGCTGATTTGAAAAATCCATTTGTATGTTTACATTTTGTAAGAAAAAATGGCCATAAGTAAAAATGTGACCAATTGACTACTGTAATTTTGATGGAATTTCCTTATAGAGAACCTCTGTTAAGCAATCAATGAATTATTAGATATTGTCTTTGAAGGTAAATGTTCTTTCAAAGGTAACTGAAAGTTAAGTCTGAAGTCAGAAGTTTAGTAAGTATAATGGTCAGAGGACTGCGCATGATTAAAACTGGTACTGTTGTGATTATAAAAGGCAGAAAAATGGCCTGGAAAGATTGAGTGCGCTGGGTTATTTTCAATGTATCCGATTTCAACTTCATTTATTCTCTTCCGTGCAATTGCTCTCTGCCTTGCGTTAAATCGGGAGAGTGTTTGTGCCACCATCTTGCCAAAGCTTTCCTCCTCTGTGAGTTCTGCAATTGACGTATTCGGTCTGCATTTCAAGGCCTCAATGGCACTTTGGTAAAAGTCCACTCTTGCAGCTTGGACCTCTTTCTGCGCTTTAGCTTTTTCTCTTTTCATTTTAAATGGTGGCTCACCCTCAGACCCTGAAAAAATACCAAAATAAAGATTATTTTCAGGTATAAC
The DNA here is from genome assembly GCA_949126865.1 of Montipora capitata. Taxonomy (NCBI): domain Eukaryota; kingdom Metazoa; phylum Cnidaria; class Anthozoa; order Scleractinia; family Acroporidae; genus Montipora; species Montipora capitata. Next base: position 25,803,044 of record OX421449.1, on the reverse strand, counting down.
TGTATGAATAACTCGAGAAGGACCTTCACTTTTCACGATTTTACAAGATGTACAGTGCATTTTTTTTTTAGAATCACAGCTACACCCAAAACACCTGCTGTAACTCACGCAGTTGGGCAATTTGCATTGCATTTGAATTAAAATCGGTAAGTTAAAATCTGTTCAAAAATTTATTACATAAGTAATATATGTACCTGACTGCATGATAGACAAGGTTGACGTAGAGTCGTCCACTTCAGCGCAATCTTTAACAAACATGAGAAGTTTGAAGTATTTCCAATCGGAGCTGTACACCTCAGTCGTTCCTGCCCCTGACTTTTTGCTCCCTTTCTCGCGCTTCTCTTCGCGGTCAAACGCGGTTTTCATTGCATGCCAGTGAGCCTTTATCTCTTCTTCCGTGAACCTTTTCAACATATCCTTCAGCTTCTCCATTGGCAAGTTCTTGGCGTTTCAATGCCTGTACTCGGCACTGCAGTGGTTCCAGAGGCAAGGGTTTTCCCTGAAAAACTCAATCAGCGATACGGTTTCGTCTTCGGTCAAGGAATTTGTTTTTCGGCTGCAAACTCTTGATTATTTCCTCTTCAAGAAATTGCATGTGTTCGTAGAACTTCCAGTTGGAGACATAGCCAGCATGCTCTTGTTTCTTCTTGACTTCCCGAGTCATCGATGTCCTCAAGGAATGTATAACTCGCTTAAGTCCTTCGTTGGTTAAACCATGTTTCTCAGCCAGGTCTTTAGCCGCATTGGTCTTGTCAGTTTTCTTTGGCGATTTTTCGTTTTGATTCCACAGCAGGGGTAATGTTTTGTAATCTTTCAGCAGTTCAATTTTTTCGTTATCACTTAACTTCTTTTCATTGTTTACGACTGCCGCCATCTTGAAATCTCCCGCGAGCGAAAGATGAGCTCTGATTGGCCCATTCTGACAAAATTGTGTTGCGAGTTGCAGAGGGGATGTCACACGCAAGCAACTTGTCTCGCAACGTTGCGAAAAGGAGAGGGTTGTTCTACTTTTCTCGCAACTCGCAACGCAACAATTGCAGTTGCAAAATGGGGTGTTACACGTGAATTTTTCTCGCAACTTGCAACGCAACGTTTGTTGCGATGCGAGTTGCAAGAAAAATTGCCTCGTGTAACATTGCCTTTAGTCATCACTGTGACAGTAATCGAACTAGGCTGCACCTATGAATCCACAGCAAATTGAATTAATGGCGGTGTGTTGTGTTTACTACCTAGGAATGTATAATAATTATACAATCCCACGTAGAGACTAATATGTTTAGGCATTTTGGTACAGTACAATTAGCTTGAGGTTACACTGTTCTGTGGCTTTTTGCTTTTTTTGTCATGCAGTTCACACATTCAAAACATTTGGCTATGACATCCTTGTTCACTTTTTTTTTACTTTCATGATAAAAATGATAAAATGTATATGCAGGGTATAGTATTTGCACCAGTGATAGGAAAACATCTCCATATAATTTGTTACCTAATATCTTAAGCTAGTTTGCACCAAGAAAACACTATCATGTGTTAAAAGAGTGTAGCTATCAATTTGTATATAATATAAATAACTGTTTTGGTATTGTTGTCATGGAAATAGGCAAGTACCTGTTGAGTCATTGAAAATAAAACAGTGTGGAAGGTATACATGTATCTCATATTTTATTACTGGGGACATAATCAGGGAGGGAGTCAAGTCCTTCCGCCAACAACATTGAATCATTTGAATTTCATTGTGAAAGTAGCGTCACAGCTACGAACTCAGAGTAAATGAAAACGTAAATACAGCCAAATTTGTAAGCTACGCCACCCAACTCATTTCAATGTGCATGTAAAATACCAGCGAAAAGGAGAAGCCGCAAATGCAGAAAAGGCAGGAAAGTAGACGCATTCGTGTGACAACAGCGCGTTTTCCCTCAAGGCAAACACCTTGTTTTAAAGCGTTAACCAACTAGTGAACGCTGAAGAACAAGCGGTTTTTTGGCGTTCTCCGCGCATTCACTGTTCGGGAAAATGCAAGAAAACTTGCTGAAAACTCTACTGAACGCGTTGTTTTGTAACTGGAAAACACCGGTAAACAATGGAAAACAACCTGTTTACCATGCGTTAACCGCGCTGTGAACACCAGGAAATTGAGAGAAAACTCCGGTAAACTCCAGTTAAGTCACTATTTTGCGACTGGAAAACGCCGGTAAAACAACAGGAAACAATCTGTTTTCAGAGCGTTAACCGCGCGGTGAACACCAGGACAATGAGAGAAAGCTCCAGTAAACACCAGTTAACACGCTGTTTTGTGACTGGAAAACGCTAGTAAAACAACAAAAAACGATCTGTTTTCACAGTGTTAACCAGGCGGTGAACACCTGGAAAACGGCTTGTTTTCCTGTTGTTCACCGTGATGGAAAACTGTCGGATAATGGAACGAAAACTCGAGTTCACCGGCTGGAAAACAAACAGAAAACCTTGGATTTTACGATCGGAAAACGCAAGCAAATGTTCGAAAAATGCCGCATTTTGCAATGTTAACCGATCGTTTTCCAAGCGGGTGAACGCTACATTTTTGGCCGTATCATCAAAGCAGTTGGGTTCTCGATCGTCCACCATGTCCGTCTTCATTCGCCTTCAAAAGAAAGTCTTGTGCTCCAAGGGCTGCTACACAGAAAAAGCGAAGAGGAGATTTTTGATGAAACAAAAGATGAAGAGTGGATTTTTAAGACTCCTACGCAATCAAGAAAACAAAGTTCAAGTTCGCTTTCTTATGATGGTGGCTATGCTTCCTGGGAACAGATGCGCGGTACATTTTGCCAGACCGAAATAGGGTGAGAGATGTGTAGTGTCTGGTTGGTAGATGAAGGTGGGATGTCCGATGGGGTATTCGCCATACTTGTTCATCCAGGGATACAAGGAAGTGTAGTCGTCGTACCGAATCCCTTCTCCATCTTCAGCTCAGGCATAGAGACGTACAGCGTTGGTTCGACCGCCGTAGAAGGCCTCCCGAGGATCTAAAGGAGCTTGGAGGTCCAGATGAATGATGAACTCGGCGAGGTCTTGATTAGAGCTCCTGAGGGTGTTCCACGAACACTCCCACATTTCGACGACATGATACCCAAGGTTCTGTTGGCGGGTTCCTTTTTAGTCGACGACGTACCTCACGTCGTCTATGGTACGGTCTAGGAGTGTTGGGTCTACGTCCGTACGTTGAGGATTGCATATCCGACATCCATGCCAAAAGCACCTGTGGAATTCGTAGATGGTATTGGTTTCTGCATCGTACTCGCCGACCGTGTGCCGGGTGCCAGGGATTTGATACTCGCCCTCGTTTCGTGTATGTTGCATCATCTGGCGGTGTAAGCGATGGTGATCTAGTGGAGCATGCAAGCCCGCGATATCGTTGGCTAGTAGGGCCTGCAATCCACCTGGAGCACATTGACGATCTGTGCGTCGACTCCTTTGTTCCCGTTGCACCTGAGTCGGGGTCTTTTCTAACTGTAGGAATCACCGTTGTTGGTGTATGTCGACCAGTTCTTGACAGCATCAACAGTCCTTGAAACCGCACCGACGGGTCCTGATCTCTTTGATACCGCGCAAAAGACAGCGACATTCTTTGCACTTGCGGTGCACTGCACACACCACAGGGTGTTCGGGACCTACGGGTTTGCCAGAGAGGGTCTTGGATCACTGAGTTTCGAGACAGGCCTCGCTGTAGAAGGATCGCCCACACAGATGACAGAGGACATGAGGCGAACGGTAGTGTCGGTACGCGTCTGCGTGATTTTCGCAGACATGCTCCACAGTGGTTCACTTGGTTGTTTGGGCAGGCGTGTTGACCCTGATGATCGTGGGCTTGGAAACACTAGCTGCAAAAGTAACTTCTACTGAGGAAACCGGGCAAGGAGGAGAAAGCATCGTAATGTCCGTCTTCGTGTAAGAGTTCCAATAGTGTGTTCCCACACCCGTATGCAAAACAACTGAAAGCGTGGTTGTCGTCCACCACGATGATCGTGTAGTCGTGGACACTGGGAGCAGTGGCTGGTAAATGGAGTTCTTCTGGACCACAGGGTTGTGGTGGCAGATGGATTTCTCGTAAGAGACCCATAGCCGCTCGATTGACTCTGCGTTGGTTTCGTTGAGGATCTATCCATTGTTGATGCATGTTCCGTTCGGCTTGATGGACACCTCAAGCGAGGACGATGGCTCGAGGACAGCATTGAGTGTAATCTTCCTCTGGGACTCGTAGGACGCATCGTTTGAATTCCTTGAGACGTGTAGAAGCTTGATGACCTGGCAGGTACGTCTTTCTTCTACCGGAACCTATGAGAGCACCACGAACGTGCACGAAGGAGAGTGTGAAGAAATCCTCCATTTCGAACTGTTCGTTGGAGTTCAGGCTATGTGAGGAGAGATTTCCGAGCAACGCGTTGGTGCGTTGACCTTTAGCATGCCATTCTCCGGCTCACAGTCCCCATCCCTTGTAGGCATTTGCCAATCTATTAGAGGCTAGGGCTATGTCCCGGAATGTCTTCATCGTTAATGAGATCGTCCAGGGCGGCTTTGAGACCCTGCATGAGAGCGTCGGCCAATCTTTGCTGAGAGATGAAGGCACCAATCTGTTGGGGTAGAAGCTGAAGCACGCGTTCTCGAACACCCATTCGTACGCTGCGTCGTTCTATGATCTTGCCTTTGGAATTCGAAACGGCCTGCGAGGAGCAGCACCACCTGACTGCATCACCGTTTTTATAGGGATGACGACCTTGACTGACCTTGACGTGTGCAGAGGAATGGACCAATCAGAGTGTGATGGTCTGTGATGGACTTAGCAGAGTGTGATAGTCTGGGGGGATGGGTGGGTATCCCCCAAGGGAGTCATGTGACCTGTAGAGGGCCTATGATTGGTGGAGAGATATGCCTTAAGTAGTGGACGAGATGGGTGGGATTCGATACAAGAAGAGATAATGGAGCCCGTGCGACGACGACACAAGCGAAAGAGTAAGATGGAAGTCCGGCTTGATATGAACGCTAAGAGGAGAAGAGTGACTACCCAGTCATCGAACCGTACGCAGTGTTTCTTAACTATGGCCGTGCTAAGGCAGCAGAAGGAGATAGCGCTGAAAGAAGAAGAAACGGTGTCATACTAGGACAAGATGGAAGATGGAAGATGGCAGGTGAAACGGAAGAAGAAGAAGATGGTGACAAAAGAAGAGGTGATGGAAGACGATGCATCTTACTGGGACATAATATCTGAAGAACTGCGCATGAAACTTTTGGAGGCCAGAGATCTGTTGTACAAAGTGGACAGAAGGAAACGCTGGGTTTCCGTACACGAGGAGATGTCGCATTTACCACACTGTTTACAACATGGCACGGTACGTTGTCATGTCAACCTGCTCGACCTATTTTTGGTTTCTTGTAGATGACGGCGACGTACGCTGGAGAATAGGCGGTGATTTTCGAATGTGGGGCTTGCAGTACGAGATGCCTATACCCGGATGGGACGATATATCGCATTGTCCAGGGTACCCTTATTGTACAAGCTCCGATAGACGTCGGCCCGAGTGTTTTGTTATTTGTCGTGTATGTCGTCTACCCGTCTACACGATGGGGGTCTTCTGTACGCCGCCACTGCCGTGTTGTTTACTTGTTACTCATGGTTGGGTCCCCCTTTTTCAGATGGTGCTCGTCGACCAGAATGATCACCGGATCGAGTGGGAGTGCTTTTGCAGTTTTGTCATGGCCACATGAGTACGCTGTTTGACACGCCTTGCACACCTTGTTGGACGATTCATACTGTAGATTCATAGGGAGCGGGAGTGCTTTTGTAAAATGTGTCTTCACAGCTGTTCGTGTTTGGAGCATGACCCACACCGAGTCTCCTACGGACGTCGTTGTCTGGGTTGTATGATTTGTTCGTGTCGTTGTGAGAGAAGCGAGTGGTGTCATTTGTGTGATGATCCGTGACGTTTGTCTTGTTCTTTTAGTTGGTGTGTCATTGCACATTTAGACAAGACGTCGTACTTGACGAAATACGTAGTTATATCCACCTTAGTGCGTTTGACATTCCACGTCAGCCGACAAGTCTTGTCTGTTTATAGTATTGGCTTCACATGCCGTCTTACGCATCTGCCTGTTCTGCCATGAAGGTACGAGATGATAAGCAAGAACGGATCCTATTTGACGCGTGGACTCACTGTGTGGCTATGCATGCCCTTTTTTACTAGATCATGGCCGTGTACTGTTCCAGGCAATGGTTTATACTTTGGGATTGTGCCCTCTATACCTTTGGACCTGTGACTTGTATAAGTTGTCTCATGGCGATGGACGATTCTATCAACTCCTTGGTGCAAGGGCGGAACTGTCGAGGTCCTTATCGACGCTGTAGGGAAGCGGGTGTCATGTACAAAGCTTTACGGGCTTCATATGATCCTCCCGTTTATTTCCTACAGGTCATGCTGTGCAAACGATATTTTTGGATGGAGAATGGTTTTCAAGTATACGACCGGCGACCTTACAGCATACAGATTCAATTGATGTTGCTGGAAGAACGACTGGCAGGATTGCGCTTTTGTATTTCTTCAGACTGGCCTAACACCCACTCCTGATTACCTGCTGACAGCATATGGAAACCGAATGTGTCTACGTTTTCACTGGAAAAGGTACACGACCTCTGAAAGAGTACGGAACATAGACAGGTGATTGACACGTTACAGGTTTTACAATTATAGGACCATCGATAGCATTTCCTATGCGGGCTTCTATTTTTCCGATTACGACGCCGATAAGTCAGATGAGGATGGTATAACGTATTAGCTGGATCCACCTAGGTGTTTTCATTGGAAGATCGTCCGGTGTGGAGACAGACATTTTCGTTTCAAGCATATGGAGGCATATTTGGATGCCTGCACGTCTCCTTTTAATTGTTTCGAGTAGATGTTCGTATTGTTTAATTCCGACCTCACAGATGTGCACTGTTTCTCGTACGAAGATGATTAGACGTAGATTAGACGACTACCGATTGTGTTGCCCTACCAGATGTTGGTACTACCTTCACTGCTACAACGATGGTATTGGGATAGAGCGTCGGAGGTATAAGCGGATGAGGAGATGCAGAGACGGTCACTTTTGATGGGCTGACCTCTGACTCCGTTTTTTCTTCCCGTCTACAGATGCGGACCCTTTCCTACACCAAGGTATGGATACGAGTGTGTACGTCTAGACCGCTCCTTTGGTGCTGTCCTACGAGATGATGGTACTATGATGAAGCGATGCGAAGGTTTGCCTGGCAAGTGAGAGAGAGGTGAAGGAAGAGGCATTGACATTGCTTTGTCCGTTTTTTTCCTTTAGATACGCTCGGACACCCTTCCGTGTGTGGACCACCACAGACGACTAGGTATGTACAAGTGGTGTTGTTTTACGGGCACTTGGACACTCCTTGAGGACTGGGCCAAACTATAGCGAGTTTGGGAACCAAGGAAACGATTCGCTAAGAACAGGGATGGACATTTCGTTTTTGTGCCATTTATTGCAATTGGTTGTAGAAAAACACAATGTCCATGTTATTAAACCATGTAAGAATTTTTAAAAGTTTGAGTTTGAGTTTCATTTGCATGATCTTCTTAACTACTCGTTTCGTCTTCTTCTTCTTCTTGCCTGGGAGATTACTGATAGCGCGAATCATCGTATCTCCGGCTCTCCACTTGTTCTGTAAATTCTTGGCCTTGGCATAATAGATGTCGTGTGTTTTGGCAATCTTGTCCAATCGATTGATGCCAGAATCGCCACGTTTGAGTCGTTTTTGTAGATGCGTACCCGGACCCATGTTCTGATACCCAGGCCAATGAAACTCGATCCCCGTCTTTGTCAAAGCTTTCTGTAGGTCAAACGTGCCTCCACATTGACGTCGTCGTCGTCGTCTTCGATGGTTTCTCTTAGTAGTTCAGGCCATCGAGAAGCCATTGGACTTTCTTGTCAAACTCCAGGGTAGGGCAACAACCTCGTTTCTTTCAAGTCTACCTCTTGGCGGATCGGGCCATCGCACCCACCAAATTGGCTACACTGTCACCCATCATGGGGTCTCCACGAAAAGGCAGTTCCCCCCAGTCGACCGATGGGGTTGTCTTGGGGGGCGCCTTCCTTTTCTTGTTCTTTTTGGGGGGTGCAGGGGTCGGGGCTTAGGTGGGGGTGACAAATCGAAGTTGTTTCCTGACTTTGGGGGTGCAGGACCCGAGGGTGTTGTCATGGTGTCAGGCGCTTTCTTCTTCTTTCGGACCAACTGCGTCAGCATGGACTGTAATGTTCATTGCGTGAACGCTTCCCCTTCCAAATCGCGATCGTCTTCTGGACCAGGACCAAACCCCACGGGTTGTTGAACGGCCTTGCTCCACTGAAGTTTTTTCTCGTGCCAAAGGTTTGACCAGAGCTTTCTTCATACCTGGAGGAATATCGTCCAATGTGAGAATGGCCGCTTGTTTGGCGGCCAAACGCGCCATATTAGTCAGTTGAGAGTTCTCTGTGAGGCGTTCCTTGTACACTTCCTCGAAGGGACGGAGTCGTTCAGGATCCAGGAGCACCTGTTTTGAAAGCCTGGGATGACCTCGTCTCCGCTCATCGTAACATACTATGACATTCGCCCATCTCCCTAGTTTTATAGTAGAGGTCCTGCTTCTCACAGCGTTCCCTTTCTAGGTGTCTCTTAAGTTCACACACCTGATCCTGCAAGGCACTTATCTTTTGTTCCACCAGATCTAGACTCTTATTCCGTTCTTGTAGTTGATCCGTTAACTGACGTATGATGTCACATTGTTCTCGTACATGGTGTCGAAGACCTTGTATCTGATCCTGCAAAGCATCTTCCATCACACCAACCGTCGTCCATGATGCCCGGTTACAAAATGACGTTTCATAACATGGTGTCGAGCCTTTTTATCTCATAGATGACGTATACACTTTTCACAAGCTGTGTTTAATCCTTGCCATAGACCACGTCCCGTCTGACTCATCATAATGTGACGTGTCATTTTAATTCTTACGACGAGCCATGTCACTCAAGGCATTTTGGTAGGGTCGTAGTCGTTCCGCCGTCATGGGCGACACAGGAATCTGACCTCGACGCGTGTTCATGACCCTTTCATTCACGACATTGATCTGATCGGCATTGGCGGCTTGTAATCGTGCTCGACGCGTATTACGATCGACTTGTTTCAAAACACTCCGAAGGAATGGGAGTTGTCGTTGGATACGCCGCAGCATAATGATGCATTCCTGAGAGAGGAAAGGAGGTCCTTTTTATACACGTAGTAGTTGTCGGCGTCCACGTTTTTTGAGGCTTTGATAGCCACACAGGAAGGACTCCACCGCATTGATGTATGTTCCACCACGCCATACCACGGCGTTGACTTGCCGTTGTTAGTGGTGTTCATGGCCCACATCCCCTTTTTATAGTGTGGCGCTTAGGATTCTAGAACCAATCCCCATACCAATCATTGGGGAATCGTCCTCGCCAATTGGGAGGCAAAGGACGTTCCTTCCACATTTCCGCCTTATGTTCTTCCCATTCTCTCTCTCAACATTTCTTAGCAGCGAGCTATCTCTTCTGAGCCACTCGCTGTTTCCTTTTATCCGTAATGCCCAACTTCCTGTTCACAAACTGTGCCAATTTCCAACCGGCATACGCCCCAGTGGCCAACGCTCCGAGACCCAGGATGATAAGCGAAATGACGCCAACACGTTGAGTCCTCCCTATTCGCCTCTTTGTCGTCTTCCTCTAACGTTGCATTCTCTCATAGTACCTTCCACAGTAACACACTCTTTTCTATAGATGTAACTTGCGCTTCAGTTTATAGAGGAATATCTGACCCCTTAGCCTAGGTGGTTTATAGTGCGGGATATGGGTGTACACAATCGCCGAGTCTCTGTCTCCGTGGGCACCATCCTCTGCCCGAATACTGGCTACCATGTCATTGTACCATTCACGATGGCAAGCCCGAATTCTGGCATTGTTACGTTTCACCACAACCGCTCCAGTGAGTATGGCTCCCAAGCCTGCTGTTAGAAGGGGCAGGACCCCACCGCAATGAGTCCTCTTCCTACTTCTCCTTTTCGTCTTCCTTTTACGATTTATCGTCCACGACGATTTATTGTAGCTTGTATCTTCTAGCGTAATTCGGGGTGTCATCGTAGATCCTGTAGCATAAAAGCGTAATTGAGGGTACCATCGTAGTGACCTCGTACTCCCGAGGCTCCCATTTTTTTATATCGTTTGTCTTTTCCCAAGTGTATCCAACTGTAGTGGCTTTCCAAAGCGTCGTCAACAACCCACGTCGTCGGGTTTTGGGCATGGTGAAATGCTAGTAAGGGGGAGGTTGCAAAGCTCCTTTTATGGGTTGCTGATCCGCTAGGACGTGCGTCGTACTGTGGGTGTTCCTCCGTCCGGTGTAGACGGTGGTGACTGTATTGGTATGCATGATATTCTTAATCTGCCTTCCATCGGTACGTTGACGAGCGTCTTGAGACAGCAGATCCATTTGACGCCGTAATCCGTCTTGATCTAGTTGTCGACCTTGTTGAACGCCGCCGCTATCAGCACTACCTGGTGGTCCACCACGTCCATGCCCTCTAGGGGAACCGCGACTACTGCCAGGAGAAGGTGGTAGAGGTCTCCCACGTGGCCGTTTCTGTCCTATCGTGAGACGGGTGGCAGGACCACTGGTTGTGGAAAGACGGCTGGTTGCAAAATCCGGTGGAATTTGAGCTCTTTGAGCAGGTGAAATGCTTCCATCCAAGAGAGAACGCATCATGAATTGTCATTGGCTCAGGAGGGTGTTCGTAGTGAGTCCTGTTGGACTGGGAGATAACCCACTAGGATTGAGTCCCATTTCGGACAAGAGAACATCGGGAATGGGTGTGGGCACACGACCCTGATCCAACGTTTTCAAGAATTCTTGGATGATGTTACCTCTGGGCGTCCCTACACCTGCTGGAGACGTCCATGGTGTCATGTCCAAGTGGGTGTTCCCTACACCAGCTGGAGAAGTACGAGGTGTCGCGTCTCTATTGGTGGTCCTTATGCCAGCCAGAGACGATGACGATGGCGGTGCCATACCCGTAGGAATCTTGTCGCCCATGCTCAAACGTTCACCCTATTGCAAGGCGCGTCCTCCACATCATTGATGTCGACATTGCGCGCGGTACCTGGCCAACTCTCCTTGATATTCTGACGGATTGTGTTCGAATTGAAACTGATCAAACGGTGATCTAGCACTGGATGGGGTACTCATTCGCGCTTCCACACTTGGGTCGGACCATCCGCGTGTGTCACGCAACTGTAGAGTCGGTACCGATCATCTGAAGCTGGATGAATATCCATGATTATATACCCGTAAGGCCGCCGCCTACACGTCTCGAAAAGTCAGAGCACGTCACGCCATTGATCCGGAAAGGCTTGCAGAGCCAATGTGCGAAATCCCAATTGATCTTTAGGGTTCTTGAAGACGCTGATGTAATGAGCATTCCTAGAGATGGTCTTGGCATATTTTCCGGGTGGAAACAAATCTTGACACAAGTAGAGCACCGTGATGTTCCGATGATGGGATTCTCGGGTGAAAAGATCCAACACACGTTTGTCGTTTCCTCCTTCGTCCATGAGATCGTCTAGGATTAGGACACCGCCCTGACTTTTGCCAAACCAATCTTGAAGTGTGATTGACTTCAGGGATGCCCTCGTGAAACAGGCTATCTTGACCTTTCATACAATCGAATCGTGATTGCCACACGTCGTAAGAGTAATGGCACAGTCTTATCTTTCTGCCCTCAAACACGGTGCCTTCGGTAAAGAGAGATTCGGTCAATTGAGTCTTCCCACTGCCCGATGGACCGACGATCATCTTACTACTGGGCATACGTATGACGAAAGCAAGAAAGGACGAGATGGTACACTTCTTTTAAATGGCTCGCTTGCGTACCCCACCTCACGGGTAATGCTCCTCCCACTGAAGAGGACTCCCATCCTTGATGATCTACGGGTGTCACCCGTCCATTTATGTACGACAAGACAAGGACACCGTTTGCATATGGTAGTTTTTTTAATGTCTAATAATTAACTCATGCGCTGTACAACATTGATTCGACGGTAGGGCATTCAAATCCTCAACGATCCGGCGACGTACTTGCTTGCCTACGTATGGGTCGTTCCTCAAGAAATCGACCAGAGAGAATCCCTTTACAAAATCGGTCATCCTTCGTCCTCGTACCCGTTCTTTCAAGAACATTAAGGAATAGTGGCCGCAGACCATGCTATTCAAGGCTTGCAGAGTCTGTTCGTTTCACTGTACAGGTCGCCACTGTTCTAACCACGTCTCCATCTCTGGTGCGTCGTAGGTCGTGAGACTTAGTCCATAACTGTCGATGACTTCACATGTTCCATTCTCTGTCCAGAGTCCTAACCAATACTGACCTGGTTCCCCTCGTGGGTCTGTGTTGACAATATAGGCTGCTTGTGTCATACGGGTGGGACGAGAAGGCAAACCGTTGGAAGGATGGACGCCGTGAAAGACGCGTTTCAGAACCGGATCGTCCAAGGCTAAATGGCGTAAGGCCACATCACTCAAAGGCACGAATTACATTTTTTTACTTTCAGCTCACTCGTATTTCTTATATAGAATGGCACTGTTGCCGACCACCTGGAAGGTGTCTGCGAATTGTCCCCACACCAGTACGGTGATGTTCTTGTTAGGTGCAGCATTAAACTTGATCTCCAAACGGACTTTGCCTTTTTGCTTGGGATTTCCATGAAACGGAGAATCGGCATCTCCACTGGGCACGTTGTTAAGAACAAACAACGTACAATTGCGTCCGTAACCCCATTCCTCGGACTGGACCATGTGCGGGCGATGATGCATCAGCAAACCACTGGCCTCCAGGGGATAATGATATCCCAACAAGTCTTTCTGTGTGTCTGTTTCATTCAATTCCAAAGTCGAGTAAGGGTATTCCTCCCCACCGAGTATCTGAAGGATGCTAGTGACCCCAAAATCCTTGAAGGCATACGGGTAATACTCCAGATTGCCATTAAACGCTTTACTGTCCAACAGACCGACGACTAAACGGTCGGGGACACGGTTCAGGAACACGTTATCTTCCATCCATGTGGTCGTACGTCCATCGAACGAAAAGGTTCGGATTTCACTTCGGACGACGGGGTAGTTGGACCATTGATTTCTCACATCCATCTTGATCTTCAGATCGTTGTAGACACTCGAATTCAAATTCAAACGACAGAGACGAAACGTCACCTTAATGTTGTCTCGACCCAGTGTGACCTGGTGTTTGACCTCTGTACCACTGGTCTTGGTGCCAAACAGAAGGAACTCCGGCCTTTTTGAAAAACAGGTCCAGGATGATTTCCACATTAGACGCCAGCAGACATCCTGTTCGCATGGCAGCCAAATGTGGGTACATGATCATCTTAATTTTATTGTTACCGTAGAACACTGCCGTTGTTTTTTTCAGTGCATTGGTTTCGTTGTGTCGCCATTCCTCATTCGTGGCCATGTCGTCATCGCTTTCAGCTGCTGCCAACTGCTCGGTCACGTTCAAATAGTTCACCCAGCCTTGAGGTGCCAACAGAGTCGCGCCCTCACCTCGTTTGTAGTTGATCACTATTTCCAAAAAACGGCTTGTTCATGTACGTATCGCTCTGTTCGCTCATCAAGACACCACCCAGTCGTAGGTTAATCTGCTTGAAGATCCCATCGCCGAGATTGTAGGGTACATATACATACTTGGTGCTGTTGGCATCGGCAATGAAGCCATTGGTAGCTGCCGAATTCAATTTCAATTCCACTTCCAAGTAACTGCGCCCCAAATCGACAAACTCGTCCAAGCCGGGGATCGTAAAGGAAATGGGAACGATACCCATCATGGCTTGACTATAGGGAACCATCCAATAGGACTCTACAGTCATGTTGGTCGAAGGGACGGTAAAAAAATCCAGACTCATCTTCGTCTGCTTCTACGTTGTAGTCGTCGTCGTCGTCGTCGTCACATAGATTGAGCAAAGGTCCTGATACGTCCGTACTTAGCCAACCACCGTACTGAGGTGGATGGCCCGTCCCTTTTACACTAGCGGAGGTGGACTGACGTCGACTCCAGGCACGTTGTCGATGCAACCGCGAACGCACAAGCACCGGTCCTAAAGATGGAAGCCACGCTTCGTTTTGCTTTTTTATAGGCATGTCGTCCTGCGGCTTTGATGCCTGCTTTCAGGATTGATCTAGGTTTTCGTTTTAAGCCCCGTTTCAAGGATTGTCCTATGACCTGTCCTGTTGACCACGAAGGTACTGGTGATGATACCGTGTTAAGCTACCACCTCGCATGATGTGTCTCCTTTTTTTTCTGGAGGGTGTTCCTGCTTTTTATACCTGAGTGATGTGAGGCCTCTCCCGGAATTGAAAAGCCTCGATCGCACCTTGTCCAAAAGAAACCAGGTTCCCGTTGTTCTCGCCTAGACGGGCTTCGATCACGTCCAAATAAGGACGTCGCATGGGCATCCATTGAATGTGCACCAGTTCAAAGTAGATCACATCCGTACGGTCTCGACTATAATGCATTTCTCGTACCAGTGAATGGGATGAATCACCCATAATGTTACTATACAGACCCACCCTAGGGTAAAGGATCTAGAGACGTCCACTATCCAGTTCGGTAGTAGGGTGAGTCCATGTCCCAGCGGTCTTGTCGTGAAACGAATATCTGAGGTTAGCACCCAGACTCACTTTTCCATCCACACTATTCGAAAGCCAACCCATACGGTACGCCAGTAAGTACTGGACGATAAATTGTACCTTGCCGCCGTGCACCGCGACATGGGCCACCTTTTTTCTCTCCAGAATAGCATCGTGTCCTTCCCACCGGAAATTCGGGCGTTTTGCGTCCTTGATGCCATCCCCATCAGTAGCATCTTCGGCCAATGTATTCGTTATCTGCCAGTCCATTTCGTCAATGAGAGCTTTCATGAATCCGACACCGTCCACAATATCCCACTTACGTGCGAGGACAGCAGAGGTCTTTACAGAACACGTGTGCCGTGAGGACGTGCAAGTTTTAAAGTCCTTCAGATGAAACTTCGTTGTTATCAAGTTGTCATCCGTACTGTCCATCACCCTACTCGGATCCGACCCCACGTCGGGCATGGAGACGGACACCAGACCGACCTCCCACTCTCCTTCGAATCGAATGACCTCGGGAAAGCGCAACTTGAAGAGACTCACGGTGTTGTTAGGAAACTCCCACGATGGATCGCTGAGTACGACGGCGAAAATGTAGACAGATGGTGGTCGTTTTATCTGTAGGAAATGGTATGGGACGTCCATCCACTTTTGTCACCTGACATGCACCGTCTCGATCCTATATCCGCGAGACGGTGGTATTGCACATGCCGTGGCTCCTGCCATGCCTCTCCACTTTTATCGGGCACCGTCCAAAGCAGCTCGTCGTAAGAGTCCTCCATCCATTGACTCTTCCACCAAATTCACATAGACGAACAAGGGACGTTTGACCGTCTGCGACACTTCGGTCTTTTTGAAGTTCTCGAACGCTTCATTGATGTGTACGATTTGCCAGTTTTAAGGTCTCGCCATGACCATGAACTGGGCTCCCTGGTACAGGGAAGGCAATCCCTGACTCTCCAAGGCGGCACCCACAGGACCATTGGCAAAATTATTGGGAAATTCTTTAAAGACGGACCCGTCGTAAAAACTCTCCTTGGTGTAGTCTGCCTTGGGTCCTTTCTTATCTGTGGGTCCCATGAGCATATTGGGACTGTAATAAGACGGATGACCTTCATGGACCGGGTTATCCTTCAACCAGCCCATATTCAGAGCCAGTTCAACAAATCCAAAGTACTTCCAGTGGACGCCTTGTGCATAAACATCCATATTGTCCAACACCAGAACGTCCCCTTCCCACTTGAACGTAATGGCCGTCTTTTTCTTCACGGTCGTGGAACCCTCCGTGACGTCCGTGTATAGCGTCTCCCCAACTCGCAGGCTGTTCTGTATCGTGTGTTCCAACGTTTTAATGATCTTCTTCACAAACTCCATCCCCTTCGACGAAGGGATAATATCCTCCAATCTCAACGTGCCCCGCACTCTCCCCGTTTTGACCTTGCCAGTAGGATTCATAGCTAGGAACGAGTACATGAACAGGTATCCGCCTGTATTCCAATCGTCCGGATGCGAACCTGCCTTGGCAGCGTGTATCAGGAGATTCTCGGGGTGCACTGTCGCCGGTGGTGGGATTCAAGGTAGCGACACACCAGTCAATCCCACTTCTCATCAGTCGTCCTCCTACCATACTCGATCCCCAGGTAATCGCGCTTTAAACTTGGAGGGACCGTTGTAAGGAAACTTGGCTTTCTGTACATGGCTCGACAATGTAGCGTGACAGGACGACAACATTGCTTGTCACATCTCTTTTATTTTTCAATATTTCTTTTATACATGTTTCAAAGCCGAACGGGATACCCAACTACCGCATTTACTGGGCCAACCAATCCAACGGACTTTCACTGCTCGTTCGCGTCGTCATAAAATCTTTTCCACATGGAATAATAATGCTTCGTCAGGTACGGTGACTTTCGGAACAAACTCTTCGTAGAAACGTCCTTCTAAAGGTGTCCCGTCCCATTCTTTTAGCTTGTACTTGACGACGGGTCCAGGCACCACACGTTGGATGACAAACATTTCTTCCGTCCACCCCGGTTTTTTGAAAGGACGATGTTTCTTACTGAGTCGAGCCCGGTCGCCCACCTTGAGTTTAGGACGAGGACGTGGCCTCAATCGTTTGCCATACAACTTGGTCCTCACGCTCCCTTCATTCTTGTCGGTCACGTTGCTTGGTGCCATACTGATACTCCAATGAAAGCTCTTATTGTATCTATCGAGTAGTTGGGACAGCACACTGATCAACAATCTAGGACGTGGGCTCCTCAAGCCGATTAACCTACGACTGGGTGGTGTCTTGATGAGCGTTTTGTGTGCCGTGAACTTACGATGCAAGCATTGCTTCAATGTATGATTAAGACCTAACCTAACCCTTTTGTTTTAGGCCTAGGGTCCATTGTTTCTGTTATTTGTTCTTTTGTTAAGGGTTAGGGTGGTCTCCAATCAGGTGAGACCTTGTAAGAGCTGCGAGGTGACCCTAAGACGTTCAACCACGGACGCCTTGGCATCACCAGGTGTCGAGAAATGATGAATGCCTTCTTTTTCCAACATACGTCTGAACGGAGCATTGTAAAACTCTTTACCAGCATCGGTCTGTAAACGCAACGGTTTTGTCCGCCTTGTCGTAACAATTTTTCGAATGCCTCTGTCACGGCAACCCCCGTCTTGTTCTTGACGGGTATAACCCATGCGTTCTTGGACAATAAGTCGATCACCGTCAACATGTATCGATTCCCACCATTCCATTTTTTGAGAGGTTGCATCTCCATGAGATCCGCCTGCCATTAATCGTCCTTGTGAAACACCAAGACGGCTGACGTCTTGAATCGCCACCGTACAGGTCGGTGAAGTGTATAGGCCAATTCTCCTTGCAATTCCTTGCGTGCCTCATCCAGTGTCAGTCCTTTTACCTTGGCATATCTGTCCACACCGCCTAAGGATCTAAGTGTTTGAGGGTCTGTGTACACCGTTGCACTGGACGCACGGCTCTGCCGTTTGTGTTTTTGCATGTCTTGGAGAGCAGGAGACGAACTGTCAACTCGAAAATACTAGGAATGTCCTTGAGGTATCGTTAGTTGAGGGTCTGCCACATATAGTACGCTTTTTCGGGTCTGATGGTTCTCGTCAACCATGCGAGATACACGACAAAATGATACCATTTATAGTCACTCTCTTGCTTCAGAACTGCAAACTCGGCCTCGGCATCGATAGGGTCCTTGGTCGGAAACCCATCCCATAGATCGGCTCCTCCGAGAACTTTCACGTGTTTCCAACAAAGCCACGTCAAGGCCGACAAACTCAGTTGTCGCCCGTATTCGCAATAAGGGAGATGGGCTACTGGTTATAGACCCACCCTCAATAAACGACGAGCCAACTCGGCACAAGACATAATCACACTACTACTTTCGTTTTTTTCATAATACCTTTATTTATACTTTTCCAGAATCAATACGAATCTGATCAAAATTCAAATCCATAAAACACGACTTTAACAGTCCAGGTGTAATGGGATGGGTCTGTTCCAACCGTCGGGACCACTGCTCTTCCTGTTCCTCCTGCCCATTCACCTTCGTAGCATGGTCAAAGAATCGTTGCCATTGGTAAAACTTCTCCAGTTCCTCTTTCAAATTGTCATCTGGTAGAGGAGGCACATGGATCACATTCGTCTCCTTCTCCATCCGCTCCAATTCATTCTTTAGCTTAGCCTGACCACGTTCCTGTCACTTGTTCGGGTAGCCGTGTTTCTTTGCTTCCCACAGACGGTGCTTGACGATACGACTTGACCACTCGCTGTCCAGCCACTGGATGAACTTACACGGGTCTGGTTGGTGGCACCTCAGGAAGAAACGACCTACATTGGGCGACTCCGGATTCACCGTTCGTGCCACTTTGGATTTCTCCTCGTAGAAACAGGTCCAGGGTCCTAGCTTTATATCTAGATGAAGTTAAGCCGTCATATCGTCGGGCCAGTTCTGTACCCTGTCGGCTCCACCCACCCAAAACGGACAGTTCTCGTCAAAGTCACAACAATGCTTGTGCGGTTCCCCGTTTTTAGACAACCCT
Organism: Montipora capitata; assembly: GCA_949126865.1. Taxonomy (NCBI): domain Eukaryota; kingdom Metazoa; phylum Cnidaria; class Anthozoa; order Scleractinia; family Acroporidae; genus Montipora; species Montipora capitata. Next base: position 25,784,268 of record OX421449.1, on the reverse strand, counting down.
CCGGTCAAAGGGGTTTCGTAGAAAGGACAAAGAACGTCACCTGATGGTTGGATCAGGGGTGGGGATGATCGTGACGACAATGGTGACGGTAGCGGCTGTGGCGTTGGTGGTGGTGGCAGTTCGGTAGCTGCCCAGGGCGTAGTCGTTATGTTCACGATGGGACCCAACGGTACCACATCCTGTTGGTGAACGATCCCCTCTGCCAACTTCACGGGTTCTTGAGGCGGCAGTGGCGTCGGTGGTAGTGGTGGTGGCGGTGGCGGTGGAAGCTGCTCTACTACTACCATCTCTTCGTTGGAAGGAAGCTCGTTCAAAGGCTGTGCTGACGCCAAAAGAGCATCCAACTCTTGGGCTGCTTCATTTAGCTTTGTTTCCGGCTCCTTCTTCTTTTCCTTTCGTTTCTCGGCAGCTTTTTGGCGAGCTTCTTTGTAGATCTTGGTTTTCTTTCCTCCTTCGTTTCACAGGTGCCTTTATCGTGTTGTTGTTCTCTTCTACTCGAAACGGATAACGAGCGGGAGACACGTCTCCGTACTGCCAGGTTGTACTCATTCTTGCGACTTACTGATAATGAGACCTCGAACGGCGTTCTCTTTTATAATGCTTCGCGCACGTGGTCGTCACACTGATGGCGTCAGTCGTCCATCATTGGTTCCTCTCAAGATGGCGTCAAGGTCTCTGAAGGTCACTGCTACCATGTCTGATACGGTCGGTACGCAGACCAGCGACGACGAGAATTGTATGCTAAGGTTTTGTCGACCCCTGGACGCTGTCTTGGAAAAATTCTTGTGTGATTGCTGCAATTACGACAAAAACAAACTACCCTTACAGGCCTTAGAGAGGTGGAAACAGGACACCAACTGCAATGATTGCCGCTACCTCTTCGACTAGGCCGACGATCCCGACGAATTCCCAAATACCAGTCACTGGTCAGAACGATCTATTCACGATTAACACCTCAGTGAGTACTCAGACCAAGATTCATCACCGCCACCCTCTCGATAATGTGTGCATGGTCATAGATCTCGAAGGTTTCTTTTTACTGGACGTTAGTTATTGCCGCAAGAACTCGGACGGTGCGATCACACGGGACAAGACTACGGATCCATTGGCAGCAAACCCTGCATGCCCTGGCCCGACCAGTCCGCCAAGGACCGACGCACGGCCTACCACTGCACCAGGTACGTCCACGGTCTCCCGTACTACCCAAGAGAATCGTATCATGTAGCCAGTGAACTGCTGGCGGACGTGCGCCGTCTCTATCAACAGTACCAAACCACCGAACGCTTCACGGTGGCCCACAAGGGCGGCATCGAGGGAATCTGGTTGACGACCTGGAAGATCCCTAATCTCGATCTCGACACTCTGGGATGTCCCAAGTTCGAGAGTCTACCGCGTCTGAGTTTTGTAGGTTCTTGCGCCCAACGCCAAGACCCGTTACGCCATCATTGCCCTCAAGTGGAGTGCTACCACTTTGTGCAATGTATATGCAGTCAAAGGCTATTGGGACATGACACCCGTTACATCAATCACGAACGAACTCAGAGATTCCTAGCAAGTCAGAGACCCTCCACACGATTACAACTCTTGAGGAGAGTTCGCCCACCACCCAAGTTTCGTTTCTTTAAAGAACACATGTCAAACAACAAACGTCAATAAAACACGTTTTTTAATAACAAACTGTTTGACTTTCTTACAATCAATTAAAACATCCAAACACGTTCCCAACGGAATCGCTCAATATACTCTTTTTGTGTCCTCCTACTGGCTTCATTCCAACCCGTTAGGGTATAATAAGGAAGCCTGTATCCCAACCAAATCATGAACTGTGGATCATCCATGATGTTCGCCTAACTAAGACAGAAGTGACAAAGTGTCAGCGGCGTAACACATTCTCCAAAGTAGACATCTCTAAATCGGCCAAATCAACAAATTCAAACCTGTCCACTTCCTCATCCTCACTATCGTCTATCACGATAGAATGTGGGTGTTCTAAAATTTCGTACGGACCAGAACGGGCATCCAAGTCCATATAGTGCACGTAATAGCATTCACCACCTGGGTCATCGTTGCCTCTCGCCCTCCTCTAACCGGGTAATCCGTGTCTTTTCCCTCCAAGAACACGACTCTACAGTAAGGGCACGTCCATTTGTCTCTGTTCACCCACCAAGAGAAAAGACAGCCAGTATGTACGGCTTGTTAGCAACACCCCATCTCTACACATAACCCGGGACGTAGTGTGCAACCCTGGATACCCTTGTGCAATTCCTTGCTCAGTCTCCCTCCCGTCCTGTTGTTTCACTCCGTAGAGAACTCCTCCTCTTGAGAGATGATACAGGGTATCTCCGTCGTATCCTCTACATCCTGGAACTGTCCAGCCAACTTGCACGTTCGTGCCCAATGGAGGCCTGCTTCCATTTCCACATTGTCGTTTGTTTTTCTCTTTGGCTCTTCAACCGGTGTGTTAGACCCCAAAGAAATCTGGAACAATGTGCCGGCATTCCGTCGAGGACCCGCCCCCGAGTCCATCCAATTCGTTGTCAAAACGTTCACCACGATCAAGCGGTCCTCGTCTTCTCTTTGGGCTCTTCTTGTGTCTTTAAAAACAGAGTCGGCGCGGCGCTAAAACATTCACCTATACATATCACGAGAAAGACGAGCTCAAATCCTCCACTTCACCGACTATTAAAATCATCCTTCGACCTCGTTCTCACGACAAGACCTTTCCTGGGGTAGGGAGGGAGGGGGGGTTACCGCCCATCCCCCCCTGCTCTGGGTCACATGACCCTTCGGGTGCCCCATATAAGAAGGCACCCGTACAAAACAGCATTCATTCTCGTTCTGCTCTTAGCTCTATAACCCGTGAGTTGCTCGTTAGCCATGCCGGTGACAACCAGATCCAAAGCCGTCCACTATCGACACACACCCGCCAGACTAATGACGTTGTACCAATGACATCGTACCAAAATTGAATGACGAAAAAAAGAACTAGAGGGTCTGTGCATATGGTGGAGACATGAACAGGAGGTCAGACGTCAGGCGATGATAGTCAAGAGCCAAAAGGAACGGTAGTGTTTCATTTGCATGGAGTATGCGTTGACATAACCCCACACGCTGGAACAGTTAGCATTCACCACTATCATCCATCATCTAGCATTGACTAAAAAGAACCAGCAACACCGGTCGTAAGAATGTTCTGCTGCCGACAGTGGGTACATGACAGGTACCTCTACGTCTTTCTCGCAACGCAATACGGATACGCCGTACAAGAGCAAAGGCTACCATGGAAGTGTCCACACTGATGAAACCCTTTCTTTACCCCTCGTGGGTACACGACGGTACAACTTTCCACAACCCACCGTCAACAGGCCGTCACAAAGTTAGGCACGCTACCCGCACCAGTCCTCCGGAAACCTGGTTACCATTCTGCCCTCATGTTCAACCCATTGACGTCCTTTGTTTACAATGCTGCTGCTGTACCATACTCCAAAAATACACCATGTCATCACTAGTTTTTTTTGTGTTTTTTTTTTAAATCTGGGTAGTGGGTTGTGGACTACCGTATTTTTTAGGGACGAGGTTCAGTACCAGGCCCCTTGCACATTCCCGTTTGTACTTCGTACTTCGTTACTCCATTTAACCGTTTTGAGTTCGCACTGTCGTCTCCTTTCTTTCTTTTCACTCAGGTTGGACTTTGACCCCAAAGGCTCTCGACGTCCTACGATCCACCTAACTGTGCACGTGAAAATGGCGGACCCAATTTTCATTAGCTAATCAGATTGAGATGCATCTCATTAACTTTTTAAATTAATATTGACTAGTATTCTGTTTTGCCGTTGTCGTATTCTTTCACTCTCCTTTCGTTTCTGTTCTAGTCAAAGGTCCTCCAGGGGTCATGTAACCTATCAGAGCTTCTAAAAATATGCCAAAATTGCAATACAGAGAAAAAAAAAACAGCTCTAAGCAAATTAAAAATAAACACTCAGCTTTAAGTTTATATCCCTCCGATGCTTGACTTGAATAACTGGGTAGCCGCCAGTGTGGACCACAGCTGTCGTGATATGTCAAGCTGGATTGAAACCAGCGAAAAATGCAGAAAGAAAACATTTTCCAAACCGTTTTCCACCTGAACACGAAAAGCGTGACAGGTGTCCATTGATCAAAACATGGATATCCAATATCAAATATATATGCTGTAAACTAGCATGATACTGGTCACATTGGCATACATGGACGGGTGGACGTACGGACGCTCGATAACGTCATGGCTACAAAACCAAATATTCTCGCATCCATGTGTTATCATATATTCTTAACTGTGGTGCTCCGCTATTATGGGATGCGTACCGATCACAGTTCGCAGAACTTTAGTTCCACATGATCGCAGGATCGCAAACGATTGCAGGCGATCGCAGAAGTGTGTTTCCATATGATCGGAGACGATCGCAGAACTTTCTGCGATATGCGATATGCGATTCGCGATCGTCTGCGATCAAGGAAACCAGCCTTAATAGTCTTTGTTATGGTCTTTTTGTGGGGCGGCAGGGGGTATAAAATTAAGCGTAATATTATGATTGCCGACTATGATCAAGGAGGACTAAAAATGGTTGACGTCCCTCTATTTGCAAAATCTTTGAAGTCAGCTTGGATTAAAAAAATATTGAGACCAAGATAATTGTGGAAAATGGAAACTGTTCTTTGACTCGTATTTGCGAGAACTTAATGCCACAATTATTTTTAAAGGTAATTTGAATAAGAAGGATTTGGCAATTACCGGAATAGCGAATACTTTTCTGCAGGAGTTTTTACAAATTTTGTCAGACATAACCGCTTTAAGGATACGATGGTTTCCACTGCACATTTCCGGTCACAACCCATCTGATGCTGGTTTAACTTTCTTATACGTTTTGAAAATAAACTGGTATGTTTTAAGTTGTGGGCTACGAATGGAATCCTAACTATCAGAGATTTAATGATTAACTACGGAACTTTTTTGTCCCTCTCGGAATTCATAGAACTTTGTAAAATTAAGCCAACGTTTTTACCTTTAATGGATATCATTTCAGTGGTAAAGCAATAGTGGAATAAGTTCAAACCAGACACCCTAAGAGAAGACTCTAACTACGATAAATTTCGTCCAATTTTGTTTAAGGCAAATAAACCTACAAAAGTTGTCTATCAAAAGCTAGTAAATAAAAAGAGAAAGGTACCCCTGAGGAGTCAAAAGAAATGGTCCATAAACTACATGTGCGAACATAATGAATGTGTGGACTTGGAGGCCGTTTACCAAAAGCCTTTTCAATGTACCAAACTCTCAAAACGTTTAGAATTCGAGTTTAAAATATTTCACAGAAGGCTAGCCACTAATTGTTTCTTGAAAAAAAAAAAAACCCTGATAGATAATGACCTATGCAGTTTTTGTCAAAAGGAAGAGGAAACACTAATTCACTTATTTTGGAGCTGCACAGTAACTTCTATTTTCTGGCAAGAGTTTAAGAACGGGCTGCTCAAGGAAGAACCCACTTTGACGTTTGATTTATCGCCTTCGTTAGTTCTTGGCCTAAGGCCCCAGGTTTTAAAAAGAAAACATTATTACTTTTTGCTTATAGTTGCACGTTTCCATATTTGGACCAGCAGAACAAACAGCCAATGCCCCGGGACAGGCTTTCCCTCTTTCCTCTCGCCTCTCGTATCCCTAAATAATTATAACTGGTACGGTTTTTTCCTTGCTTATGCCAGGTGGCCAAGAGCGCATCATTGTCATTTCGTGAATAAGTAAGCAGTAAAAATGTATTACTTGAATATAACACAGTATAGTGTAGTGTACTGTTTTGTGTAATATGCATTATAACCCACCGATTAATTTCTGCGGGATGTGATTGGATAAAACTGATCAATTGATACAAATCGGACGATGGTTATCAGAGGATATCCGTCGTCCGATTTGATATCCGTCATTTGATTTTATTTCTACGAAAGAAATACCAGGAAACGAGCAAACGTTTAAGCTAAACTTCCGATTGGTCATAGAAGACAAAAAAATTCGTTTTGCAGAAGCCAGTGATGAAGAAAAGACAAAGCTGGTTGACAATGCGGTACCAGGAAACACGAAAACCTCCACAAAATATGCTGTCAACGTCCTTGAATTGAGTTTTGTTTTTAGCATAAACAAATTGAAGGTTAACTACATTTTTTGTGAAAGAGTCGATTTACCAAGCTACTACGCTATATAATTTTCGTCCAGTTTTTATCGTGGAGAAGAGAAAAAAAGAAAAGAGGTTCCAGAACACTCTTGAAAACATGGAGTCGACGGAACTGTCCATTGCGTTAAGGCGATTTTTCGTGGAAGCAAGAAAAGTTGAAGGAAAGCCATATAGCCGCAATACCATAAAAACCAATCTTGTTGGGCTGGACTGGTTTCTGTCATGTTCCCCACGTAGACCACAGAGAAAGACTTTTTCTATTATTCGTGACAAATAATTTCAGTCGGCTAACGAAGCATTAGATGATATTTTGAAGGATCTCGCTCAATTCAGCAGAAAAATCAACTCCATTCTCGTTCAACATTCAATGTCCATCCGCCGCCGTTTTTTCTCACTCAAACTTTCATGGCTGTAATTTCATTTTCATTCTTCCAAAGGACACCTAAGAATACTTTTTGTGAAAGACTCTTAATTCGTCGGCTGTCCACTTTTAGAACAATGTAATTGCAAAAACATTAAGAAAAAAAAAACCCTTGTTTTCATTTACGTTTTCAAGCTTCGGGGAGTTGTGAAGAGCATACTTGACATGAAAACCTGCCAACATTTCCTCCAATTATTGTAAAGAGAAAGTCGAGCAAACCAATCAACTTGCGTTTCTTGATTACCTCAACCGCAATCGCTTTCTTCCCCTTTAAAATCTATAAAGTGAGACATTTGACTTCATTTAATTTCATTGTTTATTTCAGTTTACAGTGTCCCCAATTAGCGCTCCAGCGCTAGAACGACTAGACACTTAAATAAAGTTCCTTTCCTTTCCTTTTTTTTTCTCCTTGAGACATTAATCGGAGGGTTATGAAATAAATAAACCCCTTTCCGGCTTGCTGGT
>OX421449.1:25767182-25772182 GCA_949126865.1 Montipora capitata | reverse complement strand
CAATCAAATCATTTTCCATACATTCCAGGAAAAATCACGCGGTATTAAACACAATTATCAACGGTAAATCACAGACGCTCCTCTCAGATTTTTTTTCGGAGAGTGCACAGACTAGAATGGAAGGGGCCATTTGGATTTTACTTAACCCATGAATGGGATCAAAGACACCAACCCACATCATTTTCCAGTGTGAAAATCTATTTAATTTAGGAAATATGGTTTTATAATCAATCACTCTGATGAAGACAATATAATGAAATGAAATTATCATAGTTAAGTAGCTTACTACATCATACATTTATTCAATTTATTATACTGGTAATATTATAAATAACAAATTAATCTTTTTAAATATAAATTTATCTTAATTTCATGGACATGAAACTGATTAGCTTTTTTCCAGAACAGGAAAGAACTTTCTTTATATATTAATCTAGAAAGAGCTTACACTTACTAGGGTTGTACCTGCCTGGAAAATTTCAAACCGCTTCGCAAAATAGTAATTTTGGTCAGATTACTATTTTGCCAAACGGATCATACATTTCCGGGCGGGTACAACCCTAACGATTTACCAACGCTAACATTAGGCCTAAGGTTAGCTTAAAGAATGTTTAGGATTCTTTCTGTATTTCTGTTCGTTTTGTTTCGTTTCACAAATTGTACGTAAGCCCTAATAAAGGTCATCTGATGTATCCAACAATGGACTCCCAAATTAGCCAGCCCCAACATGAACAATATATATAAACATTAACATAGTTTATAACAATAAAATATCAGTGATAAATGAACAGACATTGTTAGTAATGACAAAATGAAGCAATTTGTAACCGATACCCAATCTAAACATTGTCACAAAGTGAACACATCCCCTTTATCACGAAATGGTCCTTTCTGAGGTTAAAAAGCTCATGAAGTTCTGCTTTGGGACACTTTTTAGCAACAAAATAATAATAAATAGGGGTCCATAGACCGGGGCCTTATGTCTATTTTTTTAGCACGTAGCGTGACATCAAATAAACTGGTTTCAAGTGAAAGCAGTCGGTGTAAACCGTTCAAGCTTGAATGTTGTCGAGGAGTTAAGTCTTACGTGGGTGTAATATGGAATAAATCCTTTTAACGCATTTGGAGTTTGGACTTTATTCTGTCATGGCAATCTCTGTGGGTTTGGCGGGCACAATTTTGTTTGTTGCTCGTAGGTTTCCTCTTGGCCTGATCGAAGATCAATGTTCTGTGCAGTTGCTTGGTCTTCTATTCTACTGTCAGAGTTTATCAAAGTACTGTCAGTGTAACGGTTCACTGTTTCTGATTTAAGGTGTTTGTAAGATACTTTTGCAGTTTCTTGATATAAATCTTTTGGAATCCTAGATCATAGCAGGAGCCCATCTGTGTTTCTGACCATAGATGCCGAGCATTTACATGATCAGTAATGCTCATGTATCATTTCGTTCATTGCTTCATTCATCGCGGGAACACTTGAATCCACAAATGACCAGCTTCCAAAGACAGTGGCTTCATGGCTTAGTTGGTTAGAGCGTCACACTGGTATCGCAAGGTCATGGGTTGAGACCCTGTTGAAGTCCTGAATTTTTCAAGCTTTTCTACGCAATTGCTAGAATTGTTTTCATAACTGCATTGATCATAACTTCACTTAAGTTTTTACTTAACAGCCTAAGAATTGTTCTTTTGTTGGATGTACATTGTATTTCTGCAGAAAAAAGGAAATGAGAAAACTTTTAGGACTTTTAACTTTTACGGAAGATGAATGTGGGTTCGTCCCAAGTGCTTTTGGATTTACATAACAGACAAAATATGCAAGCAATGGGACCATGAAAAGAGCGAATATATATTTTCATATCAACAACTGGGGGACTTTTGAAAGATGTATTTTTCAGCATGCTACGTGCAAACCAATTAAAAAGAAATCAGAATTCGATTAGTAAGAGTCTTACCTATGATCCTCTGATAACTACATGTCGTTGATGGAATTTTCATCCTAACACTCTAAAAGAGAAAAAGATATTTAATAACAAGGCTCCAGATTTTATTTTTATGAATAAGCATTCGTTATTGTAAATAAGGTGGGCTTTAGAAATATTTCTTTTATTGTTTTTACAATAATAATAATAATAATAATAGTAATAATAGTAATAATTATAATAATAATAAATAATAAAATAATAAAATAATTAATAAAATAATAATAATAATAATAATAATAATAATAAAATAAGTTAATAATAATAATAATAATAATAATTATTATTATTATTATTATTATTATTACTATTATTACTTTTATTTTATTTTATTATTTTTTTAAAGGGGAACTGAAGGCAAAAAAAGAAGGATTTTTTGTTTAAACTTTAGACCATACACAATAAAGTTTTCAACTTTTTTCCTGGCATATCCGTCGCTCTTCCACCTAAAAAAAGTTTTTATTCCAATTTTGGGCTATCAGCATTGCGGCTCAGAGTGGAGGAGTCAGCGGTCATTTTTGCAGCTTATGATGTATGATATGGGGAAGACATGTGAGAAGCAATGTTTAGATTGATGTTTGTTGTGAATATTGAGTCCACGAAGAAACAGCAAAGCAACAAAGTGTTTACCTTGTTTCTGTTGATTACGAAATCTCTGTTCCCCGTATCATACCTCACAGCAGGCGCCTGACTTGGTTTTTGAGCCCGCCCTGAAAAGGCCAAAAAAGTGAGAAAAGCCCAATTTCGAACGTAATTTTGTCGCAAAAAACAGGAAACGAGAAGACGTAACTCCACAAACTTAACTTTACTTATGTTAGGCTAATTTCCGAAAAAAAAAATGTTGGAAAAGTTGTTGCTTTTGGCCTTCAGTTCTCCTTTAATGGTGGTCTGAACTGGTAGGTCATATAAGAAGCATGCCTTTCTTTTATAGATATTAAGAGACCTGCCTGGGAATATCTGAGTAAGATGAAAGATACAAAGTAATATGTGAACTTACCTACTCGTGGTGCAGGGCACAGGCAGGGGGCGAGGCACCATATGGTGGTGCCTTGTAAAATGCTTGCCAACAGACCTCTGAAGTCTCCCATTCTGGTTATGGGAAATTCTAGCTTAAAAAAAAAGATTTTCTCCTCTGGTTCTTGGGCAAGTTTGGAAGTTCTTGTGGCATATGAACATGATCCTTTTTGACAAAGGAATTGATAGAATTTACCAACTTTTAGAAAAAAAAAATTTCTTGGTAATTTCAAACTGATTGACAGATAATTATCAAAATCTCTGCTTATTCCAAATCAAATACATTATTGTGTAACATGGTTTTCTCTCCACTGGTTGCAGAGCCCTAGATTTAATCTGCTTTGCTTAAGTCAAATGATGCCATATAATAACAATAATAATATTATAGATAAATGTTTATAATATTAAAGACGAAACTGATGAAACTTGTCAAGGTGGTGCACCAATTTGTCTGCTTTTGAGGACACTGTGGTAGATTAGGATTTTATGAATTTCCAGTTTTGTTCTAGCTGGACGTGTGATCTCTTTGCCAGGTCTTTGTGACACCTTTTTTTCAAAATCTCTAGAAGAGTTCTTTCATTTTAATTGTAAAAGACCCTTGCATGAAAGTTTCATAACATCATTTTAGTTATAGCTAGCATATGGATATTTTAACAGCATCATGGTTCCTGCCAAGACACATTTGTACAATGATGAAATGGTATATGAAATGAATCATATATGAACTGCGGATATGAAATCAACTTCACTTGAACACATTTGTACATTTATGAAAATTTTATATTTACAGTTATTGCTACAAATAAATATTATATGCTTTGCATGACAGTTTAAATAAATATAAATATTTAAATATCTTTGTTATATTTTATGGATATTTTAACAGCATCATGGTCGATCGTCAGAGTAGTAGACACTAATTACGGTATTCTCTATGATGTCAAATTTTGTTGTTTTTAGGTAAATTTGGTCAAGTATGTTTCCTGATGAGGCAAAAGTTGGACTCTGTACAAACTGTGAATAACCTAATCTGAGAGGTCATTAAAGATTTTAGCGGTCTTATGCTATCATCATTTAAGGAGTTGATATTGAAATCAGCAAGAATTATGTCGATTGGATAAGTGCCAAGGATATTTTGCAGATGACTTACATACTGTATTATATTTGAGTTGTTCTTTCGGTAAAGAAAAAGAACTGTAAAATTGGGACACATAGTTGTAGATGTATTCAAAATTATTACAAATTTTATTGCATTTACTTGTGGAAAGTATTCATGTTCCTTAGTTTCTATCGATCTTCTTGTACACAGTGCCAAACTGCCAATATCCTTAGGATGATCTTGCCTGTAGAGATTAAATGGTAGTAGATGAGATTTTATGTCAGTATCATTGCTATGAGGTACAAGTTGTGTTTCTGTCAGTGCAATTAGATCACTGTTCTTTATGTTTGCATCATACTTGATATCTACAATACATTTTTTGAGTGATCGTATGTTTAATAGAGATATAGTGAGCATTGAATTGTCCTTATATTTTTCACTAGTTCCCATGGTTTTTGAGATTTCTCACAGTCTTTCATATTCTTTATGTACCCGAGGATCTGCTTTCACATGTTTGCTGTTAATTTTTCCTAGAATGTGAATACTATTTAAAGAGGTCGCTCGGCTCAGTGCAACATATACCTGACCATAATTGAATGATCTCTGTTTGACCAACTCAAAACTAATGACGAGACTGTTAAGTGACAATCCGTGTACTTTGTGAATGCTAACAGCGTAAGCCAATGTTAAAGGGAATTGCATTCTCTGTATTTCTGGAGAAGAAGGTTTATTTGGATGTATTTTAATTTTTGCTAGGACAGGTTCTATAGGTACAACTCTGTTTTGTCTCACAAAACTGCTAGTACTCTTTTGAATTAAATTGTTGCCAGCTTTGGCATGATCAAATTTTACCTAGATAATGGTGGGTTTTTTGTTATTTTGATTTACTTCAATTTTAACAACAGTTCCTA
>OX421449.1:25737182-25762182 GCA_949126865.1 Montipora capitata | reverse complement strand
CAATTCTTTTTAAGCTATCCCTGACACTCAAGTTTTCTTTCTTAACTACCTTTGCAGCATTCATAATTGCCTGTGAGCATTCAGTCTCATCCTTGGAAAATATGAACACACGTACGTTATGCACTTGTAGTGGTTAAATACAGGTTGCATGTCAACATTCGCTCTAGAACCCTTACTACTAGCAATAAAATAATTATTAATAAAACAGCTGTTTGTTGGTCTTTTAAGGTGCAGCTCATAGTCTTAGTCAGGTGAAATGGATAAAGCCCAATAATATTGCTCTTCAGTTATGTTTACAGATTTGAAAATATCAGCTTCTGTTAATGTAGGATTATAGTTTGCCTTATTGGGATTTAACACTTCATCTATTTTTTCTTTAACTAGTCTAAGGATTTGTTTTTGTCTGTCAATGGTACTCGTCTTTTTTTCTGGATTTAAATCATCAGAAAGAGTTTCAGCCACAATAGTCTTGTTTGTAAAAAAGTGCCCAAAATTAAACCTACATTTAATGTTTTTGTATTTTCTACACGTCTTTGAATGACTGTGCTTTTCGTAGGTTTTTACAAGCTCATGTAACTCAGGGTCTTGACTCTGATCAGGAAGACATGCCTGCACATGTTCATCTATAAAATGGATATAAGCTTGCTTGGTATCATGTGTTAGTTCAGGGCAATCTGATGTCCATATTAAGGCATGTAAGTGAGGAGAGCCTCTCATCTGAAACTCAATGCGGAGTGCATAGTATACTATTTTACTAATTGGGTTTGCATTAGTTAGAAGAATTTCAGTGAATGTCTCAACTCTATATTGAAAGTGCTTAGCAACAACAACAGGATTTACATTCAGCATTGAGAGTAGTATAGGGGATTGGGGGTTTCAGCGCATTTCGCAAAATGCGCTTAAACGTCCCCAATCCCCATGCTACGTAAGATGTTGCTGGCGATTGTTTATGGGCGCAGCCTTTTTGGGCGTGGCATGATGGGCGTGGCCCGCTGGGTATTGATTTTGTGTTTCTTGGAAATCTATAGATGTTTCAGTTCTTTGAATCCATGCCGTGGCGAGGCAGTATGGATCTCGTATTTTTGATCTCGTATTTTGAAAATCTATCTGTTGTTTAAAATAATATCTCATATAATAGTATAATGAGTTGCAAAGAACTTCATAAAGAACTTGTCAATATGGAAGAAGTGGTCGGTCCGTTTTGCAATAAAAAAATCTCAAAGCATACTAAAAAAACAGAACAATGTTGTGATGAACCGTTTACAGTGAATGATAACAATATGCTAGTTTGTAAAAAATGCGGAACAGTACATGGTTACAAACCTTTAATAGAATTTGTTGATTCTTATCCAAATAAACATAGGTTTCACCGCAAATCAATATATCAACGGAAATATCATATAGAAAATATAATAAACAACATAGCTCTTAAAAATAATTTTCAGATCACTGTAAAAAATAAAGATAAAATAATGAGGATTTTTGAAGAGATTGGGAAAGTAGTAAAACAAGTCAATATAGACAGAAAGCGTATGATCAATCTCAATTACATAATAAAACAAATATTCAGCATGCTTGATCTTCCTTTTGAAAAGGTCAAGACGTCAAAATCTAAAAAAACTGTTGAAATGTATCGGCAGTATTGGAAAGACATTCTTGCCTTAGCCTTTGATAAAATTGATAAAATAGTTAAGGAATGAATTTGTCATTGTATTTAGCGTAGAACTTATCAACACTAGGACAAACATCAGTCACAAAATCATCTACATTTTTTAATTCTGTGTGAAACGATGGTTGAAAATCACCGCTTCTCAACATGTCTTTTATCGAATTCAAAAGATGCTGATAACTTTGGTATGCGTATGTACAATTTTGTATTTTAAGATCCAGTGATTGGAAATCCATGTAAGACTTGATTAACAAAGCACAAGTGCTTATTGCTACTAAGGCTATACCGCCAGTTACAACAGCACTAATAATTCCACCAGTACCAGTTAGGACAGAAATAGTATTACCAATAAGTTTGAATTTTTTGTAGCGTTTAACAGCCTGTTTGTAAGCCCAACACTTTCTATGGTATGCCTTATAATAGCTCTTTAGTTCATCAACCTGATCTTCTGTCAATCTGTCTGAAATATGGTTCCAGCTGAATATTCTCTTTTTTCGATCTGCCATATATATAGTTTAGATTGTCAATCGTTTGAATGCACAATAAATGAGTCCTGTCAAATGACCAAATAACGGACTTTTTTTGACGAAATCAGGCACATGCCTATTAATGCAATATGTGTAACCATTACCGTCATGGAATCTAGTGTAAAACCTACCAAATGCATCATGAAGTATAGCGTGATTGGAAAATACATCAGACCAGCCGAAAATGAATTCCAATAAACGAGTTAGTCTGCCGCTTCCTGGTCCGATAAGACCCAAAGAATCAGAACCCTCGATTTCAAGAATTTCATATATGGATATGTCTCTCTCAAGATAATAAAAATGCACATATCGGTAAACAAGCGCTGATTTTAATGTTTTGTCATTTATATCTGGAAATTGTTCTTTTGTACTTTTGAAATTGTATCTCACATATTCAAGCAATAATTTGATAAACATATGTACTTACGTTATATTATATCTTTGCATCAATACAGCATGATGGTCTAATATCGTTTTTTCGTCAAGAATGAAATCTAAATAGACACAGAAAAAAGCTATATTGCCATTCAAAGGAGCTACGTCGGTTGTAGGATCTAATCCACCAAGAACTGTTGTGTTATTTCCTGTTCTATTGTCAGCGGTAAAATCACCCATATGCTTTCTGTTCCAATATATCTTGCTTTTTTCTGTCTTAGGAGACGATTTATTGTCCCAGTGAACTGACAAGCAATGCCATTTATTCAATTCACCAAGATCATTCTCACTGTAATCTCCAAGACTCAAAAAATCATTCAAACTTGATGCAGGCCCTAAATAAACACAATTATGTGCCGAATCAGCCCCAGAAATCACGATGTTACTGCCTGAATGAGCCACAAATTTATCATAACCCAAATTATCATGGCCGAATATTCCATTTACCCAAAAATTTGGAGAATTGCTTGAAGTCATCCTGTAAACAATAAATACATTAACCGCATCATTATTCAAATCAACCTGCGATATCATTTTTTGTGTACCACTGAATTTGAGAAAATATCGACCACTGTGTTTTTCAGCTTTTGTGCATAGCAAAGGTCTTTTTGTCGAATCAGTTTGTGTCGCATCACTTTCTTCATTGCTTTTGTCAAATAATTGTTCTACTTTTCTTGTGGAACTCATTTTCACAGTAGATCCATCTGCTCTATCCATTTGATAAGTACAACTGGAATACATTCTCAAATAGTCACTGGCCCATAGATCCAGAAATGAATCACGTACGATGTCACTGACCTGTGATTTAACGACTACATGATTGTCTTTTACGGCAGGTTTGGCTACTATGTTCAAATGAGTTTCAGCATGCCCGTCGTCGTTGAATATAAGTTCTGCATTATAGGGTTTTATTTCTTCAACGGTAAATTCTATTTTGTCCCCATTTTCATCGAGAAAATGTGTTCCATCTTCATTTTCAGCGTATGGCATATAATAACATGTTAGATAATGTTGACTGTTTAGGGAGCATAAAATATGTTTCCTGTATAGCCCAATCGGGTCGTAGTGTAAAATGTTGGTGCCGTTTTAATCAGAATGCTCGTGACATTTGAAAATCTTCTATCGATGACGACTTTTTCTGTTGTTGATCCAACAGCGAAAGGAAAATATATTGTCGTTGAAGGTGTACCATGTGTCACTCCTAATCTGAAACGACCCGCGGAATAACTGCCTGCTTGTCTCGGTACGACTGTCTTTATGAAAATCGACGAAAATTTGAAATCTTGATTGTTGGAATTTTTCACAACCCAAGTATCTATAGGTGGCTGCAACACTGCTGTTCTGAAGGGAAAATTCAGCCGCAAAATGCTGTCAATAAAAAACTTTTTACTTATGGCATCGGAATCATTTGTTGCCAGTGCCAAACCTGTTATTTTGTTATTGTTCATATCAATCGGAACATGCAGTTGAAATTGATTGTTTGCAACCTCATAAGCTTTTTCATAATCGTAGATAGTCATGTCCAGATCGTTTTTTGCTTCACCCTTGATACCATAAATCAAAACATAAACTGGCAATAGATTTGGGCTATCATTGTCAAAATTGCTTTTGAAATTTACATATAATCGTCTTTGAATCGATGGAGAAGTACCATCAGGACTGAGATTCAGGATCGTTCTGAGATATTTGTATTCTGAATTCACTTTTATGGTTGTTCCTAAATCAATGTTCATGTTTAGTTTTTCGAATCCAAGTAATGTACTTTCAAATTCGTAACCGTGAAAAGGAGATTTTTGAAAATATGTTTCAACGCAAACTGTGTATTTGTCAGATTTGTTGTCTCTGTACATTTTGAAAAGGTTGAAATCGAAACGACCTTTATATTCATTGGAACCATCAGTAGTTCTCTGAACCTTCATTGAAAAAGCTTTTTTGTTCGTTTTATGAGGCATGTCATCAAAATCGATTAAAGTGACATCTTGGATACCAAAATCTTCTGTAAATTCTCCATCATCCATTGCATAGCTTAACACATTTTTTCGGTTTGCATGTGTGCTTATATGACTCTCTAATATTTTTTGGTCTGTATATTTATTATTTTCGGTAGAAACAGTTGCAATACCGTCATTCACTTGCTTCAAAGTTATGGCATCTTGATTATGTGTGGCGTTTCCGAGATTTATTATTCCTTGATTGTTCATGTCTAGAACAGAAGTCATTACACTGCTTCCATCCAATTTCAATGTTTTTCTAACCTCAGAATCAACATAAGCTTTGTTAGTGGCATCATTTATACCTGTCGGATCAGCAAGATTGACAATCTTTTTTTGAGACATATCAAGATTTCCAGTCATATCCTGTGAACCATCTCGTAGAACAACTTGATTAACATTTGGTTTAGAAAATAATTCAGTATCAATATAACCTTTGTTTACTACATCAGTCGATTGTGAACCGTTACCTACTTTTGTTATTATATTATCACCAAAGTCAAAATTTCCAGTGACAGAAACTGTTCCATCTCTTTTCAAATAATTAGAAAGTTCTGTTTTATCGGCTTTTGGTGCTAAACCAGTTTCTAATTGATGTTTTGTTATAGCATCACTATTGTCAGTTCCTTCTGCAAGATTGCTAATTTTTTCATTTTTCATATCAATGGGATTTTGGGCTTCTATTTTACCGTCATTCGTATTTAAATCAACGAAAAAGGTATTTAGATGCAAACTACTGACGGCATCGCTAAACCCGTGCCTCGCAGGGGCTACATTTTCTATACGTCTGTTGTCCATATTAAGAGCTCCAAGCATCGAACTACTACCGTCTAGTTTCAATGTCTTATTAACCTCAGAATCAACATAACTCTTAGTAGTTGCATCGTCATTCGTTTGCGGTGAACCTGCATTTCTCAGTTTTTTATTCTGCATATCATAATCACCGTTATCTGTTAGTTTAAAACCAACACCAGGCAATCCTTTCACTATTTCAATAACTTTTTCATGTGAAAATGTGTCTTCAGGTAATTTACCATTTGAGTAACTCATATATAATTTAGTTACACAATTCATTTATATTTTTTCATCAAAATTCTTCTTTACTTGTTTCTCAGGTTTGTCAATGTATATAAAACTAAAAGGGTCTCAAGTTGCTTTCTCGTATAATTGTTTTGAGACATTGTTTTCACGACATATG
The DNA here is from genome assembly GCA_949126865.1 of Montipora capitata. Taxonomy (NCBI): domain Eukaryota; kingdom Metazoa; phylum Cnidaria; class Anthozoa; order Scleractinia; family Acroporidae; genus Montipora; species Montipora capitata. Next base: position 25,756,362 of record OX421449.1, on the reverse strand, counting down.
AGACTTTTTTCATTAGTACTCGGAAAATCATAAATGGCAAAATGCGAGCAGTTTAATCTAATATCTTTTGGTGTCTTATAGTAGCTTTGACTCAAATATATAACACAGCAGTTTTTATGTCTCCCCTGTATAAAATAGTCAACTAATGGCTTTTGGTTTCTATCACATACAAAATCGTCGAATATTACAATTTTTTGGTTATCACTACCAAGATCATTTACAGGAATAATTTGATCATTGCTTGCTTCAATAACATCATAACCAGCTTCATCACTCATTGGTTCGAACTCATCCATGAGATTCTGATACTTTGACTGCTCTAAGTTTTTTGCATAAAGGTATATTTTATCAAAGTACAATAAATTGTAAATCATATGCATCAGTGTATTTGTTTTTCCTGATCCAGAAGGTCCACAAATGAGCATACGGAAGCATTGATTAGGCATATAATCATATTTTCGTTTAAAATTGGTTGTGACTTTATCGCCAGTATCATAATTCGGTATTTTCATTTTTATATTATATGGGTATATTATTCCAATAACATGGTGTATAACATGGTGTTCAACATGGTGTTAAACGTTATTTTTATATATAAATTTCCATTTTATGTAACGTAACAATATAACGATAAATGAGTTTACTCAAGTGGAAAGAACTCGCAAAGAGTAAATCTGAATTAGGGAACAAGATCAATTATGTCCATAATGCAATTACAAAACATGATATTGGTCAGCAGGCCAGTCAACAGGGATTTTCAAAAGTATTCAAACCAATTACAAGTAAATTAGATGATGTTATTGATAGTAATCAGGTTTTAAGGTTGCCAAGGAAAAAACGACCACTGAAGAAAGGAGAAGTTCCTGATTACGGCATTGATATAGAGGATGAAGTTCCAGATACGAATATTGGTGAATTATTTGAACAACCTGTTTTGCCACAGCAAGAAAAACAACTGGTGCCAAAACCACCAACATATGAAGAATCTTTACAAGATATTCTGGAAGGAAAAAAAGAGATTTATGTTGATCCTCAGTACTTCCCTCAGGAACCACAATTACCACCAGAATATGATGACTACGATGAGATAGATTATGGATTAGATGATGAAGACATGGACAATGAGATATTAGGTGATCTTGGTCTTCAAAATTATGATTCTGTTGAAAAGGTAATTAATCAACAAGAAATGACTCGACGAAAGAACAAAAAATATCTCAATAAGATTGTCAATGATGCTAAATTTAAAAGAAATCAATTAAAAGGTTATAAGACTTCTATAACTAAACAATTCAACGGTGGTTTAATTTCTGAAGCTGCGAAACAACAGGAATATAAAAGAATAGACAACGCAAGAGTTACATTGAATGCATATATCGAACATTATGAAAATAAAATAGAAACAATGAAAGGTTCTGGTATGAAAAAACAAAAAGGTGGTAATGTTATATTTTTCAACAAACCGAAAGAACTCATAAAAAAATTGGATTTGATAATTGGTGAGATATTGGCAGGTAATACCAGCATTGACATGCGAAATATGGGTGTTTCTATATTGGACACATTATTAAAAATGTCGACAATCAATAGATCACAATATGGTAAATTATACAAACAATATTTCAAAATTTAATGTAACTTCATTATATAATGCAACGAGAGATAGTTTTATCATCTTATAGTGTAAAAAATCAAGGGGATAACAAACCAGAAGATTTCACAACAAATTTTACCAGACCTATAATTCTAGACAATAATAAGCAATATGTTATTGGTCTTAACAGAGTCATTAACATGTCATTCACTTGGTTCAATGTCAATGCTGGATACAAAAATCAATTAATTAAATATAGCTCAGAAAATGGTTCAACTTTTAAAAACATTACATTTCCAGCCGGTGTATGGAACTATACAGATTTCAACAAATACATAACAAATCTAACAAAAACTGGTGATACGTATCCGATAACTCTTGAATTCGATGATACAACATTCAGGGTCACGGTTACATTAGCTAATAATTACCAACTTGATTTAAGAGCAAGTAATTTCAATGAACTAATCGGTTTTGACAAAAAGATATTGGCAAGTGGAACGCATATTGGACTAAGAGTGCCAAATCTCAGTCAAGACACAGACATAATCAATATTCATTGTGATTTAATTAACAAATCGCTTGTAGACGGTAAAGAAACAGACATCATTTATTCATTCTCAACCAGTGTACTAACTCCAAGTTACTCCTTCACCCTCGAACCACGACGAGTCACATTTAATCCAATTAATAAAATTACAATTTCATCAATCAGAATCTGGATAACCGATGGAAAAAGAAGATTAGTGGATCTAAATGGGGCGGAGACAACTTTTTCACTAATTTTAAAAAGCATGGAATAATATAACATAAAAGTATAAATGAAACCGTATGAATTCAAGAGGTTTTATCATCCAAAACTTGGTAGATTTGTTTTTCGACATAAAGGGTCTGGACTTATCGTTGATAATATTTTTAAACCGTTAAAGAGTGTGGCATCATCTGTTTTCAAGAAATTTGCTAAGCCAATGGCAAAGAAGGCATTAGAATCAGGGGTTTCACATGCAGGTGATAAACTTGGTAAGGCGGCGGCAGAAAAGTCAGGAGACCTGATAATGAAAAGATTGGCAAATTTGAGAAAAGGAGCCACAACACAAGGGGCAATTGTTCCATCCTTACCCATTAAACAAGAGGAAAGTACTGATATGATCCTCAATAGATTGATATCAGGATCAGGTATAAAAAGAAGGCGTAGAGTCTTCGAATAAATAACATGATAGCAAAATTATATAATATAATAGTATAAATGGCTTTTAGAACAAGTGAATTTTTACAAAGAAATGAGTTGGTGCGTTTCCAACTTGATGATGTAATTAGGGCCCCAGCCAATGGCCAACATCAGGAGAAAAATGGATATACATTTACGATCAATGATCGATCGAGTTTTTATGATTGGTACAATGCTTATTTCGAGGTGCAGTTCCAGGTACAAACATTGGCTGATGGTGCAGCCTATGGTGGAGATCGTATAACAGTTATTAATGGATCTCATTCATTGATTTCTCATATGATGATTAAAAGCGCTGGTAAAATTGTGTACGATACTGATAATTTACACAAGGTTGTTTTTGTGAAGAATTTACTGGAATATTCTGATGATTACTCAAGAAGTGTGGCCAAGAATAGTCTTTGGTATTTAGATACAAATCATCTCATAGCTAATGCTAATCAGAATGCAGGATTTGAGGCTAGACGACTTTTAACAACCGGGAATTCCAATGTCAATAGAATCATACCTCTTAATCGTTACAGTTTTTTCGAAGAGTTGGAGGGTAAGATGCTGGTACCAATGCAGCTTGAATTTACTTTAAAGCTCCCGGATGATAACGAACTACTTCAAAAACTTGATGCAGTTGATGATGGAAGGGTTGTCATCAACAGATTTCTACTATGGGTTCCAAAACTGACTCCAAAAGACAGTCTATATGACAAGTTCGTCAGTTCTTTTTTAAAACAAGATAAATGGACGTATCTCAGAGAAATGTATCAAATGTCAAGTCCGAGGAATGGTAGTGGATTCTTTCAGATTTCTTCTAGTATCGACAATGTCAAAGCAATTTTTGTATACCTACAACGAGCTAAAACAAGGAATGAAGCGGCAAATCCATATGAATTTGATACATATAATATCAATGCCGATCGTGGAAATGGTAGTTATTTGACAACATGCAGATTGGAATATGGGAATGGTGTCTTTTATCCCGAAGCTGAATATGATTCTGAAAGTAAAGTAAGAATCTTCAACGATTTAATGTCTTATGCTATGAGGAAAAATGATTACAACACCGGAACCCAGCTCAATCTAGCTAATTACAACTCTCTTTATCCTCTAATCTATTTCGATTTGTCACATCAGGCAGAGAAAGTAACAAGAGATCCCAAACAGTTGATTTTTAGGTATAAACTGAATGCCAATAGTGCTCAAGACAGTCCTTTCAGTGTACATGCTATCGTTCTATATGAAGAAACAGTCGTCATTGACAAAATCGGAAATGAACTGGTTATAGTGTAAGCCCACAAATGAAATGATTCCTATTTATTTGTATATGTTTTGCAACTGGAATTATATAACATATATTATATGACCGAACTTTACGAAATCAACGTAAGACTTTCAGATAATCAAAAAAAGAATCTGAGTAATGCTTACCATAAAAGGGAAACAATTGTTCTAAGACTGACAAATGATTCTCTTAATGGAAACGACACTCTTTATGTTCCAGCAATGGTAAAAAAAAGATTACAAAAAAATCGTCAATTGAACAAAGGAATGGACATCAAATTAGCAAAAACGAATATCAGGAAACAAGTTGGCGGAAGTCTTTTGAGTACCGTATTGTCACTTGGTATGAGAGCATTACCAGCAATTGGTAAAACCCTTGGGTTGAGTGCTCTTGGCGGTTTAGCAGAAGCCGGAGCTAAAAAATTGATTGGATCTGGTCAAAAAGGCGGTGCTTTACCATTACCCATGATGATACCTTTCAATGCAATCAACAAATTGATGCCATATTTGACTATGTTCACAACTAAACAGCAAAGAGACATAATGAATGCAGCTCAAACAGGATCTGGCGTTAAAATAACACCGACTAAAACACAATCAGGTGGATTTTTAGGCACTCTGTTAGCTAGCATTGGAATTCCTTTGGCTTTGGATCTTGTGAAAAAGATGACTGGAAAAGGAGCACCGAGGGTAGGTAGACCACCTTGGACGAAAAATGGTACAGGAGCACCTAGAATGGGAATGCCCCCTCCATTTTTTAGTTATCCACCATATGTGACTGGTTATGGTAAAAAAAAAAAACCTCGACCAAAAAAGGAAAGGGACTACTATTGGGAAAAAACAGTCCATTCAATGGCATACCCATTTTGGGGGCAATATTGTGAAACCAAAACTTCACAAAAACATACCTATGTCCAATCACGATCTAATAAAATGGTGTAAATATTTGAATATACCAATCAATGATGTTCTGTCAAGGAATGAAAATGTTCCACATAACCATAAACAGGCGTTATTCATCTACAATCTTGAACCAGCTTATATGTCAGGATCTCACTGGGTAGCCACTTATGTTAAGGATAATGTAATCAATTATTTTGATAGTTTTGGTATGCCTCCGTTTCAAGAAATGGTCAATCATGCCAAAAAGAAAAATTTAACTCTATTGCACCAAAACAATCAGATACAAAACATACAAACAACAACTTGTGGGTATTTCTGTTTATACTTTCTGAATGAAATGAATAATGGTAATTCGTATTATGATTTATTACAAGTGTTCGACATAAATGATACAATGAAAAACGAGAGATTCATCGAACATTATTTCAGAAATATCTAACTTATATATATTATGAAATCATATTGTGTTAAACAAAAGAAAGTGACTGAATGTGTTGAACCTTCAGGTTACAAAACAGCCAAAAATGGCAGACTAATGTTCTTTTGCACATGTGCTGAATGCGGCATTACTAAAACTCGATTCGTTAAAAAACAGGGAAACTAAACAGCCCGTTGGGAGCGGGCTTACTCAGTGATATTGCTAATACAGGAACTGAATTGTTCCTAACAAAAGGAGTACCTTATCTTGGCAAAAAAGCAGTTGAAATGGGTCGATATTATGGTTCTGAATTAATGAGAGACCCAAAGTTACAACAAAGAGCAATCAATTATGCTCTGAATAAAGCAAATCCCGTACTTCATAAAGTCGGATCTGAAGCCCTTGATCAATTGTCGACAAAAATAAGACCCAAGAAAAAATACACAACAAATAGAAAAGATCTTGATGGTTCTGGAGTTTTCAGTGATCTGTTCGGCATGACAAAAAAAGTGTCTGATGTGACAGGTAAGATAATTGGTGGTCCTACTAAGAAGACATTGGACGATTGGTGGTCAGGAGACCTCGCAAAGCGTGCATTTTCACCCAAAACAGGAATATTCAGCGGACACTCGGGATTCTCAGGCGTTTTGCCATCCGGTGAAGTGGTCGATCTTAAATTTGGCGTACTTAATGGAAGACCTTGGATGTTTAGAAAAGACAATGGACAACCCTATGGTCCTGCTTTAAAAGGAGGTTCTTTGGATATTCACAAAGCTATTGGCAAATTACCAAAACCAAAAAGCGGATGGACACTACCAGGTCATAAATACACAGGACCTTATAATGATTTGGAAAATCAACTGAAGTATGACCCAAAAACTGGCCAAATATTAGAAATATATGATATGCCAACTGGAAGAACTGATGCAATAGCAATGCAACACGATGTTGATTATTCCGTCTGCAAGGATGATAGAAAATGTAAAAATAAAGCAGATAGGAAAATGGTTCAAGCTTTAGACAACGTACCGTATAATGAAAGACAATGGGGGCATTGGTTGGCAAGAAATGTTATCAATACAAAGCAGAAACTAGGTCTCGGAGTTCCAAAAAACGGAAAAAGCCGTCGGGTAAAGAAAACTGGCAAGAAAAATTAGCAGATGAATTACATGCATCCATAAGACGCAACTTTACTCGGCGGCGTGTAATCGTAAATCATATCGATGAAATATGGGCAAGTGATCTAGTTGAAATGCAACAGTTTAGCAAATGGAATAAAGGTTATCGGTATCTTCTTATGGTTATTGATGTTTTCAGCAAATATGGTTGGATTGCCCCATTGAAGGATAAGAAAGGCGAATCTGTCACTGAAGCATTCAAAACAATATTCAAGGAAGGTAGAAAACCACAGTATTTATGGGTTGATAAGGGAAAGGAGTTCTACAACAAAAACTTAAAAGACTTGCTAGAGAAAAATGGGATACATATGTACTCCACTGAAAATGAGGAGAAATCCTCAGTGGTTGAAAGGTGGAATAGAACAATTAAATCCAAAATGTGGAAACAGTTCACTGTTCAAGGTAATACAATGTATCTCGATATGCTACCCAAACTAGTGAAACAGTACAACAACACAAAACATTCAAGCATAAAGATGACACCTGTTGAAGCATCTAACAAGAGGAATGAAGGAACCGTTTACTTCAATTTGTATGGTGATATAGAAACATTGAAACAGAAACCAAAATTCAAGGTTGGTGACAAGGTTCGAATATCTAAGTATAAACGGAATGTGTTTGACAAGGGTTACACACCAAATTGGACTGAAGAAGTGTTTACAGTTGATAAGATTCAATACACTAATCCAATAACATACAAACTAAAAGATCTCAGAGGTGAAGAGATACAAGGCAGTTTTTATGAACCTGAATTATTAAAAGCAAAGCAGGATATTTTCCGTATTGATAAAGTGATTAGAAGAGACTATAAAAAGAAACAAGCTTTTGTAAAATGGAAGGGATACAGTGTTGAATTCAACAGTTGGGTACCATTGAAAGACATTGAAAACATATGAATTGTTTCTGGCTATAAACGCACATCATATAAATCATATAAAAAATTATGTATAGCATATGTATATATGGACAAGTTCGAAAATGAAGAAAAAGTTGGTTTCTATTATGAAAGCTCTCAAGATTCCCATTTGTCAGATTCTGATTGGTACCCATCGTCGCAAGAAAGTCAGGTTTGCTCTCAGTCATCGCAGGAAAGCACCTCTGATGAAGGGGAAAATATATAGGTATATTATATGAAAGCGAGATTTTACACGGACAAACAAAAAATGAAATTGATACGATTGTATTTCTTCATAAAAGATATCCTTGAAGGAGGAATGTTGGAAAAATTTCGCCCAGTCAAACCAATGTCTTTGTTTAAACCGAGATTTTACACCATTGAAGAAAAAAGACGAATAAAAACAGATTATATGATGAACAAACAATGGTTTTGTCAAATATGCAATAATGGGAAAAATTACAAATTAGCTGGAAAACATGCTCATCTGAAAACCAAAAAACATTTCAAAAATTCTTTTACATACAACACAGGGTACATTCATGACGAAAAAGAAAACACATAAGAATATGACTCTAAATATAACATATATGGAAACCCCAAAGAAGAGAGGTCCTCCAAGAGTATTCACTGATAAGGAAATACAGCAGAGAAAAAATGATTACGGGCGAAACACCCCTTGGTTTTGTCAAATATGCAATAACAACAAAAATTACGCGATGAGAGGAAAACATGCTCATCTCAAAACAGAAAAGCACAAACTGCATGTTTTAATTTACAATCTGAAAAAAGAAAAACAATAAAACCGTTCAACAGTTCAAATCATTCGTTATCCGGATGGTTTGAGCTAAAAACAAAACACACAAGACACTTAAACGCATGTGTTCTTTTAATATTATATAGAGATGCAAAATAATATCTCGACTTATAGTATGAACAAGAGTGATCTTGAGAAACTAAGTAAATCAGAATTAATAAAATTGATTATAAAACAAAATACAAAACCAGTGCCAGCACCGAGGGCCGCGAAACAAATCAGGCCAATCCCAAAACCAAGAAAGAGTGTAAAAGAACTTGTTGACTATTTTGAGAGGCAGAGACTACCAGCTCCTCCGTCTGAATGGTTACAAGAAATAGAACAATTAAACAAGCCAGTTCCAGCGCCTAGAACTAAAAAACCAGTGCCAGAACCAAGAACTAAGATTGATCAAAAAAAGCGAGCTTTAAAAGGGTTTACGAAGTCTTATGAAATCAGCATCAAAAACAGCAAAGACCCACTCGTGCAACTGCAAAATACAAGAAAGGCTGTTGCTAACCATATTGAAAATTTATTAATATCAATGAAAGGGCTCAAGTTTGTTGAAACACTGAGGGTTACATTTGAAAAGCAAACAGGACGCGAAGAAAGAATCATCAAAACAGCTTATTTCAACAGCCAACCCCAAACAATAACAAATAACTCGCAAATTGAGCCATCTTTGTCTTTAACAAGTCATGAAATATTGAATATAATTGCCGTTTGGCTTTCAGAAGGATCCGGTTGGACTGTTCTATCTGTTGACAATCAGTATCTAAATTTGGTAAAATACGAACCAATAAAAGGATCATCATACATCCAACTACCAACAGAACTCAGACATAATAACAAAGGATTGATCAACATGAAAAACGAGGACAATGAATGTTTCAGGTGGTGCCACATCAGGCATCTCAATCCTCAAGACAAAGATGCACAAAGAATAAAAAAATCAGACAAAGCATTCATCAAAAATTTGGATTATACAGGAATTGTATTCCCAGTTACCGCCAAACAGTACAACAAAATAGAAAAACAAAATGAGATCAACATCAATGTTTTTGGTTATGAAAATAAACAAAAATATCCAATCCATGTCTCAAAAGAAAAGTATGAAGATTGCATGAATCTGCTTCTCATCACCGAAAATGAAAACAAGCATTATGTATTGATCAAACATTTCAACAAGTTCATGTATGATGTTACAAAGCACAAAGACAGTAAACATTTCTGCATGCATTGTCTTCAGTGTTTCAGTTCTGAAAGAGTCTTGACTGCTCATAAAGAAAACTGTTTCCAATTGAATGGCGCACAAGCAATAAAAATGCCTGACAAAAATAACAACATATTGAAATTCAACAATCCACACAGACAACTGCCAGTTCCATTCGTAATATATGCAGATTTTGAAGCAATAACAGAAAAAATCCACGGCTGCCAGCCGAATGATGATAAATCATACACAGAGGCTTACCAGAAGCATACAGACTGTGGTTATGGATACAAGGTTGTTTGTTGTTATGATGATAAATACACAAAACCATTGCAAATTTACAGAGGCGAAAAAGCTGTGTACAAATTCATGAACGCTATGTTGAGTGAAGTCAGATATTGCAAAAAGGTTATGAAAGAATGTTTCGACAAACCATTAAAAATGACAAAATATGATGAGGAACAATTCAAAAAAGCTGACAAATGCCACATATGTGAGAAAGAATACAATAAAACTGATGTAAGAGTAAGAGATCACTGCCATGTAACAGGCAAGTACAGAGGATCTGCTCATAAAGATTGTAACCTGAATTTCGCATTGACAGGTAAAATACCAGTTATATTTCACAATCTCCGTGGGTATGACAGTCATTTTATAATGCAAGAGATTGGAGCTATTGTAAAAGAACATGAATACATAAATAAAAAAGGAGAAAAATGCCAAATGAATATACCAAATAATATGGAAAAGTACATGGCTTTCATGCTTGGCAATCATCTGACTTTTATCGACAGTTTTCAATTCATGAGCTCTGGTCTCGACAAACTGGTTAGTAATCTACCAAAAGAAGCATTAAAGTTCACTTCTCAAAAATTCCAAGGGAAAAAACTTGATTTGATGTCTCAAAAGGGAGTATATCCATACGACTTCATGGACAGCTTTGATAAATTCGATGAAAAGCTGCCGCTGAAAAAAGAATTTTACAGTCTGTTAAATGATGAACATATAAGTGACAAAGACTACGAACATGCCCAGAATGTGTGGAACACTTTCGATCTAAAAAATATGGGCGAGTATCATGACTTATATCTGAAATCTGACATACTTCTGCTAGCAGATGTATTTGAAAACTTTCGAAAGACCTGCCTGCAATACTACAAACTTGATCCGTGTCATTATTTCACATCACCTGGTTTGTCATGGGATACTATGTTAAAGATGACTGATATTAAATTGGAGCTTATGACTGATGTCGATATGTTTCAATTCATTGAAAAAGGCATGCGTGGAGGGACTAGTTATATTGCCAACCGATATGGTAAAGCAAACAATAAATACATGAAGACATATGATAAGAAGGCGCCATCAAAGTACATCATGTATCTGGATGCAAACAATTTATACGGTTGGGCTATGAGTCAATATTTACCGACAGGTGGATTTAGATGGATGACAACAAAACAGATTGACAAAATAGATCTGTCCAAATACAATGAAAACAGCAAAAAAGGATTGATACTGGAAGTCGACTTGGAATATCCAAAAGAATTACACGATTTGCACAATGACTACCCACTGGCACCAGAAAAGGTGAAAGTGACTGAAAATATGCTGTCCGAATATGCTAAAAATATTGCAGAGAAGCATAAAATATCAACTGGTTTAGTCCACAAACTGATACCAACACTGAGCAAGAAAGAAAAGTATGTCCTTCATTACAGAAACCTACAATTGTACATCGATCTTGGTTTGAAATTAACCAAAGTCCACAGAGTACTGGAATTCGATCAGTCGCCATGGTTGAAGCAATACATTGACTTCAATACAGAGAAAAGAACTAATGCCAAAAATGCTTTCGAAAAAGACTTCTTCAAGCTTATGAACAACAGTGTATTTGGAAAAACAATGGAAAATATCAGAAAGCGAGTAGATGTAAGATTAGTCACTGATGAAAAAAAATTAGTAAAAATGGCTTCTAAACCGACATATGTAAGTAGCAAGATCTTTAATGAAAATCTGGTGGCAGTGCATAAGATAAAAGAAACACTAACCCTAAATAGGCCGGCATATATAGGTATGTGTATCTTGGATCTAAGCAAGACGTTAATGTATGATTTTCATTACAATTATATCAAACAAAAATACGACAGAAAAGCCGAATTATTATTCACAGACACTGATAGCTTGACCTATGAAATTGAAACCAATGATGCGTATCAAGACTTTTGGAATGACAAAGACAAATTCGACAACAGTGATTATTCACCAGATTCACAATATTTCGACAAGACAAACAAAAAAGTTATAGGCAAATTCAAAGATGAAGCAGCAGGCATACCGATAACCGAATTCGTTGGATTGAGATCAAAAATGTATTCATATATGAAAGAAAATGACCAAGGCGGAAAAACGGCCAAGGGCATCAAAAAGAACATAATCAAAAAGAACATCACTCATACAAATTATAAAAACGTTTTGTTTGACAACGAACAAATGCATCATAATATGAAAACCATCAGAAGCAGCTTACATCAAATCGGCAGCTATGAACTCAATAAAGTATCGTTATCTTGCTTCGATGATAAGCGGCACATACATGATGATGGTATGACAAGTTTCGCATACGGCCACTATAAAATATAAATACCGCCTCGCCACGGCATGGATTCAAAGAACTGAAACATCTATAGATTTCCAAGAAACACAAAATCAATACCCAGCGGGCCACGCCCATCATGCCACGCCCAAAAAGGCCACGCCCAAAAAGGCTGCGCCCATAAACAATCGCCAGCAACATCTTACGTAGCATGGGGATTGGGGACGTTTAAGCCCATTTTGCGAAATGCGCTGAAACCCCCAATCCCCTATACTACTATTGAGCATCTTTCATTATAAGATAAAGCATCAACTTGTTCATTTGTTAGATTTTGCCTTGTGTTCTTGCAATGATCTGAAAAAGTTCAGGCCACCTAAGGTCAGCGCAGGATAATGTCATAAACCATGTTGGTATTCCAAGCTGTTTTACCATAGCTACTACTTCATTCATAAATTTTTGCCAATAACGTGGTGTTCCTGGAATTTGTCTCAAAAATAAATAAGCCTGATCTTGAAAAATAAGATTTTGTAAATTTTGCATATTATTTGATCTTATTTGAGAAGCAGTAAGAGGCTCGCCATGCATTTTTTTCAGAGCAATATTGATGCTATCTGATACTTTCTTCTGTTCTATGATGAACTGAGCAAAGAAGAGATATTCAGAATTGGTAGCAAATCTACCACTGTGATGTAAAATTCTTGCATTGAAGTACTTAACAGGCGACAACTTTATTTCTCGGTTGACAGAGTACCCATACTTTCCTTTTGGAAACAAAATAGGAAATGCTAGTTCTTCACATTGCTGGTCTACCATGAAGGAAACTGGATGTTTACTTTCACCAGGTGCAATAGCATAGACTTCATCTCCTTGAGATGATACATTATCATTTTGCTCAACAGTTACAGGATAATCTGGTATTACAGACTGCAAGCAAGTTTCACTTGTTGGTGCTTGATATTCATTTACAGGATCGTCATTTTCTTCATCGGCCGGTGTGCTGACATTCTCACCATTTTCATTGTTTGAACAAGTGTCATCACTTATACCAGATTCAGTAGAGTGGTTGTCATTATTCAAAGTTGAATCGTCTAAGTTAACATCATTTTGTTGCAATGTTTTAAGATGCCTACCTATTTTGTCAATGTCTATACATATATTATCATATAAGGGATTATTCATTTTGAGCCACATCAGAGCATTTAATATTAGTTGAGGTCGCACAGCTTGAAAATAAACATGTCCTCTAAACTCCATTTTTCTCTTTAGTTTCAACATGATTATGCCTGACCTTTCAGGAGGACGTGGCAATGTAGTACATGTTTGATCACATTCAACTGGTATATTGCATATTGCTCCTTTAATCTTCCTCTGTTGGCCTTTAGGCATTACCACTATCTTTTCAAAAACTATCCTCTGTGCTATTAATATTTGTTCAAGTTTTTCTAGTACTGAGAGTTCTGGTGGTATTCTATCAACTTCCAGTTTATTACCTACAGCTTGACATGGTACTTGCCCTTTCGAAACTTTTGCATGACATGTTCTACAGATGTATTGTTTGTCATCAAATGACTTTATCTCAGTGAAAAGACGGTGTACGCTGTATTTATTTTCTTTAAGAAACATAACTCTTTTTCTATATAGTATTCGATGACAAACTGAACATATGTAATATGGCCCCTCTCTGATCGTATTCTGAAATACTGATATGTAGTGATCCAATTTATGCTGAACATCGTTTGCCTTTTTTCTAGAAATTTTTGCTGCATCACTTATGCACTTTATTATTTTTTGCTATTTTATAGGATTCATGCTGCAATATTCTTGTTTTTTATTGTTCAAGTATAGTGCCTTAATGAGTGGTTCCATTGCATCATATTTCCCCTTTTTTTGTTTATTTATCAGATCTTTTTCTGCAGGATCTAGTCACTTGTACCACACTGCTCTGTCAGACAAGATCTTTTCTTTATCTGCAGTCTAGCGATTTGTACCTCTCTGCTCTGTCAGACAAGAGTTCTTCTTTTTCTGCAGGATCTAGAGATTTGTACCACTCTGCCCTGTCAGACAAGAGTTGTTCTTTTTCTGCAGGATTTAGTGATTTGTACCTCTCTGCGCTGTCAGACAAGAGCTTTTCTTTTTCTGCAGGATTTAGTGATTTGTACCTCTCTGCTCTGTCAGACAAGAGTTTTTCTTTTTCTTCAGGGTCTAGAGATTTGTACCACTCTGCCCTGTCAGACAAGAGTTGTTATTTTTCTGCAGGATTTAGTGATTTGTACCACTCTGCTCTGTCAGACAAGAGTTGTTCTTTTTTTGCAGGATCTAGTGATTTAAACCACTCTGCTCTGTCAGACAAGAGTTGTTCTTTTTTTGCAGGATCTAGTGATTTAAACCACTCTGCTCTGTCAGACAAGAGTTGTTCTTTTTTTGCAGGATCTAGTGATTTAAACCACTCTGCTCTGTCAGACAAGAGTTGTTCTTTTTTTGCAGGATCTAGTGATTTGTACCACTCTGCTCTGTCAGACAAGAGTTTTTCTTTCTCTGTAGGATCTAATGACTTGTACCATTCTCCTTTGCTAACCAAGTATTTTCGTTTGGCACTAGGTTCCATGTTTGCATAACTTTCTCTTCGTTTTTCGGCAAGTGAATTTTTCTGCCTATTGGATTTGTGTTTCCTTAATACCTTTTGTCTTAAAGTGCTTGACAAATTACTGTAACAGTTTAGAAATCTGATAATGTATGCTACCTCTAAATTATTAGTTGCATTGATTTGTGTAACAGTATTAGCAAGGGCTTGAAGAAGGAAGTTCCTGTCATTGACAGTTTGAAATTCATCTAAAGTTCCATCACTATGGAATATTATTAAGTGGTATTTGATGCTTTTAGTCTTAGAATTGTGCTGAAATATGCACTTCTGGTAACTCAGTTAACAACAGGAAAGTTTGTCTGGACAGTCTAGATAACCCAGAATACAATTCATTACAATGTTCACAGAGATGCCAACCTATGGAGATCTAAAATCGGGAGATTTCTTCCATCCGGTCTCCCCACCCCTCCCCCCCTCGATCAACCTACCAACTCCCCCTCCCCTCCTCTCCCCCCCCCTTAAACGCACCCACCCATCCCCCAGCAGCTCCTTCAGAATACAAGAATATTCTGCCACCATTGTGAATTTGAGAGAAAACAGGGTACTTATGTCAAGAATTTTTATTAGTTAATCGGAGATCCAATCAAACAATCGGTTATATGGCTATGATACCTAAAGGAAGTCATTTTGTTTACTTCTATTAACGTGTGTTTGAAACTCAGAGATGAAGAAGTGCATTAAGAAACAATGAAACGAGTTTGAAAAAATCGATTTTTTTTTAAACTTGGGGGTGCAATTTGAGTCTATTGTAGAATGGAGAAACGTCTGTGAGAGGTTCAGAGTCGTTTTTATCCGGGAGATTTAATGACCCGTACGGGAGACCGGGAGATTCGTTCCGTATCCGGGAGAGTTGGCACGTATGTGTTCATGATGTTAATCAAGTCCACTGATGAGATAATATTATTCCTATAATTATAGATAAGTGAAGTAAGAGACATTGCTACACACTGAGTGCCTGCATTCTGGCCGAACAATTCCACATTGCCTTGACTATAAGGCGCTTGAATAGTTCTGGTATGATCAATGGGCCGAGGGTTTTTCTCTATGTCATTAGACAGCTTTACTCTGTATGAGTCATCCTATGGTTAACGTTCCTATAAACAGATCTTACTGAAGTATAGTTACACCTAAGTTTCACTCTTCCACGGCGAGTTTTAGGTTTTTTCCTTCGATTTGCTGTCCACCACGTCCTTTGTGTACTACTCTTCTTAGCAGCAGACCTTAGTCTTACATACAAACAGTCTAACTTACGATTAAGTACACTCAATTTCGTAAATAAATGCATCGCAGAAGATTTCGGTACGTTCTTTTTAACTAATTTCCTGAAAGATCTGCTCTTATGCAAGGCTCGTGATAGCTAACGT
Organism: Montipora capitata; assembly: GCA_949126865.1. Classification (NCBI taxonomy): domain Eukaryota; kingdom Metazoa; phylum Cnidaria; class Anthozoa; order Scleractinia; family Acroporidae; genus Montipora; species Montipora capitata. The sequence goes on along the minus strand of OX421449.1, from coordinate 25,740,261 downwards.
GTTCCAAAATAAAATGCGTTTTTCCAAAATTACTTTTTTTCGATGAATACCTGAAGACTGCTTCGGATCTTGAATTGATCCAGTGTCAAACTTTGTAAACTCAACAACAAGTACACTCTCTTGGTTAAAAACGAGTTTATTTCACCGACGCGTCTAAGGGTGGAGTGTTAAACGAATGTGGGGGCTATGCAAAAACTCAGCACCTTATCCCAAGAATAAATTTGTGCTATTGACCTCCTTTGGTTAAGAAACTAATGACGGTCGCAAAAATTCTGCATGTTACCCCAAGAACATACTTGGTGTAATTGACCTTGTTTGGTTCCAAAACTAATCATGGGTGCAAAAATTCTGCGCCTTGCCCCAAGAATGAATTTGGTCCTATTGACCTTCTTTTGTACTGAAACTACTCATGGGCGCAAAACTTCTGCACCTTGCCCCAAGATAGAATTTAGTGTAATTGACCTCCTTTTGTTCTGAAACTAATCATGGGTGCAAAAATTCTGCACCTTGCCTCAAGAATGAAGTTAGTGTAATTGACCTCCTTTGGTTCTGAAACTAATCATGGGTGCAAAAATTCTGCACCTTGCCTCAAGAATGAAGTTAGTGTAATTGACCTCCTTTTGTTCTGAAACTAATCATGGGCGCAAAAATTCTGCACCTTGCCTCAAGAATGAAGTTAGTGTAATTGACCTCCTTTGGTTCTGAAACTAATCATGGGTGCAAAAATTTTGCGCCTTGCTTTAAGAATGAAGTTAGTGTAATTGGCTTCCTTCAGTTCTGAAACTTATCATGGGTGCAAAAATTCTGTGCTTTGCTTTAAGAATTAATTTGGTGTGGACCCCCTTTAATTCTGCAACAAATGTCGTGATTCAAGAATGAATTTGGTGCTATTGACCTCCTCTGGTTCTGAAACTAATGACGGGCACAAAACTTCTGTGCCTTGCCTCAAGACTAAATTTAATTTAGTGTAACTGACCTCCTTTCATTTCTTAAACTATTGATATGTGCAATAATTCTTCACAATGCTTTAGAGATCTGGCGACCAAAAATAATATTTACCAATACATACAATAGTAATGGCAATATAAGAGAACAATATCCAACTGCTGTAGTTTGATTAGGGTTACCCTGTTCAAAATTGGTGACTAAAAATAATTTTTTTGTCTCGTCCAACAATATTTTGTTTGCAACAAATGGTATAAATATACTTAGCATGTTATTTGAAGAAATTATAGTCACTGAAGACATGGCACTGATCTCCACAACTAAGGTAATGTTCTCTTCATTGCTGGTGTTCTATGGTAATTTAAAATAATAACAATAGGCCCCAGTTTGCAGGGTGGATAGCGCTATCCACTGGATAAATCACTATCCGCTGGACAACTCAATTGGTTTTGCCAGTGTTTATTCGCTGGATAGTGATTGACCGATGGATAGCGTTATCCACCTTTTGAACAACCGAGGCCAGGATGTTTAAAACAATGTATGTCATGTATGTAGGAAACGTTACTTTCTGTGACATCTTACATGAAACCAAACACGCTACCAGAAATGAATTGCGCTAAACAAGAACTCTAGAAATGACATGAGAAACCGGAGTACCTGAGGAAAATATAAATAGCAAAGAAAATTTACAATTTTTAGTGTCCATCCTCTTCACGACTTTTTAAGGACGCATACTTATCAACTATGTGTCTTCTTGTTGTGGGTTGCAATTTCATTGCTTTTGACAGCTCAAATTGCTATACAGGATGATGACTCTTCTTCTATCTCCGTCCACGGCTCCCGAGATCTTGAGAGGTTAAGAGGACCCCATTTTCCTCGGTAACTTCTTTCCGATCCTGTAATGGCTCTTTTACTTTAAGTCCTTATCCATTACTTCCTCGATAAGTCCGATAACACCAATGACGTACAGGTTCGTTCTCTGAGTTCGACAAATAGACCGCCAAAAACGTATTCACGCAAAGCCCTTCCAAGAAACTTTCAGCGTGCTCGACAGGATTTTCTCTTTCTCTTGGCGCAACAGAGAAGCAACAGCGAAATAAAAAGAGGTTTCAATCGCAGTTTCCCAGATTTCGCTCGCCAAACCGTCAGCAAAAACTTGATTGGGGACTGTGAACCGTGGACCAGGACTGTGGACTGAAAAAGAAAAGGACACCGTGTAATGGAACCCATTGTAAAAACTAAAATCTGATTTCAGAGTACGTGCTAATCAAATAATCAAATTTTACTTGATCTACGTGGGAAAGAAAGTTATGTTGTTTCTGTGTTGTTACACAAGGTGGCCATATAGACATAGACAACGACGACTTGTAACCGAGCAGGTAAAGACATATTACGAAGGGAATGTTTAACTTTAATAGTTCTTTCCTTATTTATTTTTTCCCCATTTGCTATGCCCACATGATTGCCTGGATTCGTTGGTATTTAGGAATGTCGCGAAACTCGAATATTTGACGGCCGGAAACAACAATCAAATATCATCAGGTTTTTTTAGAGCTGAAAATCACTTAAACTTGTATTACGTCTTTGCAAGACTATCATCTATAGTTGGTCTACTCTAAACATCCAACGGATGCAATGCCAGCTAACTGGCGAGCGTGAGTCAAGCAGTCGAGTCAAGTTATGCAATGACGGACTGAAAAAAACTCCCAGTGGCTAAAATGTTTGTTCTTCCTATAATTTCCGCTCAACCATTATCGGAAAAACTTTAATTTTGGGGGAAAATATTTGCTCTTATCTTAGTTTATTTGTCACTGAGACTCGGAGTGCATTACGCTAAATACTTATGATATTTATTATATAGGAAAAGTGGTCACTACAGAATAATATTATTGGCAGAAAAAGGGCTCTTTTATTATGTAACAATATCCATAACTGGTGAAAGACTCGGGGTCGATTATTAAAACATAGTTTAGACAATGTTTAACAAAACCGCATTCTAAGCCATTTTCAATATTGCCAACAGTCATATCTTAATATTGTCTGCTGCTGATGATAACAAGAAGGTTTGCATTCCAAACTAGACAGCAATTTATCTACTTAAAATATACCGCTTATAAACAGATTTGGAGGTCCA
>OX421449.1:25727182-25729682 GCA_949126865.1 Montipora capitata | reverse complement strand
TTCAGAATCGCGTGATCCAATAAGACGTGAATGAAATCGGAAGTGACATATAATTAGTTTGATGATTAGCTGTTGATACGTAATGTTTTCACAGAGATCTTTTGTTTTTATTCCGACCAGTTTGTCCGAATTGTACCTCGCGTGAGTGGGAGAAAGAGATTATGAAATACAAACTGGTGAAGTTTGGGAAGAACGGCCTACCCTTTTGCCATTTGCAACATCCCTTCTGTTCAATCATCTTCCCATTTGCGAAAATATGATTCCTTTTTCTTTAAAATTTACTCAACGTAAATTTGATGTGTTGACTAGGGAGGATCAGTTCATGGCCGCTTTAGTAACGCAGTAAACTGAAAAAACAGGTCACACGCTGTAACGCATTTCGCGTCACTCTCGTTTCCTTCACTGTTTAAGATAATAAAAAGAGTCCCTTAGTGTCGAGGCGTGTTTCGTGATTGTTTCCCTAAAGTTTCTTGTTCGCATTTTTTTTTGTAAACCAGTGATCAGTAATTCGGGATTCAGCACTGCGTTTGATTTGTGTAACAACTCAAAGAGACCTTTTGGTGCACAAGTTTGTCTTTACCGTAGGAACTGATTTAGAGGGTTAGGAACTTAGGGTGGAAGCGGAATAACGAATCTTACGGTTTTCCGTTAAAGAATAACGAATACGGAAATAAAACAATGTTTCAATATTGAATAACGCCACGACAGTGATCAACACAGTACACGAAGTTGTCGCGAAGGATAGATAGGTCGGAGCTGTAGTGTTATCACAATGATCTTTGACCAAGAGAGACATCTCCTCCTGGTATATATCAGCTTCAACTGTGCTCTAGTAATCTTGTCAAACAACCAGCGTCTTTGCGATTGAGAAAAATACAAGAATCCTTGAATTCTGTTTCTTTGATCTAAATGTCAATATGTCGTTTCAACACGTTTCGATAGATGTGGACTTTCAATTCTGGTGTCTTAGTTGTCAGAGTGGTCGTGTTGCATGGAAGTTCCATGCACAAACCTAGAAAATCGTAAGGAAACGAAACGAAGTGAACTAGTGCCCATGACAAGTTTCTAGCTTCTAAACAAGCTGTGGTGCTGCTTCAGAGGAGGAATCAGACATAAAAATTTGGTTTTATCAAACGAGTTGATTTAGGTCGAATTTTCACCATGAAAGATTTGTAAAGCTAACGTTTCGAGCATTAGCCCTTCGTCGGAGCGAATTGAGGAATTGTTGTTGATTTTTAGGGTGTGGAAGAGCTTTGTCATTGGTGGAAGTCTGGTGAAATGAATTTGTGAATAAATTGATGCAATGAGAAGCGTTCATATTGATTCCATGAAAGGGTGTACCTAGATGAAAAATGAATTTTGGTTCGAGAAAAACGGAAAGCCGGAAACACAGTTCGGAAAGTAAGGAAATGCAGAAAGCCGCAGAAAATCTCGAACAAAATAAACAAAATGAAACTTTGAACAAAATGAATTTTTTGGATAGTGTTGTTGGTGAATGACGTTTCAACATCCTGAGCGGAAGTCATCATAAGAGTGACTCTCAAGGTGACTCTCACGATGCTCAAACATCAGTCACCACCAACAGTACTGAGCACTCATTTCACCAGGACGATCAAATTCCATCCAGGTATGTAACTCCTGTGCTAAAACCATTTTCTGAAATGAATTTTTCAGTGTTCGAGAAACAAAGTTTCAATATTGAATAATGCATAACTCGGAAAAAAATGGAAGACATAATGAATAACTGAGATCGAATTATTCCGCTTCCATCCCCGAATTTATACATAGACTGCAGGAAGTTTTAAAAGGATTTAAAATAGTCAAGTTTTTAGATTTATTTGCGGCGTTTCTTTTTTTTTTTTTTAGTTTTCCTTTGAACGCAAAAGCATTACTACCAGTGACGCGTTACTGAAAAGGATCAGTATTCTGCATGTATTTTGTATTATTCCAGTCACTGGCTTTAACGTTTTATTGTAGCCGTTTCTTTTTAGCAACATAATGCTAATAAGGAATTAATAAGGATCCCAATTCTTCGGTCTGTATTCCTTTATTTCAAAAAACGTTAAAATCAGTTAACGTTAATATGGTTGAAATTTTCATATCTTGCATCTGAACTTTGATTTAGATGGCAAAACTCTGTCATGTATATATGGTGAAGGCGAAAAGCTTTCGCCCACTGTTTGCTGATAAAATTATCTGTGACTGAGTACAGATACGGTGAAATGTCATACCGTGACGCTATATGTAAGAATATTCGCAAGGATATAATTTTCAACCTAAAATCAGCTAAAAAAATAACAATATTCAGCCTGTATTTAACGAAACGGCTGCACCGGGTCAAAAGAGAAAGTGGACTGAAGGAAGGATTACTTGATTTGGCGAGAATTTTCAATATTTCTACAACAATTCCGTTCACTCACTGTTTGGCATTAGAAACTGCATTAATCCCTTCGCTGAGTGTTTGGCAGCCAACAGTTTTATAAACTGTAAAATTAACCGT
>OX421449.1:25694682-25722182 GCA_949126865.1 Montipora capitata | reverse complement strand
TTAACTCCGGTGCCAGACTGAGGCGAACTTTGAAGGATCTCTCTCTTGATTCTTCATAAGAATTCTAAGACATTTCACTCTAAAACACTTTCAACAAGCATGCCAGCAGATGAACGTCCTCATTTGACTTGAGGGAAATTCTCAACTGTGGAACGCGACTTCACAAGGAGATAATTTAAAAACAAATCGAGAAGCAACATTTTATTAATGCTCTTCGTTACCTTTGTAGTTTTTATACGCCGGTGCATACAATCATTATTTTTCCCGTCAAATATTTATTTCGACGCAGCTAAACCACGCTTTCATTTTTGATTACTTGGTGGGTCCTGAAATGCCACGTATTAAAAACTTGCAGAACCTAAATGACATTAGGAAGTACAATACGCAAAAAGATCTCGCTTTTTAGATGTAAACTCAAGGAGCTACACCAATGCGTAAATTAATTTAAACACTAGCCAAATTATATGCAGCTAAACCACGTCTTCGTCTTTAATTTTGCTCGGTAACATAATAAATCGAATGTTGTGGTTCAGCGTTGTCTGTACTCCTATCGACAACGATATTAATCACAGTGATCACAATGTTGACCTGTGATGACGAATATCGTTGTCTATAAGAGTACAGAAACCTCTGAACTACATTCCATTTCTTTTTTACCACAATATTCAGGGAGGAAGGCATGTTCGAGTTTGGATTCGAGTTTATTCATTCAACGTCAAAGTAAATGTTTATTTCAGAGCGTGCCCAAGATCAGAAAAAGAAAGAGCGAAGCGTTGTCAAAAACTTGCCAGCAATATGATTGGTTTATTTCCCAAAATGACGCGAACAGCGTTGTCAAGACTCTTAATTAGTCAATCAGATAGCGAGATTACTGGTATTTGTTGTCTTTTTTTAATTTCTTGCTATTTCGTAACACTGCTTCAAAAAGTACATTATAAAAAGGGCATTTCGTTGGGTGTCTCGAAAACGAAGAGCCTAAGACCCCGAAAACTCGAAAAAAGTAACTCAAAACCTTCAACCCTAGACCTAAAGTTGGTTTTCAGACCTAGAGTGTAACAGGGCCATGTACATCCGACGGGAAATGAAGATGTCCGGCCACATGTGGAGAGTGGTCACTCAGCTAAATATGGCGGATCGCCCAGCTTTCACTTTGAAACAAGTTGTAGGGAATGAAGGACTTGAACTTCGCTTGAGGTAACTCAAAAAAACAGACTTTAGGCCTAGGGTTAGCCAAATTGAGGGTTTTGGGTTACTTTTTCGAGTTTTCGGGGTCTTCGGGTCTTCTTTTTTGGGACACCCCATTTCGTTTTCATTGACAAAAATTGTATTGCTTGTCTGCAAATTGTCATAGTTCAAAATGAAATTTGAGTTAAAATCATTTTAACCCAGTTTGATTCTTCATTTCCTTAACTCAGTCATGAATAATTAAAATTGTCACTATAAAAGAAATAGGAAAGTAATAATCAGGAGACAATAATCATCATCCTCTAATATGTACTCAGTATATTCTTCCTAGAAAAACATATCCGGGCAGGTGTGGTTGTATTTTATAACTGCCTAAAAACACACCTAGTTTTTACTCAGATTAACATGATTTACTTACAGAAATGTCGTAAATTGCAGACAAAAACAAACAGATAACTCCAATTCAAAATTAGTGCTACCAAAAGCTTTTCTCGATTTGATGCAGTACACGTGGGGAAAATGCCTTAATGAATATTAGTAACTTTAACCAATATTTCAGACATCATCATTAGTAACCAAGCTGTTACATCAGGATAGGGCTGTTTAAAGTCAACAGTAGCACACTCCGACGATACATCTGGATGCCACTGTCAACCTCATTAGTTACCAAGCCTTTACAATAGGACAAGAATGTTAAAAGTTAATAGTTGCACACTCCGACGACACATCTGGATGCCACTATCAACCTCATTAGTAACCAAGCTTTTACAATAAGTCGAGAATGTTAAAAGTCAATAGTTGCACACTCCAACGATACGTCTGGATACCACTATCAACCTCATTAGTAACCAAGCTTTTACAATAGGACAAGAATGTTAAAAGTCAATAGTTGCACACTCCGACGACACATCTGGATGCCACTATCAACCTCATTAGTAACCAAGTTCTTAAAATAAGACAAGAATGTTAAACGTCAATAGTTGCACACTCCGAGGACACATCTGGATGCCACTATCAACCTCATTAGTAACCAAGTTCTTACAATAAGACAAGAATGTTAAAAGTCAATAGTTGCACACTCCGACGACACATCTGGATGCCACTATCAACCTCATTAGTTACGAAGCTTTTACAATAGGACAAGAATGTTAAAAGTCAATAGTTGCACACTCCGACGACACATCTGGATGCCACTATCAACCTCATTAGTTACCAAGCTTTTACAATAGGACACGAATGTTAAAAGTCAATAGTTGCACACTCCGACGACACACCTGGATACCACTATGAACCTCATTAGTAACCAAGCTTTTACAATAAGACAAGAATGTTAAAAGTCAATAGTTGCACACTCCGATGACACATCTGGATGCTACTATCAACCTCATTAGTAACCAAGTGCTTACAATAAGACAAGAATGTTAAAAGTCAATAGTTGCACACTCCGACGACACATCTGGATGCCACTATCAACCTCATTGGTAACCAAGTTCTTACAATAAGACAAGAATGTTAAAAGTCAATAGTTGCACACTCCGACAACACATCTGGATGCAACTATCAACCTCATTAGTAACCAAGTTTTTACAATAAGACAAGAATGTTAAAAGTCAATAGTTGCACACTCCGACGACACATCTGGATGCACTATCAACCTCATTAGTAACCAAGTTTTTACAATAGGACAAGAATGTTAAAAGTCAATACTTGCACACTCCGACGACACATCTGGATGCCACTATCAACCTCATTAGTAACCACGTTTTTACAATAAGACAAGAATGTTAAAAGTCAATAAATGCACACTCCGTTGACACATCTGGATGCCACTATCAACCTCATTAGTAACCAAGCTTTTACAATCGGACAAGAATGTTAAAAGTCAACAGTTGCACACTCCAACGATACATCTGGATGCCACTTTCAACCTCATTAGTATAACCAAGCTTTGACAATAGGAAAGGATTTTTTAAAAGAAACAGTTGCACACTACGATGGTCTATATGGATCCTACTCTTAACATCACCAGTTCTAGCTGAAAACTGATCATTAAGTTATGCAGAAGAGATTTAAAATATTGGAAGAGGATATTCCCCAATTTCATCAAGATTGGCCAGAATGCCACGTTTTGTGTGACCTTAACGCAATAATAATATTGATACCTTTGTAGTAAAATATTGACAGACTACATTCTACATGTATTTACTTCCTACTAGATAATACTAAAGCCTGAAATGATGGAAATTTGACAGTCGTTTATATTATTGTCAAAAGAAAGTTACAAGCCTTAGGCTCAAGCTACACGTAATGTGTTCCAAAATGTCATTGATAATGAATTAAATCCTGGAAAGCCACACATCTATGAATAATTATAGAACATTGAGTAGGTATTGAATCGTCAATTAACAATAAGCTTAGGAAATAAAATACGAAAGTCTGTTGCTTTCATCAAAATAACAATGTTCGCAAGACTTGAAAAGAACGTTTACAAGGCTCCTAATGTGAAATAAGCTTCTGGATCATGAAAATCTATCGCGAACAAACATTTTAAGCGAAAAATAAACATCAGACACTTCTTTTCGAATTTTCCTTTCATTTTGCCCCAGTTTTACGTGACCACAAATGGCTCGATTGCAACTTACCTTACTTGAACAGCTGTCCGGCGGGGTTAGTAAGACGCAGCCAGTATCATTGTCCATTTGATGTGAGATGACAATGGCATTTTCAAACGGCAATTCGGTGGAGTCAGCCAGCCAGCACCGATAACTTTATCTCTGCAAAGGCTAAGGTCAAGGCTGTTTAAAAATTTTCTTAGCCGTTCAAATAGCTCATCTTGATACAGTGGTGAATCCGGTGTATGACGAAGGAATACAACGATTAATCCAAACGATGAAGTGACGATTTTATCTGCTGTAGAAGCTTTTCCTTCAAACGGAGCACCATCTACCGACCAAATTCCTCTGGGAAGCGCACCCAGAGGGGGGGGGCTATATAGGTATGTGCCGCTGTGAAAGGTATGGTTTTCAAGCAGTTTACTCTAGCATAGGGTATATAAATCAGAGCGTTTGGGTCTAGAATAGGGTATCATTTTTCACAAAACTGACCAGTCGCTTGAAGATTTTATCAAGACTAAGGAAACCAGAAATTCCCGCTCAAAAATATTAAAAAGTCGAGTCGGCAAAGTTTAAATTTACGCAACTCATCCTCAACAGTGTCGATAAATGGCTATCATGAAAAACTTCTGGATATTATTAACTCTCAAGTATCGGTATTTAGACGGAAATCGGTGGGAGTTTACTCTAGTATAGGGTAGCAAAATTCAGCTGAACTAGCTCTGGTATAGGCTAAGGGTTCCAGGGTCCCAGCGGCACATCCCCACCCAGAAATTCCTAAAGTACCCCCCCCGGGGGTCTCCATAACCTATGTTGCTTAACACATACCACTTTTATCCTTGGATCTAAGAACTACGGGCTCTGTACCCGAGAAAATCGCGAATAACCTTCCGCGATGTCTTAGCCCGCGCAAGAAAATCACAATGATCAACGTGGCCGTGCCGTGCTCATGTGATTGAAACGAACAAAATGGCTTATTCTCAAATGACAGAAACGCATGTTATTCGTCAAGGCTAAATTAGATAATTGACATGTTAATCCTATTACCCCTCTTTGTTGACAGAAGAGTCATTACTGAGTAAAACACAACTTAATTGGATTCAGAAATTGGGTACTTCCAGTTCAGACCCACTTGCGTCTCGTCATGCTATCGTCAATATGACTTCATGACATACCATTTCAGGCCCCGACCAACCATATCAAGCCCCTGATATTATATGGTCAATACGACTTCATGACATACCATATCAGGCCCCAACCTACCATATCAAGTCCCTAATATTGTATCGTCAATACGACTTCATGACACACCATATCAGGCCCCGGCCAACCATATCAAGCCCCTGATATTCGATCGTCAATATGACTTCATGACACACCATATCAGATCCTGACGTACAATATCAAGCCCCTGTAATTAGATCGTCAACTTAAAGCTCTGACACATCATATCAAATCCTCATTTATAAGGCCATGACAGACCATATCAGGCCCCTACCTAAGAACCCCCAGTATGGATGAGATTGTCAACAACAAGCCATGACCCACCATATAAGGCACTTTAGCTAATTTACAATATAATATCTCAAAAATCCGGGTTGGCTGAGTTCTTCAGCGAAAGTTTATTTCTTTATTTATTTTTTTTTGTATTCTGTCCATTCATCGTGACATGGTTTCTTTACTTTAAGTGCCCGGCGGCTTGGAGCACTTGACAGAGGTGTAAATAGTTACAACCGGCTGCGGGAATGAATCGAAAGCCAAATTTTTCTGCGCAAGAAAATGTGGTAAGAACTGAACAACGAACTGAATGCAGTTACGTGAAATCCGTAGCGTGACTTAATGACAGCCTCAGAGAGTCGATTTTGCAAACTTCAATTTCGTTTACCAATTCTTTTGTGCCTCGGTTGCACACCCCCACAAGACAAATGGACCGCCACGTTGTTTCTCTGATTGTGCAACACGTCATTTAAAGCAGTGGTTAGTACGTTAACTAGCTAGGCTCCTAGACTGTACCACGATACTTAAAACTAAACGGCGTTTGCGCTACCCGTGGTTAATTTGGAACTATTGATAGGGGCTTTTATCAATGACATTGGTTAAGACTTGATAATTCGAGCAATCGGGGCAACGAATAGACTAATATTTTTAGCTAAGGACCCGGCCGCACTGGGCAAATTTTTGTTTATTTTGCGAAAAAATCTGTCACCAGTTCCCTGAGAGAAGTGCGCCCGGTGACTATTTTGTAAAGGCTTACCAAACTTTCTAGACGCCGCCGCCGTCGTAGTGGGGCGGATACACTGGACGAAAAAATGGATTTACTCGAGTTTGCGAATTGAGCAAATATGTGGCAAATTTAGGGCTCTAAATTTGCTTTAACTTTGGTTTGACAGGTAAAGCTTGCGCAAACTTGAATGTTTGTTTTGTAGGAATTTGTGTGCAAATGTTAAGGAAATGTAATTATTTGCTTGGCATTTGCGTGCTATGCAAATCTTTAATGTTTCCACAGATTTGCTCAAATTTGCTTCACCGCAAAGATAGCAGTTTGACCTCAACCGCACATGCAAGCAAATGTGTCGCAAAACCAATAGTTTGCATTATCGTTTGAACTGATTTTCAAAGGATCAAAGTACGTACATTTGCATTTTATTTACTCTCTTTTGCAATGGGAGCAAAAAGGAATGAATTGCCGGAATATGACTTTGTAGTAAATTTGCAAATTTCCTTGCTATAAATATTCATATTTACCTGGGAGCAAATATGGTGATTTACAGCATCTTCGTTTTGTTGTCATAGGCAATGTGCATATGATATTTGTTACACATTTTACTGCTGTGGCAAACTTTCAATTTTTACATAACCGTTATATTATTGAACGAAAACTGCACTGGTATTCGGAAGCTTTTGAGTTTCATCAGCGGCAACGTCCTACAACGAAACCAACCAATGGTAAACAAAGGGTGCTTACCATTTAGCCAAATAATCCGGATGGAATGATCGTTGCATAAATAAAGGTAAGCGATTTTCCGAATTTAATGACCAACCGGTTGAGAAAGGCGCTTACCATTTACTACATAGCATTCTATCCCGCATATTTTACTCGATCTTTTCAGAAGTGGCCTGGAAACGGAAGGATTCTCGCAAATGGTAAGGGCATTTCGCGAATTCTGTTCCGAACTGAAAAAGAGGACTACCTCTGGAGGTTGTCCACAATTTTCGAAAAGATTTTCCGGAAAATTGCCTTTCCATTTGACCTCAAACCGAAATTTCCGGATTTTTTGGCTAAATGGTAAGCACCCAAAATGCTTGGGCCTTCCTCGTTCCCAGGATCTTTTCGGAGGGGCAATTGTCCGCCATTTTGAATCACCCCGCCGCAAAGACCCTGGAAACGAGGTTTTGTGACGATGAAAATTTGGTTATCAACAACAAAGGGGACTAATGTCACGCATGCGCATCATCAATGGCAAATTCAATTTTATTTGCATTGTGATTGGTTGAAAACCTTCGAGACAGTCTTAGAACGCGGGAGGAAAAGATGTCGACGCTGTCGCTAGTTGTAGTTTTTATTGCATTCACTTTCAATGCTATCTATGCACTTGTGGTACAAATACCGAAAGAAGATGGACAAAAGCTAGAAAGACCTTGGCAATTCCTTCTACTTGGGAAAGTCCTTTATCTCGGATGAAACGAAACGTGCTTAGATCGGCTGTTTTAGAATGAAGCGGTGTGCTCAGACTAGTCAAAGGATTGCGCGAAGTTGGAAAAATTTTGCCTTATTTGCAACGCGTATGGTCATGATTGAATGTGCAAATCACAATATTGAATAACGTTACGTATTAAAGTAACTGGAACCGGCATTAAAATTTTCCCCTGTGGTTTTTTCACGTGGATACCCGCGCTTGAAGTGAATGCAAAACAAATTTGCCAGGTTGACGGGATTTGTTTATGGCGCGTCAGTGGTAAATGAGCTGGTAATCCGTTCAAAGGATGTCACAGCTTAAAATTTATCAATGAATGGAGTTAAGGTAAGTAACAGAAAAACATGACAGAAGAATTTCGTTTGTTCTCTCTTTGAAGCGAATACATTCTATCCGGACGAAAGAGTCATTTTGCAAAATGTCAATCGGTTTATAGCTTTTTCTGTTTAAACCGAACTCTGTCATTAAGAGTACAGGACTTTTGTCTCCGACGTTGGTCCACGAAAAGCCGTCAACAGGTGATATTTTGTGAGCCAAAGATAAGGTTTGACTAGAGATATTCCCGGTAAAAGTGGCACAGCGAATACTGAACCCCGACGTTTCGACTTCTTCGTTTACCAAAGTGCTTTTCTTTGTCGACGAAACAGTGCTTGTTTTTTCCACCATCAAATGTTATTTTCTCTGGACTAAGACATCAAAAGTCTCTGTATTGTTAATGTGTGATTTTCATACCTTCTGGACACTTTTTTGTCTTTTCTCCTCTTGAAATGTGAACTACAACCGTGTATATATGACGCGCAACTGAAATTTTCTTACCCCAAATCAGACAATGCCGTCAGTGTTCACGTTACTTTCGGTCAAATCTCAGCAAATATGTCTTGGTCCAGCGATCGCCATTAGTATGGAAAGCACATATTTGTGAAGAATTGAACTGCTTTGAGAGTTTTCCTTCAAAAGTGGCAGGGCGCACGAAAATGCCCTGTGAAAGTAAACCTAATTTCCATCGAAACTTGACACTTTGAGATGCGATGATTCAACTCTGGGTCAAATTATCCAGATGCAATGCATTCTTAAATGCAATGTACTGCAAATAAGACTCTTGCTTTTATTGCAATAAATATTAGTCCCAGCTATTAAAAATTATACTTAATTACATAAAAAATGTTTAGTTAGTGTCGTAATATTTACAAATAAAAATGCCCGCTTACCACAACTTTGCACTGCACTTTTCGATTTGATAAATTTCTTACTTTAAATTTGAGGGAAACTGTAGTAATTGAAATTTTAAAGATATTTACAAACTGTATAGTAAAATTTACATGACAAGTAATTATTGTAAAATATAATTTTGTTCATGATGATTTTACATGATAAGTAATTATACATTATATTTGTAAATAATGTATATTTTAAAATTTTCATTCCCTTGTGTGGCTGCCTTGCATGGGTGTGTGTGTCACTATTTGCATCTTTCTGCTTTTGGAATCCCATTTAATAAATAATACAAATATAACAATTCTTTAAACTTTGTATGGTGAATTATTTTAACTTTGTCTGCACATTCAAGTTTTATGAGACATGTGACTGTGTGCAAGGAATGGCAGCAAAAATAAACAAAAACCAGGTCAATTAAACTTTTTGACACACAAAACAGCCATAATATTCAGGTATACCTTCTCTTCAATTTCTTCTGCAAGTTTTTTTGCAGTTACTATAAGTTGCCATACACCAAGAATGAAGTAAAAAATAAATTTAATGTCGGAACACAAAATGGTGTGTGATGTTCCATCATCCTAAATCAATGTATATTAATTACTTAACACTGTTGGAATCAATATTAAATTTTATTGGGACACATTAGTTATTAAATACTGGCTCAATTACTGATACGGTAATATTATTGATGCACTATATTTAATAATCCCCTTTCACCCCGGGCGCCCCTAAACCGGCCAAAACCGGCCATACTTAGTATTTAACTCATCAATAGGGAACCCCCAGGGGTCAATGGGTTAATTAATAGACTAAAAACATTTAAGATCAATGGCTGCATATTTTGTACATTTTCATCCTGATTTAGATAAATTTACATTATTCTCTGCAGTGAGATAGTAACTTACCACAAAAGTGAGCAATGAATATGAATGAGCATGAAATGCTCACATCAAAATTAATAAGTAGTTAATATTGTGTCAGAGTTCTATCACAAAGTCTGCTTTGCCTTTAATTGTCCTTTTAATTTTAAACATTGCACAGAAGACAAGACCTGCTTTATGTATTTCCAGACATCCCAATTTTAATTGTACATTTAATGTGGGTGTAATTTACATCTACAAATGGTCAAGTGAAATTTTTACCTCCCCAAAGAGAACTCATTCAGAAAATTTCATTTCAGTACAACCTACAAGTCTGATGGCAGTGACTACATCATTCCTCACTATTGTAAAGATTTACTAAGAACATCAACATCACTTTTGAGTAATTCGCTGGTAGCATAAATGATGAAAACAATGAATAATTACTATGGCTAGACTTGATGGAGTTACCATAGATCAAGGACAGAATTATCCAATAAAGTAATAAACTGGAACTTCATTATTGACTCATTGTAGCATATATTATCAAGCACGCCTTCATGATCAGTTGATGTATCTGAGAATAATGTTTTGGTTCCGTTAAATGAAAGTTCTTGAAATTTTTAAGGTAGTGTATCTTGAGAGTGTTTGCACATGAGATAAATGCAGTGAACCAGGTTGGCCTCAGACACATACACAAAATAGAGGTGGCCCGGCTGGTATTAAATTTCTGTCGACATATCTGTTGAGATAAGATGTTCTTTCAAAGGACTGAGGACATCTCATAACTCTAAACGATCAATGAAAGAAAGTGAATGAAGTGACATACTTCCTTCCAGCGCTGCATTCAAGTTGGATAAATCGAAGCCTGCGAGCTCGAGGAATATATTTCGCAACCACGTTAGATAGTAATCCCTTCCCAACAAAGGAATCTGGCCTTTGCTCGGGTCTTTTCGCACTTTGAGCATTTGTTCCGATGCATTCACTTAAATGGAGAAATAAAGCTAAAAAGTATAAAAGCTGACTCGAAGCAACTTCAGAGGCGTTGCTTCCCGGAGCAGACTAAAAGGACTGCTTACAAAAAGCGTAACGAAAGAAAACTTTCCGCCGACTAAAATGCCCCTTGCAGAATCTTTCCCTGTCACTTTAAGTTTAAATGACCACCTTCAACTGGCAGAAGCTATATAGAACGATCGAAGAAGCACAGGTTGAAATCACCGCTTCGAAAGCCATCTTTGTTTACATCACAGCGCGCGGTTGGAAAACTGGATACTACAATTTTCAACAGCCAATCAGACAAAAGTCTCCTTTGTTGTAATTCGCGCGGGCGATGTGCTCTTTCCTCTTTCTTGTCGTTGTCGGACGACCAAGGTTTTATACGGCGATTCCTTGACATTTGTGCAGGTGAAATGGCAGTAAGAATCGACGAAACCCGAAAGAAAGGGCAATGACCATTCAGGCCATAACGTCGGGAACCAGCCCCAGTAGTTTTACAGTAGTTCGCCACAAACCCACACGCCAGTGTCATGAATGTTGAATGGTCGGTCTTTGGAATGTTCTATGCCTATTTCAAGTCCACGATTCCCACTAATTCCAAGGCGACCAGAGAAACCTAGCAAGAATAGACTTCGCTAGCTGCTTGACATGGAACCGTTGAATATCTAGACTCATAAAGCTGTATGTACTGGATTCTGATCAGGGAGTTCAGAGACGGTGTTTGAGAAAGAGTTACGACCAACGCCAGCAGCATTAATCGATGAAAAATTCATGGCAGAAATAGAGGCCTTCTTTCCTAAAGCAAACGGAGTTCAACGAACGTTTGGAGCAAAGGATGGCCGAACAGCTACATGTGGATTTAAGCAAAAGAGCTTGAAGATTCAAGACTTATATTAAAGCGCCGAATAGCAAAGGATTGCCGAAGGAGTTTCGGTAGGTCACCTCACTGATAATAACCTGAAAGTATATGCCTTAAATTTTGTATAGAATATCCTTTCTTTTTCATAACACGATTGATTGCTGATTCATTGAATTGAGATTCGCATCATACATCCCTCCCTCTGCAAGGACAGTCTTTACTTTTGCAGACGTACTCCCTTAGTAATTTCAGGTCACGTTATTAATTTAAGGCCATTTAAAACAATACCAATAATAAGGAAAGGGGTATGAATGATATGGATCTCAGCATCCCTGTGACAGCTGAAGTCTATTATACCCAGCCCCTTATTTGCCACTTATATTTTTTTATATGCCTCGTTCTTCAAACAATACTGTTCCTAGAACACATTAGTGGCCCAGGTATGCTATTTAACAATTATTCCGAATGGGCTCTGAGTCAATAGTCCATGAGGCTGAAGGCTGAATGGGCTATTGACTCAGAGGCCATGAGGGCGAGAGGAATAATTGTTTGAGTAAAATCCAACTAGTTGGTCAAAAAAATATCGAGACAAAACATCTTTCGCTAGTTAAAGCTAGACTTTAATTGTTGTTTTGGTTTTCAAAGCCGGCGCTTTTCGCTACTAGTGGGCTATAACAAATAGCCTGCTAGTAGCTCAACCAATCAGAATGCAGCATTGATAATAGACCACTAGTTGGATTTTACTAAAGTTACATATATCTTTTCACAAGCGATGTGGTGTGCAGTGGCAAGGTTTGGTGAAATACAAATTTCCTGACATGGTTACCGTATGCCTTCACTGTTGTCTCATGTCCAAGCAATGTCACACGTTTAGTATCTGAAGCCTTTTGTACCAAGCTTTTTGCCAAACCTTGCCACTGCACACCACATTGCTTGTGCAAGGATATACTGTAACTATTTCATATGACATGATATAAAAAGGTATTTCACTTGTTACAGTGTACTTGTCACTTGTTTTTCCTATGACATGGTATACCTTCACTGGTGTCTCATGACCAAACAATGTCACATGTTTAGTACCTAAAGCCTTTTATACCAAGCCATAAAAATAATTGTAACAAATCAGAATACAGGGAAGACAGTGAAATAATAACTGGATATGCAGCCTTATTCCACCAAACCTTGCTACTGCACACCACATTGCTTGTGCAAGGATACATGTAACTATGACTATTGGTATACAAAGCTTCTCACATGTTATTTGTCACTTGTATTTTATTTGCATGTACATGTACAGGTGTATGCGAACATTTACAAAAAAATCCAATTGTCTTGTGGGGTATTCTATGGTAGAGTGCTCAATGCATTACTAGCATTTCTCATGGAAGATTATAAAGCTACTATACATGTACATGTTGAGAGCTGGCTATCTAAATAATTATACTGTACCAACCATTTTGTGATAGTTGATATTGTCAATATTTTCAATATTTTCAATTTCTCCCCATAAAACCTAAAATTTTATTTGATAAGTACTTAGTCTACATGTAGCTCATACGGTAACAACACAAAAAGGACATCCTAGAGAATTTTATTAAAACTTTTGTTTTAATGAGCAGTTTTCTGTATGATTGCTCCACTGCCTTAATTGTATATGGTAAAACTCACAACATCATGCTTTTAGTGCTTTGTGGCCAGGAACCCAAGAAAAAAAACAAATTATAGATGAAATACAAAAGTTGTTTTGAGTTGTAACCATCAAACACTAATTCCATTTTAAAATCATGAGAAACTCAAGCTCAGTAACTATTATTGATTTTATTACATGCACAAAATGGTCAATTTGGAAAGGTGGACACTTGTGGGAGGCTGTCACAGGCTTCCAGATAAGTTTGCAATTCCTTTAAAGCTTCATTATTCAGTTTCACTTACACCGGAGGATTGCTTATGAATGGCAGAGTGGTGTGTTACATCATTCATTGAAATGTACATGTAGCTTATGCATTGATTGATTCATTGACTGATTGACTGGTGTGAATATTTTCCAGGGCCTATCTCAACCATAAGCTGCAGTGCTGAAGGGAATTTCTTGAGGTGCAAGAAACAGACAGTCCACTCATTGTGAATTGTGATGCAATTGCAAATTAATGTCTTTATGTCAATACTTGGGTAGAGTAGTGTCATTGTTATTCTGGATACACTGTATGCAATTAATCTTTTGACATGAACTGGGGTCAAGCGAATTTTTTCAGGCATCCGGTGGCAGAGTCAAATGTTCAGGGCAAAAATCAGTGATTACCTGTGCTAATATAGGAATCGTTTCTCAATAATTGTTGACTAAAATCAAGAAAGGTTTCACGATCCTTTAAGTCTGAGAAAATTGTCAGTGATCTTTCAATACTAAATGCATCAAACATAAGCAGTAACATGAGTTTAAGTGATATCTTTCTAATAGACGTATCAGCACTTGGCATCAATAATTGAAAGATGGGTGTAATATAAGTACCACTCAATTATGTGCAGTTAATTTGTTATAGTATACAAATCTGTAGTATCTTCCATCTGAACTGGCGGGTGGCACGCCTTATACGGTTCAATGTAACTTGTAAAGTAGGTCTAACCATGCAGTTAATTTGTCATACAGTAGTACTTGTATACTAATTTGTAGTATTTTTCATCTGAACTGGCGGGTGGCACGCCTCATACAGTTCGATGTAATTTGTAAAGTAGGTCTAACAAAGCAGTTAATTTGTCATATTGTCGTACACTAATTTGTAGTATTTTCCATCTGAACTGGCGGGTGGCGCACCTCATACAGTTCAATGTAACTTTTAAAGTAGGTCTAACCATGCAGTTAATTTGTCATATTGTAGTACACTAATTTGTAGTATTTTCCATCTGAACTGGCGGGTGGCACACCTCATACAGTTCAATGTAACTTTTAAAGTAGGTCTAACCATGCAGTTAATTTGTCATATTGTAGTATACTAATTTGTAGTATTTTCCATCTGAACTGGCGGGTGGCGCACCTCATACAGTTCAATGTAACTTTTAAAGTAGGTCTAACCATGGAGTTAATTTGTCATATTGTAGTACACTAATTTGTAGTATTTTCCATCTGAACTGGCAGGTGGCACACCTCATACAGTTCAACGTAACTTTTAAAGTAGGTCTAACCATGCAGTTCATTTGTCATATTGTAGTATACTAATTTGTAGTATTTTCCATCTGAACTGGCGGGTGGCGCGCCTTATACAGTTCGATGTAATTTGTGAAGTAGGTCTAACCATGCAGTTAATTTGTCATAGTATACTAATTTGTAGTATTTTCCATCTGAACTGGCGGGTGGCGCGCCTCATACAGTTCGATGTAATTTGTAAAGTAGGTCTAACCATGCAGGTAATTTGTCATAGTATACAAATTTGTAGTATTTTCCATCTGAACTGGCGGGTGGCACGCCTCATACAGTTCGATGTAATTTGTAAAGTAGGTCTAACCATGCAGTTAATTTGTCATAGTATACTAATTTGTAGTATTTTCCATCTGAACTGGCGGGTGGCACGCCTCATACAGTTCGATGTAATTTGTAAAGTAGGTTACCATGTAGTTAATTTGTCATATTGTAGTACACTAATTTGTAGTATTTTCCATCTGAACTGGCGGGTGGCAAGCCTCATACAGTTCGATGTAACTTTTAAAGTAGGTCTAACCATGCAGGTAATTTGTCATAGTATACTAATTTGTAGTATTTTCCATCTGAACTGGCGGGTGGCACGCCTCATACAGTTCGATGTAATTTGTAAAGTAGGTCTAACCATGTAGTTAATTTGTCATAGCATACTAATTTGTAGTATTTTCCATCTGAACTGGCGGGTGGCACGCCTCATACAGTTCGATGTAACTTTTAAAGTAGGTCTAACCATGCAGGTAATTTGTCATAGTATACTAATTTGTAGTATTTTCCATCTGAACTGGCGGGTGGCACGCCTCATACAGTTCGATGTAATTTGTAAAGTAGGTCTAACCATGTAGTTAATTTGTCATAGCATACTAATTTGTAGTATTTTCCATCTGAACTGGCGGGTGGCACGCCTCATACAGTTCGATGTAATTTGTAAAGTAGGTCTAACCATGCAGGTAATTTGTCATAGTATACTAATTTGTAGTATTTTCCATCTGAACTGGCGGGTGGCACGCCTCATACAGTTCGATGTAATTTGTAAAGTAGGTCTAACCATGTAGTTAATTTGTCATAGCATACTAATTTGTAGTATTTTCCATCTGAACTGGCGGGTGGCACGCCTCATACAGTTCGATGTAATTTGTAAAGTAGGTCTAACCATGCTGGTAATTTGTCATAGTATACTAATTTGTAGTATTTTCCATCTGAACTGGCGGGTGGCACGCCTCATACAGTTCGATGTAATTTGTGAAGTAGGTCTAACCATGCAGTTAATTTGTCATATTGTAGTACACTAATTTGTAGTATTTGCCAATCTGAAATGGCTGGTGGCGCACCTCATACAGTTCGATGCAACTTTTAAAGTAGGTCTAACCATGCAGTTAATTGGTCATAGTGATGATGATGATGATGATAGTATACTAGTTTTAGTATTTTCCATCTGAACTGGCTGGTGGCATTCCTTGTACAGTTCAGTGTCACTTGTAAAGTAGGTGTAATCATGCAGTTAATTTGTTATAGCATTTTAATTTGTAGTATTCTCCATTTGAACTGGCGGATGGCACGCCTTATATGGTTCGAAGTGACTTGTAAAGTAGGTCTAAATATGCAGTTACGTGTAATTTGTTATAGCATACTGTGAAGTATTTTCCATCTGGTTCTGTAGATAAACGTGTTTGAAGAACTTAGATTCAAGTACAGTACTATAGGAACTTGCTTCCAAACATTGCCTAACAAAATGTTCACCACAGTTTTTGGTTGGTGCATCATTAGTGTATGTTGTTTGATAATAGTATTGGGCGCAGTTCAGATACCAGACCTAATAACTTACATCAATTACATGAAAATACAGTGTAGCATGTGAATCAATGTGAAATGGCTGAGTCATTCTCCTAGCTGCTATTTCAACTTTCAGGCAGGTTCGATTTAGATACTGAATTTTTATACTGTGCATATACTTGTTACGTATTATATGGCAGTTATTATGTTGTCCTAAGGTCAGCCTAAGCTTTTATTAATTCCCAATCAAATGTTTGGTATCTGAACTCAGCCTTAACTTCTCCGTTGGCTTCAACATTGCCAAGTTTACTGCCGTAAGGGATATTTTGTTATGCTTTCGGGATTCAAAATGTGCATTCATCCAAATGAATTGTTGTATTGGCAAAAACAAAAGCTATGGTATCTGAGGCAAAATGAAACCGCTTCTGCAGGTTACATTTCCAAAGTACTACATGTATAGAAAGGCAAAATAATTTCATTAATTTAAAGAGATGACTAATAATTGACACAGGCCTTTGATATACAATGTACCTTATATTATCGTTGCTCCGAACTAAACAATGTAACTAATTAAATTAATTTAGGATTTAAATACCTGTATATCTATCATAATTAGGAACTTACTGTCATGCGAGTCAAATTATTTATTAAGATGAGTAATAATTTGCTACTAGTTGTATTGCATTAGGTTGTTACTAAATTCTGCATCAGGGTACAGTGTCTGTTTCGGACACGAATTTGAAGAAAAACGTTGAGTACATGTACTTCTATCATCTTATTTACCTTACCTACATTCGTTTGCATGTGACATTTGTATTTCAAGTGCATTATGAGAATGGATTATTTTCGGCATTATTTTCTAAGGAATAATTCACCTTTGAGTTCCATTGTATGGAGGCACTGTCTAAAGGGCAATAAAACAGCTTCATGAATATACTGCAAATACTGTATGTCCATCCAAGTTTCAGAGCTATT
This sequence comes from Montipora capitata, assembly GCA_949126865.1. Classification (NCBI taxonomy): domain Eukaryota; kingdom Metazoa; phylum Cnidaria; class Anthozoa; order Scleractinia; family Acroporidae; genus Montipora; species Montipora capitata. The sequence continues at coordinate 25,704,825 of OX421449.1, read as the reverse complement.
TAATTGCCATCTCAATGTGCACTTGTATTATTAATAGTCAAAATTGAGAATGTGACATTTTATTGCATATGTTTAGATAATTAAACCTGCTTTATTTTATTATTGAAATGGTTGTTGCAATATTCAATCAACAGAGTTTCAAGGGTATGTCATCTTCCATCTCAAGGAAAATGCCAAACAGATTCTTTGATTACATTTGCTAATTTGAGAAAAAAATTAACCTCTGGCCTAATAGACCATTTTACAGTTGTGGCTAAGTTACCAGGCCGCCGGTGACCCTGTTTTGATACAAACCTTCATGCTTTTGTAATGTTAATATGGACTAATTAGCGTTACAACAACACAATTTACATGATAAAAGCAGTGAGGTCTGTATCAATGCAAGGTCACCGGCAGCCTCGCAGCCATTCATAGGCATGGTCGCTGAGCAAACAACTGTAAAATGGCCTATTAAAGAACAGTGTAAAATCACATTTTAATCATGTTGCTATTACAAGCAAAACTAATGTTTTGGATCACATCTGTTATCTTGACCAAACGCTACATGTATATTGTTCACATTTGCTACTTTAAGCAAAAATGATATTGTTATCACATTTGCTACAGTGAGCAAAAACATAATTTTAGTTTTTGATCACAGGGCTACCCGAGCAAATAGTCAAATTTCCTATCGTAAGCAAGCATGAAAACCTGGTTCTCTGAATGCATTTGGTAAGCAGAGCAATTATGTGAAAAAAGTCGTATTTTGGTTACATTTAATGTCCCGAGCAAATTTCTACAAAAATACATCCTTGAACACATTTGCTTTCCTGAGTAAAACCCTGCAAAACTACACGTTTGGCCACATTTGCTATTCTGAGAAATCTCTGCAAAAATTCATATTTGAACACATTTGCTGCTCCGAGCAAATGGGTACAAAAACTAATATTTGCTCGCCTTTACTCACCTTGTAAAAAGGTGCAATGATAAAGTTTGATCAAATTTACAACTTCAGGAAAAGTACTTGCAAAATTTTAGTTTTAACATCATGTTTACTATCCCTCCAAATGTCACAAAAAATACCATGTTATCCATACTTTTACTCACAACAGCAAATTTAAGACAAATGTGGCATTTACGAGCGTTGCCATGGGTGGAAAAACTGAAGCAAATGTGATCTTTGCGTTTCAGCAAATCTAAGCAAACGTGCGCAAACGTAGCATTTGCCATGCATTTGCTCCACATTTGCTATATGTGAAAATCCGTTTTTTCGTCCAGTGATATGTGTATGGATTGTGCGACTTTTGGTTAAAAGCATGAAACTTGGCAGAAGTGTATAACTTCATGTGCCTAACAAATGTGGATATGGAGCCATCGCGAAATATTATGGGTTATCGAGATATTTCCGGTGTCCAAAATGGTCATCAATTGAAACAGGAAGTGAAAATCCTGTCTGGGAGCAGGACAAATTTTTGTCAGAGGTGAAATCTGACAGATTTGTCAATTTACATGCCATGATTATGATGATTTGAAGGGAAATGTCAATCAAGAAAATTTAATCACTTCGCGAGTACAACGCTTTCTGGCCGCCATTTTAGCAGGTCAACTTACAAGTTCTACGGAGCCTGGTGGCTTCGCGTTGCTACCTGGACATGCTTGAGTGGATTCATGGTTTAGAGAAATTCCTGTTCCACGAACCTGGTGTGTTTATTTAGCGACTAGATTCGATTTTCACGAAAAAAATCGTGCTTGTTTTGGGTCTATCGGAGTCCTTAAGCTGGCTTCTGTCTCCTACCTTGTCACTATACTATGAAGGAAAGTGAACAAGGACCATTTTTCCCGAAGCTTCGTGTACGTATTAAACCGACAACAGCTCACCACATGGTAAGTTTTATCGATTTTTATTTCCATTTTCTAGCAAATTTTCAGACCTAAACTTCGCCTCATATGTTCTCTATATTTTAATACCTACGTGACGCACACAGTAAGCCTGGGTTACCTGTGTTCAGAACGGGCAGAAAAATCTCACAAAAACCTTTTCCAGCCAAAAGTAATTTTATTGAAACAAAAAACATATTTTCTATTAGAGGGAAGACAAAATTTCCCATTTCATTGCGTGCGTGCAAACAAGCTGCCAACACACTCCGTGTCAAAAACGCGACTTAAAAAAATTTCCCACCAGTGTTCAGCATCAAACCCTTTACTGAAAAACCCTTTACTTGAATTATCAAGCCAAATATAGCAACAACCTTTCTTTCAAATAATTTTTGACTAACAATAATTAATGAAATTTGACTTCAGTTTTTGTACAAAACACCACACTTGGTACAATATTAGACCTACGGCTCACTTTGATTACGGCTCGAAGGGCGAAAGATTGTTGTCGAAGTCCATTACTCGTCGGGTTCCTGAGAAAGGTATCTATTTTGACTTCAGGGTGAAGTATTTACACAATCGCGAGCCATTTCATTGAAAATCTAAACATCCATGAGATACAAAAAAAAAACTTGCGAATTATCGCAAATCACAATGCTGACAAGCACAAAAGTAGAAGAAATGGTCAAATAATAAAGGGGATATATTGTCACGCAAATGATGTAATTTCATCACACTCAAATTTCGCGAACACGTGACTGTCATGTAAACAATCTTCGCACTAGCAAATCGTAGCAATAAATTGGATTAACAACCAACGTAGTTAAAGAAATATTGTTGGCTTCCCAAATAAACTTCATTTCTTGGCTGTACACTACAATGACAAAATGCTTAACACAGGAATTTTTAGTTATTGTTTAAAATCTTTCTCAATTCGGAGAAATCGACCGGTCCGCGAATATTTTACGAGTTTTTTTCAATGGAATGTCGACAGGCCAAGTTGATGCTATGCATAATCGAGCGATCAAGTTGCGCGTGTGATCCGTCATAAATATTTTTTCACAAAATGTTTCCGAACCGTTAGTATCACCACAGAAGACAAGAACATCATTCTAAAAGCTTATTCTACGCACAAAATTAGGTTCTGGAGGTAATTTTGAGAGTGGAAATCAAGGTTACGCGGCAGACGGCAAATAGAAACTCACGATTTAATTAAGTTAACACACCAGAAAGACGCTAACCTCATTTTGACAAGAAAATGCTTTACTATTGCCATAAAAACTATCCAGTTAAGCTCGCATATCATAAAACATGATGAATTCATAAAGGCCACCTTTTCCACCGAACATTTTTTTGAAAAAAACAACATATTTGCTATTAGAGGCAAAAACCCCTTCTATTTCATTACGTGCGCGAAGAAAAGAAACTCAATCGTGTCAAATATGCGCAATATTGCAACAAACTAAATTTCAGGATCAAACCGTTTCCATGAAGAACCTTTTCCTTGAATAATGAAGCACAAAATACACGACAAGCTTTCTTTCAAATAATTCTTGGCTGTCACATTTCCAATTATTTTTTTAACCTGAAGACTGTGCAGAGTTGATCACAGATCCACGTAAGGTGTTCGATTCGTTCTCTGTCTTTGTTGAACCCATAAGTTACCACATTTCGGCTCGACGGGCGATAGATTGTTGTCGAAGTCCATTACTCGTCGCTTTTGAGATTCCAGGTATTGGTTTTTCACCGCCTGCCTAGTTTATTCAACTGACTTTCCATTATTGAGCTCCATAAGGGTATATTTTGTTTAAGGATCCACTAAAACGCCATTCGCGTTACATGACTTTCGACGCCAATGCAGGCTAAGTTAATGATTCTACTGTGTCCACCAAAGAAATCTACGCAGTTCCACTACCCTCTCGATCCTAAGAAAATACTAGCTGAAGGCTCTATGCACAAAGACACCACTTACCAGGTGAGTGACAGGCAAGACTTTTACCGACACGGAAAAAAATACTGAAAAAAAAAAAAAACGGAAATCTACCTATTTTCCGACTGGGTTTGCCATAGGGCAACCCAGTAAAAAAGAATAACACCGAACAAATGCCACCCACTTTCCAACTGGGATTGCCATACTGGCAACCCAGTAACTATCAATTGATTTAAACAAGAAACAGACATCGGCGGCGGATGATGTTCGTACAAAGAACACCTGATACAGAAAGAAACTAAGAAATTCGACCATTCGTAACATGCCGCTGCTGGAAGTTCTGTACTGGCGATTTCGTCATGCGGTCAACAGGCAAGATTAGAGTAAATATGTCATTCATAACATTCCAGAAGGCTGAATCCAGCATTTTCACATTTTGGGCTTTGAATCAGCAAACGAAATAAAATGAGTCACACTGAAGCCCCAACATAGAACCCATCATTCGGCTGGTCCACTCCAGGTTATAAATTCGGATTTTCATCGAATTTTGTAGGACGATAGGCTGTTTCAAGTCTCTTGCTATCGGAAATCTTCTCCTTCGCGGAAGTGTTTAATTTATTTGCTATTGATGCAGTTGTTTCGTTACAGAGGGATGTCAAATGTATTGTTCAATGGGGTGTAGCACATTGCTTTTTAACCAATGAAATCACCGCTTCGTAATTCTATTGTTCATATTCTGCACAGATTATAACTCGGATACCTTTCAGGTATTCCGAGTAATAATTGTGCACCAGGACGCGCTTTGAAACCAAGGCAAACAGCAATTCAGAAATCGGCTATTCTAGAAAGTCAGGAATTGTACGACAGACAATCTAAAAGTAATTCTGATCCACATAACAACTGCTACAAACGGAAATACCGGAAACTAAACGGCCGTTCGCACAGGCAATTTTTGCTGCGATTTGGGGTGTGAATTCTGCTGCGATTTCAAGGCGACGCAATATCACTTGTCGACTGAAAGGCGGACAAATGAGAGGTGAGTGCACTTTGTTAATATATTTTTTTTGATCACGTACCAGTGTTATTATTCTCACTGGCACGAGGACCTCGATCTGGTAGATCTGGCTAGATCAAGTGTTGGATAGAGTTTTATTTTGTTCAAACATTACGCTTAACAATTCTGCTCGACGCAACACTGTTGCAATGTTTTGCCTCTCTTCCAACAAAGTTGTGTGCTGCTAGCCAATCAGGAAGCGCTGTCTTACTTTCAAGCCTCGGCTTTCAACATAATTTTCAACAAAGATGAGGGAAGACGACCAGAAAACCGTCGACCCATTTTGTTTTCCTCTTTGAAGATGTCTGGTTCAATAGCGTTTTAAAATTATGCAAATTAATCCGGACTCATTCTCATCACCTCCTAAACGTGGATGTATCTGCAGTAAATATACCCTACACGTTCTCTTAATAATTCTTTGGTTTTTCCTCGTTTGAATCGGTCATTTCTGTCCTGCAACAGCTCCAGTAGCGTAAACGCTACGAGCGGTTTTCGTTTCAGTTTTAGCGCCAACTTGAACTTGAATCAGTATCGTCGACGTCAAGCAATGTTGGATAATTTTTTGCCACTACATTAACATTTACATCCAACAATGTTGCATGTTGGATCCAACTTTGTTTGATAGTTTGGCCAGGGCTTAATTATTGCCCAGTTGTTTGGCATCACTGTGACTAGTGCAGTTCAGCTAAAGTATGGAAACCTCAATAAACGCGACTTCCGCTTTGTAATAAGATCTGTAATAATGTTTGTAATAACGACAAAACCACATGGTGATTTATTGCACCACATAAGTCAACCTAGAGACTCTTGTTCGTCGGCCATCGAAGCTTACAGTCAATTTCACATTGCTTTACCGCGGCACGTTGCGAAGTTCGTTGCAAAATTGGATACTAGGTTACGAAGTAGCAAATTACGCGGTGAATTTGACAACCAAATTGAGAACTTTGAAATGAACTTCTTAACTTCTACCAGATCGAACTTCGCAACTTCACCTAATTTGCCGTGCAAGGTTCGTGACATCGTAAACAGGTGGTTTGAGGATTCAACACCATTCAAAAATAGCGTCGTAGTTAAAATTCACCAAGAAAGACAAATGAAAATATTGTCGAAGGGTTTGTTTACCCGCCAACGTGCCGTCGAGACTCTTCGATAAGTCATGTACCGACAAGGGATTTGGGCTGCGTTTATACTCTAAATTTTGACCCTCCAATCCAATTTTATTGGCAGACAACGTGGAGTACCATTCCTATTAAAAAAGTGAGCACAAGCGCTATCCAGTTCTCCACATGAATAAACATCAATTTCAGGCATCACTGTAACTTTCCAGAAAAGATCTTCTCCTGTCTTTTCTTTTCTTCAGTTTTCGACATCAGCGATACCGTGATTTTATGTTCGAAAATTTGTTTCTAGAATTAGTATTTTCTCCGGCAGAATAGTGCCCTGCTTTTCCAGACGCGGTCTTGGATGGTCGATGAAAGCAAGAAGCGGAGGTCGTTTCGATAGTTTCAAAGAAGAGATAGAAGTATTATTGAAGAAACAGCAATTCAGACAGATGGTAGTTGAAACAAAGGCACGTCGAACAGTGGGGGTTTAACCACCTCGAAAGTCGTAAAGAGCGAGCACTTCTCAGGGCTGAGTAATATGTGGGACCTAAAAAAGCAAAACATAACAGCAGACTATCTTGTGTGACCAAGAAAGCTTATATACCATCTTGAGTCGTCAAAACAGCAGATAATTTCATAAATGGATTTATTGGACGTATTTTTGAGGTAAGCTGTCGTCTTACTGCATGTTCTGAACTAATAATTTTAATATAAATCAACAAAGCCCAACTCGTAAGCGAAGCCCCCTCGATTTTCCGTTCGCAATCATTTTAAAGAACTTGCAGAGCTCTTTAAATGTGCAATTTAAATATCTCAACTCATCCACTTATAAGTCTAGGCTTTAAGATTTTGTATCCTCGCGATATAATAGATTTTATATTCCATTTTTGAATGCCCGCGGCTGAAAATGGTCGGCCATATTGGATCTTTTACGGTTCCCCAGATCTCGCGCGGCATTTCAAAGTTGGCCGAATTTGACTCCAAAATTTCCAAGCGTGTTAGCCTTAAGTTCCACCTGTCTTTTATTCCCTTCAATTTTCGATTACCCTTAATTTCTTTTATTTCTGCCACTTCGTACTTGGTCTCAATCGTTTTTAAAAAAACAATCATCCACAGTTAACGTTCTTTAATGCTCGAGTTTGCAATTATTCTCGCTAACTCCCTGTACGTACAAACCGTTCATCAATATTTACATTTCTCTTTCTTGGTAAATTCTAGTTACTGCGCTATTTTGAATGGTGTTGAATCCTCAAGCCACTTGTTTTCGATGTCACGAACCTCGGACGACAAAGAGTTGCGAAGTTCTACGGGATGGTAGAATTGTCTAATTCGTCGCGTAATTGGTTACTTAGCTTCGTAACCTAGTATCCGATTTCCCAACGAACTTCACAACGTGGCGCGGTAAAGTAATGTGAAAAAGACTAATTAGAAAAATAACACACAAGGCGGTAATGAACATTGTGACAAAATGCATTTTAAATTATTATTATTATATTATTATTATTATTATTATTATTATTATTATTATTATTATTATTATTATTATTATTATTATTGTTGTTGTTGATTCTCTCCAGTTGTTCCACTGGATATTGTAGCTTAGAGACACAAAACTTTCCGTAATATGTGAGCAGTTCCAAGGATGGTGGATAATTGTACACTTCCAAGGAAGTCAGGTACATTTAGCTTGCCAGACCAGGTCTTTGAACCTGTTGATCTGCTTCCAAGAGCACCAATCACGATAGGTATTATTGTGACTTTCGAGGCTCCATGAATCCTTCTGATTTCAAATGCTAGTTCATGGTACTTTTCAACCGTCTCCTCTTCAGTTCTGGTGATGATCTGGGCCGCTGGCACAGCTATGTCAATAAGTGTCCATTTCTGTGTGTCTTTTTACACTAGAGTAATATCTGGCCGATTATGTTTCAGCACTTTGTCTGTGTAAATAGTCATGTTCCAGGTAATCCTCACTTCTCCATTTTCTGCGGTTGGCAAGGGTTGATGGTCATACCACTTGTCAGTACACTCTATCCCATACTTCCTGCACATCTCCCAGTGTACCCGCATGGCCACCTTGTCGTGGCGCTTCCTATACTCTCTCTGGGCAAGTTTCTTGCATCCACTGACAATGTGTCATACTGTTTCAGTGGCATCTCCACACAATCTACACAATGGTGTCTCTGAGGACTTATCTATGATGTACTTGATCGAGTTTGTTCTTAAAGCCTTTTCCTGAGGAGCAAGAACCAAACCTGCCTCCTTTTTTAAGAATCCATTCCTGAGCCATCTACAAGACTCCTCTCCAGCTTCATCTGATATTGGTTGGACAAACGCACCATGTAGGGCTTTCTCCCTCCAGTTTTTAACTTTCTCGTCTTTTCACCTCCTCTCATAGTCCTGCATATTCTCTTCTTCAACAATCACTTTCTCCTTCAACGCAGCTTGAAGCATCCACTCTGTGCTCTCTCTTAGGTAGCCATGAAGGGATTTGCTCTCCTTCTTACACACTCCTCGATGCCGATCAGTCCTCTTCCCCCTTCCTTTCTTGGCAGGTACAGCCTCGCAACATTATTCCTGGTGTGTAGACAGCCATTCATTGCCAAGATCTTCCTAGTTCTTCTATCCATGTTGGCTACCTCCTCAATTGCCCAATCCCCAATCTCCGCACTGTAGTGTACCGCACCTACAGCCCAGGTGTTGATGCCATCGATCAAATTTCCTCCATTGAGTTTTGATCTACACAACTTCTAGACTCTTCTGATATACTCCGATGTTATCTTGTCTTTCGTCTGGTCCAACTCTAAGATGCCGAGGTATTTGTAGCCTTCCTCCTCTATTTCCCAATATGCTGTTCGTAGGGCAGTTCTATTTCGCCTTAATTAAGGCAGCGACTTTGAGGATTTAGTCCAAAACACGCCAAAAATATGATATAAGATATTGTTACGTTTAAGTTGATTGAAATTTGTGAAAAAAAATTTTCTCATTGGAACACTGGGGGCTTATAAAGAAGTCCTCATTCCCCATGCACAATCTGCTATTTCGCTGCGTTTTAACATGACCGATGTAACGCCGTTCTTACTTCTTCATATCACATGTTTATCGGAATCATTAAAGTTATTCGATGTATTATGTGATCTAATTAATATATGAGGTATTGCAATCACGTAACGTAGGATAACGTATTGATTTAGCGAAGCCTAAAAGCGGAGCTCCTGTTTGTAACCCCAGAAAGCAATATAGTGTATTTGGAAATAATTATGCATCTGCATAAAGTACAAAATTGATCATCATTAGAGTATACAGCTTACAGTGATCAAACACCTCTGAGCTGACAGCAGTAAACAAACAAGTCTTGCAAACAATAGGATGCAAACGATTCACATAAAACACCCGCACTTTGACATCGCCGTCACCATCTGTTTGCAATGGTTTTTAAGCGTATCCTACATTGTGCTTGTTTTTAAAGCTTTTGCGTTGGTCCGCTTTCACGTTTTCTCGGCTGCTTCTCCTGTGTTTGATGAGATGGATGTGCGCGTCCTTTTTCTGTTGAACATGAAGTCGATCCAGTCCGAAAACATGCGTGCGTGAGAAATCCGAAGAATATTAGTCACAATGAAGTAGTGTGGCCGAGTGGCTAGGACTTATGCGGGAGATCCCATTTTACAGTTCGAAATATTTTTTCCATGAGAGTTTTTAGTTAGCGCTTTCGATAGTGCTCTGACAAGAAAACAAATCATTTTCTTCAATACCAAATGAAATATTCCAGTAGTTACGATTTATCCCAGGGTTAGGATATCTGCGCCATAATCGTAAAGCGCTACATCCGTTTCACTGAACGGTAGACAAGAGCACCCAAGGAGAAAATTAGCGAAAATCCTTTGAGGGATTGTAATGTATAAAGACTCCCTAAAGAAAGGTTTTTATCACCTAGAATAATTTGATCTGTTCAGATATCTTAGCTGAAAATTGGAGTGTCCGAAGATATAAGGGGACGATATCTTCATTTCAGAAATTGCAAGCTGAACGTTACCCTGTAAGAACTTCCCGGCAAACCATTCGCTCATCCGAAACTGCTGGTGCAAAAATATCCCTTCCGAAAACGCAAGAGACTACTTTTCCCTTGTTTTGAATCTTTCAGGTGATGTTTTAATAAAGAAATCTATAGCTGTTTGGCAACGTTTGTAGAACCAAAATTCTTAGAA